>CAWUFW010007538.1:0-600000 GCA_963921515.1 Calotriton arnoldi
CCCATGAGTGGGAATGGCAGTAGTGACAGGCATCCAGCCCCCATGAGTGGGGATGGTAGTAGTGGCAGCCATCCAGCCCCCCATGAGTGGGGATGGCAGTAGTGACAGGCATCCAGCCCCCATGAGTGGGGATGGTAGTAGTGGCAGCCATCCAGCCCCCATGAGTGGGGGTGGTGGTGGTGGCAGGCATCTAGCCACCCATGAGTAGGGGTAGTTGTAGGGTGGTGTTGGTGGTAGGCATCCATCCCCCTATGGGTGTGTATGGCATTGGTGTTGGCCATCCCAACCCTATGGTTCTGCTGTTGCTTGTGTACGTCATTTGTGCATCCCTATGTGTGTGTGACATATTTTGGGTACGTATCGTTTGTTTGTGTTGTGGGTGTTTGACTTACCGTCTGCGCCGTACGCGTCCGTACCGGTCCCGGTAATAGATGTAGAGTATTGGTAGGACCTGCACGATGGGATTCATGGTTGGTTCGTCTCGTTCGGGTTTCTCGTGTCTTCGACTCGTACTCGTCGCTGGCTTGTTCGTCTCGTCACCGTGGATCGTCTTGTGGCGCGAATCGGAGCTTATGTGCAGCTCTCCCGGATGCTCAAACGTGCCGGACGTAGCGACGAGTTCGGGCGCGTACGGGAGACGCATCGTACTAGTCCGGCCGGAAGGTGCTGTGTATTTGGTTCCGTGCGACTCGATTCGGCGTTTACGGATCCGGCTCGGGCGGGGAACAGGAGCTGGAATGGGTAAGTACGGCTCGCTCGGAATCTGGGCTGTTATGCGCATCGTACTTGTTCGTTCGGTAGAGTGTTCGAGTCGGTCGGAAAACACACGTTCGGCTCGTATTTTTTCCGGACGAATACTGTTAGGTGCGCTTCCGGCCGACATCGGAATCGGCCCCTAAACAGTATCTAACTAGGTTCAAAATATATTTAAAACTTAGTTAAAACAAAGAAAACAAACCTTACCTTTAGCGACGTGAAGTGTCTCCCAACCGCGAGCTTCTCTTCAACGAAAATGACACAAAACGACATAACCCGGTTACAAAATAAAACGCCCAAAACATAATAAAAAGTTTAACAATAGAAAATTTAACTCATTTAATGCAGTAAAATATTACTTTACATGGAAAAAATGTACAACTATTTAAATAAAATAGTACAATTTATTTTGATTTAATAAAAAATTGTGACATAATGTACCTAATTTGTAAAATTATAAAAATAAATATTATAATAAATATAATATTTATTATTATAATTACAGAAAAAGAAAATACAATAAAACAATGTATAAAAAATTGTTATAAATGTTTTTCATGCATTATACAAATACATTTCTATCAAAAACTTGTTTTAAGTTAAAAACATTGTAAAAATGAATTAATATTAATATTTTTAATATTAATATTAATTAAAAAATGTCATATGTATGTAACAAAAATAGAAAAATGTTAAACATTTATATTATATGTAAACATTTTGTACTTTCTTTGTATAAATATATACAATACCTATTACTGTATTAAATATTATTTAAAACACAAAATTCTACTGTTTTGTTGATAATTAATATGTACTTAAAAAAAGTAAAAATATTGTAAATAAACATAACATATTTTCTGAAATATATGCACTAATATGTTTCTATTGAATTATAATGTAATAAAATATTTTACTGTATTATCCTACTCAAATTAATAAACAATAAAAAATTATAAAAACTACAATAAAAATGGTGTATTTTCTAATTATGTTGATTTTACTTATATTATCTATATTTTACATATATAAAATACAATTTGTCTTAACAAACATTATAATAAATAAATACTGTCAATTTATTAACTACCATTACCCATTTTTTTAATACAAAATTATCTTATATATTTTTCTAGTACTAAATTTTAATATATTAATAAAAATATTACATAAAAATTAAATATTATTTATTATCCTACACTATACTTAATTAATAAACTATTACAACTCCAATATATAATAATTAAATACAGTTACTGTACACTAACATATTTTTATATGCTATTCCTACCCCAATATAAAATAATTTCAACAAATGCTGCACAGTGAACATAATTAATTTACTATAACAACTCCAATGCACATTAAATAAAGTAAATGTTGGACACTAAAATTAAATAGTTCTATATTCCAGATTCAATGTAAATTAATTAGGGTAAATGCTGGACACTAACATAAATAATGTACTATTCCCACTCCAGTCTATATTAAATTGTGGTAGGTGCTGGACACTAAACAAAAATAATTTACTATTCCCACTCCAGTCTATATTAATTTGGGGTAGGTGCTGGACAGTAACATGAACAAATTACTATTCCCACTACAATATATAATAAATTATAGTAGGTGCTGGACACTAAACCTAAATAATTTACTATTCCCACTGCATTCTATCAAAAATTGGGGTAGATGCTGGACAGTAACATAAATAATATACTATCCCCACTACAGTCTATAATAAATTGGGGTAGGTGCTGGACAGTAAAGAATAAATAATTAACTATTCGCACTCCAATATAAATTTAAATTAACTATATACTGATCACTAAACATTATCAATTACATCCCCCAAAAATTATTTTTTATAACTCCAAAACATTATGCCCTAAAAACCCCAAAACACACTACTAAAAATAAATTCCAAATTTATAATTCTATAAACTTATTTATTTTTAAATAAAATCTAAGGGGCCCATTACGATACCCGGCGTAAATAATTCCGCCAGGCATGGAAGCGGCAAAAATCCGCCCGCACACACCGCCTGAACACCGACCACGCCATTACGATTACACAAACCGAATACCGCCATCGGCGGAAAAAGCACACAAAATACCGCCCGCCAACGTCCGAGTCGGGAGTCAAACCGCCCGCCACGGACGGAAACACGCACGACAACACAAAACCGCCCGCCCTCACGGCCGACACACCGCACGTGAAATTACGATCGCACCGACATGAGCGCGGAAAAACCACAAATATACCGCCCGCCAGCGCAAACAACGCCGATGAGAATCGACACGGCAGAAGCCATGGCGCCAACGTACCTGCACAGAAACCATCCGCACACAAAACCAATAGCACACAACATGGCCAACAAGTCCACACAGCAAGGCACGCACAAATACACAAGCACAGTACACATCCCGAAAACACCCCCGGACAAACAAAAAATACAAAGGCCAGAACCCCAGACACAACACACCTGAAAACAACAGACCATGAGGACACACCCACATAGGTGAGTACAAAAGCAGCACTCCCACAGACCACAACCCCTTGCTACATTGCAAACCAGAGAGGAGAGGAGAGGACACAGTGACACAGCAAGGACAGCAGCACACCACAGAAACGCACACATCACTACCACCACCACCACCACCAAACACCACCACCACCACCACCACCACCACCACCACCACCAAACACCGGCACCACAAACCCCCTGCACATTACACAACACACACCGCATCCAGCACCACAAACATCATGGCACCACAAAGAATGCCCAAGTTCACGCCCATGGAGCTGACGGTCATGGTCGACGAGATCATCAAGGTGTACCCACAAATCTATGGGAACATGGTCCAGCACACACCTCTAGCCACCAGAAACAGAATGTGGAACCGGATCGTAGACCAGGTCAATGCAGTCGGGACCCTGCCCAGGAACAGAGTCGAGATTAACAAACGTTGGAATGACGTAAAGAGCCTGGTCAAGAAGAAGGAGGGCAAAAACAGAGAGCTGGCTGCCGTCACTGGCGGAGGGAATCCCGCGCTCTTTAAGACCTTCAAAGCGTGGGAGGAGAAGGTGCGAGTCGTAATCCATCCGGAGATCCTCGCCGGATTAGCAGGGGAGTGGAGGCTGGTAAGTACAAACTAATGTATACCAGCACACCGCTATGTACTCACATGCACTACCACCATGCCACAGCTCCCAGGGACAAACACCCCCATGTCCAGCACACAATACACAACACATCACACACACATGCAACAGACACTACCACACACAGCCCAAACCGAACAACTGTAAGATGCGTGGGGACATGTGTACACTAAGCCAGCCACGTAACCACCAACAGGTCCACAAATATGCCAGAAGCGCCACAACGAGCACCCACCACACCCATGTGTCCGCCACAGCTGCACTAACCGACAAGTAACAGGTAAGTGGCAGGAACACAAAGTGCAGTGGGTGGGAGGGTGGACAGCCCAAGTACAACACACACCAGGCCCCAGTCCCACAGCACAGCAAGGAGGAGCATCCCCCACAGCCACGTGTCAGCCACCGCAGTGCACAACGACAGCCGAAAGGCAGACATCACGGTCCACAGCAATCGGTGTCAGTGGGTGTCCAGCCACCCCCACGACCCACAACACCCGCCCACCCCCACAGACCTGCAACATGGGAGCCCCCCCGCGTAGAGCCATGTGGCATCCAGTACAGTGCACGCACGAACAACTTGCAGGTGGGAAACTGGACAGGGCTGGATTACTGGAGGCATGAGGACCATAACACGACCAACACATGGGACATGTCACGTAGCAGACGAACACGCAGCACCGCCCACCGTCACGAACAAGTGAACAATGTGCACACGGACATGAACAACAGACTCACACCCCACATGACCCATCACAGACATAGCAACACCCAAGGAGCCACGTCTGCATGCACAAGCCACACTGAATATAGTCCCACACGGCAGCCACTGTGCAACTCATCACACACAACCGAAACACCATTGAAGTCCTGTCCATGTAGCCCCTACTGCCTGTCAACCACACACCCACAACTACGCCTATGTAAGACAAACAACACTAGACGCAACAGAGCGGAACAACATAAATGCACACGAACACCACTGAACCCATCAAACTCACAGACACACCATGCACATACAACATACCATCCATCCCATCCGTCAGCCCCAGTCTCATGAAAGGCATGTCATCCGCACAGCTGCCACACATACAGCAGTCACGCTAAGACACATGCCCATGACCAACCATGTGCCAGAAGTCAATTAAGCGCACGACACACTGTGAGCAACAACACACAACATGGGCCACACCCCCCGAGCACTGCAGTGATGCACATGGCACAGGGCAGCACGCACACCAAGGAGATGGGACAACTGCAATACGTTGGCTGGCACACAACTATCACTCACTCATAACGATGCGTCCAATGCCATGTCCAGTAATCACAACAGACAGCAAATATGCAGGCCATGTCAAGCATGCACACACCTCAAACCATGCACTGTCATGCTGCCACAACACATGTCACGTTCGGCACCCATGGCTCACAGCATGTACCCCAAAAGCATATCCCCTCCCAAATGCGAATCTGGGGCATGGCCCCCATGTTGCCATATGCGTTCCTAAGCATTCCATTTGAACCCCAAAAGCATATCCCCTCCCAAATGCGAATCTGGGGCATGGCCCCCATGTTGCCATATGCGTTCCTAAGCGTCCCATCTGAACACCAAAAGCAAAGTACAAACCAGACCCAGGATGGGCCAGGAGCCCGCATACACCAGAGTCACAATAAGTAGGGGCACAGCAACACACCCATCGGCATGGCCAATCCGTCCCATGCCACATGTGCACAGCACACAGTCCCATTGCCAAGCACACACAACTACAGATGCTACAGCCACACACACGCCTCCGGGAAACCCATGTACGAGATTGCACGAACTGTCAATGTCAGACGACAAATACATACTTCGCCAGGTGCAACACAATAACAAATCTCATTCTCTCCACAGGTGACGAACTGCTGGATGCTGGGGATGGAGCCAGCAGCCAGCACAGCCAGCCTACAAGCCCCCAACGAGGACACACGGATCTGGAGGATCTGTCCTCCTCTTCGGACACGGACCACCAAGCAGGCCCATCTGGTGTGGCAGGGCCCAGCCGCTCCCCAGGACCCCTCCTACCCACCAACCCATCACCCAGGGCTGCTGAACATTCCCAGCCCCTGCTGCCACTGTCGTTGCGGCCACACCCACGGTCATTGTGGCCACTACCACTGCCGCAACCGCCACCATCGCCGCACCGACCACCACCGCCGCCACCACCGCCACGTCTTCGCTGGCACCAGCCCCAGCGCAGGTGGTGGCCCGGACGACTGGATCCACCCTGGGAGCCACAGCGAGGACCGTGGTGAGCAATGTGGCTAGTGGGCAGGGCCGGTGGCAGCAGGACTGGTAGGAGGAGCAGGGTCAGGGAAACGCCAGCCTCCCTGGGAGCCATGCCCTGCCTCACATGGCCAGAGTCCTTGGGGCCTATGAAGAGGCCCAAGGACAATGGGTCCGGTCTGCTTCAGACACGCGTGAGGTGCTGGGGGTGCTGAGGTCCATGGACGCCCGTATGGGCCAAATCGTGGACCTCATGGGACAGCTGGTGGTGGCGGTGAGGTCACAGCCAGGGACAGCAGCTCCCCTCCGCCACCACCTGCCGGGGCGCAGGGTGGAGCAGCAGTGTCCAGTTCCCCTGCGTCCACAGCCAGTGATCACACCTCAACCACCAGCATGTCGCAAGCAGGCACCCCCTCGCAAACGTGGAAGGGGCCGTCCGAAGTGGAAACAGATCTCCCGGGAGGACTTCGCACGCTCCAAACGCAAGTGAGGCAGCCAGCCAGCCTTCCGCCAGCCTTCCTTGACCAGCCACTGCATTGACTTGGACTACGATCCCACTCCACACAGCCATCTGGATGGCATGTGTGTGTTGGACTATGGACATAGAACCAGTGGGTACACCCTGATCATCACGCAGCCATGACCGACAGCTCATTGTCACTGCACGCACCACTTTTGTCATCACCTTACACACAATCACATGTCACAGTTTGTAATAAATGCACCTTTTTCACTAACTGCTGTTTGTGCCCTGTGTCTTATTTGTACGGAATACAACGGCCACCTTGGGCGGAAAGGCACCTGATGCGTGGCATGGCAATTGAATCCGGAGGGCCTGTAGGGAACTAGGGGTGGGAGACAGAACAGGAGCACATTCAATGAGTGTGTCACACACCCATCACACAGTACATGTCAACAACTACAAGCAATGTACACACATCGCACAGAGCAATAGGGCACAATGCCACAGCCACCAACAGTGGCATACTACCCTGGCCATGGAGCATTGACACACAGCACGCAGTGAACAAACGGCCACCCTGACACAGCACACACACACCTGCACAGATACAGCCACCTCAGCCGTCGTACATGGACACTCACCGTCAAGTGAAGTAGCGGGCGATGAGCTGCTGCCGCACATTACCAGCTTCCTCCTCTCCGCTGTCCTCCTCACTCGAGCTGTCCTGGTCTGCGGGCTGGGGCCCTGGTTGATCTCCGTCATCCACGATGAGGGGGATCTGCTTCCGAATGGCAAGATTGTGCAGCATGCAGCACGCCACCACTATCCGGCACATCTTCTGTGGGGAGTACGCCAGCGCACCTCGGTGCGGTCCAGGCACCTGAACCTGGACTTGAGGAGGCCAAAGGTACGCTCGACCACACGTCTGGTCCTCCCATGTGCCTCATTGTAGCGATCGTCTGCTGGGGTGCGAGGATTCCTCAATGGACTGAGCAGCCATGCCCCATTCGGATACGCAGAGTCACCTGGGTGTGAGGGACACAGAGAACCGTTGCTAATCCAACTGGACAGGGGACAGCATCGCACAGCCAGCACGCTACACCACTCCACATACTCACCGACAATACAGGCACGATCCTGTTGCATATTGGACATCAGTCGTGGCAAGATGCTGTTGCGCATTATGTGTGCGTCATGGGCCGAGCCTGGGAACTTTGCACACACGTGGGTGATCACCATGTCCGCAAGGCACACCACTTGCACATTCAGGGAGTGCGTGTGCTTCCTGTTGCGGTACAGGTGCTCAGTGGCCTGTGGTGGAACAAGGCCGACATGTGTGCAGTCAATGGCTCCAACGACGTGTGGGATTCTGCCAAGGGCATAGAATGCACCCTTCACTGCCGCCAATTCACGAGCCCTGGGGAAGCGGATGTACCTGTTCCGGTACAGCATCATGGCTGCCAGTACATCCCTCAGCACCTTGCTGAACATGGGCTGGGACATCCCTCCTCCAATGCCCACTGTGTGCTGGAATGACCCAGTGGCGAAGAAATGCATGGCGGCCATCACCTTAGCCGTGGGGGTGACAGCAGTCGGATACACCCTGCGGGGACGGAGATGGGGTTCTAACATGGCACACAGTCGATGCAGGGTTGGCCTGTCCAGCCGAAACTTCCTAATAACCTCTGTATCGTCCATGTCCGCCAGCAATTGGTATGGGCGGTCAATGTTCGGTCTCCGCCTAGGGACAATGGCAGAGGACACATGTCAATGCAACACGACACATAGCAATTTCGCATACACATCACTGACATGACTGAGCAAGCACATGAGCCACAGCCCAGCTGTCAAGCTGGGACGGCACGGCCACAATACACTTACACAGGTCTCCCAACAATGGCAATGGCTAGTGATACAAACCACTGCCATGTGCATGCACATGGGGATCTAGGCCCCAATGACTTGCGGGGCGTGCTGATGGGGACTGACTGCATATCCGTCAAGCGGCAACGCCACGGCAACATGAATGTCTGCTGAGCATGGAACTGCTTCCGCGGCTGGATGAGTATGGCACACGACGACAACGATGTGGGCACAGGCTGAGCGGCCAAAACAAGTGGGACCTGTGGCACGAGGGGATATGAGACAGTAGTAGGTGTCAGCACTGCACCCTATGTACAGCACTGTACGGATCACACCTCCCGAAACATTGACAGGTGTCCACATTGACAGCCCCATGCCAAGACGGCTGTGTGCTTGCAGTCACACGTCACAGGTGAGAGGTTACATTGCACGTGCCAGGTGGCAGACGTACATAGTGGGAGCTGGCACTCCCACTATGTACGTGTTCAGGTTCCACCAGATGGGCGCTGACTCTGTACTGACCATTGGACACAGCATGTTCCGTGGTAGGCTTGTGTGTGTGGGATGGTGGCACTGGATGTGCCTCCGTTGGGTGGGGGGCCATGCACAGGGCGGGTACGTCGATGATTGCGCATTGTTGGTCACGGTGGGTGCACCAACTAAGATGTGTTGCCCTGTGTTCAATTCCTATGTCCGCATGATGATGGACTGTAGATGTGGGCAGACTACACATTGGTCGATGTGCTGTCTATATGCATGTGCCTTCACACCAGGCACAGCTGCCCCTGCACATGTGACCCCTGCTGGACTCGCTGCTGGGTCTGTGGAGCTGATGCACCTTCTGCGCGTGGGGCGGACAGCTCTCCTCACTTCCCTCATTGCGCATGTCATGACTTTGCCGCAGGTGACATGGATCATGGAGGGCCCACATGTACGCGTGGGTAGGCTACACATGATTGTACACTGGTCGCCACCCCCAGTCAGTGTTTCGAATGGGAAGGTTGTCGTGCTGGTGGTATGTTCGATGTGGCGGATGGGCGGGCCTAGGTGCGGGCTTACATTCCGGACATGGGGGGTAGTTGGATTGGCGACTAGTTGCAGTACACACGGGACACGTCTCTTCCTTTCCACATCTGGGTCATCCCTTGTACTGACTGACAGTGATACAGTCATCTTCGCCCCAGCCCTCATGTCCTCCCTCGCTCCCCCAATATGCATGCTCACCTGCGAGGCTAGCGCTTGCACAGGCAGCCCCAAGCTCGCACCAGAGAGGGCAAGGAGTGTATGTGTGGGTCCAGTTGCACGAGTGGGCTGTCTCAGGGTATGATGTGTTGCGGGACGCCGTCCACCTGCGTGGTGCCCCAAATGGAGACCCGGCCTGCATGGACTATGCATCACAGTCTTCGCCTTCCGGATCCGCCACCTGCGACACCCACTGGCTGTGGCTGCCCTTGCGGCCAGGCCACGTCCGTCTGTGACTGATGGCCCACACATTCACTCTTTGGCCTCTCTGGGGAGGGCTCGGGGGTGGTGGCGCACGCGCTTGCACTTAGTCGCAATGGCATGTGGCGTAGTTGGTATGATGGGCAATGGATGGGATGGTGCGAGCCACCTCCCGTGACGTCAGTGCTGCTCGTGCTGTGGTGCGTCCCCCTACACTTCCATGTGACTTGTGCCATGCTAGACGTTGAGGTTCTATTGCCTGCGTGATATGACCAGGAGGAGCGCGAGGAGACCTCTCACACACCATGCTCCACTGCCATCCCGTGCCCTGTATCGCCTGTGCGGATTGACTATGTTGGGGTTACACCTGGTCGACTGGGGCTGTGTGTGCCTTGTCAAGGGGCATGGCGGGCGCACAACAGGATCCAGCTTGTCCACAGAGGGTGGGCTGAGGTGCGCCTGGTACCGCTTTGTACGTGTGCCCGGCTGCTGTGCACACACGTGTTCACTCCCCCGACAGGTGTCCTCTCACAATGCCCAGGGAAGCGGTGGTGTACTGTTCATGACCCCTCCCAACACGGCGTGCTCCAACTTGGCATGTGCGCATCTACCCGTCGCACCCACCCACCTGAGCACTGCGTCCATACGACTTCACACGACACATGTGTGTCTTCCACAGTAGTGCTACTCATTTGCGTTGACATCCAATACCAGTGGACTACATGGTCATGTCACGACTGCCGTGTACTTCACATACTCTCATCGTCTCTCATTCGTACTTGTGAAATGAGTCAGCGGAGACAGTTTTGGTTTCAAACATTATATTGTGTCTTCTGTCCTCTGTGATGCAGTATAGTGGACACTACTGGCAGCGGAATACATGTTGAGGATATACTGAGCATGATTGCAAATGGGATAGGGTGTGGGGTTACATGTGATTGGCTGTTGCATGTGGGATGTGGGCTTCAGAGTGACATCTGCTTGGCCAAGGTTGTGCTAATGTACATTTACGTATAGCTGCGGAGCTGCGGACTTTGACACAGACGGTATACATGTAGCCTACCAGACCGCTTGGCATCATGGGCACAGTCCATCTCAGTTCCATGTGACAGGTTTGCTGCGGTTGTTCCTCATGCACGCGTGCATGTGAGATGACATCAGGGCATGTGCTTGCGTGCATGCAGCGGCGTGCCACTTGTTGTTGCACTGTGGTGGTTACTGGACATGTCACAGTCACTGGGGTCGTGTTGTTGTTGTATGCACTTGTCGTCCATGCAAAGGTCCTGGTATGGGATTCCCGGGGCGGGGGTGGGAGGGGTGCAGCACCCACAGACTCCAGGCAACCTATTCATGTCCACTGAGCGGTGTGTGTGTCCATGTGCGCTGGATCCATGTCGTGTCCTGGTTGTTCGTGCAGTTCCGTCCATGTGGGTGCGATACACAGAGCCCATGCCACTGCCTCCCACGATGCATGCGGTGTTCCTGGATGTGATGGGGAACAGTGTGCATGTCCCGGTCATATCCGATGTCATGGCGATGTCGTTGATGGTGTGGTTACAGTTGCCGGTCGTTTGGTATGGCTGTTGTGGTGGTGACTGGCCAGTCCGTGCGGAAGCTAAGCATGGGTGCGGGGTTGGACATCATAGGTCGCTCGGGGAACCTGCGTTGTGGTCCGACGAATTTACAGGTTGTCAGGTATGCGATGCCGTCCAGCAGGGCTTCCATGTCATTGGTGGTGTACATGTTTGCCAGCCAATGTAGCGGATGGTGGCTGTCAAGGTGTTGTTCGTAAGTTGTCCCTTGGAGGACCATGATGGGGCATGCTGGGTGACATTCGATGTAGCTGTTCTCGATGATCCGTCGTGTGGAGGCACAGCGGTCCCATTTCAGTGCGGGTGCGATGTTGGCCACATACGCCATGCCCCCATAGGCAGAGCAGGCCCTGTCATGTGCGTCCAGAGGGAGGAGTAGTGGTAGCAGGTCCGCCTTCAGACATGCCGGGTTGGAGAGGCATATCTCGACGGGATGCTGGTAGGGACACCTCCGACAGTAGAAGACGGGCATGACTCAGCTGAACAATGTGATGCGGTAAGTCAGTCGGTAACTTACGTTCAGCAGGGACAGGAGATCGCATCCCAATGTATGTAACAGGTTGGTTTTGTACAGCTTGAGCTGTTCGGCGTAGTTGGGTAGGTGTGTTGCGGTTGCCATTTCGCAGCGGTTCGTTGAGGTGGCATGCTCCGGCTGTGTGTGCAGTCTGCAATGTGCACGCTCCGGGGTTGCTGTGAGCTCTGTGTAGTCGTAGGGAGACAGGACTTGTGTTCTGTTGGCTTGTTTGGAGGACACGGGCCCTCTTCCCACATGCTTCTCAGACAGTTCAAGGTCAGTGATGTGTGACTCCTTCCAATTAACTTGCATGTGGCCGACATGGGGAGTGTTTTCTTCTTTCTTCCCCGTCCGTTGTGTGCTTCTGTGATATGCGCTATCTGCCCTGTGGTCGGTCTCCTCGGCATGCCTGTGTTGGTCTATTCTTGGACAATGGCTGTATTCACCGGCTTCTGTCGTAGGGCTGTGGTTTCGGAGTTGGAATGGAAGGTCATTCAGTGCTGTCTGCTCTCCCTTGTGTGGGCGGCAGGCTGCCTTTCCGCTCTGCGTTGGGCCTTGTGTGTGAATGTTATTCTTGGGCCACCTGTTGTCGGTCCCCGGGCTCTTTGGTGTTCCGTTTTATATGTCTTGTTCATATGTGCAGGGTGGTATGGGTGTTTCTGTGTGGTACAGGCGTTCCTCTTCCCGAAGGGGCCCTGCTTCTCCTAGTTGGTGTTGCCGCCGCTGTGTGCTACGCCATGTTTGTTACACTGGGGTGTGTCCTGCTGTTGCGTGTCTTCACTGACATGTGTGCGTCGGTTGTGTGGCGTTGGGTGTTGTCCGTGAATTGGGCGTTGGGGACATGTCTGTGGCCGGCCTGTCACGTGTCATGTGCGTTCGGGGTGGGGCTGATGTGTGTGCTGCTTGGTTGTGTCCCTGTGTCTGTGTGCGACGCATGCATGGCGCTGCGGTTGGCCTCTGCGTTGTGCGCATGTGTGGCGGCGTCATCGGCGCTTTGGGGCCGTGACGGGGTGGTTGGTTCCTAGTCCCAGGTGGTGTGTACACATGTGTTCTGCGATGTTACGATTTGGCCTGTGTGTCATATGTGGATGCGATGGTGGATGTGTAGTGTACACGCGCTGGTGGGGGGTTGTCCGCTTTTTCCGCCCTTGCACTGTGTGCGCTGTTTGCGTGCACTTGTTCTTGTTCTTGTGTGCCTACCTGCGTCTCCGCGGTACGTTGCGTCCTTGGTGGTGCATCAGCAGAAGCATGGGGAGTGCCTGCAGTGCTGGATTCATGCTCGGGGAGCCGCTTCTTCGTTGTCCGTGCTCGGCATCCGTGTTACCGCTTCGGTTTGTCGTACGGTATCTCTTGGCCATGGGAGCCGTTTGTTTGCGGCATCGTAATTTATGCGCCGGGCGGGACGTGTTTCGTCGGACGGTGTGTGTCAGTTGGGCTGCGCCGCTACATGTACGGGCGCACTTTGATGGCGGACGGTGTTGCTGGCTTGCCGGCGGTGTTTGGCCTACTTTTCGCATCGTAATTGGACGGGCGTGTGGACTGCTGCGTGCCGGCGGTAACTGGTGGTTTTTGCATCCGCCAGCACGGCGGTGGTGCTTCCGCCCGCCATCGTAATGTGCCCCTAAATTATTTAAAATATAAAAAAAATAATTTTAATACATTCCAAATAACGTTAAAACACTTATATACAAAATATTACTAAATATACAAAAAATAACATAATACTACACTTTATCGATATTTTAACACAACGATATTATGACAATAGATATATTGTACTTCGATATTTTACTACACATGCCAATATCGAAATTTTTGATGTCGATATGCTAAACATCGATATTTTATACCATCGATATTTTACAATCGATATTTTGGTATATCGACATTAAATTTTCGATATTTTGACTGCTCACCGTGCGGACCATACACTTGATGTCATTTTTGCCACTAATTTTGATGTTACACCCACCAACACAGTTCCCCTCCCATGGGCTGATCACTCGGCGATCTACTTCAATATTCAGTTTTCACCACTGGTACAGTCTGATATAAATAAACCAGCCAGCATTAAAATTAGACATTGGAATAAAATCCAAGGGGCTGAATTAGAGCAAGCCCTAAACAGCCGTCTGCCTATACGGGATCCGGATAACAATGAGGCGGCCTGCCAGTTTAATAACTGGATAGCCGCGGCGGTAAACAGAGTGGCCCCAGAGAAAGTCATTAAACTTAGAAGAGCGCAGGCGTCATCGCCATGGTACGGTACGGAGTTGAAAAAGTTGAAAGTGACATGCAGGAAAGCCGAACGTGCATGGAGAACTGAATATAGCAGGGAGCTTAAGATATCCTATAATAGAGCTTTACAACTGTATAAAGAAGCTATTATACAAGCAAAAAAGATTTACTATTCAACAAAAATAGAGGAGGCCAGCAACTCCACTAAGGAACTTTTTAAAAATATTCAAGTGCTATCAAGTCCACGTCAGAACACGCGATTTAATCCAGACTCCGCCTTATGCACTAAAATGGCGAATTGTTTTCAAACTAAGATCCAAACGATCTATGATGACCTTCGGAACAACAGGCAGGTAAACGACAATGGTCAAACTACCATAATAGAGGACGAGACGCAGCATTGTCAGTTCAACGCGTTCAGCACACTGTCTCCCACTGAAGTAAATAAACTCCTGCTATCTACTAAGTCAGGATCTCCAAGGGATCCGTGTCCACCTACTATCATGCATATGGTGTCTGGGGTTATTAGCAGACACTTAACTCCCATCTTAAATCAAGTGATAGAATCAGGGATCTATCCGCCAGTCTGGAAAAAAGCCTGCATCAGACCAATTCTCAAAAAGCCCCAGCTTGATCCACTGGAGGCTAAGAATTATCGACCTATCTCCTGCCTGCCGATCGCAGCCAAAATCCTTGAGAGGTCAATAAATCAGGAGCAGTCGACCTATTTAGACATTAACAACCTGCTGGATCCAAGTCAGCATGGATTTCGGTCAGGTCATTCGACCGAGACTGCGTTAGTCATGGCAACAGAAGATATTCGGAGACAGGTGGATGGGGGGGGTAGAGCGATCCTCATCCTCCTTAACCTATCGGCAGCATTTGACACCGTGAATCACACAGTGTTAGTGCGGCGGCTGAAGGCGGTGGGGATTGGGGAGGCGGCTCTGTCCCTCCTATCGTCTTTTTTAGAGGATAGGGAACAGACTCTGCACTGGAAAAATGTACAATCTGAAACATTCCTTCTGCCTTGTGGAGTCCCACAGGGATCGGCACTGTCTCCGACTCTGTTCAACATCTATGTCACCCCACTCGCCAGTCTCATTAGACAGCATGGGTTCTCGTTTGTGTCTTACGCAGACAACACACAGATCATCATCTCTGTATCACATCAGGCGGCGTCTGCTGCTGCGAGTTTCCATGCATGTCTGACTCACATCATGAGCTGGATGAGCAACAATTATCTGAAAATAAACACGGATAAGACGGAGGTGATGGAGTTTGGTGGAGGTCCGTCCCTGTGGAACCCCACCTGGTGGCCGATAGAGGCTGGCATATGTCCAACACCATCCTCTAAAGTTAAGAACTTGGGGATCATAGTTGATGAGCAACTGGGCTTTTCGGCCCAGATCAATTGTGTAACCTCCACTTGTTTCTATATTCTGAAGCTACTTAGGAAGGTGTTTCTGTTTATTCCGCAGGAGTTAAGGAAAACAGTGGTAGTGGCCTTAGTTTTATCTCGTCTAGACTACTGTAATGCTCTATTCATAGGCATTGCTAAGGCACAGAAGACTAAATTACAGTCTATACAAAATGCTGCGGCGCGGCTACTATTGAACATTCCTAAAGGTCACCCCACATCTGATGCCATCAAGTCACTGCATTGGCTTCCAATACAGCAACGTCTAGAATTCAAGGCCTTATGTCTGGTTCATAAGACACTTTATGGCGGAGGGGCTGCTGACCTTCGAAAAATCTTCCACTGGTACGCTCCCACTAGAAGTCTTAGATCAGCTAATTCTGGTCTCATCTGTGCCACGAAAGTTCTTAGAGCCAGATGGGGTGGTAAGAGTTTATCTCACTGTGTGGTCAGGCTGTGGAACCAACTACCTATCACAGTGAGACTCCAACCAAACAGGACAGTGTTTAGGAAGCAATTAACATGGCTGTTCCCCAGGGCTTAAGGTGTCGGTTCTGCGGACACTGGTCCTCTCTCTCTTTCACCCCAGCGCCAAGACGCCTCGGCATTCGTGCGCTCAACAAATGTCAATCCTATCCTTCCTGTGCATCCCATGAGTGGTACAGGCATATGTGTGTTACTGGGCAGCGAAAGGGTGGTACATGTGTGCTCGTCCTGTGCATCCCATGGGTGGTACATGTGTGTTCCTGTGCATCCCATGGGTGGTACATGTGTGCTCGTCCTGTGCATCCCATGGGTGGTACATGTGTGTTCCTGGGCAGCCCATGGGTGGTACATGTGTGCTCGTCCTGTGCATCCCATGGGTGGTAAATGTGTGTTCCTGTGCATCCCATCGGTGGTTACATGTGTGTTCCTGTGCAGCTCATGAGTGGTACATGTGTGTTCTTGTATCTGAAAGTGGAGTACAGTCATGGAGCGGGAGGGAGGAAGGGAGAGACAGAGGAAGGCAGAAGGAGAGCGAGAGAGAGAAGGACAGGGAGGGAGAGAGGAGGAGGAGGATGGAGAGAGGGAAGGGAGAGGGAGAGAGAGAGAGAGAAGGGCTGGTAGAGAGAGAGAGATAGAGAGAGAGAGGAGGGGGAGGGAGAGAGAGAGAGAGAGAGAGAGAAGGGAGGGAGAGAGAGATGGACCGGAAGAGAGAGGGGAAGGCAGTAAGTGAGAGGGACCCAGGAGGAGAGAGAGGGGGGGGGAGAGAGAGAGGGTGGGAGGGAGAGACAGAGCCAAGAGGAGAGAGAGGGGGGGAGAGAGAGAAAGATGAAAGAGAGAGGGAGAGGGAGGGAGGGAGAGAGGGAGGAAGAGAAGAAGTCAGGAGGAGAGAGGGGGAGAAGAGGGAGGGAGAGAGAGAGGGGGATAGAGAGGGAGTGAGAGAGAGAGAGAGGGACTGGAAGATATATATATATATATATATATATTCACTGAAAAAACCATAGGTTTCAGGCACGTTATAGTTAGAAATTAGTGTGAAGGAGTAAAATGAAGCAGTTTGGCAGCTGAACAGATCTTCTTTATTTTAAGTTGAGAGTATAACAACGTCCTAGCCACAGGGCAGCCAGCAGCAACTGACTCCCAGTCCTAGGCAACCAAGGCAGAGCCTTCATGCATTCTAGATTACTAAAGGTAATAAGTTCTATGTAGAGAAACTCACTGATACAGAGTAATGGGAAGGCATTACCACACACCTTCCCCCAATACAATATATAACATAAAGGCTAATAAAGGTACAATCACTTCAAAACATAGCTGAGAAGTTTATGCAGACTTTTGCGAATGCGAGTACTCCTATGCAGAGGAGGAACATCTTTAGAAGAAACTTTTTTTATTTTTGTCAAAAGCAACACAAGAACGTACAGGAGAAATTCTATTTAAATTCCAAATACGGCCATCATCTAGTTTAACAGCATTAAGAAACAGTTTGGTTACAGTGCAAGGAGAGGAGAATTTTGCACTACCACACCTCTGAGGAATACGTACCCTCACACGGTCGCCCACATTAACTAAGGCTGGGAGAAACCGCATGTCTGGTATCAAAGTTGACCTTTCTCTTAGCAGACTTGAGGTCTTGAAGGGCACGCCATTCAGCGTCCTCACTACTGTCATTATCAGCAACTTTCCCTCTCATCCAGGTCTGAAACATATAGGTATTAGGAGTACGCCCTCTGAACAACTCAAATGGAACTTTCTCAGTGATAGAATGTGGAGTTAAACGGTATACCATAACACGCTCTACAATAGCAGTTTTCCAGTCACGGTTTTGTTCTTTGTCCAATTGAATTGTTTCTTTTAGAACACGGTTGAATCGCTCTACCATTCCGTTACTTTCTGGATGATAAAGGGAACAACGTTTGTGTACAATTCCTTTCTTGGCCAAGAACTCTTCCATCTCCCTTGATACCAGCTGTACACCATTATCTGTTAGGAGGGATTCAGGAAGACCCTCCCTACAAAAAATGTTCTCTAAAAACTTTATGACATCTTTAGTTTCTATACTCTGTGTGACTTTGATCTCCGGCCATCGAGAATACATGTCAACTAACACAAGAACATAAGCTTGACCCGTCTTGGAGGTGACAGGACCCAAGAGATCTAAGGCTACATGTTGCCAACAACGTTTAGGAGCTTCTCGTATAATCATTGGTTGGACTCTGGTTTTTCAATTTTATCACAGGCATTACACTCTATGCAGTCTCTCACCATGCGTTCAACCTGCATATCAATTCCAGGCTACCAGAAATGAAGACGAACCCTCTCCTTGGTTTTTGAGATGCCTTGATGTCCGAGATGAGCTAAACGGACTATTTTTTGTCTGAGGGAAGTCGGAGGAACAAGACGCGTTCCCCTCCAAAGTAAGTCATCATTCAACGAAAGTTCATTTCTTACATTCCAAAACTTTCTAACACCTTCAGTCAAACTTCTGATACCAGTCCACCCTCCTTACACAAATCCACATACATTAATTAAATCTTGGTCATTTTTCAAAGAGTCTCTCCATTCTGACTCCGAAACAACTCCTTCCACCACCTCACATACTTTGAAATCATCAATTTCCCAGGTATCTTCTGGGTCAAGAGAGATCGCAACATTTTGTTTTGAAACCAGGCGAGAAAGACCGTCTGCAACTTTATTATCAACACCCGGAATGTATTTTACAATAAAGTCAAAGTCCTGAAGTGCTATGACCCACTTGCATATACGAGAGGAGACAGCATCCAATGACTTTTTACAGAATAGATCCTTAAGGGGCTTGTGGTCTGAATGAACAACGAAAGAGGTACCCCAGATACATTTCTTGAGCTTCTTTATTGCCCAGAAAATGCACAACGCCTCTTTTTCGATTACCGAATATTGAAGTTCAGGACCAACAAGAGCTCTTGAAAGAAACAGTATGGTTTCTTCCTTGCCATCCCTAATCTGTTTAAGAACAGCACCTAAACCACGTGAACTGGCATCAGTGACAAGAATAGAACTAGAAGATGTGTCAAAGCTCTGTAGAGAGGGAGCAGAACAAAGAGCTTTCTTGACCCCTTCAAACTTCAACTGACACTGAGAAGACCAGGAGAATTTCACACCTTTCTTTAAGAGGGACCTAAGCTCAGATGTACGACAGGCAAACCATGGAACAAATTTGTTGTAGTACTCCGCCATACCCAGGAAGGTAACCAGTTCATCCCTGGACTGCGGAACAGGAAGTTCTTCAATGGTCCTCACAAGACGCTCTCTGGGCCTAACTCCCTCACTGGTCAAACAGTGACCTAAGTAATCAATTTCTGAAAGATTAAACTTGCACTTATTCTCACGTAAAGTTAGACCTCTCTCACTGAAACGTTCAAGCACACGTCTCAGTCTTGCATCGTGTTCGCTCTGAAATGAGCCATGGATTAAAACATCGTCTTGATATATCTTGACTCCCTCCACCCCACTCAGCACGTCTTCCATGACTCTCTGAAAAACGGACGCTGCAGAGATCAACCCAAAGGGAAGACGTGTGAACTTGAAAGTTCCAAAAGGGGTTATAAAGGCAGTCAGGTCCATGGATTTCTCATCAATTTTGACCTGGTGGTATGCTGCACGGAGATCTAAAGTAGAGAAGATACGTGCATCCCTCAGCTGGGCTAACATTTCAGTTATGTTTGGGAGGGGGTACTTGTCGGCGATTACAGCACGGTTGAGGGCACGAAGGTCCACACACAAGCGAACCTCACCTGAGGCCTTGCGTGCCAAAACCACCGGAGCCAACCATTCGTTGGCCTCTGTTTCAACAATAATGCCTTCTTTCTTTAATTTCTCAAGTTCATTAAGCATAGACTCTTTCATAGCTAAAGGTACACTGCATACTTTGCACGTTACGGGTTGAGAATCAGGCTTTAGTACAATTTTGTGAGTGTAGCCTGAGAGGCAGCCTAACTTCTCACCAAAGACTTCCTTGAATTCAGAACGTAGAACACTACTTGAATCACTCACACCCGAAATAACACTAGTGTTCAATTCACTCACACTAGAAATAACACTTGCACAACTCTCGTTTGGAACAGATTTCAGACAAGCAGATTGTGGAGAGATGTCTCTGAGTACAATGCATGGATCACCACCAGGGACTAAAGATATACCTAGATCAGCTTGGTGAAACCAGCTGATTATGCTGTCACCCCTACAAGAAATATATATCTTCCCGGCAGTCAACCGGCCTTTGTATTCAATATTGCCCAAGAAGTAGCCAAACAGTTTTATAGGTTGGCCACCATAGGCTAAGGGTTTGATGTCTGGCTTCTAATTGGTGACTTTCCCACATAGATTAGAATTTTAAAAAAAATTGGGAATGAGAGAGATCTTTGCCCCAGAGTCAAATAGCATCTTAATGTTGCAATCATTTACTAAAACCATGTCAATGGGACCTTTACACTTGTTCTTACTCATTGGTGTAATAACCTCCCCACAGTGTAGTTCATTGTCATCAGAGTCAGGGTCGCTCCCACTCTCTCTCAAAACTGCGGCAGTTGACATGGTTAGGAGAGCAGGGAAGGGGGCCTGGTTGGCCAAGGCGGACATCAAGTCGGCCTTCCGCCTTCTGCCGGTCCACCCGGAGAGTCACCATCTGTTGGGTTTCAAGTGGCAGGGATGTTTTTTCTTTGACAGATGCATGCCAATGGGTTGCGCTGTGTCCTGCGCCTACTTTGAGGCCTTTAGCTGCTTTCTTCAATGGGCACTCACTTGGTTACACAGAATAGAGGCAGTAACACACTACCTGGACGACTTCCTTTTCATTGGGGGAGCAGGGACTCATGACTGCAGCAAGGCACTACAGTGCTTCCAAGAGGTAGCGGGGCACCTAGGGGTTCCCTTGGTGCCAGGGAAGACTGAGGGTCCGGCGCAGGTTCTCACTTTTCTGGGCATTGAACTTGACACGGTCGAGGGCGTGTGCAGGCTTCCTGCAGAAAAGGTGCGGGCCTTGTGCCAGGATATTCACGCTGTCTTGGGCAAGGACAGGGCCACCCTGGGGGTCATCCAGAGGCTCTTAGGTAAACTCAATTTCGCAGCCAGGGTGATCCCAGCGGGCAAAGTATTCGCAAGAAGACTAGCCAGGGCTACTGCCAAGGTAAAGAAAAAGCACCACTTGGTCAGTCTAAACAAAGGTTTGAGAAGGACTTACTGATGTGGAGCGGGTTTTTGCTAACATTCAATGGTACAGTCATTTGGAGATCACCGTGGGCGGGTAGTCCAGAACTTTGCCTATTCACTGATGCATCAGGCAGGGAGGGCTTTGGTGCAATAATGGGCAGTGAGTGGTGTGCCTAAAAATGGCCGAATGCCTGGCGCAAGAAGAACATCACAGCGAATGTCACTGTACTAGAGTTGTTCCCAATAGTGGTTGCCCTGCATTTATGGCCCGAGGCACTAACATCTAGAAAAGTCCTATTCTGGTCGGATAACATGGCAGTGGTGCAGGCCATCAATGGGCAGACAGCTAAGTGTCCCCTGGTTTTGTGCTTATTAAGGGAACTAATCAGGGCTTGTCTGCGCTGCAATGTGGAATTTAGGGCAAGACACATTGAGGGGGTCAAGAACGTGGCAGCTGACGCTCTCTCTCGTTTTCAGTGGCTCCGTTTCCGAGAGGCCTGGCTGCGAGCGAGAGCGGAGATGACCCCCTTCCCAGCACACCTCTGGCATATTCTGTGGTGGAACAGCGCCTAAGAATAATGGGTGAACTTTCCCTCTCACCAGGGACCAGGAAGTCGTACAAGGCTTATCTCTCCACCTTTTTGAACATCACGGGGAGCAGGGGCGGGACTTGCCCCCCATGGAACACAGAGTTCAATCGTTCGTACTATGGGCTAAGGATCAAGGGAAGAGCCACTCGTGGGTCTGTGGCCACTTGGCAGCTGTAAGTCACGACGCAAAACTTAGGGGGCTGCAGGATTCAACTAGGGCCTTTCTCATTTGGGCCGCTCTCAAGGGGTGGGCCAGAGAGATCAGGGCACCAGACAGGGCTCCCATCGACTTCAACATACGGCAGGGCATGTTAGAGGCTGTCGATAAGGTCACCAATTCTCCCTTCGAGGCCAGCCTCTTCGCTGCAGCATTTTGCCTGGCATTTTTTGGGGCATTCCAGATAAGTGAACAAGTGGCCCGATCGAAAAAAGATGCATCAGGCGACACCTTATGCAGCCTGGATGTGCAGCTGACGAGTCACTCCTTAGAAATACGCATCAGGAAGTTCAAAACTGACCAGGCTAGGCGAGGGGCAGATGTAGTTTTATTGCCGCTGGGAGACACAAGGTACTGCCCGGTAGCTCAGGTTAGAGAGTATGTGGCGGTCCGCCCTGCAGCAGCAGGATACTTTTTGATACATGCCGATCTGGTGCCATTGACAAAATTTCAGGTAGACCGGATCATGATCGCTTGTTTAGAATGGTCCGGCCAGGCCCACCCAGACAAAAAGTATTCCAGTCATTCATTCAGAATTGGGGCGGCCACTGAGACTTTCAAGGTGGGCCTTTCACCAGAGCGCATTAAAAAGGTGGGAAGCTGGGAGTCTCGTTGCTGGGAGCGCTACGTCCGCCCGTGAGGGGTTTCAGCAGGCGCAAGGGGTGGATCAGGCACCAGTAGGACAGGCTTCATAGCTCTGTGAGGCAATGATGTGTATTGTATAGTTTCGTTTGCAGTGTTTTATGTTATGGTTTTACGAAGTGTGCAATGTGTATTTGTAGCAGCATTAAAACAGTGTGTGAAACTTCGCATTCATTTATTTTGCCAGGGTTCAAAGTGTGGGTGATCGGCCACTCGCCAGGAATTGGAAGCACGGGTTCTACCAGACACAGATTATCTGGTTGGGGTACTCTGGCATGAGATGGTGCAGCCTACTTAACAAACTTCAGCAGAGACTGGCAGGGGGGGTGGTCCCCCTAACTTCTTTGTCAATCACCTTGGAGGCAACAACCTCACGGTTATGGGTAGAGGGGCATTGTGCAATGTGAACTTTTGTGGTCTGAAATAGTTCCGCGGAGGGTTTGGCATGGGGCCAGGTCAGATGAGGCAGTGGAACATTCCCGCAGAAGGATAAACCGCTCCATGCGCAAGTTCGCAGAGCAAGGGGGCTTTGGATTCATTAGGCATGGGCTAATACAGGCGAATACCAAAGGTTATTTTGACAAAGATGGGGTGCACTTGTCACAGGTGGGCATGGATCTGTTCCTACTGGATATGAAGGAGGACCTGGAAATAGCGGGTTGCAGGTAAGGAAAGTAGCAGTGTTGGTGGGGGGCTCTGTAGGCGACGTGGGCCGCCCCCAGAGCTGTGGCAGAGTTACAGGGCGATCTGGAGGCAGAAGGGTACAGAAGGGTACCTCTGCAGGAGCACAATAGGGGTGCCAGTGCCAAATCCCAGGAGTCCTCATGGCAGGTCCCTGAAAGAAAATCGTCGGCGCCCCGCTAGTCCTGAGGGCGGTTGTAAGCCTGAACAACCGGGGGCTTGCCTAGCAACGCTCTGCCCTGAAATGGGCGTGAGTAAGATGGTGGTCTCGTGATACTAGGGAGGGGGATCACACCATAATTGGTAGCACTGATTGGGTTGGCCACAGTTGAAGTTGGCTCATCAGGCGGGCAGGGCAGCGTAGGTCAGTCACCGCTGCCTGCTCTTGGATCGCCCATAAGATAACCCACCATGTTGCATACTTTTGTATGGAATAAACCTACAGCAGTATTTTCCCAAAACAAAAAATTGTGTTGTGTATTTATTTATTCCATCATGCATGCTATGTCGCATTGGGTGGGGAGTGTTGCCTATATAGGCACTATAGGCGCTGCACTCGGCTCTCAGCCTGCAGGGTCTGGACGGGTCGGAGAGCCGAGGACCCCCAAGTGAGTGCACCCTCCCTTCCCTCTGGGGGGGGCTCCCTCCCTCTCTCTCTTCGTCCTCTCACACCCTCTCTCTCTCTTCCTCCCCTCACTCCCTCCAGGTCTCTCTCCCTTCCCCTCATCTCTCTCCCTCCAGGTCCCCCTCTCTTCCGGTCACGCCCCCTCCCCGACCCTCCCTTTCTCCATGACTCCGCAGCTCCCAGAACAGATAAAGTCTGGCACTGAGTCTAGGCGCTGCACTCCGCCCTCAGCCTGTAGGGACTGGATGGGTCGGAGAGTCGCTGTTCAACCAGGAGACACAAGTAAGTGCACACTCCCTTCCATTGGGCGGGGCTGTCTCCCTCTCTCATTCCCCCCCCTTCTCTCTCATTCTCCCCCTCCTCTCTACCTCCCTCACTCTCCTGCTGGCTCTCTCTCTCTCTCTTTTTGTCTCTTTCTCTTCGCCCCTTCCCCCCGACCCTTCCTTTCTCCATGACTGCAGAGCTCCCAGAACAGATCCAGTCTGCACCGAGTCTAGGCGCTGCACTCTGCTCTCAGCCTGCAGGGGCTGGACGGGTCGGAGAGCCGCTGTTCAACCAGGAGACACAAGTAAGTGCACCCTCCCTCCCTCCCTAATTCTCCCCCCATCTCTCTGTCATTCCTCCCCTTCTCTCTCATTCTCCCCCCCTTCTCTCTCATTCTACCCCTCCTCTCTATCTCACTCACTCTCCTTCTGGTTCTCTCTCTCTCTCTTTGTCTCCTTCTCCCCCCCCCCATCTCTCCTCTCCTATCCTCTCTTCTACCTCCCTCTCTTCTACCTCCCTCTCTCTGCTGCTGGCTCTCTCTATCTTTGTCTCTTTCTCTCTCTTCCTCCCCTCACCCCCCTCCCCCCCTTCCCTCTATGCATGACTCCGCAGCTCCCATGACCGATCCAGTCTGGCACAATAATTAAGACACAGTGGCTGGGCAACGGCGCACACTCCAGTTAGGTCAATAGTTGTCCATATATTTCACAAAATCTTGGTGCTTCAGGAGGAGGGAGAGCCACCCAATCTCCAACACAACAGAAGAAGAACAAAGTCTTCTCCTTATACAAATTCTTTGACAAGCTCCAAGCACTCAATAGTATAAACACTGTTGTTAGATACAGTCGTTACTGTCCAATGTCTTTTTATTCAGACATAATTTCTCATTGTGAGAAGTTGGCCTGGTATATGCTGTCCACTAATTATAGTGGGCACCTTGCACCAGTCCAAACAACCCCTTATTGGAGATAGGTTAAAGACAACCTTTATTGAAAGCTATCCTAGTGGTAGCTATGGAGAGCAGCCTTCAGGCTAAGTCTTGAAGGAATGTAAAGCAGCTTGTTTTACCAGTCTATAATCTCTTGAGTGATCAAATGAAAGAGCACCACACCAGATATATATTCAAAATATATGTATTTATTGCTAAACACACCCCTCTAGTCTCTTTATGAGGCTAGAGTTCGAAGTACATAAGTTAGAAGTTATTTAAACACAGTAATAGCACAAATACACGTTTGGGCCCTAGGGGCGTACCAAACCATATACCAATAAAGTGGTATAAGAACCACGACTGAACTAGACACTAGGCCTAGAGCCTCTAGAAGTGCTTGGACCACAAGGAACCACCCAAGGTAGTGACACAGGGGACCCACGGGAGACGACAGTGCAGTGTAAATACACAACCGCGATACGCCGTTGACTTCTATGGAGAAAGTCGTGATCGGGAAATTAGAGAAAAGGGACACTTAAAAGAGGACTTGGACCAAACCCTTTGAGATCTAGGACTTTGAAGAGTCTCTACCCACGGGAGCACCGGAGTACTCGTGTTACCTCACCCAGGGAAGCCGGGTGCATAGGTGCCTTTCGGGGTCGGGTTTCGTCGTCGATTTGAATGGCGATCTGCTGCAAAGTGCTGCTGGCGACCAAGAGGAAAGTGTCCGGGTGGATCCAAGAGTGGATCGGAGGTCTGAAGAACCTGAAAGCAGAGGGGACAGAGTCTGGGTCACTAGCCAGTGACCAGGAAGGCGATGGACAGATGCCCACCGATGTCGAGTGCTTCAGGTGCGTTGACGGTCGTCTTGACTCTTCAGCCACGAGGTCCAGGAGGCGTTGTCAGCGACCAGGAGCAGGATTCAGGCTGGTACACGATGTCTGTCGAGTGCTGAGGTGTCGGCGACCGGATTGGACCCAACAAGCCTTGGCAACGGCAAGTCTCGATGCAGAGGAAGATCGTCGATGGTGCAGACCAGCAAGGTCTGGGGAACTCACCCAGCGAGGGTAAGTGAGGGCAGGCCTGGAGCAACCAGGATGCCAAGTTAGGAAAAGATTGGCCTTCGTTAAGGGCTACTAGCCAACGGGCTAGCGACCGCGAAGGAGCCTCGTGATGCCGCACGTGGATCTGGCTCACAGGACACTCGTGGAGTGGGGGCCAGTGATCTTCGGTGCAGGTGGTGCTGGAGGCTAGGGCTACTCGGAGCCCAAAGCACGACTTCTTGGGAGACCCAGAAGAGGATGCACTTGCAAATGTGCTCGGTGTCCAGGGGTCACGGTCTCAAGTCACCCACGATAGCCACAGGCCTCAGCTTTGCTGGGGACTCAGGGTAGCCTCGGGGAAGTCTGAGAATCTACCTCTGGTGATGCGATGACTTCGGTGTCCGACGGGAGCTTCAGAAATGCAAACCGGACAGATGCTTCTTTGGTGCCTGCCAAGCAGGGGAGTCATTCCTTGACCCCAAGGGAGATTCTTCTGTCCTCTAATCGTGAGTAGAGCGTCGAAGGTCCAGGATTCAGTTTCAGAGTTTCGTCCAGGGATAATCTAAAGTCCTAAGGACTGGGTTCCTATACTTATACTAAGGATAGGGGTTGGACTACTCTGTGGCCCCACCTATGGGTGGATCAGGGCAGAGGGGTGGCTACACCCCTTTCCCTTTGTCCAGTTCACGCCAAAGCAGGGGCTGCAAGCCCCTGATCCGGTTTGAACTGGGGTATGCACAGGGACACCAAATGTGCCCCCAGTGCAGGACTTCAAAGCACCCGAAAGTGCTCCCGCCCAGCCCCAATACCCATTATCCTGTCTGGGGAGGTGGTCACACCTCCCTGGGACAGGAAACCTATTGTCCAGGCCTCCCTGCCGGAGTTTCGTCCAGCAGCAGGAGGCCAGACTCGTGTCTGTGGCAGCAGCATCCATTTTGTGATGCCAGGGCTCTGGAAAGAAGTTACCGGGCTAGCCAGAGTTAACATGTCTTTCCCTCTAGAAGGGTGGAATGCTACCCCCGCCGCCAGGATTGGCGGGGGTAGTATTCCAAGATGTTTGACACCAAACACGACATGCTTAGGTGCAGCCATTCCAAAGTTAGCATTTTACCGCAAGGTTATAATGCGCTTAAGAGTATATGGTCAGGCTGCACTACAAACAGCATCAGAGATGGTCTCCGAACGCTGCAGAGGGGCCCTGCTCATGCAGGGGCACCCTCTCACATAGGAACCATGCACTCTGCCTTTAGGATTGATAAGGCCTGCCTTAGGAGTGACTTATAGGTTTATATGTGTGTATGTATTTAGTGATATAGGTAACCTATATCACAGTAAGGGGTGTATGCACCACCTTACCCAGGCCGCAGTAGCAGACCTGTGGTGTCAGTTTGGATGGCCTTCCAGGGGTGGCATAATACATGCTGCAGCCCCTGGCAGGCCTCTGAGGTACCTATGCCCTTGGTACATAGTATACCATATACTAGGGACTTATAAGGGCACTCCAGATCCCAATCAGTGATGTGCCTAGCAGCTAGTCTGGGGTTCTGATTAGCAGGGCCCCAGCCAGACTAATGTCGAAAAACAGTGAAGCATCAGCAAAAAGTGGGGGTACCCATGTGAAGCAGATCCTACTCTCCTACACAACCCCCCCCCCCCAAACGTAGGGACATTAAACTAACCTTGCCCAGTTAAGTCTTCATGTTCTAAGTGGAAATACCTAGAGTGGAAATACCTAGAGAGTCCATCTGCATTGGCATGGTTACTCCCAGGTCTATGTTCCACTGTAAAGTCCATCCCCTGTAGGGAAATGGACCACCTAAGCAGTTTGGGGTTTTCACCCTTCATTTGTTTTAGCCATAAGAGGGGCTTATGGTCTGTCTGAACCAGGAAGTGTGTACCAAACAAGTATGGCCTCAACTTCTTCAGAGCCCAGACCACAGCAAAGGCCTCCTCTCTATGGCTGACCAACGTTTCTCTCTAGGGGTCAGCCTTCTGCTAATGAAAGCTACTGGCTGATCCTGACCTTCTTCATTCAATTGTGACAGTACAGCCCCTACCCCCAATTCAGATGCATCAGTTTGAACAATGAACTTCTTGGAGTAATCAGGACTCTGTAGAATGGGAGCAGTGCACATGGCCTGCTTCAGGTCATCAAATGCCTTTTGACAGCTAACTGTCCACTGAACCTTTTTGGGCATTTTCTTAGAAGTTAAGTCATTCAGGGGTGTCACTATTGATCCATACCCCTTGACAAATCTCCTATAGTACCCAGTCAGGCCTAAGAAGGCTCTCACCTGAGTCTGGGTAGTGGGAGCAGTCCAGTCCATGATGGTCTGGATCTTGCTCTGCAAAGGTTGAACCTGGCCTCCACCCACAAGGTGGCCCAGGTACACAACCTGACTCTGCCCTATCTGGCACTTAGTGGCCTTGATAGTCAGGCCTGCCTTTTGCAGGGCCTGTAAAACATTCCTGAGGTGGACCAGGTGATCCTCCCAGGTGGAGCTAAAGACAGCAATATCATCTAGATATGCTGCACTATAGGCTTCCAGACCTGTGAGAACTGTATTCACCAGCCTCTGGAAAGTGGCAGGTGCATTCTTCAGACCAAAGGGCATTACCACAAATTGATAATGCCCACTAGGGGTTGAGAATGCTGTTTTGGGCTTTGCAGTATCAGCTAGTCTGATCTGCCAGTAGCCAGCTGTTAGGTCAAATGTGCTGAGATATTTGGCAGAGGCCAAAGTATCTATGAGCTCATCTGCCCTGGGTATTGGATGGGCATCAGTCCTAGTGACTGCATTGAGACCCCTGTAGTCCACACAAAACCTCATCTCGCTTTTTCCACCACTGGTGTGAGGTTTTAGTACAAGGACCACTGGACTAGCCCAAGGGCTATCTGAGGGTTCAATAACTCCCAAATCCAACATTTTCTGGACTTCAGTCCTGATACAGTCCCTGACATGGTCAGGTTGCCTATAAATCTTGTTTTTAATAGGCAGACTGTCCCCAGTGTCCACTTCATGAGTGCACCAGGTGGTCTGACTGGGTGTCAGTGAAAAGATATGTCTAAACTGATTGAGAACTTGCCTGCAAGCAGTTTGTTGCTGGGTAGTGAGGCTGCCTGCCAAGGCTACACCATCAACTGACCCATCGTCAGGGTTCTGTGAGAGCAGGTCAGGGAGTGGGTCACTCGCTTCCTCCTGCCCTTCATCAGTAGCCATGAGCAAGCCCATGTCTGCCCTGTCCACACATGGTTTTAACCTGTTGACATGGAGAACCCTGTGGGGACTCCTGGGTGTTCCTAGGTCTACTAAGTAAGTGACCTCACCCTTCTGCTCAACAATAGTGTGGGGTCCACTCCATTTGTCTTGGAGAGCTGCTGGGGCCACTGGCTCCAACACCCACACCTTCTGTCCTGGCTGGTAAACAGTCAGAACAGCCTTTGGTCATGCCAGGCCTTTTGAAGTTCCTGGCTAGCCTCAAGGTTTTTGGTTGCCTTTTCATGTACTCAGCCATCCTGGAGCGGAGACCAAGTACATAGTCCACTATATCTTGCTTTGGGGGCTTGAGAGGTAACTCCCATCCTTCCTTCACCAAGCACAGTGGACCCCTCACAGGGTGGCCAAACAGAAGTTCAAAAGGGCTGTAACCAACCCCTTCTGAGGCACCTCCCTATATGCGAATAAAAGGCAGGGCAAGAGTATGTCCCATCTACGCCTAAGCTTTTCTGGGAGCCCTTTAATCATGCCCTTCAAGGTTTTGTTGAATCTCTCAACTAAACCATTGCATTGTGGGTGATAGGGTGTGGTGAACTTATAAGTCACTCCACACTCCTTCCACATTGCTTTTAAGTACCCAGACATGAAGTTAGCACCCCTGTCTGAGACTACCTCCTTAGGAAAGCCCACTCTTGAGAAGATTCCCAGGAGGGCCCTTGCCACCACAGGTGCTGTAGTGGTCCTGAGGGGAATAGCTTCTGGGTACCTGGTGGCATGATCCACTACCACCAGGATAAACCTTTGCCCAGAGGCTGTTTGGGGATCCATGGGACCAACAATGTCAATCCCTACCCTTTCAAAGGGCACCCCCACCACAGGTAGTGGTATCAGGGGGGCCTTTGTAGTGCCACCTGCTTTGCCACTGGCTTGGCAGGTTACACAGGAGCGACAAAACTCCTTGCTGTCTTCAGACCTGTGGGGCCAGTGAAAGTGAGGGACAATTCTGTCCCAAGTCTTGTTCTGGCCCAGGTGACCTGCTAAGGGAATATCATGGGCTAGGGTCAATAGGAAGCCCCTGAACTTCAGAGGTATAACCAACCTCCTGGTAGCACCAGGCTTGGGGTCTCTACTCTCTGAGTACAGGAGTCCATCATCCCAATACACTGTATGGGGACCACTAGCTTTCCCAGCAGCCTCAGCAGCAGCTTGCTGTCTGAGGGGTTCAAGGGAGGGGCAGCTCTGCTGCTCCTGGCTCAGATCTGCCCTAGAAGGTCCCCCTGTCCCCAAGAACTCAACCTGGTCAGGTTCAAGTTCCTCTGGGACAGTTCCTTCTTCAGGGCTGAGATCATCCCCCTCAAGGGACTGATCTTCCTCCTGAGCCAAGGGGGAAGGCACTGCCTTAACCCTACTACTCCTCCTCTTGGAAGGCACTTGGTCCATTCTTCCAGAATCCAAGGCCTGTTCAGTGCTATACATTTTGGCTTGTGACCTGGTCACAGCAAACACATCTGCAGGGATCCCCAGCATTTCTGCATGGGTCCTGAGCTCCACTTCTGCCCAAGCAGAAGTCTCTAAGTCATTGCCAAGCAAGCATTCGACTGGTAGGTTTGCACTTACCACAACCTTCTTAAGGCCAGTTACCCCTCCCCAGGAGAAGTTAACAACTGCCAGAGTATGGTCTGTTCTGACATTGCTAGCATTGGTCACTTGGTACATTTCACCAAGTATAACTTGCCCAGGATTCACAAGGTCTTGTGTCACCATTGTGACACTTGCCCCTGTGTCCCTAAATGCCAAAGCCTCACGTCCATTGATTAAAGGCTGTTGTCTGTACTTGCCCAGATTACTGGGACTCACAGTGGAGGTCACATCCATGCCTCCATCACAGACTAACACAGCCTGAGTCAGTTCTCTGACTAGGTCAGAGCCCAACTCAGTACCCAGGGTGAACCCTACTAAACCCTTGGCTGGAGCACTCCCACCAACTGTACTAGGGGGAACAGGTGCCTTAGGGGCATTGGTGGGTGCTGGACTGGAGTCTTTGGACTTGGTGCAATCACTGGTCCAGTGGGTCTTTTGCTTACAGACCTTGCACCATGGTTTTCTTTGGCCTTTCCCTTTGGTAGACTGTGAATCCCCACCAGAAGAAGATTTTTGGGGGCCTGATGAAGACTTTTGATCTTTACCCTTCTCCCCACCCTTGTCAGAGTTCTTAGCATCTTGCTTCTTGGTTTCCCCACCTTGGTTCTGTACCTTCTGCTTCACCCTGGTTCTGACCCATTTGTCTGCCTTCTTTCCCAATTCTTGGGGCGAGGTCAGATCAGAGTCTACCAGGTATTGATGCAACAGCTGATTTTGACAGTTATTAAGAATCTGCTCCCTCATTATCAGATTGTACAATCCTGAGAAGTCACACACCTTACTGCCCATCAACCAGCCTTCCAGAGCCTTGGCAGAACAATCCACATAGTCTACCCAGTCTTGAGTCTGTGCTTTTTGGGTATCTCTGAACTTCAACCTGTACTGTTCAGTGGTTAGGCCAAACCCATCAATAAGAGCACTCTTCAAGACCTTGTAATTATCAGCATCCTCCTCTCTAACAGTGAGGAGCTTATCTCTACCTTTGTCAGCAAAGGAGAGCCACAAGATTGCTGCCCACTGCTCCTGAGGGACCTTCTGTACCTTGCAGGCCCTCTCTAGAGCAGTTATCCACTTGTGGATGTCATCCCCATTCTGATAGGGAGGGACAATCTTGCTCAGGTTCCTATGGTCATAGGACCTTTCCCTATCTCTAGGGATATGGCTGCCACCATGGGACTCTAGTCCCAACTTTCTTCTCTCTCTAAAGAGATCCAGGGACTCCCTGTCTATGGCTAGTTGCTTCTTTTTGAGTTCAAGCTGAGCTTCCTCATATAGTACCAGCCTCTTTCTTCTCTCATGAGAGGATTCCCTCCTATGAGATGAGACAGAGCTCCCTATTGAGGTGCCAGAGTGGTTAGACTCCTGAGAAGAAGATCTAGACCTTCTGGGCACACTCACAATCCTTCCTGGGGGACAAAGGGGGCATCATTCTGATCCTCCTCTTCATCTTCCTCAGGAGGGGTTGGATTATCCAGGTCAGGGCCATTGTCGCCCTCCTGGCCAGTTTCAGAGGGGGACTGGGGGTACTGGTACCCCTGTTCCCATCCTCATCATCTGCCCCACCCTCAGCTCCTACCCCTTCAGTCCCCAAGGGCTTACTAAGGTCATAAGCCACCAACAACTCCTTGAGGTGTTGGGTGGTGGGACTTTGGCCTGTCCTTATTTTTCTCAAGTTGCATAAAGCTCTCAATTCCAAGAATGGGAGTGTATCATACTTGGAGGGTGGAAGCTCAATGGCTTCCTGCAAGGATTCTTTGGATCCTGCCCTTAAAGACATTACTAGTGTGGTGTGGTGTATGCACTACCTACTCTAGTGTGGCCTACTAAACTCTCTTGAGTTGTAGAAAGGGTTGTGCTATCCCTTAACACACAACTCTAAGTTCAGTAGAACTTACTGTATTCTAAGCTTAAATTATATGTACCTTAGGTACCTTTAGTGGTTTTCAGTTGATCAATTCAATTGAGATTATCTAGTAAAACAATAGCAAGCTGGAATCCCACACGCTGCACACCAATATGAGAAGTTGGCCTGGTATATGCTGTCCACTAATTATAGTGGGCACCTTGCACCAGTCCAAACAACCCCTTATTGGAGATAGGTTAAAGACAACCTTATTGAAAGCTATCCTAGTGGTAGCTATGGAGAGCAGCCTTCAGGCTAAGTCTTGAAGGAATGTAAAGCAGCTTGTTTTACCAGTCTATAATCTCTTGAGTGATCAAATGAAAGAGCACCACTCCAGGTATATATTCAAAATATATGTATTTATTGCTAAACACACCCCTCTAGTCTCTTTATGAGGCTAGAGTTCGAAATACATAAGTTAGAAGTTATTTAAACACAGTAATAGCACAAATACACGTTTGGGCCCTAGGGGCGTACCAAACCATATACCAATAAAGTGGTATAAGAACCACGACTGAACTAGACACTAGGCCTAGAGCCTCTAGAAGTGCTTGGACCACAAGGAACCACCCAAGGTAGTGACACAGGGGACCCACGGGAGACGCGTGCAGTGTAAATACACAACCGCGATACGCCGTTGACTTCTATGGAGAAAGTCGTGATCGGGAAATTAGAGAAAAGGGACACTTAAAAGAGGACTTGGACCAAACCCTTTGAGATCTAGGACTTTGAAGAGTCTCTACCCACGGGAGCACCGGAGTACTCGTGTTACCTCACCCAGGAAGCCGGGTGCATAGGTGCCTTTCGGGGTCGGGTTTCGTCGTCGATTTGAATGGCGATCTGCTGCAAAGTGCTGCTGGCGACCAAGAGGAAAGTGTCCGGGTGGATCCAAGAGTGGATCGGAGTTCTGAAGAACCTGAAAGCAGAGGGGACAGAGTCTGGGTCACTAGCCAGTGACCAGGAAGGCGATGGACAGATGCCCACCGATGTCGAGTGCTTCAGGTGCGTTGACGGTCGTCTTGACTCTTCAGCCACGAGGTCCAGGAGGCGTTGTCGGTGACCAGGAGCAGGATTCGGGCTGGTACATGATGTCTGTCGAGTGCTGAGGTGTCGGCGACCGGATTGGACCCAACAAGCCTTGGCAACGGCAAGTCTCGATGCAGAGGAAGATCGTCGATGGTGCAGACCAACAAGGTCTGGGGAACTCACCCAGCGAGGGTAAGTGAGGGCAGGCCTGGAGCAACCAGGATGCCAAGTTAGGAAAAGATTGGCCTTCGTTAAGGGCTACTAGCCAATGGACTAGCGACCGCGAAGGAGCCTCGTGACGCCGCACGTGGATCTGGCTCACATGACACTCGTGGAGTGGGAGCCAGTGATCTTCGGTGCAGGTGGTGCTGGAGGCTAGGGCTACTCGGAGCCCAAAGCACGACTTCTTGGGAGACCCAGAAGAGGATGCACTTGCAAATGTGCTCGGTGTCCAGGGGTCACGGTCTCAAGTCACCCACGATAGCCACGGGCCTCAGCTTTGCTGGGGACTCAGGGTAGCCTCGGGAAGTCTGTGAATCCACCTCTGGTGATGCGATGACTTCGGCGTCCGACGGGAGCTTCAGAAATGCGAACCGGACAGATGCTTCTTTGGTGCCTGCCAAGCAGGGGAGTCACTCCTTGACCCCAAGGGAGATTCTTCTGTCCTCTAATCGTGAGTAGAGCGTCGAAGGTCCAGGATTCAGTTTCAGAGTTTCGTCCAGGGATAATCTAAAGTCCTAAGGACTGGGTTCCTATACTTATACTAAGGATAGGGGTTGGACTACTCTGTGGCCCCACCTATGGGTGGGTCAGGGCAGAGGGGTGGCTACACCCCTTTCCCTTTGTCCAGTTCGCGCCAAAGCAGGGGCTGCAAGCCCTGATCCGGTTTGAACTGGGGTATGCACAGGGACACCAAATGTGCCCCCAGTGCAGGACTTCAAAGCACCCGAAAGTGCTCCCGCCCAGCCCCAATACCCATTATCCTGTCTGGGGAGGTGGTCACACCTCCCTGGGACAGGAAACCTATTGTCCAGGCCTCCCCTGCCGGAGTTTCGTCCAGCAGCAGGAGGCCAGACTCGTGTCTGTGGCAGCAGCATCCATTTTGTGATGCCAGGGCTCTGGAAAGAAGTTACCGGGCTAGCCAGAGTTAACATGTCTTTCCCTCTAGAAGGGTGGAATGCTACCCCTGCCACCAGGATTGGCGGGGGGGTAGTATTCCAAGATGTTTGACACCAAACACGACATGTTTAGGTGCAGCCATTCCAAAGTTAGCATTTTACCGCGAGGTTATAATGCGCTTAAGAGTATATGGTCAGGCTGCACTACAAACAGCATCAGAGATGGTCTCCGAACGCTGCAGAGGGGCCCTGCTCATGCAGGGGCACCCTCTCACATAGGAACCATGCACTCTGCCTTTGGGATTGATAAGACCTGCCTTAGGAGTGACTTATAGGTTTATATGTGTGTATGTATTTAGTGATATAGGTAACCTATATCACAGTAAGGGGTGCATGCACCACCTTACCCAGGCTGCAGTAGCAGACCTGTGGTGTCAGTTTGGATGGCCTTCCAGGGGTGGCATAATACATGCTGCAGCCCCTGGCAGGCCTCTGAGGTACCTATGCCCTTGGTACATAGTATACCATATACTAGGGACTTATAAGGGCACTCCAGATCCCAATCAGTGATGTGCCTAAGGCACATGGAAACCATTTTAGAGAGGAAGCAGCTAGGCTGGGGTTCTGATTAGCAGGGCCCCAGCCAGACTAATGTCGAAAAACAGTGAAGCATCAGCAAAAAGTGGGGGTACCCATGTGAAGCAGATCCTACTCTCCTACACTCATTCTCATCCAGTTTATAATTTTCATCTGTACATAATTTTCTTCATTTGTTCGACAACACCTTAGGTCATGCCAACACGTGTTTCGTCCGTTAACATTAATCTGGACTTCATCAGGGCTCATAGCAATTGATATTTTCCATCAAGCTGAAATACACAAAATCGTGTAATAAGGAAATGAAGGACTCAGTGTGCTGCAAAGCGACCACCACCAGATCACCCGGTGTCGCAACATAGGTGGGCAAAGTTGTTATATTTTATAAATATATAGTCCGTGAAATAATAAATAAAGATAATTATAAACCGTGCAAGTAATATATAAAATGAAGGTTTTTGTGTGAACTTCACTGTAAACAAAAAATTTAAAATTTTAAAATTAAAATGTTAAATAAAAAATTGTCAATAGTCTCCCTTCCTACATCGTAATACAATAGGTCTATGTCATGCAAGAATCAGCTCACCTCGTATCAATTATTGTTAGACCAGATATTCCAAATTCTGTAGATCTCCAATGTCTGCAAATTAGAATAATAGTATAACAAAAACTAAGTCTCCCCAACCAGGGGTACAGCTGTATCCAGTTATGTAGTTGCCACAAAGAGAAAAGGCTTACCTAATTTTAAGTCCGTAATTATTCTAGACTCAGGGTTAAGATTATGCTCCCTTATCGCAACCTATGGGGTCAAAGTAAGTAATATGTCACTAGTGTGGTATACTCGAGTATCCATCAAAATTAAGACCGCACTACGGTTTACAGTTATTATATCATTCCAGCCATCACATTACATGGTACATAAAATACACAGCTGGGGGTCGCATAACTATCAGTTTCTCCGCACGACCGGCCTCTATAGTTACAGCAATCACGTTGCATAATACATTATATATACATCCGTATATCCGCACGACCGGCCTCTGTAGTTACAACCAAAACCCCACATGGCCATACGCAACACCTCTCAAAATCGTCACACCCTAATCTATTTAAATAGCTTCACCATCATGACATACCGTAAGGTAGAGTACTCCCGTCGGTCAGGCGTCTTTCGGCGTTGTGCGTCTGCGCCATCTTTGCGCTCTCATTTTCAAGTTTGCCGGACCGGAAGTACCCAGACCGGATATGAAGCACACTGTTAGATGGCGGCCATCTTGTAGTATGTTGTTTTGCCGAGTACAATGTGTATAGTTTAATAGTAAAACTGTTAAATGCATTAATTTATCAATATATCAGTCCTGCAAACATTGTAATGCCACGCAGGAATTATATCATACAGTGTCCGCTATAAATAAAACCTAATTCAAAAGCGTACTAATACATAGTAGTAATATCGTGCTATGTACGTTATGAATACCGCGTACACCGTCTAGTTGCCAAACTCTTCAATGAATTAATTTATATTGTATCGGTACTACACGCTATGTAGTACCTCACAGAGATATATTGGACAATATTCGCTATAGAAAAAAGGTAAAGGCCGTCCATCTATGGATAACCGAAAGTATATAAACATCATAAGTTGCGTCTTGTATAATTATATAAATTCCACGAGAAATCGTATCAGTCCCTTATATAAAGATTATTCACATAATTAACCATTCAATCTGGTGACTTGGGGTGACAGGTGCTATTATTAGTATTACCTAAGTCCATAGTCGCAAGTGGCAGTCATTATAAAAGTTAGTAGTACGTGTTAATACCAAAACCAAAATAAAGAGATATGTCATACGTGTTAATACGAAATTCAAAATTAAGAGATATGTCATAGAAGGGAGAACCCAATACACCAAAGTCATATAGTAGGAGAAAGATCAGTGTACAATTATTAGCATTGAGCCGTCTCACCAAATAGCCGTCATTATTTGCAAAAACAATTCATATTGGCATTCTTATATCAAATACAATTGCCATCACATCATACAGGTCAATATTGTCATTTTGACATCGTATCATGGAATCCCATATATCCATATTCAAACGATCTTTAACGAATATGTTCATATTGGCATTATTATGTCCAATACAAATGCCATCACATCCAACATGTCTGTATTTTCATTTGGACCTCGTATAATGGATTCCCATATATCCATATTCGAATAATACATAACGAATATGTGGTTATTTTCATCAACCAAAAGTTCTCATATACATTATTATTTACATCAGCAATTATAAAATAGATCAAACATTCATTCTAAATGTTATTTTTCCACATCGATCAAAATTAGTGATCACAGAGGTAGATTGTTATCCATATGATACCAAAATCAGAGTTTATATGAACATAGTACACACTACTTAGATTGGCCAACAAAAAGAGACAAAATTAATATAAGTGAAGATCCAGATCTATAACAGAAGTATTCTATAACCTGTAAACAGACTATCCTTGAAGTTATTCTCCTAAAAAATAATGTAATTCCCGATCAATGTTAAGACCATCTTCAACTGTTTTGAGACGCATTATCCATACAGCTTCTCGACGACGTAATCTTAGTTCTCTGTTGCCACCCCTAGCTGATGGTGGTACCATTTAAATCCCATGAAAATGAAATGTCCTGTGGCAATCATGCTTCTCGCAGGTCATTGTGTGTACTGCAAAGGGATATCTAGGGTCACCTTGTTTAACTGCCCTAAAATGTTCTTGAATCCTATCTTTGAGCATTCTAATGGTACTCCCCACATAAATACGATCACACTTACAGATTAGAACATAAACCACAAACTTTGTGTAACAGTTGATGTTGGTGGTAATTGGGAATTGTGGACTACCATTGTAAGAAAAATCTTTTACAGTCATACAGATTCTACATATCGAACAGTTTCCACATTTGTGTGAACCCTTGTTTCTTTGTGTTAGCCAGTCATGTCTCTCGGTCTTAATAGGATAACTTGGACTAATCATACTTCTCAAAGTTATCCCTTTACAAAAGGTGATACTCGGATTCTTTGGGATAAATTGAGCAATGTGTTTGTCTCCCTTAAGTAGGTACCAATGTCTTTTTAGTATCCTACTGATAACCCCTGTATTGCTCCCAAAGGACATGATTGGTCTAATCACATCCTGTTGTCCTACATTCATTTTTTGATTATCCAAAAGTGTAACTTCCCGTTTTAGTTTCATGGCTTTGATGGCAGCCTTTTTAATCAGCTGTTCACCATACCCTCTATTTCTAAATCTCTTCTTGATATCCTCAATGTTAGTTTTAAAGTCATCGTCAATACTACAGTTGCGCCTTGCCCTCACCATCTCAACATATGGGATTGCTGCAATCTGATGGTGAGGGTGTGCACTCGTGGCATGTAACACCGAATTGCACGATGTTTCTTTTCTGTACATCCTACTATTCAGTTGGTGATCATGTATGAATAGTTCTACATCTAAGAAGACAATCCTCTGTTTATCGTGGTGCATAGTAAATGACATATTATAGGGATTGCTTTCCAGATGTTGCTTAAAACCATGTAGTTGTTCATTTGTCCCAGTCCATATTAAAAGAATATCGTCTATATACCTGCCCCAAAAGTATATATATTGTATCCAATTACTTCCTGGTCTGCCCCAGATCCACTCCCTCTCAAACCAACCCGTAAAGAGGTTGGCGTAAGAGGGAGCGAATCTGGATCCCATAGCTGTACCGCTTGTTTGTTGTTACCATCTACCATCAAACAAAAAAACATTATTCTGAAGGATGATATCTATCATTTTCATGATCATCTCCGTATGTAAAAGTAATTCAGCAGGTCTTTTCTGTAAATAATGGTTAATGGCAGTCATGCCGAACTCACAAGTAATGTTTGTATAGAGGGATACGACATCTAAAGTAACTAAGGTCATCTCCTCATCCCACAAAATGTCATTCATCATATTTAATACATGCTTCGTATCGCGAATATACGATGGTAATGATGGTACTATATGATTCAAAAAAGTATCCACAAACTAAGACAAGTCTAGGCGCTGCACTCCGCTGTCAGCCTGCAGGGGCTGGACGGGTCAGAGAGCCGAGGACCCCCAAGTAAGTGCACCCACCCTTCCCTGGGGGGGCTGTCTCATTGGCGGTATTTTAGTGACTCTGTTGGAGTTTTACTCTATTTACAATTTAAAAAAACAACGAGGAAATGAGCAAACGACGCATTGGGTTCAGCAGCACTGAGATCTGTTTGCATTTATCGCAAATAATTATTGAAGCAAACAGAAGTAGAATTGCTAACAGGCATTGGCAAAACCATTAGCTTTACCTCTCGCCTTTGGAATGCAGAACTTTTAATTTTGCCGATGCTTTTCAGCGCCGGCAAAAACAACAAACAAGCATTGGCATAGCCAATAGGTCTCGCCTTTGGGACCTTATAAGTGTTTAGCCATGCAACAGTTGATGTTGTTGCACCAAGGATATTGTGCTGCATAACTAAATACTTATAAGGTCCCAAAAGCGAGATCTATTGGCTATGCCAATGCTTGTTTCCAGTAAGTATCGGTAGGTTTGATCTGCCCAAATGTATCTGAGGATGAAGCTCTTATTGCACCCAGTATGTATTGGGGAGAGGATGTAGCCTTACAGCTAGAGCTACCGACTTTGGAGCTGAGGAACTGGGTTCGAGCCTCTGCATTGGCTCAACATTCTGTGATTCTGGGCAAATCACTTAATCTCCCCCGCCTACCAAAATAATGAATGTGTCCTTGTGTAATGTAACTCATCTAAAGCGCTTTGGATCGAGTTCGGGCTATATAAATCTGCAACAACAAAAAAACGCAAAATCCATTATTTTATATTTGTGGAAACAGGAATTATGGCATATATGGGACATTATTAGTCAGCTAGTAACGTGTGCCGCTGAGGAAACAAGCTCCCTCGTGCTCCCTGGGCGAGTGCAGGGCAGCACCTCAGTGGGGCAGGTAGGCAGAGCTGGGCCGATCAATAATTTGACTTAGAGGCGTCATGAACCCCCGTTTTAGCAGATGAAGTAGGGGTTGTCACTGGACTCCATGGCCTAATAAGTTGATGGGACAAGACAGGAAGGAAGGAAACATGAAGGAAGGTGAAATGGAGGACGAAAGGGATGACTGAAATGAACAAATGAAGGAAGAGTGCAAGGACGGGTGGGTGGATGGATTAATGTATGAGCGAAAGGGTGCTTTGTGGATGGATCTATTTGTGAACAGAAGCATCGTGGCTGGCTGGAATGGTGGATGGAGGGATAGACGGGGACAGGGGAAGAGGGAGGAATTGGATGTGTGTGTAAGGATAAATGAACGGAAGAATGGGGGAATGAATGGATGGTTTAAGGGATGATGAAAGGGAGAGGATGTGGCCTAACGGTTAGAGTAGTCGACCTTGAAGCTGGAGAACCAGGTTCCAGTCCGGGCAGGGACGCTCAACATCCTGTGATTCTGGGCAAATCGCTCAATCGGCCTGTGTCTAAGAAAAATGAACGTGTCCGTCTGTAACTCAACTGGTGCTCATATAAAGCCTCTGATACCTTCGGGCCGAGTTCACACCATATAAAACCCTCAAAAAACATGTATACAGTGTTAGCTGTAAAGATGAAGGAAACCTTTCCAGGATGACTCTGGCTTGTTTATTTTACTGACTCCCACGTTTTTAGGAGTTTGGTTCCAAGAGTGGGTGGGGGGGTTGTAATTTTAATTTTCTGGCAACTGCCTTGCATGGGCTTTCATAATTGAGTAATTTGTTGTTAGCGCGAAGTTGAACACCGTGCAAATGGTCACTATTTGAACGTTCATCTACTCGACTCTCAAGTTTAGTGGCACCATGGCTCACAGAGACAGCGGTCTCCAAGAGCCTCAAGAGAGACAAGGCTCCTGTGGTGCAGACCAGTTGCGCCCTTCAGCCCCTTGTGTTGTTGGCAAAGCCTGGGGTCACCGTCGCCCCCATAGCTTCAGCAGCAGCAGGCGCGGAGGGGGCAGCGTACCCCGGCCCACGTCTCGGATCCTCCCACCCCACATTCAGAAATGAATGGATTTTCAGCTCAGGGGAGGGGCGTTGTTGCTGTGAGGGAGGGGACGCACCGCGCTGCACACGGAGGCAGCGCTGGAGCACAGAGTCAGTGCTGGTCCTGTGCGTGCTGCACCGTGTTGCCTGACAGACAGGCAGAGAGGCTTCTGCTGCTGAGACAAACCAGAGGGTACAGTGGGGAGGCAGCAGGTGGAGGTCGCCACAGCTCATGACCTGCCACACCAGGTATGGGAGTGGTAACAGGAGCGGCGGTGTGAGTGGGAATGTGGAGTGGGGGGCACATGTAGGTTACAGAGAGTTAAGGTTTGGCCGATCGAAGGAACCCCTCGGGGAGAAAGCTGAGCCACCGGGGGTATCTACGAGCACCCGGTGGCATATTCCGAGCGGATACAAACACTTTTATGTACCTACCCAACGACAGCCGAGAAGTAACAGCCGCTCCAGGGTAAAATTACGCAGTTTTGCGCATTGTAAATTAAAATGTTGAAATTATTTTCGGATCCACCGTCCTCATGCGCACCCCTCATTGACGACCTCTCCTCAGTCACATAATATCACCAACCTTCCAAGGCGCACACCTACCTCATTGACGCCACCTTTTCAGAGACCCCCAGAATAATCACTGCCTCTCCAGGCACACATCACCTCAACAACAACGCCTCATGGATACACAGTATCTCCCCGCCTCCTCAGTTACACACAACTGACACAAGCCTCCTCGGGAACGCACACAATTAACACCACCACCACCCTCCGGGAGCACAACCCACTTTCCCGGGGCACACACCATCCATCGCCCGTCTCGTTGGCACCCACCTGCAGCACACAAATGTGCTCGGATGCTTAGAGCGCCAACTTTAGGACTGAAGTCCCAAGTTCACACTCACTTTGTAAAATGTTCACCAACAAGGCGCTGGTGAAAAGTGTGTGTAAAGGGAGCCACACTGTCTTGTTGGTGCGTCTCCGAGGCCGCCTGGAGGTGGTCTGCTTTCTGTCGGGAGTCGGAGCACACGACATCTACGCTGAGACTAATTGGTCTGTATGTAGTCCCTTCCCTCCCCCAAACTATTTCAGTGTCACACATGCTACATAAGTAACCAGCATCGCGACCTTAACCTGTCTCTTGTCTCCTTGCATCTGAATTTACACTGTTTGGCTAAAGCATCGTTTTGCCCTGAATTCTCCGCACATTTTGTGATGAGAAGCCCAGATAACTGAGCTACCATCACTACTACTAACGTCCACATTACGCATATGAATAGCGCACGGTACTCCGGATGGTTTCTAAGCGCTGTAAAAGTCAATCTCCTGAAGGAGTTTGGAAGAGGAAAGCCTCGAGGGATTTCTTGGAGTTACCGGGGGCCGTGGATGAGTTGCGGCGGAGAAGCTGTGAAGTGCCTGGGGATGGGAGTGCAGAGTCTTGCCTGCCTTGAAGGAGAATGGCCCGCGGACAGAGTGCTGTGGGATGGCTGAAGTGCGACTGTTAGCTGGTCGGGAAGACAGCAGATTGAGCTGTAGTAGTCAAGACAAAAGATATTTGTGGCACCCAGGACTAAGCTCTGATGTGGGGAGGGGGGTGGGAGTGACAGAACAGCGAGGAGATGTTCGCCTAACGACCACCCTGCGCGCCTGCGCCTGTAGACGCTGAGGGCATGTCTGGCGTTTCCCTCGCGGGAGCAAGCAGCAAGGCGCGATAATTGCTAACAGATGGCGCCGCTGCTCGCTCCCGCAAGGGAAACGCCAAACGTGCACGCGTTGCAATAGAAAGCAATGCAAAACGTGCACGCTTTTAGCCAAAATGCTGATCGATTCCAAAAGGTCCCCTCCTAAGCAGCGCATGCGCGCTGCGTAGGCGAGACCTAAAAATAGTTCTCCACATTGGCATAAAAACATGGATTGGCAACACTAATCATTCTGGCTTTGCACCTGAGCAATTGGTTGTGCCAGTGCATGTTTTCAGTGGAAGAATTCCAAAAACCATTCAAGGGTGCGCACCTGTGTTCATGCACGCCGATGCACTGGCAGCTCTGTGTAATGTTCTTTTTTCATAAGGAACATGATTACAACTGCCTGCGGGTGCAGACATGAGCGGCCCTCTTTGAATGTGTTACACTTTTCCTAAAACCATTCAAAGATGGCTGCCCCTGCACACCCATGCACCCGTGGTGTTTAAGTGTGACAGTAGTGATGGTCGTAGTGTGATGGGTGAGGAGCACGTGTGCTGGGCGTTTAGGTCCCAGTGGCTGCACATTAAGAGAGTGGGGTTGGCAGGTTTGCTCTCCCTTCGACCTGCACCTGGACTCACACACGTTCAGACCGGCACAAATTAAGCACCGCTCAGTCTGCACCGGGGGACTCGACACAGCACGGACAATAAACTAATGCAGCAACAACTTTCAAGGAAGAAAGTAGGGCACGTCTGGTTCTTTTCAATGACTTTACTTCCGACCGGTGCATGGGTTTGGAGAGAGGGCTTATCTTCCTACACTGTGGGCGCTGTCACGTAAGGCCCGGTTCTAGCGGGTGGGCCGGGTGGGCCAGGCCCACCCAAACATCAGCCTGGCCCACCCAAACATGAGCCTTGGCCCTCACAGTGAATCTGCCAACAATGCACAACGATAATAAAAAATGTACCGATAACTCTGGTGATTTATGATCCTGCAGGAGAGCAATGATTTGGTCTGTTGGTAGTTTTTAAATGCAGATAAACTGAATTTTATGTGGAAGCTCAGTGGGTTACTGCCTTTGTCACAGAGATTCTTGTGTTACTTGCAGTTCAGAAGTTACAATCCTAAAATAGGACAGTGACCTATGAACTTTCATCAAAGAGCTGCTTTGTTATATCGTTAGAATTTCCCCATTCTTTCATTATTCTAATGTTGCTAAAAAGAGTTTGTTTGGGCAGTTACACATTTTTATCAGTAAAGCCAACCCCCAACCACTGGAGTACTCTTTAAACCCTGAGGGGCAAATCTACAAGAAAGTGCCGCAGCGCAGCACCGCAAGCCCTTTGGCTGAGCCACACGGCGACACTATCAGAGCACAGGAATGCGACATAGTTACAATGATATGTCGCATTCCTGTGCTCTCCCCTGCGCTGGCGCACATACAGCTGCCATGCTCCCCATGGTGCAGGATGCCTGCGTCATGGGGAGATTGTTTTTGTGCAGGAAGGGGCACCTTCCAGCACAAAAACAATCCCTAAAGGCATTTTCCTCTTTCAATGCGTGCTGTAGAATGCAGCACGCATTGAAAGAGGAAAAAAACGAGGAGAAATGAAAACATTTCTCCTCATTGCGCCTCGCTACGCCACCCCTAGGGTGGCGTAGCATACTGACGCATTTCCAGGTTTATGAATCCTCGTAAATCTGGAAATGTCTCGTTCCATGGGTGTTGCATGGGAACACCCACAGCAACACCCATGGAATGCCCCTTTCACGCAAAATGCTGCGTGTAAAGGGGCCATATTTCCTGTCCTTGTAAATAAGGGGCAGGGAAATGCGCTGCCAGTGCGTCACAAAAAGTGACGTACTGGCAGCGCAAGGGGCTTGTAAATCTGCCCCTGAGTTTGTGCTTCTCCAGACCAAACCCTCTTAAAATATATTGCCCACCAGTATGGATGACATGTGATTCCTACACCTTTTATTCAACTCTGCATGTTCCCCCTTCTTCCTACCTCCTGAACAATCAACACGAAGAGGCCGTTTACGTCGTAAATGGGGTTCAAAGTGGGGAGACTTGCATATCAAAAGAAAGTCGAGGCTTGTGTGAAACCATACAATGCAGTGGGCTTAATAGGATACAAAGTGAGGCAGTATAGCCCATCGTGTCAACGTGCCTGTTGCTACTGTGTGCAATATTCAGCTTAGACGGACATTGTTACTGGACCAGCTTTGCCTTTCATCCCTCTGAGTTTGAAATGGGCACTGTGAATTCGGGGTGATATGTACCCACAAATGACCTAGTCCTGTATGGTCGTCGCCTGAGAATGAGTTACAATGTGAAACAATGCCGTGGCGCTCGCCTAAATCCTTCTAGACAGCACTCCCCATTCAAACCAACATCCTTCAAAAGGGGCAATAACTTTTTACAAAGTCATGCAATTGATAACACATATTAAAAACATCGATTTGTGTTTTTTACACAGGTACTTTCTTTCCAGAAGTCTATCTACTCGGTGCTTTTCATTGGCATGCTGCACCTATCACTTTACACCCAACAAGCCCTTCACAACCAATGGCAGGTCGGAACACTGATGTGGACATGCGGGGAAGACATACGTAGGGGCAGTCATGTTCATTCATTGCATGGCCTATGTGCTGGAAGCCTGCACAGCGGGCGTGTCCTTAAGTGCTTGCTGGGAACAGGTGGCGGACAGGGTCTGTCTGAAGGACAGCCAGAGGGTTCACACTGCAGAAAGGCTTATTTTCTTTTATACGGTGCGCATGAAATCCGAGTTGACGTCAGAGCCCTTTAATAAAAGGCACAATAGACACTGAACATTGTGTACATTCAGAGCCGAAACAACTAAATCACGATGCCTCATCAGAAGTAGTAAGTGCTATATAAATAAATTGCCATCCACACGTGTCCTCATTACAGAAGTGCTCTCTTGATGAACAAAGGTTGTGATTGAAGAATTTGAAGACCCGCAGGACGAGGGAGCGTCATAGTCAGAAGAGGCACGAGATTTAAAACAAGCATTTGCAATGCAATAGGTCTTGCATTTGTTAGAGTTTGAGCTATTGACATCAATGACAATGCCTTTTATTTATGTATTGGTTTTTAAAACATAAATAAAAGGCATTTTCATTTACAATGCCAATAGCTTAAACTCTCGCAAATGCGAGACCTATTGCATTGCAAATGCGTGTTTATTTAATTAGCAGTCGGGTCATTAGGGCAACTGTGGAACATACTTTAAAGTGCGTGCTAATTATAGTTACTGCTTTATTCAATGTTTCAAGTTTGGAGGTGATTTTACTAATGTTTTTTACCGAGAATAAAAAGGGACATTACATGGAAAAAAACTGAGATTTGGAAAAGAGTGCATTTTACTGGACCTTGTAAGACTAAGAAGAGATAAAGGACGGTCCAGAAGCAGGCCTGGCTAGACATATAAGCGACAAATCGAATGCACCCTTGGCCCAAATAAAAAATTCCTGGAGCCGGGCCTGCGCGTAACACGACAGTTTTGCGCCAATTCACATCCACATTACATCCGGACACGATGGACGCTCCCCCGACATGGGCGGGACCCCGGACACGATGGACGCCCCCCGACATGGGCGGGACCCCCGGACACGATGGACACCCCGCTCCCCCCCCCACGGGAGGGACCCCCGGATACGGGCAGGACCCCCGGACATGATGGATGTTCCCCCGAACACGATGGACGCCCCAGACACGGGCGGGACTCCCGGACACAATGGACGCCCCAGACACGGGCGGGACCCCCGGACATGATGGAGGCCCCCCCACACCCCAGACATGGGCAGGACCCCCAGACATGATGGAACCCCCCATGCCCTCCCCCTAACACAGGAGGGACCCCTGGACATGATGGACGCCCCCGGAGATGGGCAGAGCCCCCGGACACAATGGATGCCTACTCCCCTTAGGGCAGGACTTCCCGGAAGGGGCAAGACCGCCAAGTTAGAAGCAGGCGATTGTGCAGCATAGTTCAAACCCCCCCCCCCCTTCCCCATCAGAAGCAAGTGGCATGGCGGGATAAGGTTAAAGGGCAGAGTGCAGCACCCTGGCACAGCGTGACCTCTCCACGTCGGAGCGCTGCAGAGTCATGAGCGGAGGGGGCGCATGGACCGCCGGCCACAGGAGTATCCGCGACCTGTGGCACTGTCTGCAGAAGGGTGAAGAATAAACTGGCAGCCAGGACGGCGGCGCCTAGAGTGGCACCCGGGGAAGGAGGAGGCATCGTGGCCCCCGGGGAAGGAGTAGGCATTGTGGCCCCCGGGGAAGGAGGAGGCGTCGTGGCCCCCGGAGAAGGAGGAGGCGTCGGCGTGGTGGCCCCTGGGGTATCAGGGAGGAGGCGTTGTGGCCCCCGGGGAAGGAGGAAGCGTTGGCGTGGTGGCCCCTGGGACATCAGCAACAAGGCCGGAAATGAGCCTCTCCGGAGCCAGCACGGCAGCGCCTGAGGGGCGCCCAGGGTCTGTGAGGACAGCTCTGTAAGTGGAGCGCTTGGGTTTGGGAGGGCAGAGAGTCGGAGGGCATGGTGCCAGATGCCCATCGCCGCTGGTTCTGGCCCCCGAGGAGCTGGGCCATGAGAGGAGGGATCGCTGCCGGCTCTGGCCCGGGAGGAGCCGGGCTCCAGCCCCACCTTGGTTCGAGCCCCTATGGACCTGGCTAAATCAAGTGACTTCCACACACCCGAACGAAATGCATCGCAGGGCGTGCGCTTGCTCTGCCATAATGTTCTGGGCCTGAATCCACCCGAGGGTCTTCACCTAGAGGTACAATATGCAGCCACTTGTACTCCCGAATAAAGGTGATAAATGAGGAGCCCGTGGGTATTTTTAATTCGGCTGGATTCCCTTCTTTGTCCAGTAGTTTTATGTAAGAATTCCATCCTACCGCCAAGTCTTGGTAGAGGCTGAGTCAGTCCGGGTAGTACCATCTCACCAGGGTGGGGAGAGGATGCTGATGATGAAGCATGACACTTATGTGTGTGAGGCTTCCTCTTCTATAAGGATGGCCTCCCTGTTTTGAACGATCTATTGTGACCGGTAGTAGGCTGTGCTCGACCCAACGCCGGGTCCTTCGCACGTCTAATTGTTCGGCTCCCTACTCCCTTGTGGTTAGTGATCTCTTGTTTTGGAGGACGGTAGGGGTGCCCCTTTTTCCTCCTCTCTCTCATGTCGCAATGGGCACAGGAGACGCAGCCCTGCGAAGTTCCCAGGTCCATACTTGATGTGCTTCGACAATCCAGGGCTTTCTTTGAATTCTGGGATTTGTAGTCTTGTATAATGCATTGTATAACAGACTACAAGACCCAGAATTCAAAGACAAAAACTAGGACTGGAGCAGCCCTTCAAACTTGGACCTGGGAAGCTTGGCAGTCTGGAGACATGGGGGAGGGGAGAGCAGTGAGGTGGGGTGTTATGGCATTCTTTCATAGAGTGGGCTTTGGGATTAAATGTGTAGCCCTGTCTACAGTTTAGATGAGATGCTCATGTGGAAGGGGTGAGAAGAAACATTAAGGACATGATCTCTCAGGTTGCAGAGGGCAGAGATTGTTCTCATTGACCCAGTCTTCTTCGCCCCCCGCGCCTGTCATGCATTTGGACGCACACACTTAGTACAGTTTGTAGCTCTGTCATTCTGGGCCAGGCACTGGCTGGCAGTAGCTTGAACTGTGCGCAGGGCCTCTGTGCCTAGTGTTTGTGAGAGTTGCTCCAGAATCCTCTGCACAGTGCTGCACCTGCTGACCCCCTGGGTGTGCCCTTGGGCAGTTCTGGCACTGTGCGGACTGGCCATCCAGGTGTATGCTTGGGCAGTGCTGTCACTGTGCATACTAACCTTCTGGGTGTACCCTTGAGTGGTGCTGCCCCTGTGAATACTAACCTTCCGGTTGTACCCCTGGACAGTACTGCCCCTCTGGAGACTGGTCTTCCGGGTGTGCCCTTGGACAGTGCTGCCCCTGTGAATACTAACCTTCCGGGTGTACCCTTGGCAGTGCTGCCCCTGTGAAGACTGGCCTTCAGGGTGTGCCCTTGGCAGTGCTGCGCCTGTGAAGACTGGCCTTCAGGGTGTACTTTTGGGCAGTGCTGCCCCTGTGAATACTAACCTTCCGGGTGTACCCTTGGCAGTGCTGCCCCTGTGAAGACTGGCCTTCAGGGTGTGCCCTTGGCAGTGCTGCGCCTGTGAAGACTGGCCTTCAGGGTGTACCTTTGGGCAGTGCTGCCCCTGTGAATACTAACCTTCCGGGTGTACCCTTGGCAGTGCTGCCCCTGTGAAGACTGGCCTTCCAGGTGTACCCTTGACAGTGCTGACCCTGTGAAGACTGGCCTTCAGGGTGTACCCCTGGGTAGTGCTGCCTCTGAAGACTGACCTCCTGGGTGTGCCCTTGGGCAGTGCTGCCACTGTGAAGACTGGCCTTCAGGGTGTGCCCTTGGCAGTGCTGCCCCTGTGAAGACTGGCCTTCAGGGTGTGCCCTTGGCAGTGCTGCGCCTGTGAAGACTGGCCTTCAGGGTGTACCTTTGGGCAGTGCTGCCCCTGTGAATACTAACCTTCCGGGTGTACCCTTGGCAGTGCTGGCCCTGTGAAGACTGGCCTTCCAGGTGTACCCTTGACAGTGCTGACCCTGTGAAGACTGGCCTTCAGGGTGTACCCCTGGGTAGTGCTGCCTCTGAAGACTGACCTCCTGGGTGTGCCCTTGGGCAGTGCTGCCACTGTGAAGACTGACCTTCAGGGTGTACCTTTGGGCAGTGCTGTCACAGTTAAGACTGGCCTCCTGGGTGTGCCCTTGGGCAGTACTGCCACTGTGAAGACCGGCCTTCCGGGTGTACGCTTGGGCAGTGCTGCCCCTGTGAATACTAACCTTCTGGGTGTATGCTTGGGCAGTGCTGCCCCTGTGAAGACTTGCCTTCAGGGTGGTCCCTTGGGCAGTGCTGCCCCTGTGAATACTAACCTTCAGGCTGCACCCTTGGGCAATGCTGGCCCTGTGATTGCTGCCAACATGTCTTTTGTGCTAAGTTTGTGTATAGGTGTACGTTACACACCCTGATTCTGTTTTTCTTCTTGCAGTGGCACAGTACACCATCACCTACTTCGACCTCCGCGGTAAGTCACCTATTGTTTCCTCTTTCACAGAGTACACAGAGAAAGAAGCAGTACTGAACCTTTGCCATGTTGTGCCCTCTATGCCAGGGAAGGGCCCTGCTGCTACTGTGAAGCAGGCAACTCCATCTATGTTGTGGTTTGCTCTCCATGGCCTCTTTACTACTACTCTATGCCCTTGTGTTCCCTCGAGGGCCAAGGAGTAGGTCTGCCACTATAGACAGGAGACCTGTAACTATATGTGGCCCTGTGCTGCCCCCTGTCACCTAAGAATAGAATTACAGGCTTGCCACGGTGTGCTCTCTGTAGTCCGAATTGACATGTTCAGTCCTCTTATCATGGAGTAGAAAGAACTAAATCTAGGAAATTGTCTCCCCTCCTTGGTCATTTGGTAGAACTAGAACCATAATACTCTCTACCCACTATGGTCTGTCATTGAGTAAACCTGTATTTATGCCACTATCTGCCCTTTATAGCCGGATTATAAAATGACAGCTCTATCATGGCCCAGCCGCTGTTGCCTGGGAGCAGAACTCCAGCTGTGTCCTGGTCTGACTTCCATGGCCCCATTAGAGCTACACTTGTTGCATGATCGGGTTCCTCCAGACATTGGGTGGCCGCTCTCGATGGTCATTGAATAAATCTACTGATATGTCCTGGTCCCTGCTCTATGCTCATTTAGTAAATCCAGTTATTTTCTGTTCCGCTCTCTACAGTCATGGAATAAATCTATAGTTATGTTCTGGTCCACTCTCGATGGTCATTGATTAAATCTATCGTTCTGTCCTGGTCGGCTCTCGATGGTCATTGATTAAATCTATCGTTCTGTCCTGGTCGGCTCTCGATGGTCATTGATTAAATCTATCGTTCTGTCCTGGTCGGCTCTCGATGGTCATTGATTAAATCTATCGTTATGTCCTGGTCGGCTCTCGATGGTCATTGATTAAATCTATCGTTATGTCCTGGTCGGCTCTCGATGGTCATTGATTAAATCTATCGTTATGTCCTGGTCGGCTCTCGATGGTCATTGATTAAATCTATCGTTATGTCCTGGTCGGCTCTCGATGGTCATTGATTAAATCTATCGTTATGTCCTGGTCGGCTCTCGATGGTCATTGATTAAATCTATCGTTATGTCCTGGTCGGCTCTCGATGGTCATTGATTAAATCTATCGTTCTGTCCTGGTCGGCTCTCTATGGTCATTGATTAAATCTATCGTTCTGTCCTGGTCGGCTCTCGATGGTCATTGATTAAATCTATTGTTCTGTCCTGGTCGGCTCTCGATGGTCATTGATTAAATCTATCGTTCTGTCCTGGTCGGCTCTCGATGGTCATTGATTAAATCTATCGTTCTGTCCTGGTCGGCTCTCGATGGTCATTGATTAAATCTATTGTTCTGTCCTGGTCGGCTCTCGATGGTCATTGATTAAATCTATCGTTCTGTCCTGGTCGGCTCTCTATTGATATAAGGTTGATATAATGTCCTGGGAATCGCCCGTGCACAAAGAGTCCAAATAAGAAATAGAAACTTCTAACGATTCCCAAGTTGCTATTTCTTATGTAGAATGTACTAAAATGGACGCAATTTGTGCACTGACTTCTACTGAATACATTGTCATTTTGCTAACCAACCTATGTACTACGATTGCCTTCTATCACAGGGAGGGTGGCCTACTGGCCTTCGCACCCCACCATGTCTGTGATTGCATTTAAATAAAGCAGCTTTTTTTTAAAAGCACTTTTCCTTAAAATAATACGAGATAAGTACATTCCAAGGTAAGTACTGTTTTCGTTGGCAATATTCACAGGTAGGTAAAACATTCAAACCTGTGAGCTTTTATGCACAATTGAATCCTATGGGAGGAAAAGCTAAAAAAATGCATAAAGGTAGGTACAGTCTATTTCAGGGGATCACCTTCGGGGTTCAGAGTTGTAGTGTGCTGAGGTTCAAAGTACTACCAGCAGTTCTTTGGGAACCGCCCAGATTCTACTGGGAGCATGGTGATGGTTAGGCTGGTAGCTGGCGTGTTTCGATGAAGGGGGGGCCACCCAAAAACAGGCTGCACAGGGGGACTTGTGGACAAGTTCAAGGGCATCCAAACTGGGACATCGGACGGAGCAAGGGGGCACAGCCAGTTCGTCGGCACCCTCGCTGGGCGCCTTGGGTGCAGAGTGGTTAGGTTGGCTGGACTGGGTCTGCAAAGATTCACCTTGTGGTTCGGGACACACAGCTGGCAGCTGGGCCATTCTCGAAGTGGGTTTCCATGATGCCGACGTTCCTCAATGGCTACCTGGTCCTGGTGCAGTGAGAATACAGACTGGACTCTTCTTGGGAGGAGTGGATGGTGTTCTCTGTGGCTGCCGGGTTGGAGAATTCCTTGCTATTTTGGTCGAGGCAGATGTTAAGGTTCTCCAGGCGGGAGATGGAGTTGGCGTCATTTGGGTCATCAACGTGGAAGTTGAGGTCGCAGAGTAGGATGTAGTGCTAAGAGTCGATGGCTAGGGGGGGGGGGCGATGAGGTTGGCGATGGCATCGCAGAAAGCTGGGAGGGGGGTCTATATACGAGGGGGCTTCTGATCGTGGTCTTGGCATTAGCCTGTAGTTGGAAGTTGAGATGTTCCATGAGCGGTGTGGGGTCGTCGTTGTTGGTGATGCATCGGATGGTTCCTTGAAGATGATGCTGATGCCCCTGCTGTGTTAGTTGGTGCGGTCTCTGTGTCTCATCTTTTAGCCTCCAGGTGTTGTGTGGCGATTGCAGGGTTTGAGGAGGGGTTAAGCCACGTTTCGGTGATGAAGGCAACGTTGGGAGAGTGGTGATGGTGTCCCAGATTTCCCTGTCGTGTTTGCAGAGGGATCGGGCGTTGAGTACGAATGCATGGAAGTGGTTCTGAGCTGTTCGTGGCCTTCTGGGCGGAAGCGGCACAGGATCCATTGCGGGCTGGCAGTCCTGTGTTGCAGGAGAAGTGGCAATGGCAGCAGGTGAATGGTCCTTTGGTTGATCGCGGGGAGGAAGTGCAGCAGCTGTTCGGTGTCCGGGGGTCCAGGGCCAGGATCTCCTCGGCAGTGTAGTGGCGGGAGGGCCAGGGGTCCTGCCGCTGGGCGCGATCCAGGTGCAGACAACCGCAGATGGGCTTACCTTTGGCGTGCCGACAGTCGCCTCCTTCAGTAGTGTTGGGAGGTCGAAGGGGCTGGCAGGGAGGTGGTAGGGCAGGAAATGGGAGTCTGAAAGCGGGAATATTGTCTGGGGAGGGGCAGCAGCAGATTGTAAGGCAAACCACTCCTGAGGTGCAGAACACACTCCGAGCACAGGCAATGCAAAAGCCTAGAAGCTAAAGTTAATCCAAGGCCCACAGCCTGAGAATTAAACTAAGCCATTAAATATAAACCACCCTACCTTGAGCAGGAACGGACTGACTGTCTCGAGTACTGAGAGCAGAGGAGCTTACGAAGGAGCTATGTGGCGGAGGCATTGGGGACCGTGATCAAGAGCTACGCCCTACATTCATTGATGCAGGAAGCTGTCACCGCTGCTCTTACTGTGCCTGCAACAAAGAACCGCTGATGGAGCCTTCTAATGAGGATGATCCGGAGACTGGCCCTACGGGCAGATGTGCAGCGCTCATTTCCAACAGACGCTGCTCTACATTTGGGAGGTTCTGGGATATCAACCTTCAGCACAGTGGAGAAGTGTGGCTCAATGGTTAGAGCGGCAGACCCTGATGCAGAGATCTGGCCCGGGACCAGGGTTCAATTCCCGCCTCGGCGGGTCTTGGGCTCAATTTCCTCGGACCTGATAATTCTCGCCTCGGTGCCTATTCTAATCATGGGTCCCACTCTGCAACTCTGGGCAATAGCTTGCTTAATCTCCCCCACGGCCCCAACAGCGCTGGGATGCCTGGCTTCACCTTGGAGGTGCCCAGGAGTGGACATTTCACAGGGAAAAGCCAGGAAGGGTTCCACAGCGGTATGCGTACAGCGCCGGGACACCCCTTTGGGGGTATAAGTGCGCTTTACAAGTACAAATTTCATTCATTTCACAGGAGCAACTGGAGGTTTCTATGCACCATCTCCGCCACAGTCTGCGGATTCTCTTCCATTTCATGTGTTTTTAAAACATATGGTGATTAAAGTTTTCCTAGTTTTTTGAGGAAAGGGTAATGTTGAGAGATTTTTGATGCTCACCTTGTCTGCAGATTACAAAGGTCTACTCAGTTGTGTACAAAATGGCGTCATCCTCCTCTCGCGCATCCGAAGAAACACTCTCGTCTGATCTTTCCACAAGAAAGTGGAGACCACCCGTAAACATCCCTATGTAGCATCTAATTATGTTCTGAAAACCAGCTCAAATGCAGCTCATGATGTGCAGACTACATTTAAGGACCTCCAATACTTGTTTAATTGTCTTCTGCAAGGGGAGGATCCTGCGGCGATTTAGGGAAAGATGGACCTCGTAGTGAAGTTCTTGTTGGAGACGACATTTGATGAGTTGTGGCGTCGCCGACAGCAGCTGGGGGATCTGTTGCAGCCAGAAGGCTGTTGTGGTTGAAGACGTGGAAGCTGTATGCAAATCCGAGATCCTGATGCATCCTCCTCCTTTCATGTAACAGAAGATGCGATAATTGTTTCAGAGAAAGTTGGCGCAAGTTACACCGCAAGCTGATTGGCCCTTTCAAGACTTAGCCGGAAGTGGCATGGCTGCTCGGGGCAAAAAAAAACCCGACCTCAGCTGCCAAAAATCCCAAACCAAAAATATGCCTACCAAGCGGAAATGTTGGCCCACTAATAACCAGTTGGCAGGACACTTTGAATGGGTTAACGAAGGACAAGTGGGCACTTACAGTAGTAAGGGATGGTTATTCCATAGCATTGAGGGAAGAACCACAGCACTGAATACCCTGAGCTCAAGAGCTCTCTGCCTGAATCGCAAGCTTCAGAAGATTTGGAAGAGCGGGTACAGGCGATCTTGGTGGCACCTTTTTGGCCAAGAAGGAGCATTGAGGAATGTTTTGTGAGATTCTGTTGCTGTGATTCAGAGTATATTTGAAGTACCTGTATCTGGGCAGTATTGAGTGCAAATGAATTAAAACTGACTGAAAACAGTACCTGAGAGAACAGTTTCCTTCAGATTTTGTACATTATACTGCAGGTTGCCAGGGATCTCTTATTGGACTTTAGCTGATTGACCCCCACTGGCACTTATTTCTGGGGACAGTGACACTTGCTAAAGTCCATGACTTTATAGCGATCGAGCCGGTGTCCCGAACCGACCCTGTTCGGCCTTTCCGACCAACATCAAAATGAGGCCCCTAATGTTTATGGACATCTGGACCAGCCAATGGAGCTCTTTGGTTATTACATGAGATCCTAGATTTAAAATAGTCTAGAGTGTCCTGACGGTTAAGTTTATTTTCAAAGGGCATTCGGATGGAGTTGATAACAGGTGGGGATGCACTAAGGAAATTGGTATCCTCTGTATCCCTAGGTCAACATGTTTCAGCCGTCACAACAGCGGTGCACAGGGATGGTTGGTGTTTGTCAGGACCTCACAAGGATCCCATTAGTATGCTATTTGTGCACATTGATTTGTGAAACTCATATGTGCCATACATGCCAAACTATTTGGTCTCTATGTTCGCATTTCTTTGCTTTGATGAAAGTTGGCCTACAAGGTCCACCCGCCTCCTTACACTCATGGAACTTCAAATAGGACTCTACTAAAGAAATGCCAACCTAGGTACTGAATGGATCGGTACGTATAGCATCTATGAGTACGGTGAATGGTGACGTGAAATTCCTGAAACTATGCCATTGCGCCTCTTTACATATCTACGTGCCATGTGCTGTGAAAATTTACTCTGAATGGCGCAATTCACAGTAATTTGTCGTAAATCATCACAACAAACGCACTGGAACAGCAGAGCGTTAGTGGCTGTTCGTGATGCTGCTGTTTAAATGAATCCTCGTGACATAAATTGGCGCAAAGATGCATTTCAAGCTAAAAGATGGCGCAAAATGATGGATTTGTGTCATTAGGCGTAATTTTGCATTATTACGCAAAAGCAAATTACGTGAATTTTGCACACCCCTGGTCTATGCCCCTCCCACTTTTGAGTGTGCAGAACATCTACACAGCTTCCTCTTATCAGAGCCTTAAAAATGATTAATAAAGCATAATTACATACTTTTAGTTTAAACCTTAATAGTTAACTTCCATAAAAAACAAATCGGTGTTTACATTTATCGAAAATTAACTTGCATTCATTAACCACAACTTTTCATTACATTTCTAACTATTAATCAAATTAAATTGCTGGTGAGCATGGTTTTCTTATGTTTAAAAATTACAATTTATGAAATAAATAAATATATTTAAATTATTTGTAAACATTTATTTTGAAGCATAAATGTGGGCTAACATTTTATTAGTTCTAGGTCAAAAATAAGTACTTCGATTTATTTTACATTTAAAATTTTAGTATTTTTATTTTAAATGAAATAACCTTTAATAATTTTCCCTACACATTCCCAAAGAGTTCTTCACTATGGTGGTGGACATTGACACCACAGCGTGGGAGCTCTCCACCTAAATGTGAAAAATTACTAGCAGTAGTAACTTCCCACTCGTAAGTTCAGCCTTAGAGGTCTTCATCCCCTGTTCTAAGGTCTACACTTAGGTGTAAATCTACAATCGGAAATGGTGAATAGCGAAAAAGTGTAGAGGTAAAGGGTATAAGAGTAAATCTACATATGCAGACAAAGAATAAAAACAATGGGGCATATTCTCAAGGACTCATCGCCGAGTTTGCGGCACTTTATCGCAGCCAAAGTGTTGATAAATTCATCGCACCATTCACAAGCTGGTGCTAAAAGCCGATATCACCAGCATTCCTGCGATAGCAGCCGCAAAAAACATCGCCACGGATGACACTGGCAACTAACGCTAATGAGATGCAGAGTAGGCGTTCCCGTGCAAAAACCCGCGGAAACACCACTTCGCAACATTCCCAACGACCAGCCAGAATGGCGATAAGAAACAAAAACATGCGATAAGGCGCGTTAGCAGCATGGATTTAACACCTGCTCCTGCCTGGTGTTAAGTCGGACGACAACCTGCACCATAAAAGGGAGCCCAGCCCACAGCCACACCAGAAGAACAACAGATGCCATGGAGCTACTGATCATGCAGCTCGGAGCGCCAAGAGGGCCACAACACCCACCGCCACCACACCCAGGACCCCCCCCTGGACCACCACCGAGGCAGCGCAGACAAAGACACCGGAACTTCCGAATTCGCACCAGCCTGGGAGACTTAACGCCAGAGGAAGTCATTGCCCACTACAGGCTCAAAAGGACAACCATCCTACGCATCCTGACCATCATAGCCCACAGGCTGACGGTACCAACACAGCGGAGAACCAACATCCCCCCGCAGACAAAGCTGCTGGCCGTGCTGCACTTGTTGGCCTCTGGGACCTTCCAACCAACAACTGCCAGAGTCGGAGGAGTCTCACAGCCAGCCCTGTCAAAGTTCCTCACACCTGTCTTGGATGCCATCATCAGCTTGGTACCCCAGCAACTTTACTTCCCACACACTGCGCAGGAACAGCTGGGGATCAAGCAAGGCTTCTACGCCATAGCTGGCTTCCCGCACGTGTTGGGGGCAATTGACTGCACACATGTACTCCTCGTGCCCCCTGCCGCCACTGCACACAATTACTGCAACAGGAAACGCACGCATTCCATCAATGTGCAGGCAATAGTGGACCACCGGGGACTCTTCACCAATGTCGTCGCCAACTACCCAGGCAGTGTGCATGATTCCTTCATCTTCCGACAGTCCATCATCAACCAGTGCTTTCAGGGTGCCACCTATGGGAATGCACTGCTCGTCAGTAAGTACCAACGGAACACACCACACACCTCAACACCACATCCAGACAACTCACAACTCTGGGAATGCACACGTTACAAAATCACATACAACATGACAACCAACATCCCCACATTCCAAACACGACAACACTACTTACTGTGGCAATCTGGGCTAGCCATGTACACAAGCCATCAACGGCATGGCACCTCAGCCACACAATAGCAGAATGTGGGGAGAGGTGGGAACCCGGCATGTGCGAGGGAGGCAAGTGACCCATGAATAAGAATGCATACAATGCCAAGTGTGGAGTGGATGTGCTGGACAGACTGCAGTATGCAGACCACAGACACTTCCATGTCGACATACACTGCTGGTGTCTGGAGTGTACTGGACAGTGGACGCAACCATGTAACTGAAGCCAGCGGGGAACAATGCGGAAATGTAGCTTGTTACGTCCCCCCTGTAAGCATGCGTGGAGTGGGCTTGCCCGGCGTACGCCAGGCCAGCGTAGGGGTGTGAATAAAAAGCCCGTTACTCTGGGCGTGGTTCTCTTCCGGAATGGCCAACGTGTCTGCTAGGGCTGCTCCTCTCACCCCGCCACGAGGCCGACGCCGTGAGCGGTGGTGCCTGCGATCCTGTGCGCCTGCTGCACCCCAGGCCGCTGGTCCCAAAACGTGTCATGCCCGCCCCAGCGCAGCCAGGCCGCACTGCTCACCTGCCGACACCGGCGTGTGTCAAAGAGGGCCCACCAAGTGCCGGTGCAAGCTCCAAGCCTGAGGCCCGCGACCATGGCAGCCTCCTCAGACCATCACGGCCTCCGCGACACAGGCCCCCCATTACTACTTTCTCATTGACGTACTCCACCGCTGCCTCCGGCCTACACTGCGGTCAAGTAGGTCACACATTTGGAACTGAGTCTTGATTTTTCAATGGCAGAGTACATACATTTATTGCAGAGTTTATATCACCGTACTCCCTACGATGTGATGCCACCGACTCTGTGCATAGCATTCCAAGGACACGTGTCTGTGGGCCCATGCTGACTACTGCCTTCGGCCTACACTGCGGCCCAGCACAGCGGGGTCACCTGTGTACTGCCTACACTGCGGTCCAGCAGGCCTCACACAAATCCAATACAATCCGTACCAGGCAGGACACGGCATCGTCGCAGGCTGCACACACGCACAGCTCTGGTGCCACTACCTCCGTCAACCACAAATCATCGCCACATGGCATTCCAACGTCGTGTGTGAGAGTACCAGGAGGAGCTGCCTGAACAGCTGTTGCCCCGCACTGACCGCTGCCTCAGGCCTACACTGCGGTCAAGTAGGTCACACATTTGGAACTGAGTCTTGATTTTACAATGGCCGAGTCCGTATCATTGCATGCTAGGAGAGGAGTAAGAGGAAGACGCGATTCAGTCCAGATGAGAAACAGGATCCTCGTTACGGAGGTGACCGAACCCCACCAACAACTGCTCTGGTGCCACTAACTCTGTGCATCGCAAGCCAAGGACACGTGGCTGGGGGCCCCTGCTGACCGCTGCCTCCGGCCTACACTACGGTCAAGTAGGTTACACATTTGGAACTGAGCCTTGATTTATTTATGGCAGAGTTTATACCATTGTACAGGCCTCATCGCAGACTGCATCCCCTTTCAGCTCTGGTGCCACTAACTCTGTGCCCCGAAATTCATGGACAGTCTCTGGTTGAACTTTGGTGGCGTCTCAGTCAATGGCCTGGGGGTTGTCTTCATCATCATGTGGCTGGTAATGACTTGGTGTTAAACATGAGTCTGTAGCATTCATCTCCTCCATATTGCCTGTGTCTGCTTGGGACTGCCCTCTGTATCATGCCCTGGAAGAACACCTTCCACTGTCCCCCGAAACCCTCTGCGACATTCACCTTGGACATCATCGAGAACCCGCTCAGCTCTCGTGGCCCTACCTCAGTGCACCGGTAGTCACCGTCCCGTGGCGGTGTGCCTGTGCCGGCCGCAGTGCATCCGTGGCCACTAACTCTGTGCAGCTCAAGTCGTGGACCATTGCTGTTTGAACTGTGAACTTCTGATTGTCTGATCACTGTTGTAGTTGTTGCCAGCACCAACAACTCCCTGAGGGCTGGCTTACACTCACCCCACACCCATCCAGCACAGGCATCACTGGACATGTGCCCCTGGCAATAAAGGGTCCGGGCGCACGTGCCCGTAGCCAGTTCCACAAACTATCCAAGTGTGTCCGTGTGGTCATTGTGTGTGCATGAGGGCCCCGGGCCGTACCACATTGCATTGTGCTGTGTACAGTGGACGCAACCATGTCACCTCAGGCAGTGGGGTAGACCTGGGACCATAGTTCCCTCTAAACTGCACGCCTGAGCGGGCGCGCACACTTGCATTTCTCTCCGCACAGAGACCTACAAACACGGCGCACCACAGAGGATTCCTCTGCACTTGTAAAGTGCTTAATTAGAGCCTTTGACCCCCGTAGTGATTAAGCGGCGCTGCTAAAAATATTTTGAAAGACGTGCTTTGTCTTTAAAAATGCTAATCGAGGAAGTTTAAACACCTTCAGCGAAGGGCAGTCCAGAAGCAGCAGGAGTGCAATCACAGTGCATTCACTGCAGCCCAAGAGTCCAATCTGAAGGATACATTGGGAATTGTGGCTGTTCTTAAAATTAACTCTGGAAGTTGGGGCACACATTCACCGTTCAGGTGTCGGCCACCAGTAACATTCCAGAGGCTGAAACTTCAGAACTAAACGAGAGCCATCACTAGCTAACAGGACTGTGTACTTTCATTGCTTAAACCTCTCTTGTTTTAAAGGGCGACAGGGATAGAAATTGTGCAGCAGGTGCAGTGGCACCAGGTACCAAGTCTGCAAGGTACCAGCTCCTAAGTTAATGTGTGATTTAAAACTCCTCAGATTTTCACTGTTGCAGATTTTCATAGTTTAAAAAATAATCAGTAAAATTAATCTTCACAGTCCTACTACTTCGGTAATTCTGTTTTCAGCATCTTCTATCCAAAGTAATGGATAGGTTACAGAGAGGAGTACCACATTACTATTTCCTTATAGTCAGGGCCACTGTAATTGTGGCCAGGAAAGACCAAATCATTTGTTAGGGTTGACTAAATTATGCGGCAGTAAAGGTAAATTATGCTGCACAATGCAGCACATTTTGTGATAGTATTGCTTCCTTATTTTGGTATTTTTGCACAGGTTATCACTGCCTTGAAAAAGGGATCACCTTATCAGTACTAGTTCAACTCCCAAATACAGCAATAAACAACAGAAGAGGACCCTCTGCTGTGTGACAACGTGCGTCGCTGCATCTAAACCACCTGACCACAGTGGAAGAATATTGTCCGTAGGGTTCCGTTGCTTTTAACATTGCAAAATGGTCAACATGTTGGTTCTAAACGTGGCAATGAGATGCAACTATAAAACAATACACTATATACAGTACCATTGCAAGACGACCACTTGCTGCCTTGTTTAATTTTGTTACTGCATGTATATGTCTGTCATTTTTAGGCGATATTACGTTTTCTTTTTTCTGTTTTTATTCTTTTAATGTTATGCTTATGTTGCTGAGTTTGAGCACTTTATTGTGGTTGTGTAAATGAGTGAATATAAGAGTTACTCATTGATGAATAGATGCATGAGTGCAATGATGAGTAACAAAATGCATGTATGATAACTTATTCTCTACCTAAACTCATCAATAACTAAGAAAGCACTTTATATATAAGCCAGACCTGTTGACATCGCCAGTGCTTATCAACCTTCCAGTGGTAGCTAGTTGATTTTCCTAGTTGCACATCTCATCACTCGGTTGCGCACGCAAGCTAGAAACGTGTGCACGTAAACATTCTGTTGCCGCTCATGAGGAAGAATAATTAGAGGGAACATTGCCTGGGACATGTAGCTGTGTCGTACCCCCCTGTAGGCATTGCCAGAGTGGGCTGGCATACGGCAGTCCAGCGTAGGGGTGTGGATGATCACCGGGGCTCTGGGCGTGGTTGAGTGTTGGGCTTGCCAATTTAGTACCTAATGCGTGTGTCTTTGTTGTGGTGTTGGCGCCACCCGTCCCGCAATGGACAAAGTTGCAATGTAACATGCCCCAGAGTGCGGGCTCGGACGAAGGGATTAATGAATGAGCGCAAGCCCGCTGGGGGTCCGGGATCATACATGCCAACTGTTGTGTGTGTATCGCTAATACCGCAGCATGAGCCAAAGGTCTTGCCTCAACCGCATCGCGACTTCGGCCAGCCATGAACTCCACATCTGTGTCCGCCCTATCCTTACCATAGGCCTACACACACGTGGCCGCCCACCTTCAACGCACAACATCACAATGGTGTGCCGTAGGAGTGCAGGTGATGCAAGCGCGCAGCGCACACGAGGAAATAGGCTCGGGGGAGGGAGGAGCAGCAGTGAGGCTACGTAATACACATTGATGGCGCTCATTTGCTACTAGCAGTACATGTCGAACCGGAATCACTATGACACACATATCACATGCCAATGAACTAGTGAGCCTGCCAACACATCATGCAGAACCAACTATTGACTCATGTCTCTCTGCACTGTCACAGGTGATCAGGGATATGAACTCTGCCTTTGGATGATGGCACCCCTCCGAGCCCCGAACACACAGGCCCAGAGGCAGTACAATGCAGCCCACAAATGCACCAGTGGCCTCGTGGAACGCACATTTGGCGTGTTGAAGTCACGTTTCAGGTGCCTGGACATCACAGGTGAGAGGCTCCTGTACAGCCCAGTCATCGTGTGCAAGATGATCGTTGCATGTTGTGTGTTGCACAACATATGTGTACGCACCAATGCCCCATGGTTACGAGTGCCAGATGCACCGGACGATGATGAGGAAGATGAGGCAGGTGGACCACACCCCACTGCAGCTGCAGCAGGAATAGCCCGTAGGAACAACATCATTGACAATTTCTTCACATGAGGACGTCACATTGTGTCAGTGCTTGGCAATCAGGAGACAGTGCAAAATGACCACAGGCACAGCATGTGCAAATAAATTCAATGCAACACACATTCCCTGAGTTTCTGTATGTGTGCTGCTGTATGGCACGGGGATCAGGGACATGTTCCAGAGTCATTGTGGGTGTGCAGTGTGCTCCACTTAATTGTGCATGTGTGCCATTGTGTCCATCTCCCCCCGTCCCCCCAGTCCCTGGTCGGTACTCACCCTGTTGATGTTGTGTCAGGTCATGTTGAGCAGTGTCCCGATCCCAAACTCCTGGCCCCGTATCCCGACTGATGACTGTGGCCACCATTTTCTCACTGTCATCCAGCTCCTGGTGTGCCGCTGGTCCCCCACCTCCAATCTGCGTTGCTGCTTTCAAGTTGGCATAGTGTTTCTTCTTGGTTTTGCCCTTCACATCATTCCAGTGCGTCTTGACCTCTTCCATTGTCCTCCTCGACACTCCAACTGCATTCACGTTGTTCACGATGGACTGCCATGTTTCCGTTTGTGTTGCTGATGACACAGTGGAGGTGACGTACAGTTGTTGGTTGTGTTCTGTCTCCTCCGTGACGATGATCTGGTTTTCCTGCGGACTGAACCCTGTCTCCCTCTTCCTCTTCTCCTTGCCCTTCCCCGACCCCGGGGTTCCTGGCTGGTCGTCTGTGGGGCTTGTGGGGTTCGCGTTGTCCTGTGCACTTGGTCCGGGTGCGTCCATGGTGGTACGCAGTTACATTTTTTTTCTCTTTTTTCTCTCTGCTTTTATGGTGCATTTTTCCGCATGTCGAGTGGGAATCGCAGGCCTGTCGCTGGTTATCGCTGCTTTTTGATTCGCGATTTTGGACGTCGCAACTTTTTTCGCATTTTTTTGGCGTCGCGTTGATTTTAACGCGGGCATTTGTCGCGTTCTCGTGAGGCTATCGCATGGTTGTGAATGCTGCGTTAACACAGTGTTATTTTCCCGCGATGGACTGCGATGTGAGAAGTTGCGTTAAGCGATTTTGGCGATAGTTAACAAGCGTTCTTGGGAATATCCCCCAATCTGTACTATGAAATGAAACACATCAAATTGCACTTAGTACTTTGTTGTTAAACATATTAGATTCACTTTAATGTAAATCTGATTTAAAAGGGGAGTAGTAACATTCAGAAAGATTCTTTCTTTCCTGTAATGAGCTATGTGCAGAAAATAAGCATGCTGTCATAAAGATCTTAATTTTGCTGATCACTGTTCATTTTAGAAAAATATATCAGACGAACAAAAAGCTGCAGTTTAAAAAATAAATGCGAACTGGCTGTCATTATGCTCTGTGTCTTATTTCACCTCGGCTGCTGGCTCTGGCAATAGGCATTCTGAGTCACTACTTGACTAATACGTTATTACTTATTACAGTTGAAAAACATCATTTTGTTATTACAGGTGACTACAGATATGACAACTCTATTGTAATAAGGAAATTATAAGCAGGCTTTTATACCGGGATTGCAGTCTCCCGTGTAGTATTTATCTCTACAGCGCTGCTCAAAATGTATCCCCACATGCAATGTTTTGTAAAGTGTTTGTAATTTCCTACCTCTCCTCTCCTTCCCTCCAGGCAGCACAGAGGCCATCCGGTTCCTGCTGGCAGACCAGGGCTGCGAGTGGAAGGATGACATAATGCCCCACCAAGAGTGGTTTGATGGAAAGATTGAGCTGAAGAAGGAAACAGTAAGTATTTATGAGCATGGACTTCGTTCCTACTACGCCTCTCGCGAAGGCGAGTCTTTTTGTAGGGTGAGCGGGTGCCCAGCACCTCCGGCAGGTCCCTGAGCCTTCTTGCCAGCTATGAACTGTTCACTCACCTGAGAAGATTCAGAGGAACTGTTTCTGTGGCATCCTACGGTCAAAGCATGGACTAGAGGTGAGGAAATGGAGGACTTCTGACCTGGGACATGTTATTGGAAGACAGATTTCTTTCTAATAAGTTGTAAATTGCCTGGAATGTTGGAACCAAAATACTCTGTTTAGGGAGAGGATGTTCACACTTGTCCATTGGAGGCTTTGATAATGGCCTTTAGGTTTGAAGGTTCTTGCGATGACAAACCTTAGAAGCCAGAGAGTCGCCTTATGTCAATGTATGTTGATGTTTTTGGAACTAAGCCAGGTCCAGGAGCTGCACAGCGTCCTCTAGTGTGAAGAAGAGCCTCAATGTCCTGTTGAGGGTGGACAGTCAGTGCGGGGTTCCTAGCGTCCACTAGTGTGAAGAAGAGCCTCAATGTCCCGTTGAGGGTGGACAGTCAGTGCGGGGTACCTCGGTCTCACGGTTAAGGCAGGTTAGACAAAAGCTGCATGGACGGCTTGTCTGGACATTGCATCGTACACTGAGACCGTACTATATACTCCTGGGCTCGCACAGATGGACAGGGAACCCAGCCATCCTCGCCACATAGGCCAGGAGGTTCTATGAGGTGCACCTTGCTAACAGCACACACAGGTACTCATGGGGTGTCCACGCTGACGACTCGAACCAGGCACCTGGTTAATGTCTCAGGTTATCACCAGGGGTTGATCAGCTGACGCTCGCTCTATTGTGCTCTACCCACCAGAATCCTTTCACTAGGGCTGTAAGCTCCATACTGAGCCCAATGTGTTTACTCTCTCTTCTTTCTCCTCCTTTTTCAGGTCTTTGGGCAGTTACCCATGTTTGCTGATGGCGATTTTATCCTGTTCCAGTCCAATGCCATCCTGCGACATCTGGGGCGCAAATTCGGTGAGCACCATACAAGGATTTGGGGCACTGGCTCAAGGTAGGGTTTGGCGAATTCTTTGTTTTTGCAGACCTAATTAAAGAACGAGGAAAGTAGACATAACTTAGGAGTTGATGGTCTTACAAATGCTTGGTTCAACGAAATGGTCAGTGTGCCAGACAGCGATGAAGCCCTCAGTATACCTGGGTTCAACATAGGGGAAGGTTTCGAATCGACCTTGCCATGCTCATAGAAGGCTGAACGAGCATAGACTGATTGGGAACCCAGCCCATGTCCAACAGATCCTGCCCATGGCGCTTGTTGCCCCCCATTCCACCTTTCTGAACACCCCTCCTTCCTTCACAGATCTCTACGGGAAGAACAACAAGGAAGCTGCGCTCATTGACATGGCCAACGACTGGTTGGAGGACCTGTGACAGAAGTTTTACAAATTCTATTTCTATGAATGGGTAAGTTTGTTTTTATGTTAACTACAAGATGGCCTCCAGAGAGCTGGGTCCTCTCCTTTTAAGGCTAAATTTGTGGTACCAAGAAGGAAACTTGCAACAATCTTTAGCGGAAGGATAGCCTATTGGGTGCAGAGTCAATCGCATGTCAGCAAGCGCGTATAGGCCAGCCCATCTCTGGCACATTGTGACGCTTGGTTTGTACTGCTGCTCTGAGGAGTGGCTACCTTTAATTTACTCACAACTTATAGACCCTGACCTCTTGACCTCACCTTCAATCTAGAGATACAGAGTGCGGGGCAGGTGGCTAGTTCCTCGCGGGGCAGGTGGCACCTCCCATCCCTTTCATGGTGTTGGTGTATTTGATTGTATAAACGTTTTGTTTGGTTACCCACCCAAAGCCCCGGGGAAGGGCTTCAGGAAGTTGGAGGAAACAGGAAGAGTTTAGAAACTATAAGCTTTTGATTAAGGGCTGGGGAGGTGGCTCAGGGCATGGCGGAGCTGGGGGGTTCTAAGCGCTAAGAAGGCTAGAAGAAAGAGTACTTCCCACTCAACCTCCTCTTCCTCCCAACATAGCTTCACTTTCCCTCATGTCCCTTCATCCGCACTGCTCGAGGGAGGGTAAAAAAAACCCTTTTAGGAATGCCTTTGACTCCATTTCTCCTCCCTTATCCCCTTCAGTTGGTCGGTCACCACTGCTCACATCCGGAAACAGACGCAGGAACTGCATTGCCAGTAGCAGGAAGGTCTTCATGATCAATTGGCACCATTAAGGCGGGGACGGCAAGTGGTTTAGCAATGGCCCAGCAATAGAGCTCTGGAGCCAGCACCCTCAGTGTGCTTGGCACCTTTTACATGCACTGCACCCTTTGAGGGCGCAGCGCCTGCTGCATGCGCTGCACCCTTTGAGGGCGCAGCGCCTGCTGCATGCACTGCACCCTCTGAGGGCGCAGCGCCTGCTGCATGCACTGCACCCTTTGAGGGCGCAGCGCCTGCTGCATGCACTGCACCCTCTGAGGGCGCAGCGCCTGCTGCATGCACTGCACCCTTTGAGGGCGCAGCGCCTGCTGCATGCACTGCACCCTTTGAGGGCGCAGCGCCTGCTGCACGCACTGCACCCTCTGAGGGCGCAGCGCCTGCTGCATGCACTGCACCCTCTGAGGGCGCAGCGCCTGCTGCATGCACTGCAGCCTTTGAGGGCGCAGCGCCTGCTGCATGCACTGCACCCTTTGAGGGCGCAGCGCCTGCTGCTGCACTGCAGCCTTTGAGGGCGCAGCGCCTGCTGCATGCACTGCACCCTTTGAGGGCGCAGCGCCTGCTGCATGCACTGCACCCTTTGAGGGCGCAGCGCCTGCTGCATGCACTCCACCCTTTGAGGGCGCAGCGCCTGCTGCATGCACTGCACCACTAGAGGACTCCTGATTTCTGTCACATGGAAGGCCCCAGGACAGCTCTTGAAGTCGTTCGTGTAGGTTGCGGTCATGGTCGAAGTAGTCGTTGGCCCAACTCCCGCACTCCACGTGCGGAATCCCTACAGGGCCTGTCAAAGAAAGGAGGCACTGTCTCCGACCTGAACAGTTATTTGGGTCCGGTCTGCACTGGTGTTGATGTCGAGCAATGCCAGTCTGGCTCCGCATCAGAGTTAAGAATGACTATAGACTCTGCGCCGCTGGGAATGTCACCACAGGGCCGAACCCCGGTGAAGGTTGTGGATTTACAATCCAGGAATGGATCTAGAGGGTCTAACTGGTGCCGGCGGCAAACCCACCGGCCGAAGTCCAGTTGGGGTACCTCTCAGATCCGTCATGCCGGAATGTGCTTCGGAAGGATTAGGCTGCCCAAATCTGAGGTGCATGGCCTCCTAAAACTCTTGAGTTGGGTAGGGGTTGTTCCGGCTTTAGGAAATTCAAGGAGGCATGGAGCAGACTCGGGCTCCGCAGGTAAATTACTCGTTCCCCACGGTGGCGACGCCACGTTTATAGATGACCACCAAGCACTATTGTTTTTTCTTTTCAAAAAGAAAATCCCAAAAATAAAAAAAATAATGCTCTCCTCACCATGGGAGGCTTCTCCCATGGCGGGGTAAGCATTGGAAGGGTTTTACTGTTCTGTACCCCGGGCTTACCTGGTGGTAAGGTAAAGTGAAAATTACTACATGTCTGCCAGTCTAAATTGGGTGGGTATGCATGCAGCCATTTCTCCAACTGCCCTTACCCCCCAGGGCAGTTGGAGAAGTTTGGCCACAGCTGAGACAGAGTAGTCCCTGCCGTGAGCAAACTTAATGTCCACTCTCAATTATACTTGACGGGCCGACCAGTATATTGGCGGGGAGGGAACTCAGTCGCCACTGCGAACTTTGTCTGCCAATATATAAATCAGGTTGTATGCTTTTAAATATTACAAAGTGATCTAGTCCATTTCCAATATTGTCACTGCTTGATCCTCAACTAAAACCAAAAATAACATAACGTGTGCTTGTAAAGCGCACATTCACCCAAGGGTATCTTGGCGCTGAATAACAGATGTTTATTGTTAATCAACTGTACTCATTTTATCGACTTCAGAAGGATGAAAGGCTGAGTGGGTCCGCCGGGATTTGAACCTGTGACCATGAGGTCGAACGCAGGCCCCTACAGTGGGTGCATTAGTCCACTAAGACACCAGACCTGTCTAAATAATCCATATTTGCCAGGTTTATTGATGCACACTATTTTGTTTGCCAATGCTTGTTTTGTGATGACAATGTCATTTGTTTGTACTCTTGAATAGTGTATAGTGAAAATGGTTTACCGAGCTTCACTAACAGACAGGACTAGTACTGCAGGGGCAGAAGCAGTGGATGCTTTTCCAACACAACATGGGTGAATTTGAAAAATGGAGAGAGAGTAACAATGTATGAGTGACGGTGTATGTGTGGAACAGAAGGTACAAAAGAGTATGCGTGTATGTGATGGACTGTGTATGTCTGAGAGTATTTGAGTGTGTGTTTGTGTGTGTCTTATGCTGCCATTGTGCTGCCGGCCCTGCCATACTGGAGGTAATTACTTGCTTATGAGCGAAGGCATTCATGCCTTACGGATGGAAAGTGTTACCCACGGCAAAATGCAGGCTCTGGTATACAAGAGTTCATTCTTGGCATATGACGACATCCATGGCAAAATGTTATGTTATGTCTATTTGTATAGCGCACTAATCACCGTGAGGGCACCCAGACACTTGAGCAGGTGCGTGAGTGTCCCCACAAAGTAATTCAAAGAGCCGGGCCTTCAGCTTCTTCCAGAGCTCAAGAAGTGAGGAGGAGGCTGACGTGTTGTGGTGCAATATATGAGAATGAACGACCTCCTGTTTGGCTCTTGTAAATGTGGGGGATGTGTGAGAGGCTGAGCATAGGTGTCTGTTGGTTGGTGAAAGTGTATGCAGTTGAGGCATGCTGGACCAGTGTTTTGTAGGGCTTCGGATGTGTGAGAGTGAGGCTGAGCGGAGGGGTCTGTCAGGCTGGTGAAAGTGTATGCGGTTGTTGAGGTATCCTGGAATAGTGTTGTGTAAGGCTTTGTGCGTCTGCGTGAGGAGTTTGAATTGGCTGCATTTGTGAATGGGAAGCCAGTAGAGCTCTCTGAGGTGCGGAGAAATTTGGGTTCGGTGTGTAAGGTAGAGTATGAGTCCTGTGTCGTTCTGGAGTCTGTCTAGGAGCTGCTAAGAGATTCCGGCGTAGAGTGCGTTGTAGTCGAGACTGCTAGTGATGAGTGCTTGTGTGACAGTATGGCCGGTGTTCTGTGGAAGCAGGCGGCGCTTACTGGGTTGACTTCTGCTGTCATGTTGAGCTTGTCTTCCAGGATAATCCCCGGATTCCATTCTGCTATCATGATGATGCAGTTAGTGAAGTTGGTTCTGGTGGTGGCTGTCTTGTCTCTTAGGGAGAGGATGAGTTGTGTGTCGTCGGTGTAGGAGATGATGTTGATGGCCTGGGATCGGGTGATGCTGGCGAGCGGTCTCTTGGAGATGTTGAACGGGGTGGGGCTGAGGGACGATCCTTGGGGGACTCCGCAGATCAGGTTCTTGGTCTCTGATGTGAAGGGTGGCAGTCTAAACCTTTTGTTTCTTCAAGCGAGGAAGGAACTGTTCCATTTGAGAGCGGATCTTTGCATGCCAATCTCGTGGAGTCTTCTGACGAGTGTGTTGTCGGGTAATGTGCCGAATCATGTGGAGAGGTCAAGCAGGATGAGGGTAGCTGTTTCTCTTCGGTCCAGGATGATCCGGATGTCACTGGTGGCTGCGATGAATGCTGAATACCACATTGTGGTATGGAAGTGCATCTGCCAGAGGAGCCGTATACTGCACAAAGAAGCCTTCGTGATCCTGCTGAGGCTTCTTCTGAAACTTCAACGGGTCCCTAATTTGAGCCATCACCGCCACTGAAGACCTTTTTTTATTATTATTTTTTATATAATTTCTTTTTTATTGAATAATAAACACAATACAATAACATTTGACATCAAACGAGCACAGTGCATGTGTGCAGGTGTGATTATATCGTTACAGTAGACCAATATCTTTATATCGCCACTGACATTCTTGAATGTGTTTTCCTTTAGGACCCTCATCCGTGTCCTCCTCGGAGTCCATCCTTGGTCCCTGTTCGTGCGGTTCAGCCAACGCCGTATTCACCCCCTCTTTTAGCACAGACTCTAACTCTGTCCTTGTAGGGAGTCCTCCTCATCTGATTCTGTCCCAGCCGGAGAGTCCTGGTGCTCCTACTTCTTGCTCTTCATCAGCCCCCTTGGTACCTGCAGCGGTTCCTCCATCGGCAGGAAGAGTATTCTGTGTGCACTCTGTGTGCACTCTGTGTGCACTCTGTACTCTGTATGCCAAGCAGCTGCAGCTAGGTGGCTTCTTATAAAGGGGCAGTAATCAAACCATTATCACACTCATTTTAGTTTTGTTATGTTGCTTCGGCTGGGCGGCCAGGGCTTCCTCTTCTGCTTGAGAATAAAAACTGTGATCTGATGCTGAGCTAAGACTGAAGGGTTAAAAGAGGAAGAGAAGGGAAGGCGACTCAAGTTCTGTTCACTTTTGTACTCGAATACATCACCCCCCCCACCTCCCACATCCAGGATTTACCCACAAAATGATTTCTGGGATAAAAGCAGTAGCCACCGTGCTAGCTTCATAAAACACAAATCTGCGATCTGCGTGATGCAGCTAGTGCTCTGCAGCAGGCGCATTGACCATCTGTGCTACTCTGTGTACAGCAGCGCTCTGAGACATCCTGGTTGTATCTGTTGTGCATGCCCCCCTCACTTTTAAGTCAGAGGTCTTTAATATGTGCCTCCGCGACCCCCAGGGGGCTGTGGAGGCATGGGAAGGGGGTCGCGCTCTTCATTTGCTAAAAGAAAATGTCCCAGAGGGTTCATTCCGGTAGTTAAAATGCTTTCCCTGGAGTGTTTTTCAGGGACTCTCCTGTGCTGGGAAATCGAAGCCAGGCAGACAGCTAAACACTCCTTTCTACCAGTGTGCTGGCCTGAAAGAAATGCGAATGTGCACAATGAGTTAATCTGCAAATGTAAAGGATTTTGGAAGCAGCCAGTATATTTTGGAAGCACCATTTTATCGTAAAACATTTTGCGCATTTTGTAGCAGTCTATCTTATACTGTGTGTAATGCAGGTATAGAATAATGGCTTGCATATTCACTTTCTGTCACAGGCTGTGACCTCATAGCACTAAAAATACACAAGTCACTATTGTCCACTGCACCAACCACGATTTAATTCTGTGGCTCTCTGGTTTCACACAGACTTTTGCATTAACCAATAGAGGTTTCATAATGTATTATATTGCACTTCCCACAGAGTAACAACTTTTTAAAATGTATTTATTATTCATTGAAGCTGCCCGTAATTTTATATGTAGCTACCTGACGGTTAAAGACCTAAAACGTACGTATGTTTTAATTACGATGAAAGATGTTCAGCTGCCTCCAGTTACAAGCTGTCAGCATCCCATGAAATATAGTAGGGTTTTCCTCTAATGCCGTGCAATAAAGCTGCAGCCCATGCATTACAGCTATTATACCAAGGGCCACTGGAATTATCTGATTGTGTGGCCCCAGCGATTTTAGCATAATTATAGATGTACCGCATAATCCATCATCTGCCGCATAATCTGCTGATTTTAACCCCAAAAAAATTATTTACTCAAATGGTTAAAAAGTTACTAAAAAGCTGCGACACGTGTTGCCGCTCTGTAGAGCTGTTCTGGTCACCTTTTTGTGGCTATATTTAGGTGTTAAACTGGTGCTGATGAGATGCAAGCACAGATTGACCGATTCTCTGGAGAACATTTATGGTCGTCAATGATACGGAGTACCAGGTTCTAAAAATATTTGTAGGGAGGGGGTCCTCACGCCTAAAAAATGTTGATGGGGGGGTCTCTGCATCAAAAGGTTTGAAGACCACTGCCTTAAGTGCTCTGGTGAAAGTCGCGAGGGCTCCGTTGTGAGTTTGGGGGACACTTTCCGTGAGCCCCGGGTTGCTACTGTGTGAGCATCTGACTCCAGGTGCTCTTGTATGAGCCAGGCAGCCCCTCACGGTTTATCTGGATACATTCCTGTCCTTTATGAACGAGCACCCCCTGCTGCCCGGCGGCGTGTACTGTCACCTTCAGAGGCTGCGGATCTCAAACGCTGCCAGAGCGTTGTCTGTAATTCTTGCCTCACTGCTCTCTTCATGTGCTCTGCGTTTAGTTTATAATGTACGATTTAAGTTAGCTGCTCTCCTTGGGATTTTCACGCTTGTTTTATTTCTGTAAAGCGCCCACAATGAATGTTCCTTCCATTTTGTTCGTCTCCAAGTTAAAGGTTGTCCGGACTTCAGAAGCTTGGAGATGGCTGGCATTAATTATATTTGACGCTTATACATTTTTTTCACAGAAAAGTACGAGCTTTAAAGCTTATCTTTTATATGTTCAATAGATTATTTCAGGCCTCGCACTACCAATGCTTTTTCAGCATAGACAATTGTTTCAGACATTCTACTTAGGCCCCGCCCACTGCTTACCATTGGCTGCCTTTGTCACTCATTTTTAGGTTTCGCCTAGGCAGCGCATGCGCTGTCTCGTCGAGAGATGCTGTATACAGTATAGTGGGGGAAGCTCCGCCCACTTTTCGGCCATAAATTTGATTCGCTTTAATAATAAAATCTGCATTCTGATTGGATTTGGGCTTCTTAGTCCCGCCTCCTGACTGCCATGACGTCATTTTTGCTCTTCCGAGGCTATCAGCCCCTTTACTTGTAAAATCGTTTTGTTTCCCTGTCTCTCCCCGTTCCCTCCCACAGTCCCTAACTTCTTGTACCATAACCACCCCTCCACCCCCTCCCGTTCGTGCCTTCTTTCATGCCGGAACTTCCATTTAAAATGCAATAGGTCTCGGGTTAGCCCGAGTCCTATTGCATTTTCAGTGCTTGTTTGCGTTGTGATTGGTGGGTTAATTCGCACTCTTTGTGTCGCATGCGCGCGATGCCTTGCATCGTACGCATGCGCAACAAAACAGTGGCATTCCTAATTTGCGACACCTCTGCACGACTGTTGACGAACGTGTCTGAAATAAATCTGACAAACGTCAGAAAGTACCTCTTTTTTGTTGGATCAGGTTTCACCCGGTATACCAAAGGACAAGGCTCGAGTTTGCACATCTGTAAATGCATCCCTCTGTGAGTACGGGATGTGCATACGTTTGCACATCTGTAAATGCACCCCTCTGTGAGTACGGGATGTGCATACGTTTGCACATCTGTAAATGCACCCCTCTGTGAGTACGGGATGTGCATACGTTTGCAATGGCCCTGCCAATAACCTCGACTTTGAAAGCACAAAGTGTGCATGCTTCACAAGTGGGGCACAGTGCACTCTGTGCACATGCAGAATCCTTTACCCAAGCACTTCTTAGGGCATGAGTGATTTGCAGCTTTTAACTTGTGTGAGAGAAAAATAGCTAACCAGGATGTAAAATGGCTGTCAGGCACTGCCGGTACTTCCATGGCAACAGCGTGGAACGAACTGAAAGCAGACCCACAATATTGCTAAGGTGGGGTGGGTATTTTGCTGCGTTGCATAAGTGCTCTTCACAGTGTGTGAGTGGACCGAATATGCACATCCTCATGCTCTGCACATCCACTTCCCTCTGTTGTACGTTATCACATCCACTTCCTCAGTGCAGTATCCCTTTTCACTTCCACTGCCCTTCTTTTCAGACCTTCATCTTCCCCTCTCCACTGACCTCCTTTGCTACTCCCCGCCCCAGCCTATGCACTCGTCTCCTTTCCACTTCCCCGTACCCACTCAATCTGCATGTCCCCACCCTAAGCAGTGCATTTTCGCTGTTCCATGTCTCTCCTAGTGTATTGTTTCTCCTCACTGTGTACTGTATGCATGTCATTATTCTCCCGTTTACGTCCCCAGTACACCTTCCAGTGCTCTGTCTCTCCCTACAAATTACCACTCACAGTTTAATGCACATGTTCGCTGTGCGCCACTCCTCTCTGTACAGTGCCACCAAATGCTCCCCACCTTTGCTCCAAACCGTACCTCTCTATGATTATATCTGGTATACTGCAAAACTTTGCTTTAATGTGTCCCCCCCATACAGTAGCAAGCGTACTGTAAATAAGTGCATGTTAATGTCTGCCTGCCCATCCTGTCTTCGTTCCCTCAGCTGCTGTCTAAGGCCCTCCTACGGTGGAGCAGCCCCCTCCCATTCAGAGTCGTGACTGAGGATAATATAAAAGCAATTTGTCTTTTGGCAATTTGTGCATTAGTACTTCAAGACAAAGACAACTTATTTGTTCAGTGTAGCTTTATATGGCGCTATGTAATGCACTGCCCAGCACAGGTATCTCTGGAATGAAATCAGTGGGTTATGGGCAATTAAATTGTATTAGATAGTGGTGAGGGAGTGCAGTGTGTACACTGAGATTTAAAGTCGGGTTGAGGGGTTGTCAAGTTGAAAGGCTGATTTGTAGAGGTGATTTTCTGTTGCTTTCCAGTTGCTGGTATGTAATGATCGTGGTTTGAGAGTGAATTTACTTTTGACAGGTCTTGGGCAGCCACCATGAAATCATGGTTCTGGATTCTGCAGACTTTTGCGTATATATTTTCATTGCTCTTCTGGTTAACGTGCTCACATTGTGGACTGGTTGTGAACTTTTACTCGTGTGCATCGTTCAGTACCTGATGTGTTAATACAGGGTTGTCGCCATCCACACCAATCCAACAATAATCCTAAACTGCACCCTATTAACCGCCATTCCTGAAACCAGCCCCTGTGCAAAGATCAAAACTCAACCTTGGCTCTGATCTCGTTTACGGCCGACATCAACAAAGTTTTGGGGACAGATTTGAACAACGTGTAGATAGTGAACAATTTCAAGTACCTACTCCACTTGCTAAACACTGCCCGCACCACTAAGAACTGCATCCTAAACTTTGAGCCTTCTCCCACGATTATTATTGAGACAATAATTCTTAGGAATCTGTGATGTCACTTACATGCACTCCAGCTGCTTTGAAATACTGTTTTAAAGCTCACAGAAAGCTTTGGAGTATTCAGACACATGGGAGTTACAATGCACACTCTCCACTGACTGCAAATCATTTTGGACATAAAAAAACACTACATCTACCACACATCTGCAACATCACTATCCTAGGGCGGTCACTCCTCGATAATCGCTTCTACCACCTAATGCCCTCTGCACCTCTACCCCCCGCGCCCACGCCCCATTGTGCCATCTCACCGAAGGCCCTGATTTTATATTAAAAACAGAGCTCTGAACAATGCCATTTCCCGCTGATAGGCAGTATTTCTCTCCATGTGTTCCCACACCTGGTTTTGCTTCTTATTCGTCAGCTGGTTTGGGCTTTACTTCCTCTTCTGCCATTGGTCGCCCTCAAGCATTACTTGTGTCCTTCCACTGCTTGCTTTTCATGTGGTACTTTTTTCTTTTTGTTTGAGTGCTTCACGAGAGAGCATGTGTTTTTCAGCTGTCTGACTTGTGTACTTGTCTCCCTTTAATGCACTCGTGTTGCTGTGCCTGGCCTTTATGTTGTGCTCACCCTCGTGAGCTTCTCTCCACGTGCCCATGTTGCATGCTTGCCTGTGAAACCCCCCCCCCCACCCCGCTCCACCTTGCACTCTTGTTCTTTTGCTTCCCTTGCCGTGCTCTCTGCATGTGCGGTTTCTACCCCACACATGTCCCGTGTTGCTTCTTCCCTCCCTCCATGTTTTCACCCCTCCATGATTCTGCCCTCCCTGTTCCTACATACTTTTCTCTTCCCTTCTGCTGTTTTTTTTGTTTTCCAATCCAACTCGGATCTGTAAACAAAAAGAAAGCGAATCACTCTTCTTCATTTTGTAGTCGCGTGTGCTTGCTGCACACATCTACAAAATAGCATAGGCGGTCGTGCAGGCTTTTCCCCCAGTTTGTTAGGCTTGCTGCACTGCATCAGTAATGCTGTGCAGCATGGCTAAAACCATTGGCAAAGCCAATAGGTCCCAAATGTGAGGCATGTTGGCTTTGCCAATGCTTGTTGGACTTCTACTTGACCATTATAAGATGGGATTGTGTAGTAATGGTGGCAGGAGATAGTTGAGTTTGATAGTAGAATGACTTTATTCAACAACAAAACCCTGTGACATCCCAAGGCCGGCACCACACAGCAACTGACTCGAAACCCACGGTAAACCAGTCCAGAACCATATGACGTCACAACACATTACATAGCCCACATTCCATGCTTACCACACAGGACTGGTACACAGATAAGCAACTGTTACACATCCCCCTCCCTTCACAAAGGGGAACTACATACATAACTTTTGACATCACACACACTCGCACAACCAAAATGTCCACATGGAGGAGATGGGAAAACACATAGTAAGGAACATTATTTACTACAGTAAAATTATGGTACACGACTAATAAGAAGCGCACACCACACTAATGCCAGAGAACATAAAAATACCTGCATGGAAACCATGCCTGGAGAAACAGTATATGAACCATCGTCAATAAAAGTTCAAGCCCACACAGTCCCCCAACATCCCAGGGGTCAGATCTCGCCACCTGTTGTTCAGAAGGCACAGAACCCCATAACTGAGTCCCTTGCATCACCCTGTCGTGTCAAATTGCACTACTTCATCTAAGCCTGCTCCCCTTCGAAACTCACAATCATCGATTTAACAACCAACCCGAGCATCCATCCGCCATCACGGGCTGCACCAGCCCCTTTCCTTTCTAAAACAATGCAGCTCTTCTAAGATTCCATGTTTGTCAATTTTCCAATTTCACCCGATTACCCCCACCAGCCTTCACCTTATAAGCGACCTGAAACACAGACCAATCCCACCCAACACTGTCCGGTTTAGATTTCATCCAGTCCCCCCCATTGATAAAACACTTCCCATGGTCCCTTGGTGATCACTTCCACACCAAGGGGCATATTATCAAGAGCCATATCGCCGCTTTTTTGGCTTTAAAAGCAGCGAGATTTCCATCGCACTATTAACAAGCTCACGCTAACCCTTGTTAGCGCTTGTTTTCGCGCGATGGCTGCCGTTTTTGTATCGCCCTGCATGCCATCGCTAATGACATGCAAAGTAGGCGTTCCTGAGTAAAACAGCATGGGAGAACTCGCTAACACGGCTTCGCGATATTATCAAGCCGGCAGCTGACCCACGAAGCGATGATAATAATCGCGCTAAGCCCCCTTTATCGCAGGAATTTAACTCCTGCTATAAAGTCGACTTAGCCATCTTAGTAATGGGAGGTGGATTGCAAGGCTAAGGTCACAGGGGCGTACCAGCGAGGTTTCCATTATCGCCCAAAAAATATCGCAGCATTTCCCGCGCTATTCCCGCTTTTTGCTGCTATTGCTGGATTTCTTATCGCCTTTGAGATAAGCGTTGATAATAACGCGCTAACTCGGCGATGAAATCCGGCGATAGAAAAAAACACACTAAGCGCGCTCTGCGATATTTATCGCAGTTTGTTGATAATATGCCCCCGAGTTTCATCCCACATCCTCATCCATGAAGGAAGTAATTTGGCTCCTGGCTGCCACCTCTCCTCGTTTCAGGAGGGGATTCTCCCTGTGGTAGTGTTCACGGGGACACGATGAGCCCCCAGCATATCTCTTCACTTGACTATTCCCTGTGGCTTGTATAGAGAGGCACAAATGTGCTTGACACCAGTGTTACTTAAGAATTCCTTCGTCTCCCCAGAAGTCACTTGTGTGCCTTTATCAGTTACTAGGACCGAAGGAATCCCTTCCCTCGTGAAAACCTCCCCTAGCACAGCTAGAGTGGACTTTGTGGTGACATCCCTCATAAAAAGGACCTCAACCCCTCATAAACAGGACCTCAACCCCTCATAAACAGGGCCTCAACCCCTCATAAAAAGGACCTCAACTCCTCATAAACAGGACCTCAACTCCTCATAAACAGGGCCTCAACCCCTCATAAAAAGGACCTCAACCCCTCATAAAAAGGACCTCAACCCCTCATAAACAGGGCCTCAACCCCTCATAAAAAGGACCTCAACCCCTCATAAACAGGACCTCAACCCCTCATAAACAGGGCCTCAACCCCTCATAAAAAGGACCTCAACCCCTCATAAAAAGGACCTCAACCCCTCATAAAAAGGGCCTCAACCCCTCATAAAAGGGCCTCAACCCCTCATAAAAAGGACCTCAACCCCTCATAAAAGGACCTCAACCCCTCATAAAAAGGACCTCAACCCCTCATAAAAAGGACCTCAACCCCTCATAAAAAGGACCTCAACCCCTCATAAACAGGGCCTCAACCCCTCATAAACAGGGCCTCAACCCCTCATAAAAAGGACCTCAACCCCTCATAAACAGGGCCTCAACCCCTCATAAACAAGACCTCAACCCCTCATAAACAGGGCCTCAACCCCTCATAAACAGGGCCTCAACCCCTCATAAAAAGGACCTCAACCCCTCATAAAAAGGACCTCAACCCCTCATAAACAGTGCCTCAACACCTCATAAACAGGACCTCAACCCCTCATAAAAAGGACCTCAACCCCTCATAAAAAGGGCCTCAACCCCTCATAAACAGGGCCTCAACCCCTCATAAAAAGGACCTCAACCCCTCATAAACAGGGCCTCAACCCCTCATAAAAAGGACCTCAACCCCTCATAAACAGGGCATCAACCCCTCATAAACAGGGCATCAACCCCTCATAAAAAGGACCTCAACCCCTCATAAAAAGGACCTCAACCCCTCATAAACAGGGCCTCAACCCCTCATAAAAAGGACCTCAACCCCTTATAAAAAGTACCTCAACCCCTCATAAAAAGGACCTCAACCCCTCATAAAAAGGACCTCAACCCCTCATAAACAGGGCCTCAACCACTCATAAAAAAGGACCTCAACCCCTCATAAAAAGGACCTCAACCCCTCATAAAAAGGACCTCAACCCCTCATAAACAGGACCTCAACCCCTCATAAACAGGGCCTCAACCCCTCATAAAAGGACCTCAACCCTCATAAAAAGGACCTCAACCCTCATAAAAGGACCTCAACCCCTCATAAACAGTACCTCAACCCTCATAAAAAGGACCTGAACTCCTCATAAAAGGACCTCAACCCCTCATAAAAGGCCCTCAACCCCTCATAAACAGGACCTCAACCCCTCATAAAAGGACCTCAACCGCTCATAAAAGGACCTCAACCCTCATAAACAGGACCTCAACCCCTCATAAAAGGACCTCAACCCCTCATAAACAGGACCTCAACCCCTCATAAAAAGGACCTCAACCCCTCATAAAAGGACCTCAACCCCTCATAAAAAGGACCTCAACCCCTCATAAACAGGGCCTCAACCCCTCATAAACAGGGCCTCAACCCCTCATAAAAAGTCAATCAATCAATCAATCACGGCATTTATAGAGCGCGCTACTCACCCGGGAGGGTCTCAAGGCGCTGGGGGAGGGGGTAAGTTACTGCTCGAACAGCCAGGTCTTGAGCTGCTTCCTGAAGGAGAGATGGTCCTGGGTTCGCCGAAGGTGAGTGGGGAGGGAGTTCCAGGTCTTGGCTGCCAGGTAGGAGAAGGATCTTCCTCCGGCGGTGGCTCTGCGGATGCGTGGTACGGTGGCGAGGGCGTGGCTGGTTGATCGTAGCTGGCGGGTGGGCGTGTAGAAGGTCATGCGGTCGTTGAGGTACTTGGGGCCCAGGTCGTGGAGGGCCTTGTGTGCGTGGGTGAGGAGTCTGAACGTGATTCTCTTGCTGACGGGGAGCCAGTGCAGGTCTTTCAGGTGTCCGGTGATGTGGCTGTGTCGGGGGATGTCCAGGATGAGTCGTGCGGAGGCGTTCTGGATGCGCTGGAGTCTTTTTGAAGTTTGGCTGTGGTTCCGGCGTAGAGGGTGTTCCCATAGTCCAGTCGGCTGGTGACGAGTGCCTGGGTGACGGTCTTCCTGGTTTCAGTGGGGATCCATCTGAAGATCTTGCGGAGCATGCGCAGGGTGTTGAAGCACGAAGATGAGACGGCGTTGACTTGTCTGGTCATCGACAGGGAGGAGTCCAGGATGAAGCCCAGGTTGCGTGCGTGGTCCGTTGGCTTGGGCGCGGTGCCCAGGGCCGAGGGCCACCAAGAGTCGTCCCAGGCGGAGGGTGATGAGCCCAGGATGAGGACTTCCGTCTTGTCTGAGTTCAGTTTAAGGTGGCTGTTCCTCATCCAGTCGGCGACGTCTCTCATCCCGTCGTGTAGGTTGGCTCTGGCGGTGGTGGGGTCGTTGGTGAGGGAGAGGATCAGCTGGGTGTCGTCGGCGTAGGAGATGATGTTGAGGTTGTGTTGGCGTGCGATGGCTGCGAGGGGGCTCATGTAGACGTTGAAGAGGGTTGGACTGAGTGAAGATCCTTGTGGAACGCCGCAGATGACTTCGGTGGCCTCGGATCTGAACGGGGGAGGCGGACTCTCTGGGTTCTTCCGGCGAGGAACGAGATGATCCATTCCAGTGCTTTCTCTCGGATTCCGATGTTGCTGAGGCGCTTCACTAGGGTGCGGTGGCAGACGGTGTCGAACGCCGCGGAGAGGTCCAAGAGGATGAGGGCTGCTGTTTCCCGTTGTCGGTTAGGGTTCTGATGTCGTCGGTGGCTGCGATAAGGGCGGTCTCGGTGCTGTGGTTGGCCCGAAACCCGGACTGCGAGGGGTCGAGGGATCCATTCGTCTCGAGGAAGGCGGCAAGCTGTCTGTTGACGGTCTTCTCGATGACTTTGGCCGGAAACGGAAGGAGCGAGATGGGACGGTAGTTCTTGAGGTCGGTGGGGTCCGCCGTTGGTTTCTTCAGGAGGGCGGTAAGCTCGGGCGTGCTTCCAGCTCTCCGGGAAGGTGGCGGTGTGGAAGGAGGAGTTGATGATGTCCCGGAGATGGGGTGCGATGGTGGCGTCGGCTTTGTTGAAGACGTGGTGTGGGCAGGGGTCGGTTGGTGATCCGGAGTGGATGGAGTTCATCGTGCGGGTGGTGTCTTCGGTGCTGATCGGGGTCCAGTTGCAGAGGGTGGTGGTGGCGGGCGTTGGTTCGGCGGTAGGGTGCGTGGTCTGTGCGTCGAAGCTGTTATGTATGTCGGTGATCTTGCGGTGGAAGAACGCGGCGAGTGAGTTGCAGAGGTCTTGCGAGGGGGTGATGTCGTTGTTTCCGGCGCTGGGGTTGGAGAACTCTTTGACGATGCTGAAAAGTTCCTTGCTGTCGTGGGCGTTGTTGTCCAGTCGTTCTTTGAGTGCCGACTTCTTGGTGGCACGGATCAGCTGGTGGTGTTTGCGGGTGGCGTGCTTGAGGGCGGTCCTGTTGTCTGTGGTCTGGTCGAGTCGCCAGGCTTTCTCGAGTGTGCGGCAGTTCTTCTTGGATTCCTTGAGTTCGTTGGTGAACCAAGGGGTTTTCTTGCTTCCGGGTCTGCTGGGAGGGTTTTTAGTGGTGCGAGGTCGTCGGCGCAGGCAGTCAGCCACTTGGCGAGGTTGCTGGCTGCTTCGTTTGGGTCCGTTGTGTTGGTGGGTGTGTTCTGGCTGAGGGAGGCGGTGAGCTGCTCGGGCGGTGATCTTGCTCCAGCTCCGGCGGGGAGCCTGTTGCGGGTGGTGGTGGGTCGCAGTCTTTCTGAAGCTGAAGTGGACGCAGCTGTGGTCGGTCCAGTGGAGTCCGGTGGCGTGGCTGAAGGAGATGTGCTTGCTGGAAGAGAAGACGGGTCAAGCGTGTGGCCGGCGTAGTGGGTGGGCGTGTTCACCAGTTGCTTGAGTCCGAGGTTGGCGAGGTTGTCCAGCAGGGCGGTGGTGTTTCTGTCGTTGTTGTTCTCCAGGTGGAAGTTGAGGTCCCCTAGGAGGATGTAGTCGGCGGAGGGCATGGCGTGCAGGCTGATGAAGTCTGCGATGTCTTCGCTGAATAGTGTGCGTGGTCCCGGGGGTCTGTAGATGAGGGTGCCTCGGAGGGTGGTCTTGGGGTCAGTGTGTATCTGGAAGTGTAGGTGTTCGGGCGGCGGTGAAGGTCTCGTCGGAGTTAGTCGAGATGCGGATGGTGTTCTTGTGTACGATGGCGATGCCTCCTCCCGTCTGGTTGACGCGGTCCTTCCGGGTGATCTTGTATCCGTCCGGGATGGCTATGGCGATGTCCTCAAGGACCTCAACGCCTCATAAAAAGGACCTCAACCCCTCATAAAAAGGACCTCAACCCCTCATAAAAAGGACCTCAACCCCTCATAAACAGGACCTCAACCCCTCATAAAAAGGACCTCAACCCCTCATAAAAAGGACCTCAACCCCTCATAAAAAGGACCTCAACCCCTCATAAACAGGGCCTCAACCCCTCATAAAAAGGACCTCAACCCCTCATAAAAAGGACCTCAACCCCTCATAAACAGGGCCTCAACCCCTCATAAAAAGGACCTCAACCCCTCATAAACAGGACCTCAACCCCTCATAAAAAGGACCTCAACCCCTCATAACCAGGACCTCAACCCCTCATAAAAAGGACCTCAACCCCTCATAAAAAGGACCTCAACCCCTCATAAACAGGGCCTCAACCCCTCATAAAAAGGACCTCAACCCCTCATAAACAGGACCTCAACCCCTCATAAAAAGGACCTCAACCCCTCATAAAAAGGACCTCAACCCCTCATAAACAGGACCTCAACCCCTCATAAAAAGGACCTCAACCCCTCATAAAAAGGACCTCAACCCCTCATAAAAGGGCCTCAACTCCTCATAAAAAGGGCCTCAACCCCTCATAAAAGGACCTCAACCCCTCATAAACAGGGCCTCAACCCTCATAAAAAGGGCCTCAACCCCTCATAAACAGGACCTCAACCCCTCATAAAAGGTCCTCAACCCTCATAAACAGGGCCTCAACGCCTCATAAAAGGGCCTCAACCCCTCATAAAAGGACCTCAACCCCTCATAAAAGGACCTCAACCCCTCATAAACAGGACCTCAACCCCTCATAAAAAGGACCTCAACCCCTCATAAAAAGGACCTCAACCCCTCATAAAAAGGACCTCAACCCCTCATAAACAGGGCCTCAACCCCTCATAAAAAGGACCTCAACCCCTCATAAAAGGACCTCAACCCCTCATAAACAGGGCCTCAACCCCTCATAAACAGGGCCTCAACCCCTCATAAAAAGGACCTCAACCCCTCATAAAAAGGACCTCAACCCCTCATAAAAAGGACCTCAACCCCTCATAAAAAGGGCCTCAACCCCTCATAAAAAGGACCTCAACCCCTCATAAACAGGGCCTCAACCCCTCATAAACAGGGCCTCAACCCCTCATAAACAGGACCTCAACCCCTCATAAACAGGACCTCAACCCCTTATAACCAGGACCTCAACCCCTCATAAAAGGACCTCAACCCTCATAAAAGGACCTCAACCCCTCAAAAGGACCTCAACCCCTCATAAACAGGGCCTCAACCCCTCATAAAAAGGACCTCAACCCTCATAAACAGGACCTCAACCCCTCATAAAAAGGACCTCAACCCTCATAAAAAGGACCTCAACCCCTCATAAACAGGACCTCAACCCTCATAAAAAGGACCTCAACCCCTCATAAAAAGGACCTCAACCCCTCATAAAGGACCTCAACCCCTCATAAAAGGGCCTCAACCCCTCATAAAAGGACCTCAACCCCTCATAAACAGGGCCTCAACCCCTCATAAAAAGGGCCTCAACCCCTCATAAACAGGACCTCAACCCCTCATAAAAAGGACCTCAACCCCTCATAAACAGGGCCTCAACGCCTCATAAAAAGGGCCTCAACCCCTCATAAAAAGGACCTCAACCCCTCATAAACAGGGCCTCAACCCCTCATAAACAGGACCTCAACCCCTCATAAACAGGACCTCAACCCTCATAAAAGGACCTCAACCCCTCATAAACAGGGCCTCAACGCCTCATAAACAGGGCCTCAACCCCTCATAAAAGGGCCTCAACCCCTCATAAACAGGGCCTCAACCCTCATAAAAGGACCTCAACCCCTCATAAACAGGACCTCAACCCCTCATAAAAAGGACCTCAACCCCTCATAAAAAGGACCTCAACCCTCATAAAAAGGACCTCAACCCTCATAAAAAGGACCTCAACCCCTCATAAAAAGGGCCTCAACCCCTCATAAAAAGGGCCTCAACCCCTCCTAAAAAGGACCTCAACCCCTCATAAACAGGGCCTCAACCCTCATAAAAAGGACCTCAACCCCTCATAAACAGGACCTCAACCCTCATAAAAAGGACCTCAACCCCTCATAAACAGGACCTCAACCCCTCATAAAAGGACCTCAACCCCTCATAAAAAGGACCTCAAACCCTCATAAACAGGACCTCAACCCCTCATAAAAAGGACCTCAACCCCTCATAAAAAGGACCTCAACACCTCATAAAAAGGACCTCAACCCACTTAGATTTGGCATCAATCATGACCGTGTCAGACCTTTCATGTTCAATCAGAAAAGCAAAAGGGCCCGTGAAGTCCAAAGATATTTTTCCAAACAAATCCATCTTCAGACACCTGCTGTTCATAATAGAAAACTCCTATTCCCACCTTGGCTGCTTGTCTGAATCTTTACGTACCTCACACTCTTCACCCATTTCTTCACTTGACTCTCCATGACCGGCCACCATCAATCTTGAGTGTCCAGGTCTGACTCAAACGCCCCTCGTGTGCTCTGTGTATTAACTTAGGGGCATATTATCAAGTGGCAGCGATAATTATCGCTGGCCGCGCTTAGCGTGAGATTTGTTATCGCCGGCTATCGCTGGAAATTATCGCCATGCTAGCGCTGTATTAACAACGCTTAGCGCAATGGCAATAATTATTCCAGCGATAGCGGTGTTTTCCATGGAACATCGCTGGTTTTCCAGCGATGTTCCATGTAAAACGGCGATATCCTTGATGATAGTGCCTGTGGTCTTAGCCACACAATCCACCCCCCATGTTAGGTATGCCTTAGTCAGGAATTTAACAGACGTTAAATTCCTGCGTTAAGGCATACTTAACGCAATTTCAAATATCGCTAACCCTCGTTGATGATATCGCGAAGCTGGGTTAGGGATATTTTCCCATGGGGTTTTGTCAGGCACGCCCCCCTTGCATCTCATTAACGATGCGATGCGAGGTGTGCTGACAACGGGCGCTAAGGCAAGGAAACACGCGCTAGCGTGTCCTTGTTAATAAAGCGATAATATTATCGCCGCTTTTCGCCCGAAAACGGACGCTAAAGCGGCGATAATGTTATCGCCAGCCCTTGATAATATGCCCCGTGGATCTTACTGCACTTGGCGTTGAAAACACGTATCGCCTCTCATTATGAGCTTATCGCCACACATAGACAACTCATCAACAACTTTACAAAAAGGTCTCGTCGCACCACCTTTCATCATAACTGACTATAGTGTGCTAGTTTCATCCATAGCTCCCTTCCAGTCCTCCTTAGAAACATATCCGCCCAAACCTTCCGTGGCAACCTCCAACCTTGCTGCCACCGCCTCAGTATCCAGTCCACATTCATCCCCCGCCTTGTCGGGCAGCCTTGATGAGCCATCCGTGACCTTGTTCTTCCAGCCTGGCACGCGTTCAGTGTCACAATCATAATCTCGCAACTTCACAGCCAACCTTGCCAATCGCCCGAACAATGGTATCTGCTCTGCCCTCAGCACCACCTTACTGCCCCAAATGAAGGGACGAACGTCATCCATTGCCCATGCTGAATCCAGTGCCTCTCTCTTGATGACAGAATCATTCCTTTCAGTGATGGACAAAGATCGAGAAGTCAAAACCACTGTTCTCTGTTTTCCTGGGCACTTGTGAAAGTACTGCCCAGTACCAACTGCGCTGGCATCTACAGCAAGCACAGTTTTCAACCCTACCTGAAATGGAACCACATGCCAGCTTTGGCAGTATGCCCTTAATCTGAAATTATAAGGACTGTTGGGCTTCACCCCAAACTCACTTCTTTCCCTTCCCTAACACCCTCAGGGCTTCGGCTTTGTGACCAAAATCGTGTACAAATGTGTAACAGTTTTCCAACAAACCCTTGAGATCGAAGCTTGTCTTTGTCCTCGGGAACATCTGCATCAATTACGTCACTCACCAAATTCAATGTGGCTTTGACTCCCTCCCCCGTAATGACGTAGCCCAAATATTCTACCTCCTGCACTAGGAATTTACATTTGTCTTTCCGCCTCTAGCAATGTTTCATTATGTGTGGTAATGCCGTTTCTAAACGCTAATATTTTTTCCTGGGAAAAAAACACATTCTTTGTACCAGATAATCATTTGATATTAGTCACTTGCCACAGATCATAAAGTGATTTGTAACCTAATAAAATATTGCCTCACTTGTGATAAAAGCAGTTCAATGCTTGGAATGAGGATGAGGCTTCGCCTGATGGTGAGCCCTATACAAATTAAGCTTCGAAAAATCCCCGCCCCTAAGACGGCAACAAACTCGGGACCTTTCTGTTCAGCGTGGAGAGCGGGACCGGATTGCGGCATTAACACTCCTTCTTTCCCCACCTCCATTGTGACTTCCTCTGCAGTGCAAAGAAGCCACAAATTCTGCATCCAACTGTTCATCCGTTGTCCTACCTCTTCATCCGGTGGTCACGGCCTTCCTCCGCTCGTTCATTGGTCCAGCCCTTAGTGCCAATATCGGCAACACTCCCCATACCACATACAGCAATATCATTAGTAAATAAACCACACGACACACTGTTTGTGGAGAAAATTGCTGCAGGTTTATTTGCATAACAAATATGCCAACATGGTGGGTTATCTTACGGGCGATCCAAGGGCAGGCAAGCCCCCCTACGCCGCCTGCCCACCTGATGAGCCAAGTTACACCGTGGCCGTCGCCATTCGGTGCTTACCAATTTTGGGAGGGGCCAACCCTCCCAGCGGTGGACCGCCAGTCCACGCCCTTACTCACGCCCCCAAAAGGGGGGCGGAGCGTTCCAGGCAGCCACCGGTTGCTCAGGCCCACAACCGCCCATAGGACTAACGGGGCGCCGTCGCTCTTCCAGGGGACAACGCTAGAACATCCCTGGGTACACTTGGCTTTTGCACCCTTGTTGTGCTCCTGCAGAGGGTACCCGTCTGTACCTTACAGCCTCTGGATCGCCCTGTAACTCCGCCTGCAACACAAAATAACACGTTAGTACACTTCTCCCACCCAAAACCCTGCACGTACGCCGGGTAAGCGGTAGGGAGGGAAACAGCGTAACGGGCAGCCACAAAGAGGCCGCCAGATGGGCGGGGAGAAGCACTTATACTGCATCCCCCGCCCACCCCTTACCGGAAGTGACGAGGCACGCGGATCCATCGTGGGTCCCTAACCACTGGACTGACTCGTGTGCCCTCATGTGGCACTAAGGCGGCCGCCCTCTTAGGAGGGTCCCCTTCGTGGACCACGGGCAGCCGACATAGTGCCAATATCGGCAACACTCCCCATACCACATACAGCAATATCATTAGTAAATAAACCACACAACACATTGTTTGTGGAGAAAATTGCTGCAGGTTTATTTGCATAACAAATATGCCAACATGGTGGGTTATCTTACGGGCGATCCAAGGGCAGGCAAACCCCCCTACGCCGCCTGCCCACCTGATGAGCTAAGCTACACCGTGGCCGTCGCCATTCGGTGCTTACCAATTTTGGGAGGGGCCAACCCTCCCAGCGGTGGACCGCCAGTCCACGCCCTACTCACGCCCCCAAAGGGGGCGGAGCGTTCCAGGCAGCCCCCGGTTGCTCAGGCCCACAACCGCCCGTAGGACTAACGGGCGCCGTCGGCTCTTCCAGGGGACAACGCTTAGGACATCCCTGGGTACACTTGGCTTTTGCACCCTTGTTGTGCTCCTGCAGAGGGTACCCGTCTGTATCTTACAGCCTCTGGATCGCCCTGCAACTCCGCCTGCAACACAAAATAACACGTTAGTACACTTCTCCAACCCCAAACCCTGCACGTACGCCGGGTAAGCGGTAGGGAGGGAAACAGCGTAACGGGCAGCCACAAAGAGGCCGCCAGATGGGTGGGGAGAAGCACTTATACTGCATCCCCCGCCCACCCCTTACCGGAAGTGACGAGGCACGCGGATCCATCGTGGGTCCCTAACCACTGGACTGACTTGTGTGCCCTCATGTGGCACTAAGGCGGCCGCCCTCTTAGGAGGGTCCCCTTCGTGGACCATGGGCAGCCGACATAGTGCCAATATCGGCAACACTCCCCATACCACATACAGCAATATCATTAGTAAATAAACCACACGACACATTGTTTGTGGAGAAAATTGCTGCAGGTTTATTTGCATAACAAATATGCCAACATGGTGGGTTATCTTACGGGCGATCCAAGGGCAGGCAAGCCCCCCTACACCGCCTGCCCACCTGATGAGCCAAGTTACACCGTGGCCGTCACCATTCGGTGCTTACCAATTTTGGGAGGGGCCAACCCTCCCAGCGGTGGACCGCCAGTCCACGCCCTACTCACGCCCCCAAAAGGGGGCGGAGAGTTCCAGGCAGCCCCCGGTTGCTCAGGTCCACAACCGCCCGTAGGACTAACGGGGCGCCGTCGCTCTTCCAGGGGACAACGCTAGGACATCCCTGGGTACACTTGGCTTTTGCACCCTTGTTGTGCTCCTGCAGAGGGTACCCATCTGTACCTTACAGCCTCTGGATTGCCCTGTAACTCCGCCACAGCTCTGGGTGTGGCCACCGTCACAACCAGGGCCCCCCACCAAGGTAGGCATTCTTACCTACATCCTGATGATTCGAGGGCCTGCCCAGGTCCCGCAAAACAAGTCCAAGCCCATACTGGACCGGAGGCCAGCATGCCCCTTCTGGACAGGTGCCCCCATCCTTTTAAAACTCCCTGTGGACTTTAGCATGCGGCCGGCCATGCCTGATAACCAAACCCCTCTGTTCAGGGCCTCTACACCTGGCACTCTTAACTCTCCTGCATGAGTTTTCCACAGCATCCCCTGGCCGGGCCCCTCCCCTACTACATTGGTTTTCTCTGACCATCAGACTCACATGCCCCCCAATGGTTGCATAACTTGCCCCAGGAGGAATTCAATTCAGGCAGCATGACCCTCCTACCCTGGAAAGTCGAATAATTGGTCCCCAGGTGTCAGACCACAGTGATGGGAGGGGAGCCGTGCCTGCACAATAACACTACCCCTCTCCAGGGTGGCCTACGGCCGGCTGTACCCTTAGACGCCTTGGGATTCCCATCGCCCAACCTGCCAGCATGTCCTGCCGAGTCTGACACTCGAAGGGGGACCCAGTATCCGGGGCGCTCGCCCAGCCCTTCAGTACTGCCCTGCAAAGGAGAGACATAGTAGGATCGACCTGGCCCTCCCTCCCCCATTTAGTATAATGGCACCTTCCAACCGGTGCTGTGTTGCCACCCTGGTGTCCCTACCCTCAGCGAGTGTATATGCACCCAGGATGACCTAAAACCATTAGCTTGGCGTTGGTTAGATGTTACCTTGCCTGGCTGAAGAGCAATACCTTTGCCCAGCCACTCCTGACAAGATGTGCCAATGCGGGTAGAAGTAAGAGTTATCAAGCCCGCCTTACTTCCTCTCACCCAGTTATCTGTGTATAGCGCTTGTCGGAGTAAGTCCCTCGAATTCAGCCAGTTACCACCTTAGGTGACACCTTGCCCTCCCAAACTTCTGCTAGTACACCAGGGAGCAAACAAGACATTGAACCGGAGGGGAACCATATGTATAAACACCTGCCCTTTTTTTAATACTGGGAATGCCAGGTGTACTTAATCTTTTGCAGCCCTTTTTTTGCTTTACCCAGAGTTTCCCCCAATTTTTTGGACCGTAGCCCACTCGATGGATGACAACTTCCACAACCTGCATGGCTGCCAGCCAAGGCTATAGGGCGGGAGAATTTTACCCAACTTTATTGTTACTCAACTCAAAGGTACTCGTTTTATCGACCTCAGAAGGATGAAATGCTAAGTGGACCTACCAGAATCTGTGACCCAGAGGTCGAACAAAGCCCCTTTCGGTTCTGCCGCTCCACATGCCTGTGAACTTGTATCCCAGGGCAAACTTCAGGCACCTTAACCCTTACTTGGACATGCCTGAACTAGAACCCACATCTAAAAGGCCTGCCAACCGGCTGACCACCAAAATTGCAGTCCCAGTGTTAGCTGCCAACTCCCAAGGAAACATCACTTAACTGGAGCAACTGGTGACATGCAGTCAATTTGCTCAGGGGACATGGAGTAAACCTATGAGTAATGTACCTGCACCCTCTTAACTATGACTGCAAAATGTGCTCTGGTAGTTGTCCGTATTAGTGCTCCATCCCCTCCATTTCAGCACTATCAAGGCAAACCGCACCCTCTTGGGAATGTCACCCTCACGCCCCAGCTGACAGAAAGTGCCTATTCGTGTGTAGCCCATAACCTTACGTTCTTCACTGACGATATACCAGGATTATGCTGAAACTTAGCTTGCTTTACTGCTGAGTGCGCGTTGCACAATCACATATTTGTGTTTACCTCACAGGGTTGTCCTAGGTAACTCTGAATTCACACTGAACATGATTCTCTCCCTGGTTGGCCTACGGACGGAAGTACACTTAAACTTTGGGATACCCAGTCCCACTTGCATGATGTGCTCCGCTCCAGGCCCGCCCTGCAAGCTGCTGATGCTCCCCTCCAGGAAGAGTGACTACAGAAAGCTTGCCATAACCTGCAATGCCTGACACTGTAGCGATGCCTCAATATCTGCTCTACCTGAACCAAGGAAAGGGTGAGCTGTCCGCATGCCACTGGCATTACCCTCTCTTGTAGTGCAAGGGCCAGGCCTCCTAGGAGACGCAGCACACCCATATCTAGAAAGACAACCCCTGATATTCCATCGCGAGCAGAGGAAATGCTGCTCCTGGCACTGTATCCTTCTGCACATGTATAGCCAGTGGAATGTCCTGGTATCCCACCTGACCCCCGCAACTGGCTTGAATACGTTCATCCCATGGTATCTTGGCGCTGCATAACATGTTTATTGTTATTCACACAATGGCACTTGTTTTATCAACCTCAGCAGGATTAAATTCTCAGTGGACCTACCAGGATCTGGCCTGTAACCCAGGGCAGGCTTCTGGCACCTGAAACCTTTACATGGACATGCCCGAGCTAGAAACCCACCTCTAGAAGGCCTGCCAACCGGCTGACCACCTCAAACATTAGAGTGTCCCGCAGCCACTCCGTAGCCAGGATACTAACCAGGTACAGATGTATCGGAAGACCCATCTCTTGGGGCATGCCTGCCACAAATTTCAACGCGTATCTTAGTCTGTTAAAACCAGGGTGCAGGGTAGCCTGCAAGGCTAAGCCCCCAACGAAATCGCCCGCCCCTGCGAAGGACACCAGACAGGCAAATTCACGAGACTTCCGATGCCGTGAGCAGCCAGCGAGGTTAGAAAGAACCAGCAGATCTGAAAAACAGCCCGAGGAGGTAGACCCAGTTGACCCCTAGCCCTGCTTCCCACTGTTCCGGAACTGGAACAACCGCATGTGTTTAAACGTGGCAGCATACCCTCCTCCACAGAAACTTACAATGAGCAAAATTGTTCGCTGAGATTTTGGCCCCAGTCCAGATGAAGCTGCAGTTTAGATAGATATGAAGCTGTTCAATGAGATTGTGGCCCCAAACCCTGTCAGTCTCTGTCCCTGGCCTTCCCTCATTGTGCTCCTTTTCACCCAATAAGGCTCTTCTGGGAAGCTGCTGCATCCCTGCCTACCCAATCCAATTGGTAGGCCATTGCAACACTTAATTAAAGTCCATGGGTAACTTCCTCACAGTGTGGCCTTAAACCGCAAATTGTGTGCTGGGATTTTTGCCCCAAACAATGTACGTCTTCTATCCTGTCACCTCCTCGGTGCATCACCTTGGCCTTCAATGACAGAGACCCTCCCGGGAACCTCCCAAGCCCCCTGTAAGGCCGTCTGCCTCACTCACTGCACCCTGCTGCAGGACAGTCGTGTAACTATATGCCAGGCCTCACCTCAGGCGGACGCTTCAGCCCACACCTAGCTCCTGCCATGCTGCCAATCATAGTAACATCGCAACTACTAACCCTGAGCTAGTGCAAGTGTGACATCCTACTGTAACAGGCCACCCACGCTATAAGAATGGCTTGGGCAGCAGGCAAAGAATTTCAATGTATATAAACAGAGTAACACAATTTCTGACCTAGAGCTGTTCACGGCGACACATACATAGCAACGCCCAATATTGCGCGAAACTAGGATCAGCATTCGCCCGCGCTACATTGCAGCAAGGCAGTTCTACAGAAAACCTGACACTTGTGCCACTATATGCCATGACTCACGTCAGGCGGCCATTTCCTTTTGCACCACACCTTGCTCCTGCCGTGCTGCCAATCCTAGTCACACCACAACTACTAACCCCGACACTCATGCAAGCGTGACAATTCCGCCTATTCCAAGCCCTCCAAGCTATTAGAATGGCTTGGGCAGCAGGCAATAGTGATTTTAATGTAAATTGATTTCATCACTGCCTGTTGTGGTCATCTCTAAAATAGACAGACAGCGCCAACTCGTGGCAGACTGTCACAAGCGCCGGTCTGACAATTAAGTGACGTGCAGCGCACCAGAAACCACCCGGTCCTGTTACACAGGTAAACTTGATGCTGTAATTTAGCATTAGTGGCCCATTGCCACACTTTCTCACCCGTAACATTACCCCTCCAGCAAGCCGGGGCTCTTGTCAATGGTTGTTGGTTACCTGCGTAAATAGGCTATGGTTTAGTTGGTGGGGGGGAGAGGGGGCCTATTGAAAATGCTTCCAAGTAGATTCCAAGCCCAAATCAGTGGCACACACCAGGAGGTGTGTGCCAACCGCCTCAACGAGCCCGAGCTCGCCTCACAAACAAAAGCTGCCTCAGACACCAGAGCATAACGCGAAACAGGCTGTAGGGAAAACATGCCTCACCAGAGACGTAAACAACCGTGAAGGACCTGCCACAACTGGAAAGAGGGCCCTGATCTGAGCTCATGCATCAGACACATCATGCAAAGACAGCAGGAACCTCGCACTCATTGCCTACCTACGCCCGCAGATTAACAAGCCAGTGAAGAACCCATGGCCTGAGCGGGGGCGTAGAGATAGTTATTTTGACCGCCTTTTGCGATTTATACAGCGCTTTACATGACCGCCTGCTGCATTACAGACGGTATGGAGATTACGAGAAGTCCAAGCCTCCGAACTTAACTTATCCCTGTTTTCCCTGCTCGTCGTAAATAATCACTGTACACAGTTCTTTAAAATGACCCCCCCAGGATATGCGGTACCAAATGTGATTGGTTGGCGCGAAAAAGAGGAACACGCACAAATGGTTTCTTTCATCTGGGCAGGGGCCACCCTTTGTGAAAAGGGTTGATGTTCCTAATTTAAACAACCGGAGAAACGCGCCCTACGCATAGCCGAGTTGCTACACTCAACCAGGACAACCAGCCAGCCAGAAAAGGGGGCCACCCAGGGAACCTGCGCCTGGTCTTGAAAGTGCCCCGCATCCAACGCTAAACAGCACTCCCCTTCTTACCACGGCACCTGAGCCACGGTGCTCTGTACTGGTACCGGAGCTGACGCGCCCCGTGGTGGAGCAAGCTCCCCAAAGCTGACACCAGGCGCCAATGGGTACGGCGTGGCCAAGGTCACAACACTTGTTTGTTTAGGGGCTTGTCTCTGGCAGAATCTTATCACTGGATTGTGTAGGGGTCGCCAACTGAATGCAGCATCTACCGACCCAGCCAACCCGATACTAGGAGGTGCACACAACCACTCTGTCACCGAAGACCCCAGCCTTCCCCTCGCTAACCAGCCCGCCAGACTTCTCAGCCCAAACCCACGCATGAGGGAGCAGCGGGTACGCCACACCAAGGTTCACCCGACTGCAACCGACCGACAGGCCGTGGTCCATGCCCCACGTTGATCGCTCCTGCTACTCATGCCCCAAAACCTTGGGCCTGCCTTCTGGGCTGACTTTGACTGCAATGTGCACGGAGCACCGCGTCCGCTCGGTCGCTGCACATTCACTCCTTACATGTCCCTCAAGGTGTCCGTGGTCAGACTCGCCCCTTATGAGCACCCAGAAGCTCACGAGAAAATACCGGTCCATGGGCATATACTAGCGACTGAGCCAGCGACCGAGCCAGCGACCTGCACCCTAGTCGGCTCGGGTGCTCGATTCAATCATTATGGCCAGACCCGGGTGGGGGCGAGGGACCCAAGTGGCCGCCCAGCTCTGCCCCCACGGCTCCTTCCAAACAGTAAGGCCCCCTTCCAACGATGAAGGAAAATTCCGGGAGCCCGGTAGGACTTAGCAATTCTGATCAATTACGAAGTGCCCCTGACAAGTTGAATAATAATGCCTTCACTTATGTAGAATGGAGCACAGTCTTATGCATGTCATGTACCGGCGCGCGTGCCCCTCGCGGATGAGTGGGCGTGTCCTACCAGCGGGGCTCCCCGCGAGGCCAGAAGGACGCTGCAGAGTGAGTGAAAACGGGGGGGGGGGGGTGGCGGGTGGTGAGGCCTGAACTGCACTCCCGGCTAAGCAAGGCGGAGGACCCAAACAAAATTCAGACAGGAACTGCCGGTGCTGGGAGCTGAGCCCGGGGCTTAGCGCGTACCTCCTGCAAGCCCCATGCGGCCCCATGCCCCAGGACGGGAGCGGACCTCTCTCACCCGTGATTTAGCCCCAGATCACCCGCTAGAGCCGGACGCGGCGGCACACTGCTCCTTGCCCCAGGGAAGAGGTAGGTGGCGACCCTGGGCAAATCTCTATGTGAGCAAACACTGCCTGCAAAGAACAGCTTTAGTAATGGGCCACACAGTGGATTGTTGCTGCATGCTGGACCATCACTTGCTGGCCCCCCATACCTGCGCCACCTGAAACCGGCGCGCCACGGCAAACGCTAGCCCCCTACCGGCTACGAGTCGAACTCTGGACCTACGGGGAACTGGAGGGTGGGGGAGGGGACACCCATTACACAGGCCCTGCTCGACCCGGATGAAAGACAGGAAGGTAGCAGCCCTAGCCGCTGACCCTCCGACTCTCAGCACCCGCCCCTGCGGCCTGGCATTATTAATGGTCTGCCGCGACCCCCCCGAGCACAGCAGAGGGGCATAGCAACTAAGGCACAAGGGCCTGATATCCCCCCTGACCCCGCCACGAGGCCCGTACCTGCTCGGACCTGGTCCGTGCAAGCGGGGTTGGGGAGGGGGACCCCCCCAGCACCTAACTGCACTGAATACCCCTCTCCCCACCGCGACCAAGGGGGTCATGCTGGCCTGGACTCCGAAGCGTTCCCAGGACCAGGTGAATCCGGTGCAGGCTGCACAAAATGACTGCTCACCCAGGGCCAGTCCCCCGCCATGACCAACGTGCGCAGCACCTGGACACATGTCCCACAGCGGCCTGCGCCGCCGCTGCACTCTCCCCAACCCTAAGTGCCTCGAGGGCAGCCGGCGGGGACGGCAGGCTGCCGATGGACTTGCATGTTCCAGGCACGCCTCCATTTGCCTGAAACCGTCTCCGATCCGAGCAGCTTTCGGTGCACATTATCACCAAAACACGCTCCGTGCTGTTCTCCACCCCCTCCTGCGGCGAACCAAGCATAGGCAATGGCCGAGCCCGGCCGCTTAATGTGGTTAGGGGGGGAGGGTGGCGCGGGCATACACTCACCGGAGAGTTGAATCTGTCACGGAACTCGGAGGACGGCGTGGCAAACAGCGTAACGGGCAGCCACAAAGAGGCCACCAGATGCACGGGGAGAAGCACTTATACTGCATCCCCCGCCCACCCCGCCCCCGGAAGGGACGAGGCACGCGGATCCATCGTGGGTCCCTAACCACTGGACTGACTCGTGTGCCCTCATGTGGCACTAAGGTGGCCGCCCTCTTAGGAGGGTCCCCTTCGTGGACCACGGGCAGCCGACATTGGTGTTCCGTGTAGACTTGTATGTCTGGTATTGGCTAACTTTTGTGACCGTTTGCTTGTGTTCCATGGTGGGTCTGCATATGTGTGCATATTTACTGGTGACTGCATTTAAATGGTTTGTTTGTTGTGTGCCTGTCCATCTTTAGGTCTGCATGCGTGGGGGTACGATTGTTGGTAAATGTTTGAGGAGTATCTGTCTTTGGAGGCCTGTGTGCATCGCTTCCTGAGGTCTGTTTGTTTATGTACATAAGTGCCTATATTTATTTGTTATTGTACATGACTATGTCTGATCTGTTTATAATGGGGTCTGTGTGTCTGCTGGTTGAGTTGCGTGAGTACCCGTATGCATGTTGGTCTCTGTACACAGGTGCCTGCACGCTTGTAGGTCTCATTGGCTGAATACTTGTGTGTTTTCTGTCTGTGTGTATATTAGCCTGTTTGCATGGGTAGTTGTTGGTGGTGCCTGTAGGACTACTGTTCTGTGTTTATAGGAATCAGAACATATATACATGCATTGTACGTGACTCTATGCTTGTAACTTGGGTGTCTCTGTGCATGCACTATACAGTAGCTAAACCCATTGGTTTTGTCAATGACGGGGCTTTTTTGATACAGGAAACTGGCAAGGAGAAGTACATGGAAGATCTGCCCAATCAGCTGAGGCCTTTTGAGCGTCTTCTCTCCCAGACGTCGTCTGGATTCCTGGTTGGCAGCACGGTGAGCAGCAGTGGCGGGCTGTACTATTAGCAGGAAGGGGGGGGGCAGTCAGGGCACAAACGCACACACAAACGCTCACTGACTCATGCATTCACACATGCACACACACACACATCCGTTCACAACACTCACTCCCATATATTCATACATGCACACACCAAACATTAAAATTAAAATCCTCCTTACCCGCGCAGCTCTGCCTTGGAGAGTTGGGACTGCTGCCTTCCCTCATTGGCTGACCTAAGGACTTCACCCCCCTCACCTTTTGGGCACTATTAAGAATGTCTGTCAGGCTGAGCAAAGGTCGGCCTGACAGACACTCTTTAATAGAGGTCAGGCAGCCAAGAGCTAGACATGCGCTAAATGCTCAGTCTTCTGGCTGCCTGAGGTGAACTTTGCCGGGTTGAACAAGTCGCAGCTCCTGTGGGCGTGACATCTTCAGCCTTGCAAAGCACCTTGAGGCCCTCCCCCACGTGACGAGGGGGGGCATCACTGATTGCCCTGGACCTGGGCGCTTCAGGGCTGACACTTCGTCACAGAGTGGGGTGGGGTCAGAGTGAGAGACTGCTGCCTTTCCTCATTGGCTGAACTAAGGTCCGCTAATGAGGGAAGACAGCAGTCCCAAGCCTTAGAGGTCCCAGAAGGGTTGGGACTGCTGCCTGTCAGGAGCCTGCGCATTTAGCTCGTGTCTAGCTCCCGGCTGCCTAACCTGAAAATAAAGAGTGTCTGTCAGGCCGACCTTTGATCATTCTGACAGACATTCTTTATAATGGCCAAAAGGTGAGGGGGCGTGGCCTCTCAGTTCACTAGGACTGGCCGAGGCTGGTGAGCAGCATGACTGCCCTCTGGAGGGGTGATAATGAACTGCAGGTAAAAGAAAAGTTAGTCAAAACCACAGCGCTGGATACTTCCAGTGCCGCGGGCCCGTGGACTCCGTCCCTCACAATGCATTATGGGAACGGAGACATAGTGACTCTGTCATCTCTGTACACTGCGAGGGAGACCACGCCACAGACCACAGAGCATGGCAGGTACCGAAGGGCATGTGGTCTGAGAAGTTGGTCTCTTACACTACATGGAGAGAACTAATTCATAGAGCAGCAGAGACCGAGCGGGCGTATGCTGTACATGTTCTAACCATACATCTGGGTGTAGGGAACCTGAAACCGAAGAGCTCAGGGGAAGTTGGTTAGTAGTGAATAGTAGCTTTGTTCATTAGTGATTTCCATCTCTGTCTTTTCCTCTTGACAATTTTTTCTCAGCAATCTTCATCTCCTGATAAATTCTCTTTGCCTTCCCCTCTTCCTTTCCCTAAATGGCGTTTGGACTAAATATTGAGTTGTAAATATCGGGAGACACAACTATCAGAAAAAAATATTGTGACCCAAAAATCATTGTCCAGAATATCGTTTTTAAGGTAAGTGGCAGTCTTTAAGAATATTGTTGTGTTTAATACAGTTGTAAAAAAATCGTTTTCAATTATTTTAATTTGTTTTAGTTGATATATTCATTTTATTTGTTTATGTAATTATTTTTTAATATACTTTGTAATTGTAAGTGATTTAGAATTCTTACTTTAATGATTAATAGTAAATTATAGTGTTGTAGCGGGTTGTTTGGTTTATAGGGGTATAGGTTGGGAAGTTAAGTATTAATTAACAATTAATTATTAGTTCTAGAATTTATTTTGTAAATTGTGCTATACATTTGTATTTTAGTGAAATGTTAGATGTGGGTTGTTGCTAGGTTTGTACGGGTATAGGGTGGGAAGTTAATTAAAATATAACTCGCAATTTACATAATCAATTAAATAATTATTAATAAATAAAAACTTAGTTATGTTGTAAGTAATTAACAATTATTGGTTGTTAATAAAGGATTTAATTTATCATCAATTATATAAATTGTGCTTATTGATTTTACTTATTTATTTACGTTATATTTTAGGCTTGGAGGGGTGTAAGGTGGGGAACTTAAGTTATAATTAACAATTAATAATTATTGAATTAATTGCTAGCTATGTAAATTGTGTAATTCTATATTTTTGTTAAGATTTAGGTGTGGATTGCAGGGATTGTAAGTGTCTAGGGTGGGAAGGTATTGGGTAATAAACAATAGCTTGTTAATTAGTTATTTGATTGTCAATTAATTAAATTGTGCTATGCTTATTGATTTTACTTCCATTTTACTTATTGATTTTCATTATATTTTAGGTGTAGGCTGATAGGTTTGTGGGGGTAGAGGGTGGGGAGTTAGTTAAGTAGTAATTGAATAACGTTTTAATTTGATAATTAGTTATTTGTTTATGTAAATTAGATTTTTACATTTTTTAATATATATAAATATTTTGATGTCAATGTTTATATTAAGAGTTTCATATTTTTCCTAAATTAATAGGGCCCTTTATTCAAATATGTAATGTGTTTGAAGTGAATTACTTTCCCTACTGTTTAGACTGGAGTGAGAATGGTTAAGGTAACTCCTCCGACGTCCAACGCTCTCCCTACTGCTGCACAGACTGAGGGGACGAGGGGGATTGGTAAATCAAACCCCTATGAAGTCCAACGCTCTCCCTACTGCTGCACAGACTGAGGGGACGAGGGGGATTGGTAAATCAAACCCCTATGAAGTCCAACGCTCTCCTACTGCTGCACAGACTGAGGGACGAGGGGATTGGTAAATCAAACCCCTATGAAGTCCAACTCTCTCCCTACTGCTGCACAGACTGAGGGGACGAGGGGGATTGGTAAATCAAACCCCTATGAAGTCCAACACTTTCCCTACTGCTGCACAGACTGAGGGGGTGAGGGGGATTGGTAAATCAAACCCCTATGAAGTCCAACACTTTCCCTACTGCTGCACAGACTGAGGGGGGGAGGGGGATTGGTAAATCAAACCCCTATGAAGTCCAACACTTTCCCTACTGTTACTCTTTTTGGAGTTGGAATAGTAATCCTAACCCTCTGAAGTCCAACACTTTCCCTACTGTTACTCTTTTTGGAGTTGGAATAGTAATTCTAGCCCTCTGAAGTGCAACACTTTCTCTACTGCTGTGCTGTTTGGAGTGGGAATAATAAATGTTACCCCTCTAAAGTCTTGCGCTTTCTCTACTGTTGCTTAAACTAGAGTGGGTATAGTATATCCAATATTCCCAGACTCCAATGCTTTTGCTAATACTGGTTAAATATATTTTTTATTTTTTGATTTTGTATTTATATATTTCAAATATTTGTAATTTTTATAAATGTCTTTTTTGGTTTTAATTTTTTATATTTTATTTGTTAATTTATTTAATGATATTATAATTGAATTGTTAATATTTTTTTTATTTAAATATATGCTTGTATATTTATATATTAACTACTGGCAATAGCCAGTAGGTAGTTATAGTCAGGACCAAAGTTTCCGTAGGAAAAACATTTTTGTTTTGCCAATAACTTTGACACCGCTTGACGAATCTTGATGAAATTTTCACAAAACGTCCCCTTTTGGTTCAGCTGCTGTGTTGAATGTTTTAGGGTGATCCGTCATGCAGGGGGTGAGAAGAAAGAGGGGTCCCTAAATGTGCATTCCCTTTTGTTATGTCTACGGGGATTTTTCATTTTTTGAACAAGACTACAGCCTGAGCTGCTGAACGGAATCGCAACAAATTTGACAGTAAGCTAGATGTTGGTCCATAAAGTGTGCTTTTTGTGATTTGGTGTAAATCCATTCAGTAGTTTTTGAGATATTTAAGTTTAAAAAACAAATATAGATATCTGGGGACGCAAGTCCTTGCAGTGGTCTCGCGGATCCTTCTGAAATTTGATTGGCTGCTAACACTTCAACCATCAATCAATTGATTACAGCAATGCCTTGTATAGTGAACTGCTGAACTTTCAGACGGCATGTTTGCAGCATTTGATCTTCCAAACGTTGATCTGGTCTCCCATTTTAGAAAGTCAATACTCTGCCTCCCAGTAAAAGCCAGGATTGATTTACGATTGTGTAATTCTGTCTCTTTTGTGTAACCCTCTAGAGCCTCAGATAAAACATCAATAAGTGCCACCTGCCTACATTTTTCACCTGATCTTATGCTTCTGACATTCCCCAAAGAAACTGCAAAGTGCACAGAAGATTTGCAGTGCTCAGACCTAGATTATGTGTACTCTCGCTCTCTATCCTAGAAAGGAACTTTCACTACTGTCCATTCGCCTGTCTTACAAGGCCTGGCTTTTCAGCTAATTTTTCTCCACCTTCTTTCAACCCCAAAGTGGTTGCTTAGTCAGTGCTTCTTTTGAAGGAAGTACTAACAAATATACAGGTCTTCTTTGCTTTTATTACTCACCGTGGTCACTGGGGGTGGGTCCTTCTTCTCTTCATCTTCTCCTGTTGAAAGATCTCTTTTACTAAACCCCTCTTGCTGTCTCTTATGCCGTGAGTGATCCCTTCATCATGTGGCTGCCTTTTCCTCCGGACAGGTCTTCTTTGCTGATTACAATCTTCTGGACATCATCCAAAACCACCTGATCTGTGCCCCGGACTTCCTGGACGCCTTCCCCCATCTGAAGGCCTTCAAGGAAAAGATGGATTCTCGTCCCAAACTCAAGGCCTACCTGCAGACGGATGATCACAAGGACCGCGTCTTCCACCCCACCAGGAATCCGTAGTCAGACCATCATCCAATGTGCTATCGGCCACCTCATCAACCTTTCGACCTCCTGACAAGGAACAGCTTCATCCAATGAAAGAGTTACAAAACTCTGAGCTCATGGGAGGATGCTGAAAATAAAGTCTTTGTTAAAAATTCTTGACTGCCCATCTGCAAGACTTTGTTTTTAAAGTTAATTTGTATTAATTTAAAGCAATAGACTTTTAAAGGAAGCAATGCACTTTGTAAATGGTGGAACAAAGATTGGAGGTTACATATAGAAGTGATGCTGTATTTTAGTTATCGAGTAAAGACAAAATGCGTAAATAAGATCACATATTTACATTCAGATAGAGGCTAGCAGGGATGGGGTGAGGAGTATGGGGGTGTCAACAGTATTGGTTCTCCAACATAAGAAGGCTTTTGAGGGCAGACTTGCAAGCAGAAAGTTTCCACCCCAGGTTGTCAGGCAAGGATGCTCCTTTGGAGGAGTCCAAGTAGTTCGTACTGGTTTGTTTGGGAATAGACAGGTGGATCTGGATGCCCAGGAGCAGTGAGTGAGCTTGGGTAAGGGGGAGAGATAACAGCAAGAGGCAGACAGAAGCTGTGCCACGTGCTGCCATGTAGACTGTAGTTGGGAGTTTGCATGGTGTTAGACCTGTCAGCCCTAGGGTGGTCTTTCCCTATTTTTTTTCCTTTTTCGCCTCCTTTTTGCCACCATATTTTTACTGGACCTAGGTCTCTGGGCACCTTGCCACTGCTAGCCAGTGCTGAGGTGCAGGTGCTCTCTCTCACTCAAGATGGCTGCCACAGGCCCCTGCTACTGCAGCGGGGCCTTACACGCATACACACTAGTAGCCAGGGTCAGGCTGGGGCATAGGGATACAGTATCCATTCCATCCCCGCCTCTGGGCCACATAGCCAGGCATGTAGAAGGTTCCAGAACCTTCCGGGCTGTGGGAGGAGTTAGGTTTTGCCGCCTTTGAGAGGGTCACCTGACCTAGGAGTATAAAAGGCTTGGAGGAAAACTTTCTAGTCAGTTGATGAGGCACCACTGAACCTGGGAGAACCTCCGCCGGAGTATAGGCTTTAGGGCCTAGGGGGAGACCTACACTACTGCTGCTGACAGGGCTGAGGCCCTGCTGGAGTAAGATAGCTGAGGAACGCCCACCACCCACTGACCTTGCCCAGTGTGAGGGGACCCAGGGAACCACCTTCAGCGTGCAGGGAGGAACATCAAGCGCTCCCAGACCACCAACTCATTCCCCCCTCATAAGAAGAAACTTCTGACAAGAAACTTTGACAAGAAACTTATAATAAGGAACTTCTGACAAGAAACTCCTAACAAGAAGCGCCTAAGAAGCAACCAATCTGGAGCAGTCGCAAGACACCTTAACTTGAGGAGGCCTGACCGTCCAGCCAGGCCTAAAGCCTAAACTGCCCAACTGGGGATCACCAGGTAAAGCGCCGTACCCTGAAGCGCTAGACCTTCACCCCTATTCATTTCTGCCTGTTGCTGGGCTGCCCCCAAGTACGTTGCCAGTCAGCCCTGCCCACAGGCTGCTGGTGCCCCCTGCGTTCTGTCGCCCCTCAGGTCACTGACCTTGTGAGGAGATCGCGGCCGCCGCCGCCTGAGAAGAGGCACCGTGTGGTGAGGTGCGCCGTCGTGCCCTCACCGGAGGAAGCGCTGAGGTGAGGGAAGCCCCTCAGGTGTGTGTGGTGAGGTGCGCCGTCCGCGCCCTCACCGAAGCGGCCAAAGAGTTGCCCCCGCCGCCGTCGCGGCCGAAGAGGTGCCACCGCCGCCGTCGCGGCCGAAGAAGTGCCCCTGCCGCCGTCGCGGCCGAAGAAGTGCCCCTGCCGCCGTCGCGGCCGAAGAAGTGCCACCGCCGCCGTCGCGGCCAAAGAAGTGCCACCGCCGCCGTCGCGGCCAAAGAATTGCCCCTGCCACCGTCGTGGCCGAAGAAGTGCCACCGCCGCAGTCGCGGCCGGAGAATTGCCGCCGTCGCGGCCCAAGAAATCGCCAGCGCGATCACCAGCGAGGCCTCCAGGCATCGCAGACACCATTGCCGAGCAACCGGGGTCGCCGGGCGTGACCCAGGAAGGCCGCGCAACGATTGGGCGCCGGCCCCGGTCACGCCCCCAGCGCCGACGGAAGCCCGGGAAGAGCCCCGGCAGTGCAGAGGGAGACGGGGAGCCGGCCGGAGAGGACTGCCGGTTCCCGCTCCCTTCCCCCGCGACCCTGAGCCCGCGCACTTACCCTACTTGATCCCGGGGGCCGGAGGAAGGTGATCCCGGCCCCGCAACGTCCCGTTCACAGTCCCGGAAGCCCGCAACGTGCCGTGCAGAGCATACCCTGATCCCGGGGGCCGGAGTAAGGTGATACCGGCCCCCGCAACGTCCAGCTAGTCCGGCCTGAAGGCCGAGGTACCCCTACCGGGCCCCGCCCTCCAGAACACGGGCCGGGCCTGGGGGAGTGCCAGTCGCCCTGAAGCGCGACCAACGATCAACACCACAGGTGAGCCCAGGAGGCCCTTAGGGCCCACACAACGCCACTGGGGGCCGGGGCCCACCATTAACCCCATAAGTAATTGTATAACTTTCCCCATGAGGCGAGGCCCCGGAGAGGAGTGGGCCTAGCCTAGAGTTAACCCCTAAGGGTCATAGAAGCCCCAGGAGACTGGACATGTCGAGGGGTTCCCTACAGTATGTAATAACTTATTGCAGATGCCTATTGTAATTACTGCCTAGGCCATGCTTTTAACTGCGAAGTCTTTTACCACAGGGGGAAAGTATTTAATTTAATTGAGTTGAAGTGTTTTATGTTACAGGTGTACTGGAATTGCGACGCCCACTGTACTGAATGTGGGCGCGCCTAGATTAATGCAGGCCTATTTAAATGTAAAGTGAAAAGCCTTCTTTTAAGTAATTGAATATGCTAAAGTGAACTGCATGTCTAGGCCCCTGTTTTATTAACGTACCTTGAGATCATTATTAAGTGCTACGTGTAGGAGATAATTCCTGCGGCCTCTTAGTGGCCTACAATGTTGATGAGCTATGATGCTTTATTTAAAATGTGCACCAATTGAGTAATGCAATGAATTTGAATGTAGATCTGAATTAATCTGCCTCATCTAATGCCAACTTAATTTATTTATAAAAGATCTTGATTTTAAATACAAAAGCCTGGTGTGGTGTCATGTTATTGCGTTCGCATTTCTGAGTCAAAGTAAGAGTGTGCTGCACAACTGCCTTACACATTGCCTTCGCGTGCCTTCCCCGCTTCACGCCATGCTACCGTGTCGGACTCGGTAACCCCGGTTCCAACACATGGTTCTTATGACGGCCATCTTGGCGCCTCTAGAGAGAAGTAGTGGTGAGTCTAGGCACTTTAAAGATGATGGGCCTGATTCACAAACTGCGCTTTCTAGTACGTGTTCTAGTACTACAGAACATAAACAAAAAACAAAATGTACTACAAGATGCAAGTTTTACCTTATGTGTGTGGAGTGCTCCATCCAGACTGCAGAGTCCCTGTAGGTTTTATTAGTAAATGAAATGAAATACCAGCATATGTAAAGCGCACAGCTACCTCCGGAGAGGTGTCCCGGCGCTGGGGGCCATCAGGAAGATTAAGCAAGCTATTGGCCAGAGTCACAAGATGCTGGGCTAACCTTCCGCCGGCGATCGAACCGTGAACCCCGTGGTCCGGAGTCAGGCACCCTGGTCGCTGCGCCACACCTCTTCCACAAATGTGGAAGCGGTGGTAGGGACACAAGGGCGTGGGTGGGAAAAGAGGCATACTTAATTGTAAAGGGGATGGGATTAGAGAGGAGTAAAGGGGTTAATGAGTGTCAGGAGGGTTTTAGCGAGCTGTAGGAAGCTGGCTCTGTATATACTATACCAAAGTGAGGTATAGTGTGCACAGAGTCTAGTGGAACCACAAAGGTAGGCAGAGGTAAAAGTAGATAATACCTCACTCTCTATTTGTGGTAGTGTCGGCGAGCAGTAAGGCTTTATCAGAGGGTAGTGTTAAGCATTTGTTGTACACACTCAATCAACAAATGATGTCTCACACTCAAAGACTGAACACAGACCAATGTTGTTTGTATAAAAATATTCTTTATTTTATTTTTCTAGAACCAAGCAAGCCTGGCACAGGTAAGTGATTTATACTTTGCAGTAATAATACAGTTTGAATTGCAGTTGTATATATACTTTGGTTTGATTACAGTAGAACTACTAGTAATGCAATGCTTTGAAATATTGTACATATACTTTGTATTGGCTTTTCAATAGAATGCCAAGTAGATTACTTTACAGATTACTTTTCTTACACAGTGTAGTATACCTGGATACTAAACTGGGACATTTCCTGTAAACAGGTAAGTAGAAGCGTTTTTTTTATTTAGTTACAGTTTTAAAGACTTTCATAGATTTTCCAACTCCACACTTAGAAACATTTCGTAGAAAAATAGTCAATGTTATCCTATGGGAGGAAATAGTGTTATCGCTTGGCAGGTAAGTACTTTGTTGTGGGAGTTGTGTGTGTGTGGTTAGACTCAGGCATCCCCAAGGGTCAAGGATGCACTCTTGTTACACCCTCGGCGGCACTAGGGCGGCCGTGTGCAGAGTGCTGAGGCCCAATGTTATCCTACGGGGATAGGGGGCCTCTGGTTGGTGGCTGCTTACGAGCAGGCCACAAGGTTGTGGGAGCAAAGCTCCTGTACCTAAGCTCAGGGCAAATTGGGTTCAAGATAGCACCAAAGGTAAACCCTCAGCGGCACAAGGGCTGCCGGGTGCAGGGTGCTGGTTTGTCGTCGGGTGCCCTGTTACTTTCAATGGGGAGTCTCTGGTTTGCAAACACACTGCAGGCTCGGGGACTAAGGTCTTCTGGGTGCGACCACCACTTGGAGAGGTACGTTGGGATGCTGGGGGTTGGTTAGACACCGTCGGTTGGGCCACCCAAGGCCGTGGGCCGTCAGGTGCAGGGGTGTCTTTTAGGGTTGGATCTTCTTACCAGCTCCTGGTCGCGGATGGGGGGACCTTCTGGTTTGAGGCTGCAGGCGTCGGCTGGAGGCTTGAGGCAGGTCAGGGGTCACCGGATGTCGGGTCAGGAACGCTAGGGAGACCTCCTCGTGGTGTTGGTCCACTCGAACTCGGGCCGTGGGCGTCTGGCACAGAGTGGTGCGGACTTTGCCGGAGCTGGAGTCTGTGAGTGAACAAATCCGGTGTTCCCGGCAGACAAAGTCTTTTCTTTTGAAGGCCGGGCAGTTCCTCGGGGTTCTTGAGGCTGCTGGCTGCAGGACACACCGGAGTTTCGCTTCTGCAGGTTCGAGGTGCGGACAGGCCGGTAGGGCTGGGGCCAAGTCAGCGGGCGTCCTCCTCTTCTTAGCTTCGGCACGGCTGTTTGGTCCTTCTTTTCTTGTTGCAGGTTCTTGTCTGAGGAAGAAAGGTTCAGGGGTGCCCCTAAATTCTAGTTTTGGGGGCGGTACAGGTAGGTAAAAGGTTGGACCAATGGGTCCCTTCCCTGGGGTGGGTACACCCCCTATTATGCCACCCTCCAGGGGGACGGGGGCATAAGCCTTTCCCTGGCTGGCTGAGTCCCCCCGTCTGCAAGATGGCGGGGACTGAGAGTTGTGCTTCACCTCGCCTCCCCCACCTGAGGGGTGGAGTTGGCAGAGGTGGGCACACATCCCTTCCTCACTTGGTTTTCCTGCCGGTTCTCCCGCCCAAAGTGGGGGTCAGAACCAGTGGGGACCAGTTGCTGAAAGCAGCAAGTGGTCTGGGGAAGCTCACAAAGGCGGCAAGCGTTTGAAGCTTCCCCTTTGTGAACCTTGCCCATCCTGGGGGAGGAGGCTGGGCACCTCGTCCCAGGATGTGCATTGTTTCAGGCCCCAGAGAGCAGCTGGCTCTCGACCCAGGGGTCCAGAAACATGTCTGGTGGTGGCAGCTGAAAGCAGCCACTCAGCCAGGACACTAGTGGTAGGTTAGTTTTCAGGGGGCATCTCTAAGATGCCATCTGTGTGCATTTTTAATTAAGTCCCACACTGGCATCCGTGTGGGTTTAATGTGCTGAGAAGTTTGATACCAAACTTCTCAGTTTTCAGTGCAGCCATCCTGGTGCTGTGGAGTTCGTAATCACAAACTCCCAGCACCATATACTCTTAATGACAGCACTGCACTTACAATGTCTAAGAATTGACTTAGACACTGCAGGGGTACAGGGCTCATGCACCTGTACCCTCACCACTGGTATAGTGAACCCAGCTAGAGATGTGACTGATCTATGCCAGGGCAGTGGGTTGTAGGCATGGCACACAGGGATGTGTGCCATGTCGACTCTTCACTTTGCTCTGCACCAAAACACGCAGCCTGCAAAGGCAGTGTGTGTGTGTGTGTAAAGGTACAGGGCCTCTAAGGGTGGCACAATAAGTGCTGCAGCCCTTAGAGGCTTTCCCTGGTTACAGGGCCCTGGGTACCTGTGGTAGCATTTACCAGGGGCTGGCCTGTGGCCAGAGATGCCAATTGGGTTTGGTCTTCAATGCAGTTTTTGGGAAAGAACATTGGCAGGAGCCCAGGGCACACTCAGTCAAAGTACATCAGCAGTTCAGCAAAAAGTGGGGGCAACCATGCAGAAAGAGGGCACTTTCTCACACAAACGACACATAAAAGTAACCCATTGCTTTACTCTAGAGGTGGAGACATCTAACTTACACATTTATATTAAGTTTACACCTCGAATTTGTGAATACTGATAGAAGTAAGCTTACTCCAGAGTCTTATATTAATTAAAAGTGTAAGTTACTTTTGTGAAGGCCTAGTGTGTGTGGCAAACCTTATTACATTGAGTGGGTGGACAGTCACCTACGGAGTTTAGAATCGAGGCTTTGGCAGAAATCTAACCTCCTCATGACAAGGCTGTTGATCAGTGATGTGGTGACGGTACAGGGAGAGGAGAGCTTGTTCCCTGGATTTCAGGAGCTGGAATCTGACCTCCGCCTCATTTACGCTTTGAGATAGTGAATTATTCCAGGCCAGGGTTGGAGTAGAATTGCAAGCCAGGCTAGTGGATGGGAAGTGATGGTGACAGGGACATCTCATGGCAGTGTTGAGGGAGCAACAGTGGTAGGCAGCAAGGGGATGTGTTTAAGTCCAGAGAGAGGGAGTCGTTCACTGCTCAAAGACTGAGAGGAAGCCCGAGATTCCCATTCAGACGGAGGAGGAGATGATGAATGAGATCACTTGAGTACTAAGGGGCTCATTACGATGGCGGGCGGACCTGAGTCCGCCCGCCATCGTTGCGGTGTTTGGGACCGCCCGCCAGACATGCGGCGGTCCCACCACTGCAATTAGGATGACCTCGCCACACTGGTGGGCGCATTCAGGGCCTTTAACATTGCGGACGGTGCTGCTGGCTGCAGCACCGTACGCAATGTTAAAATGGCATGCACTGCATTTCCCTGCTCTACGTGGCAGGCACTACGCGGTGCCTGCCACGCAGTGCAGGGAAATGCAGGTGGGTACTATGGGTACCCCCCCAGTGCAGCAACACCTCCCCCCACAACAAGCGGGGCCCTCTACGGGCCCCGCAATCCCATTCCGCCTGTCTTTTCGCGGTGGGATGTCCGCCACAAAAAGACAGGCGGAAAGGGATATCGTAATCCCTATGGCGGTGCCTTGCAGGCACCGCCGCAATGCTGCCCTATCTTTTGGTTCCGCAAGGCGGGCGGAAACGGACCGCCTTGCGGAACCGTGGCGGACGGTCTTTGCATCCGCCACGCTGCCCTGATGTTTCCCCCGCCATCATCTGGCGGGGGAAAACTGCTGTCCGATGGCGGAAGGACCGCCACCGCGTGGTCCTTCTGCCATCCTAATCGGCCCCTTAGTACAGAAGTGACATGAGATGACATCACTGATGCTCGTGTGTAGAGAGAAGAGGATGGTACCCAAGAGTGAACCTCCAGGGACACCTACTGATAGGTGTGTGGTCAGAGATCGTGGGAGCACCGGGACACAGACATAAAGTGGGTGTTATAATGGGACGAGAACTAATGCAGTCACTACTGGTGATGTCTAGAGGCGCAAGGATGGCTAGCATGGCGGGGGGGTCGACTGCGTTAAATGCCAAGAGAGGTTAATAAGGATAAGGGAAGAGGTGGTGGTCAGAAGTCAGGAAGTTGGTGATGTGTAGAAGAGCTGACTCTAACAGAAACCAGAGAGTCAGATGGCAGAGAGCAGAGCAGAGGCTGAGCTCGAGGCTCTCAGAGCAGAGGCTGAGCTCGAGGCTCTCAGAGCAGAGGCTGAGCTCGAGGCTCTCAGAGCAGAGGCTGAGCTCGAGGCTCTCAGAGCAGAGGCTGAGCTCAAGGCTCTCAGAGCAGAGGCTGAGCTCAAGGCTCTCAGAGCAGAGGCTGAGCTCAAGGCTCTCAGAGATGACAGAGCGGAGAGCAGAGGCTGAGCTCAAGTCTTTCAGAGATGACCGAGAGTGGAGAGCAGAGGCTGAGTTTGAGGCTCTCAGAGATGCCATAGAACAGGCTGAGCTCAAGGCTCTCAGAGAGCAGAGGCTGAGCTCAAGGCTCTCGGAAAGCAGAGGCTGAGCTCAAGGCTCTCTGAGAGCAGAGGCTGAGCTCAAGGCTCTCAGAGAGCAGAGGCTGAGCTCAAGGCTCTCTGAGAGCAGAGGCTGAGCTCAAGGCTCTCAGAGAGCAGAGGCTGAGCTCAAGACTCTCAGAGAGCAGAGGCTGAGCTCAAGGCTCTCAGATGACAGGGAGCAGAGGCTGAGCGCAAGGCTCTCAGAGATGACAGAGAGCGGAGAGCAGAGGCTGAGCTCAAGGCTCTCTGAGATAACAGAGAGCAGAGGCTGAGCTCAAGGCTCTCAGAGATAACAGAGAGCAGAGGCTGAGCTCAAGGCTCTCAGAGAGCAGAGGCTGAGCTCAAGACTCTCAGAGAGCAGAGGCTGAGCTCAAGGCTCTCAGATGACAGGGAGCAGAGGCTGAGCTCAAGGCTCTCAGAGAGCAGAGGCTGAGCTCAAGGCTCTCGGAGAGCGGAGAGCAGAGGCTGAGCTCAAGGCTCTCAGAGATAACAGAGCGGAGAGCAGAGGCTGAGCTCAAGGCAGATGGAGCAGGATTTCGCAAAAAGAAACCTGCTCGGATGCAACACCCCCATAATACGTACTAACAGTAAGTAGTAATAGAAAACTAACGTGCACCTTACATAAACACGAGGGAAACTGCTTTGCGCATGTATGCATTAACGTGAAATAACATATGATAGAACTAAAACCATGTTTACATGGTTCTTTGAAAGAAACGAGAAATAATGCATGACTAGGCCGCATGTGCATTTCTTAGTTTGCATGTTGCATTTTGCTTTCAAATAATAATTAATGCTGCTTTTCGCTTATGCTAAACAGGGAATAGTACAAAGGTGGGTGATAAAACAGTGAAAAGTACATTTACCATATAATTAATGAATGTTTATGTTCCATTTGTCATAGTGAGCTGGATGATCGCCCGTTTTCCTTTAAATTAGCTAGAATGGGAAAGGTTAGAGCGAAGAGTCACAACAGACAGAAGCGCTGAGCACAGCAGATGTCACACAGAATTTCAAGGACACTTAGCACTGAACGCATTATCCGTTTGATAAAAAGGATGTGACAAACCGTGGGACTAAAAATCCTTCCGTGGACATTGCTGAAACTTATGAATTAAAATGTTTAAATGTATCACATGTTAAAATCGTGAGAACGAGTCAAGGAGTGGGTTATGGAAAAAGATGTTGAACAGTGACCTGACTGAAGTCGAGTGAAGTCATAGTGGTGTGACAGAGACACCTCCTTAATAAACCAATCAGCAGTGAAGTTACGAGAAATGTTTCAACTAATGTGGGATGGACATGTAGGTTTTAGGGTATAATTGGGGTGCCTTTAGGGGTGTGGTTAGAACTTGCGGGGAGGAAGAGAAGCAGGGTGAATGCGTCGCTGATCGTCGGTTTGCAGAGAGGCCTAGCTGTTTTCCTGTCCATGTCCTGCTCTTGGGTTCTGAAACTTTGTTCCCTGATTCTATTTCAGGGGACCCCCACCATTTTCCTAGGCCAGGGGGGTGGTTTTCCACAGATCCTTTGGGTTAGTATAATTCTGACTCGTTCTTGCAAATGTATTTGTTTCTGAACTTATGTCTCTTAATCTATCCACTCCTTAAGTGCCTACTGTATTTTGAATGACAAAGTTTTACTCTGATTGCATTTATTGATGTTATTCTCTCCATTTGTGAGTTTCATTGTTTGCAATTGTGACCGTATGCAATGAGCATTGATGAGATAAACTTTATTAACCTCACCGAGAGTCTGTGATTATTTAGCTGACTGAATAATTAGTTAGATAGTAATATCATTACCATCAACTCTTCAACTAATTGGTCCATCGACCAAGCAGAAGGAAAGTTGATGTAGAAGTTAGAAATATATTTGGAGATATCAATACGATTCAATAAAAGGAACTGAAATTTTGAGACATTATAAATTGACCCCAGCGCATCAGGGATTTGGGTGAATGTGTATGGGCCATTGTACTGTGATGTTATTGAGTATTGATCCCTGATCAATTATTGGGTGCAGCGCTGGATCAAGGCTCTCGGAGATGACAGAGCAGAGAGCAGAGGCTGAGCTCAAGGCTCTCAAAGATGCCAGAGAGCAGACGCCAAAGCCAAGCCCGTCTGTGCCCGTCCGCGCCTGGATGCGCTGTATTTACTATACAGTGCTTCATGGCGCAAGGATTAACAGATGTCAGAAATTCTGATGCATCTGTTAGCACAAAGTGACGCATTGCTGGAGTTGCTCATGAAAATGACACAACTCCAGCAATGTGCCACAATAGATGGGTGAGTCCCATTCAAAAAGCCCTGTCATTCCTTACGCCTGGTCTGAGCAGGTGTAGGGATTCAGACGCAGTGAAGGCGTAGAGTGATGCAGTGAAATCTTGTAAGTATAATGTGACGCAGGGCTTTACAACGTGACGCATCTCCCTAGATGCATCACGTTGTAAATGGGCCGCAATATTTACGACGCAGCTGCGTCACAAAAGTGACGCAACAGCGGCGCAAACGTCACGCAAGGGGCTTGTAAATCTGCCCCTTAGTGTCTTAACGCTCTTTTGACATTCTGTTCTTGACAGAAACCTGGCCCTCACAAGACTCTGTGGCTATTCCAGCCCTGGCCCTGCCCCCGGGTTTTGCTATGAAAAGCGTGAACAGAGAGACAGGGTGTGGTGGCGGATTGCAGTTATATATAAAGACTGCTGTACGTTTAGTTTGAAACAGGCTCCCATTCAGGATTGTGAAAGCGTCACATTTAAAGTAGCCTTAACAATTAAACCTACTGGTCTCTGGGCCAACGCATGAGGTGGGGCACCTGCTTGATCCAGTACCATCTAACATCCTGCTTGCAGAGGCCCCAGTATCGTCACCTATGACATGGACCGACCACTACTTAATATATTTCCCGCTGTTAACAGACCCCAAATCTCAGGGACGGCGCAACGCTATATTTAAACGCCCCTGGCAGAAATTAGATCACCCCACCTTCCGAGACATTCTTTTCACCACTCAACCTACACCTGCCTCAGACATTGAGGGGGCTAGTGATAGCTTCGGCAAATGGATCAATCAGGCACTTGATAAGTGCATCCCAGCCAAATGGATCCATCCCAAGAAAGTCTCGTCCCATGAGTGGTTTGAGTCACTTGCAACTGCTAGGAAAAGTTGCAAAACTCTTGAGCGCTGCTGGAGACGCTCCTACTGCCCTAAGGCTAAATCAGAATATAAGGCCGCTAGAAAAACCTACCATAAACTAATCCGGAAACCCCGAGCCGCCTTTTTTGCCAACAAGATTACCCCTAGCAATAATCCCTCGAAAACCATCTTCTCCCTACTACAGGATATGGTGAAATCACCAACGCCCAATGAAAGCCCTATCACTTCTAACGATCAATGTGAGGTGCTGGCCACATACTTCATCAATAAAGTGGCGGGCATCTATGATAGCCTTCACGTGGCATGTGAAACCGCAGATACTCAGAGGGGAGACCTCACAGGGAATAGGATCCAGTCCCTAACCTCTCTGCCTCCGATCACTATAGATGGCCTCAAGGCGCTGATCGCCAAGATAAAATCAGGGTCCCTGTTAAACCTGAAATATTTGTCAAACACTAGGACTGCCTCCTTCCCAGTTGTTTGGATCTTATTAACCTCTGCCTGTCAAATGCTGAGATCCCTCAAGCCTGGAAACACGCCAAGGTTATTCCCCTACTAAAGAAGCAGTCTCTTGACGCTTCCAGACCGGAAAACTATCGCCCGATCTCTCTGCTACCATTCCTGGCAATAGTTACCGAATCCTTTGTGAACGGCCTTCTGACGCAGTATCTGGAGTCCAACTCCTTACTGGATCCATCTCAAAACGGCCTCCGTCCCAGGCATAGTACAGAGTCAGCCCTATTGGCTGTAACAGAACAATTAAGAGCGTCCATGGATGAAGGCAATATGACGTACTCATCCTGCTGGACCTCAGCGCAGCCTTTGATACGGTCTCAAACAAAATCCTGATCACTCGGTTGCAGGAGATCGGTATCAAGGGTAGTGCGCTTGACTGGTTTGTGTCCTTCCTGCGGAATAGGTCTTTTCAGGTGATCTCTCCTCCCTTCCACTCCCAGAGTCACCCTCTGTGCTGCGGGGTCCTTCAGGGGTCAGCATTGAGCCCGGCCCTGTTCAATATTTATGACCGACCATTGGCCATGCTGGCCAAAGCCCGTAACATATCTTTGGTATCATATGGGGATGATATGCAGCTAGTCTTTTCTTGCACTAAGGACCCCAGCCAGGATGCTGGCAATTTCCAGGAGGACCTGTCCGCTATAGCAGGCTGGATGGAGGCAAACTGTCTCCAGCTTAACACGTCTAAAACGGAGATCCTCCCATTAGGCAGAGACTCCCTTTCATGGGAAAACAGGTGTTGGCCTCAGGAGCTGGGTCCCCCTCCTGTGCCAAAAACCATTGTAAAGAACCTTGGCATCAGGATGGACAGAGCTCTATCTTTTGATGAGCAGGCCAAGACTGTTGCAGGAACCTGTTTTGGCATTTTGCGTGGCCTCAAACCTATTTTGGGCCTGTTCGACCCCCACACCCGCCAGCTGGTAGTTCAAGCCACGATTTTGGCCTGGCTGGACTATTGAAACAGTCTTTTGCTTGGCGCTAATAAATCAGTGACCAATAGGTTCCAGCGCACCATGAAGGCTGCAGCCCGTACCCTACTCGCTACACCGAAGTACAGCTCTGCCTCTGGTGCGCTGCGCCGTCTTCATTGGCTGCCTCTTGAGCAGAGAATCCGGTTCAAAGCACACTGTGTCAAGCATAAAATACTGACTGACATCGGCCCAAAGATTCTTAGTAATCTATGTCTTCCATATATTCCCACCCGCACGCTGCTGTCTGCGGGCCACCATCTGTTGCAGGTGCCGCGTTTCTGTAGAGCGAGAACGGGGGGCCGTTCATTCACGGTACGAGCACCTACCCTTTGGAACTCGCTGCATTTATATCAGGATCATCCCCAATCACCTGGCCTTTAAAAAGGCAGTAAAGACATGGTTGTTCCAGTAGTAGGAGCCTAGTATGCACCCTCCCGCTGTACCTCAGCGCTGGGACGTCCCTTTGCTGGGACAGCAATGCGCTTTACAAATTGCCTAACATAACATAACAGAGAGCAGAGGCTGAGCTCAAGGCTCTCAGAGATGACGGAGAGCAGAGGCTGAGCTCAAGGCTCTTAGAGATGACGGAGAACAGAGGCTGAGCTCGAGGCTCTCAGAGAGTGGAGAGCAGAGGCTGACCTCAAGTCTCTCAGAGAGTGGAGAGCAGAGGCTGAGCTCAAGGCTCTCAGAGATGCCATAGAACAGAGGCTGAGCTCAAGGCTCTCAGAGAGTGGAGAGCAGAGGCTGAGCTCAAGGCTCTCGGAGATGACATGGAGCAGAGGCTGAGCCCAAGGCTCTTGGTGATGACAGAGGAGAGAGCAGAGGCTGAGCTCAAGGCTCTCAGAGATGACATGGAGCAGATGCTGAGCTCAAGGCTCTCAGAGAGCAGAGGCTGAGCTCAAGGCTCTCAGAGAGCAGAGGCTGAGCTCAAGGCTCTCAGAGATGCCAGAGAGAAGAGGCTGAGCTAAGGCTCTCAGAGAGCAGAGGCTGCCCTCAAGGCTCTCAGAGATGCCAGAGAGCAGAGGCTGAGCTCAAGGCTCTCAGAGAACGGAGAGCAGAGGCAGAGCTCAAGGCTCTCAGAGAACGGAGAGCAGATGTTGAGCTCAAGGCTCTCAGAGAATGGAGAGCAGAGGCTGAGCTCAAGGCTCTCAGAGAACGGAGAGCAGAGGCTGAGCTCAAGGCTCTCAGAGAGCAGAGGCTGAGCTCAAGGCTCTCAGAGATGCCAGAGAGAGAAGAGGCTGAGCTCAAGGCTCTCAGAGATGACAGAGAGCAGAGGCTGAGCTCAAGGCTCTCAGAGAGCAGAGAGAGCAGAGGCTGAGCTTAAGGCTCTCAGAGATGACAGAGAGCGGAGAGCAGAGGCTGAGCTCAAGCCTCTCAGAGATGCCAGAGAGCAGAGGCTGAGCTCAAGGCTCTCAGAGATGAGAGAGCAGAGGCTGAGCTCAAGGCTCTCAGAGATGATTGAGAGTGGAGGGCAGAGGCTGAGATCAAGGGTCTCAGAGATAACAGAGAGCAGAGGCTGAGCTCAAGGCTCTCAGAGAGCGGAGAGCAGAGGCTGAGCGATGGCAGAGGCTAAGCTCAAAGCTCCCAGAGAGCAGAGGCTGAGCTCAAGGCTCTCAGAGATGCCAGAGAGCAGAGGCTGAGCTCAAGGCTCTCAGTGATGACAGAGCAAAGGCTGAGCTCAAAGCTCTCAGAGAGAGCAGAGGCTGAGTTTGAGGCTCTCAGAGATGTCAGGCAGTAAAGACATGGGGGCATATCCTCAAGGACACATCGCCGAGTTATCAGCACTTTACCGCAGCCAAAGTCGCGATAAAATCATCGCCCCATTCACAAGCTGGTGCAAACAGCCGATATCACCACTTTACCTGCAATAGCACCTGCAAAAAACATCGCCACAGATGAGCCCGGCAACTAACACTAATGATATGCAGAGTAGGCGTACCCGTGCAAAAACCCGCGACAACACCACTCCACAACATTCTCAACGACCAGCCCGATCTGTGAAAAGAACACAAAACATGCGATAAGGCGGGTTAGCAGCAGGAAATTAACACCTGCTCTTAGCTGGTGTAAAGTCGGACGACAACCGGCACCAGACAAGGGAGCATAGCCCATAGCCACACATGAAGAACAACAGATGCCATGGAGCCACCCACTATGCATCCCGGAGCCCCAAGAGGGCAACAACACCCACCGCCAAAACACCCAGGACCCCCCCCCCGGGCCCCACACCAGGCACCCCCAACCACCCCCGGATAAAGATATGGCACATCAACGTTACGAAACCATCAACACAACAATGTGCCAGATGTCGCACAATCACAACACCCGACATACATGTGCCATCAGACAAATGAGAATCAGACATTCATCTTAGATCTAGCAAACAATTCGCCCAATACAGATTAAACACAAAACAAACATTCTGAATAGTCCTGGCGGGTCCCCCAGGACAGTCTGTAAGTCACAGCCTGCAAAACAAAATGACAGATAAGAAGGTGTGTCATGCGCTCAGCAAAGGACAGGGAGAGCGAGCGAAAGAGAGAGACAGAGAGACAGAGATAGAGAGAGTGAGAGAAAGAGAAAGAGAGGGGGAGGGAGAGGGAGAGGGAGTGAGAGAGAGAATGCACAAGGAGCGCAAGGCCAATCGGGCTCCTGGCTCATACATGCCAAATGTTTTGTGTGTATCGCCATTGGTGCACACCAAGTCAAAGGCCCGGCATCAATAGCAACGCGAAGGCAATATCACATTTAAAAAATGCAAGCAGTAGTCAGACCAACATTAGGAATGAAAGATCCTTTGTCCCAACACACAAGGCCGAAGGACATCAGAACCCCCGACCTTGGTCTTGAATGCGGCTGGCACCCCCTGCGAGATATACCATACCAGATCCTGACGACTCCCACACCACGAACTACGCGAATGAAAGACCAACGTGTCCACACCCCACACACACTTGTCCCTGCTTGGGGTACACCTGCTCTGGATGCCCCTAACACATAAGTAAGAAAAAAACCATACGCACAAACGTTGCACACAAATACGACTCATTGCTCCGAGCAGTGGCAGACCATCCACATAACTGCCGCCTGTCAGTAGAGTGCCGGTGCCACGAGACCAACAAAGGCAATGGCTGGCAATACTTGGCACATGCACAACCCCTGTCACGTGGAACTGTACCGTGCACGAATGTTGCATCTGTTGGGATCACTGCCACTGGCAGTGTTGCGCATCAGTTAGCGTCTGAGTTTCCGGCTTGCGTACGTCACCTGCGTCCAGCCCTGGTTCCACTGTCGAACATGCACATTCGAGTGGCCCATGGATGTCTGTCTATCCAACACAACGGTAGCCGAACTGGATTATGACATGTGTGTGTGCCCCCTATTGGCCCACAAACAGGAGTCTAACCGTGATACCCGTGCATGGGATGCCTTGACATTGGGCGTATGTGCAGGCAGTTGGGCATGGGAGTTTGCACAACTCCTCGTGTGCAGTGACCACATCGAGGCGCTCCCCAATTGGGCTGTATTGCGGATTGGTGAAACGGCGTGGACGGAGCACAGCTGCCCGGACCAGGAAATGGATTGGCTCGCCCTCGTGTACCTTGACCCCGACAACGAGGAACTCTTGGCACAGATTGCCCATGAAGTGGCGCTCGCATACATGGACGAGTAACAACGTTCCTGCAGCCACAACTGATTGTCACCCACAGCACAGCTCGCCACACCTTGTAGCACCTTGGAGGAATGGCCACATATCCCACCACAACAGTGGACATGTCTGCCTTCGGCCGGACTCAGAATGCATGTGCGTGGACCTACGCGTCTGTACACACACCTGTGCAAGGTGATGCAGTCCCATGGGCTGTGAGTCATGCACCCTGACACGTGCCAATGAGCAGACGCCAAACATCACATGGCTCGTACAGCAAGGCAAGGTGGGTCGAGACCGTTGACATCCGTGATGTGTGGTGTTCATTCTTGCCACCCCATTACTTGCACCTCGACATGTCCCTAAGCTGCCTGTAAGTGTCTTGAACATTGGTCTGCATGTTGTGGCCCTTGCTTTGCCCGTACTGACACCCACATGCCAATAAAGCCTACGCCACTGCACCTGTGTACTACTGTGATGAGTGTTCATTATGATGACAAATCGTGTGCCCACATGTGCATTGTCCGTACACATGGAGGGATTGACTGACGCTAATGGACTGCGTGTGGGTCCCCATTGACAGCTCCACCTCCGTGGGCCAGACATTGTGGCTGGAATAGTTGCTGGCAGAACTGTGCTCTTATGTGTCACCAGCAATGTGCGTATGGTGTCCAACTACTTGCCATGTAGAGCAAGATCATCCACAAAACAGACTGTGTCCACACAGATGTGTGTGAGTAGGAATGCGAAGACACGTTCTGTTGTCACATGTGATGGGGGATACCACTTCAGGACTGCTACCGATCATGAGATTTCTACACACAGCCCAATTTGACACATGGACGTGGGGCTACGTTGGGGGGTAACGAGGTTGTCATTAATGTGCAATGAGGCCACAGCTAGTTCATACCTTCACAGTCATCTAACTGGCCATGTGGGTCAGGCTCAAACATGCGCATTGAGGACATTTACCAGGGTGTACCTTTTGGTGCAATCAATGACCCTGCACCCATCCAAACATTAATACGTGAGTGAACATAGACATGACACATGTGTGTGATTTGGAATGTTTTATTCACATTCTGGGGGGTGTCAGAGCAGGAGCAGTTCATGGCCACTTCAGGCCCACATAACATGGTTGCCCAGTGGTGGGCCAACCAGAGTCCTTGGGGGAATGCAAAGTGAATCTGAAGAGGTAGAGTTCAGTCCGCCACAGGATGGCTGTGTCATTGGTACCAGAGCAGATATGGCAGTCCATGTTGGGGTCCAGGTGTATGTCGGATAGTGCTTCGGGGGACATTGGGAGGTGTTGTTCCAGGGCATGATGCAGAGAGCACCACCAGGCAGGGACAGGCCATATTGCGGGGACTGATGCAACTGCCTCCTTCCTCACACAGTCATTACCTTCGACATCTTACTCCTCTGAGACGTCTTCTGTGTCCGGTGTGTCAGGTGTGTGTGGTGGTATTATGGCTGCATCACTGTGTGCCACTGACACATCAGGCTGCGAAGGTGATAGGGCTGCATCACTGTGTGCCACTGACACATCAGGCTGCGAAGGTGATAGGGCTGTGTCACTGTGTGCCACTGACACATCAGGGGGCGGAGATGTGTGTGTCGAGCTCCCTGCAGCAGTCATCTGGTACAGGCTCAGTGGCAGCAATGGCAAGATGAGGATCCGCAAGGCATGGAAGATCGCAGCTACATCTCGCTGGTGTTCAGCAGTGGCAGCCATACTTCCAGCCTGCATCGGCTCCATGGTCTCCATTGTCCTCCGCATCTGTGCCAACTCTGTGCTGTCGTCGCTGGAGCCTGTCTGCCTAGACGGTTCTCGTATCCAGGTAATTGACCCAGCGAGGTCAGCCAAGGATTGTTGTTGAGCATGGTGCGGACAGTGGGTGTCCGTTCGGGACTGTAGGTGCTCCCTGATGGGACACAGGCACCCACGTATGGCATCGAGTTTGTCTGCCATGAGGTCGAAACCCATCCGCAGCTGATCTGCCACCTTCTCCTGGCACCCTAACACACAGTGTTGGAATTCCATGTGTTGGTCGTGGGGGTCCTGGGAGCCAGCCGTGGTGGTGGGTGCTTCCTGCTGTGTGAGCTGTGCAGGATGGTGGGGTGACCGAGATGGAGCTGGGCTGCCCTGCTCCTGGAGGTGGGGTGCGGAGGCTGTCCACGAGCCGTTGGAGGGTGTCTGTGCAAATGGGCAGGGTGTCCTCTTCATCATCACTGAAGAGCTGTGTGGTCTGCTCTGCAGGAGGTGTTGATTGTCCTTCTGCAATGTAAATGGGAGATGCAGGTTAACAGTGTGTTCCATGTATGTTGACGCATTGTAGATGTTTACATTCAGACTGCATGACGATGTACATTGTGACTGTTTGGGTGAAGCTGGCTATTTGGTGGGAAACAGTGTACATTTCGACTACATGACGGATGTGTGGTTGTACTCGTACATTACCATCTCACAGTGTCAGGCATTGCCGGATGTGATTGGCCAGTTCCTACGCACGGGCGGCGCCATTTGTGTCCTCTGTCCTGTGGTGTAGGGGTTGCACTCTGTACCACATTGTCGTCAGTGTTGGGGTACTGTGATTGCTATGTGTGTGTGCTGCATTGTTGCCTAATCGCCCCTGCAGCTCTGCTTTGGCGGACCCTTATCCCTTGGAGTCGGTGTGCATGTGACTTGTGTGCTTTTCGAGTGATGGGATGTTTGCGACTTGGGTCATTTGTGCGACTGGAGAAATGTTGTACTCTTGTGCATTGTGTGTCTGCTGATGTGTTTTTGACGTCATGGGTCGTAGGTACACGTGGATGTGTCAGGGTGTGACCTGCTCCTTTCCGGATCTGGTCCACACTCAGCCACCTCAATGTCGTGTTGTGCGCCATGTCATGTCTTGTGACTTCAGCCATGCTATTGGTCATGCAGTGTCACTTGCATTGTCAGTGTGGCTCACAGAGCCGCTGATTTCATGGATTCGGCACATGTGCATGGGTGGGTTGTGGCATTGGTGATATGGAGGGGGGCCCATTTGTGCACATTGTGGATGGGGGCCTACTTGGTGTTTCTATGTGTGCTGCAGTGTGCCAAGGGTATCAGGGACATGTTCCGCACTCATTGTGGGTGTGCAGTGTGCTGCACATGTTTGTGCATGTGTGCCATTGTGCCCATCTCCCCCCGTCCCCCCAGTCCCTGGTCGTTACTCACCCTGTTTTTTTTTTTTTTTAAATATCTTTATTGCCATTTTTTCTTTTTAAACATAACTGATGTCGCGAATCAGTACAAAAACGTTTTGACTTGGATATCATACAAATATATCCTATGTACAGAGTAGCTTCACCCATCGTAGCAATAGAGAGACAACCCAGTCATGTTATTCCCTAGTACTGACATGTATATCATACTGGAACATGCGTACAAGCACCGCAGTATGCTATTGCCCACAGTCAAGCTACAACGTAAACTACCAATTAATGTCATTGTTATCCATTGCATACTCATAACACATTTTAGCGAAACAGTCCTAACAGGAACTTGTATGTGCACACCAGGTACATCCAGCGCATAGCCAGTCCGTACTGATCAGCAAATCACTGTATAATAGAAGGTAAGATGGAAATAATAATAGAGCACACTAGTCAATCCCTGGTGCGTACCAATAAAGCATATTTGTCCAATATATTCTAAACATAACTAAAACTAAAAACATCAAATGAAAATCTGCCATCCACTGAACACCACAAATGCTAACCATGCATGACTATATATAAATACATATGATCAAAACACTTCCGCGTGTCCGCACATCCAATGGGTGATTATCACTTTACATCTAACAGGGCAAGGCGGCCATCAATGAGGAGGATCCCTGTGTCCGAGGATATGAGGGAGCGGGTCAGGGACCATACATGATAGACTAGAGGAAGTAACAGAGATCTACTTTATAAGCTCTATGGTGTGCGACTTCCCTTAGCGGAGTAGCAGGGGGGGGTTCGGTAAGTCTATTATTGAGTGGCTAACGGGGCAGCATCAGTCACCGCCAAATAGCCAGTCTGGAAGGCGACTAGTATCGCATCCCAATCTTGTGCAATGGGGAACTTTCGAAGCCCGGCTATCTCCTCTCTATGCAGTGCGGAGCTTTCCGCCTGGGCCCACACCGCCAATGAACGCCTCCAGCCTAATATCACCGGGGGAACTGTGTTTTTCCAGTTCTTGGTTATGAGGCGTTTTGCAGTGATGAGACCGAGGTCCCAAAATTTCGAAGTAACTTTATTCTTTTTTGATCTGGCGTACAACCCCAGAAGGCACACCTCCCATGATAGGGGCATGTCCGCACGTGTACATGAGGCTAGGGTCGAGACCACCTCCTGCCAGTAATGCCGAAGGGATGTACAGGCCCACAACATGTGGAGCAGATCTGCATCAGCATGCTGACAATGAGGACATACGGAAGTGGTGATGTGAAAGTATCTATTGATCATGTCAGGCGAGAGATATGCCCGTTGTGTAATGTATATTTGAATAAGCTTAAACCTGGAGTTTCTGGGTATATTCCTAGCACTCCCTAATATACTGTCCCACTCTCTGCCCGTCCAAGGCCGGCCTCTATCTGCCTCCCACCTATCTTTGAGCCGCGTCATCGGCTTCATCGTGTGCGTGAGAAGTGCCTCCACCAGCCAATGCACCACATGGGACCCCGTGCCCATCACGTGTAAATATTGCACCAACAGGTGCGTTGATGGCTCAATAGCCAACTCCCCCCAAGCAGCTGTCAGAGCTTTCAGAAGGGAGGTGTGCAACAAGAATTGACCTACTGGAAGTTCATTATCTGCGGCTAACGACTCAAAGGTTAGTAATGCACCATCCCTATATAAGTCACCCAATGTCTCGAGCCCAGCCACATGCCAGGCCGCGAGGGCCGCCCCTGTGGTGCCCAGCCTCCCCCGTAGTGTCCCCACCAATGGTAGTATCGGGGCATATGGGAGCGTCGCGCGGGTAAGATATAAGCTTCTTTTATAGCATTTAAGGGCCAATCCCAAATGTATCTGTGGTGGCCGTGGGAGTTTAGCTATGGGATGGAATAAATGATAAATTTGGGAATGGGACCAGGGTTGGTGCATGGTTGCTGTGTCTTCCAGACACATGTCATTCAACCACTTAGTCACCCATTGGAGCTGAGCAGCTAAATAATACAGTTCCATATTGGGGACCGACAGCCCTCCTTGGTTAGTAGGAGCATACATTTTCCACAGTGCAATACGTGCTCTTCCCGTATTCCATATTAAGTCCCGGGATAATTTCTCCAAATCTCGGAATATCTTAGGAGGAACATAGAGTGGGAGGTTAGAGAAATAATAGAGTAACTTAGGGAGTACGATCATTTTCAACAGGGTGATGCGGCTCATTACATTCAGCGGGAGCGACTTCCAAAAGTGTGTTTGGGCACGTATGGCTGAGATCACTCTCATTAAATTCCCCTCCATGAGATCTTCAGGTGAGCGATATATGAATATGCCAAGATATCTAAACGTGGTGGGGTACCATGTGAGGGCGCGCCACCCAAAGAGACATCTACCTCTGTAGTGTGAGCACTGAACGAATAAACCCCGATTTAGCCCAGTTAACCCGGAGTCCTGATTTCTCCTCAAAGGATGCGAGTATAGCAGCTATGGACGTCGGGATCGCGGTAATATCCCGAAGATATAATAAAAGATCGCCTGCATACAGGGAAACTGCATGCAACCCGTCTCCCAGTCGTATCCCCCATTTTTCACCATCTCTCCGGAGTAACATTGCTAAGGGTTCCATGGCTAGGGAGAACAGCAATGGAGACAGCGGGCATCCCTGGCGCGTCCCCCGTCGCACCCCGATACCGTCTGAGATCAGCCGGCCCGTTCTAACCCGGACAGTGGGCTGTTGGTATAATAAGCGAACCATGGTCAAGTAGTGTTCCCCTAGTTCGTATTTACCCAGCACGGATGCCAGATAAGGCCACTCCAAGGAGTCAAAGGCCTTCTCCAAGTCAAGCACCAGACAGTCCGAGCTGGGCCAGGTTTGCGTGGCGTATTGCTGTACTCTAAAGAATCTACGGATATTTAGGGAGGTGCAGCGCGTCGGGACAAAACCATTTTGATCAGGGTGCACCAACATTTTCACTAGCGGCGAGAGACGCCTAGCTAATAAGGATGCAAAAATTTTATAATCCGTGTTAAGAAGCGCTAGAGGACGATAGGAGCCTAAGAGGTCAGGATTCTTATCTGGCTTGAGGAGGGAGACCAACAATGCCTCGTTCTGCGTGGCAGTAAGGGTGGAATCGTCGAGCGCTGCTTCATACACTTTGAGCAATTGTGGTACTAAGATGTGCGCGTATGCTTTGTAAAATTCAGTCGGTAGACCGTCCGGTCCAGGCGACTTTCCATTGGACAGGGAAAAGATGCTATCCCGAAGCTCCTCTGATTGTATAGGGGCGTTCAAATCATCACTTTGCGCACGCGTTGGGCACGGGAGATCAAGTCCGTCCAGGTACCTCTGTACCTCTAGTGTTGTGGTTCGTGCATGCGATTTATACAAATCTCGGTAGTGTAACACAAATGCTTCGTGAATGGCACGCTGCGTATACGCTATTGCTCCAGTCCCTGTTTTCACTGATACTATGGGCGTCGATGACTCATTCTGACGGATGAGCCAGGAGAGCAATTTACCTGCCTTGTCGCCCATATGGTGTGTTCGCGCAGAGTGCGCAGCATAGTTAAGGCATCGCAGGCTCTCAATCAACCGCGTGTGTTCCTTTTTAAGAGAGCCCTGCCCCCCCTGAGCGTCGGCTGTGTCTGCCCATTCCGCGGTGGCAAGTCTGCGCTCCAGATTGGTGAGGTCTCTTTCCAGCTGTGCGCGCATGCCCGCTTGCATCCCCAGACAGTGCCCTCTGACAACCGCCTTAAGAGCATCCCACTCCACCAGTGGCGACGTGGCCGTCCCTGCGTTATCATCAAAATACTGAGCCACCGCAGTAGCCAATGAATCCCGGAAGGGCGCATCCAGGAGGGTGTCTGGCTGAAGTCGCCAGATCGGGATCGGTGGCGACTCATCCTCCCACTGTAACTCCATCGTGTGTGGGTTATGATCAGAGTGCTTACGTCCCATGTAGGTGGAGTCTGTAATACAGGGCAAGAGGTCGTCGGACACCATGAAACGGTCCAGGCGGACATGTAGTCTATGGGCCCCGGAATAATAGGAGTACACCCTGTCCAATGGGTGTCTATGTCGCCAAGCATCGGAGAAGCGCCACTGCGATGCCCAGTGTCCCAGTGCCTTAGCAGCTGCGCATGTGGCGGTACCAGGCAAGGGCGGAAAGGACCGGTCCAGGGAAACATCCAGCACACAATTATAGTCCCCTCCCAGAATCATAGGGAGATCAGGCCATGAAGACAATTTTTGCGATAAAAGATCCAAGTAAGCAGCTTGCTCCGTGTTGGGAGCATAAAGCGATGCCAGTATTACCGGTTTCCCATCGAGCACCCCTTTCACTATGACATACCTGCCCTCCCCATCCACCAGTGCATCCAGTACTTTAAAGGGAGTGCCCGTCCGTACCCACACTAGGACTCCCCGCGCATATGCAGAGTATCCTGTCGCATACAGTTGCCCCCTCCATCGTCAGTGGAGTCGCATGACTTCCACTTGAGCTAAATGTGTCTCCTGGAGAAGCGCTATTTGTATATGATGGCGTTTCAGATATGAAAATATAAGATATCGCCGCTCTGGGCTATGGATGCCACGCACATTCCATGTGCCTATTTTAATGGGTGCCATGACCAGTGAGCGTCAAAGGTGTGTTTGAACTGCCTCCGCTGTAGGAGAGGAGGATGTAGGAATGCGTGTGCACAGGTCAGTGTGGTGGGTGCAATGTTGCGAAGTCTGACTGCGTTATAATCATACCGGCGTTTAAGAGTGTGGGCAGAAACAACATAATAACAGTAAACAAGTAATAATACCATGAGAGCAATTTTGCAACAGGCAATCGCCCAAACTTAAAACACAATAGCACACAGCTAACGCCTGGGGGGCTATTATGCGCAGCAACTTAAAAAGTCTAATAGATCGTAAAAGGGGGTTCCGTCTTGTACGGCTATACCCATCCCCGGCCAGACTCGTCTCAGGGCGGGACCGCCGCCTGCGTATTATATATGAGATTCCCATACATTTCAGAGTTAATGAAAAGGAGGACAAGGAGCGAGGAGAAATCCCAGGCCCCACCCCGCATTGTCCCATCCATAAACAATAGATGCAATCACTCCAATGCGGACACTACATAATGGACTTTTGCATACTTGCGTGTCCAATGAGTTCGTGAGTCGCTCAGGACGAAGGGGGGAAAAGGGTGAGCAGAGAATAGGTATACATTCAAGAAATATTATCGAAAGTCTGTGGAGTGACATGTGGCAGTTCACAGGAGCCCTGAGAACTAAGGGGAGCGTCCGATAGTTCCTCTTCACTATTCGGCCCTCGGTGTTCGGAGTCAGATTCCCCCTCCGGGAATCCGCTAATGTTAGCTACCGCCTGCACCGCCACAAGCCGCCCACTCAGTATCAGTTCCGGCGTCAGGCTGGGCGTCCGAGGGGCGGGAGACTGTGTCTTCCTCCTTCGCCGTCTGTGGCGTCGCAAAGTAGTCTCCGGCGGCTGCTCTCTGTGCCTGGATTTCGAGGGGTTAAAGGAGTCCAGCCATTCCTCCGCGCTCTCCGGCGTGGTGAAGAAATGGGTCTTCTCTCCCGCAATGACCCTCAGTTTTGCAGGGAACAACAGCGAATATTTAAGATCACACTGTCGCAGACGCCTTTTCACCGCTAAATAGGAGTGACGTTGCTTCTGAACTTGGAACGTGTAATCAGGGAAGATCATGACTTTGTGATTGTCAACTTGTATGTCCTGTAATTTTCTAGTTTCTTGGAGAATTGCATCCCTATCTCTGTAATTTAACAGGCGGATCAAAAACGGTCGTGGGTTTGAACCCGGTGGCGGGGGTCTGGCGGGCACTCTGTGCGCTCTTTCACCCACAAAGTGCGGGGACAAGGCCTCTCTTGATAGTAGCGACCGGATCCAGTCCTCCGCATAATTTACTGCGTTCCTCCCTTCCACGCCCTCAGGAAGGCCCACGACGCGTACGTTGTTGCGGCGGGCCCTGCCTTCGGCGTCCTCCGCCCTGTCCTCCAAGAATTCGAGCAGTTCACGAATGTTCTTTTCAGCTGAGGACGTCCGTGGGGAAACCTCCGCAATTTCCCCCTCAACGGTAGTGGTACGATCTGCTAGCTTCCGATGGTCGGCATGCAATAGTGTTAGATCAAGCGCCACCTTGTCAATTTTACCTTCCAGAGAGGCACGGATTTGATTCATCGTCTCTCCAAGCTTCTCCACCGCCGCCAGCACCGCGTCCAGCTTATTTGACATAGGATCAGCCGACTCTGCCTCCATCTTCCTGTCGGACTGCGCCCGAGTCTGCGGGTGAAGGCCTGTCGCGCCCCCAGTGCCAGTCTTCGTACGACCCCCGCGCGACATGTAGCAGGCGATGGCGAGTATCAACCTGGATGTATCACACCACAGCTATGTGCAGAGCAGCGCCCGGATCCCAATCCACCTCGCGCAGCACGCAAAGTCTCGATGCAATCCAAGGAAGCAGACTCAACGCTGCTGTCCCCAACTATGCTGGTAAGTGCCGAGGCAGAGATGACTAGGCTAAGCTTGTTATACCGGGGCTCGGTAGCCTGACTCCAGGCAGATGCCACGCAGTATCGTTCGCCAACACTCACCCCAACTGCAACGATATCGGACCAGTCCAGTGCAGCGACTCAGGGTGAAGCGTCCGGTGCAGCAGCTGTCCCAATCGGGGCGCGCAGAGAAAGACCGTCCACACCTGGAACCCCCCCGGGCTCGCAGCCTGGCACCCCACGTGATGCAGGCGGGGCGGGGATCCGGCGCACCGCAGACCACCGCACTCGGGCAGTACTGACCACTATCTGTAGCGCAGGTAGGCGACACGTTGGCTTTATGGAGCGGCGGAGTAGCGTCGCTCCCTAAATCAGGTAGTAAGCCGTGTTAGAGGGGGGCACCTGCATGTCGACCTACATGCGGAGATTAAACAGCCACCACGCCGGTGGCGCCACAAACTCAATGTCCTGTTTGGAGGCCCCCCCACTCGGTATCCACGTGGAGAAGCGGGTCGGTCCCCCCACAGCGGGTCCTCCGTCGCCAAGGCACACAGCCGAGATATAGGGGCAGATGTTATGTCCTCACAGCAGGACGCGGTCCGCCGTCACTCCGCTCCACCTTTCCAAGCCGGGCCCAGTGGGCGGAGCCAGACCCGGACCTCGCGTGGAGGGCCCCGGCCGGCAGCAACGCTCTGCTCAGAAGTGCCCCGAGGGCGGGGTGTTTAGTCCGGGGTGAGGCAGGATCTCCGCCGCAACTCTCCCCGATGCCGCTCGGATGTTCCAGTAGGTAGAACAGAGCCACAGCGCAGCTCAGGGCCCAGGGGGTGGGGCCAATCCCCGGCACCGCGTACCTTGTGACGCTCGATATCCCGGAACCGTCCTCAGCAGCAGTACGGAAAGGGGAGATCAGCTGGATTTCAGCGCCTCCGCTCATCCGATGCGGGCGTCAGGGCAACCGGACCTCCTCTGGAGTAGCCACAACAGGCAGCGGCCCCCTCAGCTCCCGAATTAGCGAAGTATAGCGGCCAGGGAAGGGAGCCACCGACGGAGCTCCTCAGCTACACGTCCACCGCCATTGCCGGCCAAGCCACGCCCCGTCGTTACTCACCCTGTTGCTGTTGTGCCGGTCATATCGCGCTGTGTCCAGACCCCGACTCCTTGCACCGTCTCCACACTGATGACTGTGGCCACCATTTCCTCCAGCTCATCCAGCTCCTCCTGTGGCGCCGGACTCCCACCTCCAGTCACCTTTGCTGCCTTAATGTTGGCAGCGAGTTTCTGTTTGGTTTTGCTGTGCACTTCATGCCAGCGCCTCTTGACCTCCTCCATTGGCCTCCTCGACACTCCGACTGCCTTCACGTTGGTGACGATGAACTGCCATATTTCCGTTTGTGTTGCCAATGACGCAGTGGAGGTGACGAACAGTTGTTGGTTGTGTTCTATCACCTCCGTGACGATGATCCGGTCTTCCTGCGGACTGAACCCCGTCTTCCTCTTCCTCTTCTCCTTGACGGGGTTGCTGGCTGGTCCTCCGTGGGGCTTGTGGGGTTCGGGTTATCCTCTGCACTCGGTCCGTGTGCATCCATGGTGCTACGCAGTTTTATTTGGTTATGTCTTTTTTTTTTTTTTTTTGCTTTTATAGTGCTTTTTCACGCATGATGCGTGGGAATTTCAGGCCTGTAGCTGGTTGTCGCTGATTTTTGTATTGCGTTTGGGGCATCGCAGGTTTTTTCCCGATCGTGTTTCGCAATTTTTCTGCGTCGCGTTCATTTTTGGGCGGTCATTTGGCGCGTTATCCTGCTACTATCGCATGGTGCCGCCGGGTTGGGAATACCACTTTGACACAGTGTTAGTTTCACGCGATGGACTGCGATGTGAAAGGTTGCGTTAAGCAACTTTTGCAGAAGTTATCACATGTTCTTGTGAATATACCCCATGGTTGTTCCAGTAGTTGGAGCCTAGTATGCACCCTCCCTCTGTACCTCAGCGCTGGGACGTCCCTTTGCTGGGACAGCCATGCGCTTTACAAATTGCCTAACATAACATAACAGAGAGCAGAGGCTGAGCTCAAGGCTCTCAGAGATGACAGAGAGCAGAGGCTGAGCTCAAGGCTCTCAGAGATGACGGAGAGCAGACGCTGAGCTCGAGGCTCTCAGAGGTAACAGAGTGGAGAGCAGAGGCTGACCTCAAGTCTCTCAGAGAGTGGAGAGCAGAGGCTGAGCTCAAGTCTCTCAGAGAGCAGAGGCTGAGTTTGAGGGTCTCAGAGATGCCATAGAACAGAGGCTGAGCTCAAGGCTCTCAGAGAGGGGAGAGCAGAGTCTGAGCTCAAGGCTCTCAGAGATGACACAGAGTGAAGAGCAGCGGCTGAGCGCAAGGCTCTCAGAGATGACAGAGAGCGGAGAGCAGAGGCTGAGCTCAAGGCTCTCAGAGAACGGAGAGCAGAGGCTGAGCTCAAGGCTCTCAGAGAACGGAGAGCAGAGGCTGAGCTCAAGGCTCTCAGAGATGACAGAGAGCAGAGGCTGCGCTCAAGACTCTCAAAGAATGGAGAGCAGAGGGTGAGCTCAAGGCTCTCAGAGAGCAGAGGCTGAGCTCAAGGCTCTCAAAGAACGGAGAGCAGAGGTTGAGCTCAAGGCTCTCAGAGAGCAGAGGCTGAGCTCAAGGCTCTCAGAGATGCCAGAGAGCAGAGGCTGAGCTCAAGGCTCGCAGAGATGCCAGAGAGCAGAGGCTGAGCTCAAGGCTCGCAGAGATGCCAGAGAGCAGAGGCTGAGCTCAAGGCTCTCAGAGATGACAGAGAGCGGAGAGCAGAGGCTGGTAACTTCTTCAAGGCTTAACGTATGGATGATTGTAGGTCCAAGAAGATTTTAATTTTTTCAAAATGCTAGTATCCTATTCTTTGTAACAACGAAAGATTTGAAACACCCTTAATTTAGAAAAAGGTGTGAGTCTCTGGCCAAACATATAAAATAATCACAGATGAGGAATTATTTAGAGGAGGGAATTGTTCGATATTGTAGTGTACACACTTGGAGATACGATGCCAAAATACGGCCTACGTGCCGTTTCCAGAGAGGCCTATCACAGCCTTCTATTTCATCGAATACAAGTGCTTCGCATCATTGGGGGTAAGCGAAATATCGAACAATTCCCTCCTCTAAATAAACAAAGGATATATCATACTACCATTTTAAGACATGTCATATCACAATTCATTAAGAACAACACTATTCATTTACTTTAGCCATTACTAATGTGCAAAATGGAAGCAAGAGTCCCTGTGTGCCATGCCTACAACCCACTGCCCTGGCATAGATCAGTCACCCCTCTAGCTGGGTGCCCTATACCAGTGGTGAGGGTACAGGTGAATAAGCTCTGTACCCCTACAGTGTCTAAGTCCATTCTTAGACATTGTAAGTGCAGTGCTACCATTAAGAGTATATGGTGCTGGGAGTTTGTCATTACGAACTCCACAGAACCATAATGGCTACACTGAAAACTGAGAAGTTTGGTATCAAACTTCTCAGCACATTAAACCCACACTGATGCCAGTGTGGGATTTAATGAAAAATGACCACAGAGGGCATCTTAGAGATGCCCCCTGAAAAACGACCTACCACTAGTGTCCAGGCTGAGTGGCTGCTTTCAGCTGCCACCACCAGACATGTTTCTGGACCCCTGGGTTGAGAGCCTGCTGCTCTCGGGGGCCTGAAACAATGTACATCCTGGGACGAGGTGCCAAGCCACCTCCCCCAGGATGGGCAGGGTCCACGAAGGGAAAGCTTCAAAGGCTTGCCGCCTTTGTGAGCTTCCCCAGGCCACTTGCTGCTTTCAGCAGCTGATCCCCACTGGTTCTGACCCCCACTTTGGGCGGGAGAACCGGCGGGAAAAACAAGTGAGGAAGAGAGGTGTGCCCACTGTAGTGTCCTGGGTGAAAGGCACTAGGACCCTGCACCGGACCACCAGGCAGGAAGGGAACTGGACACCAGTTCCGGTCAAGGGTGGGACGGGAACACTACAGGACGAGGGGAACGAGGCAGGACGTGCATGTGGGCACGGGCGATAACACTTGCAATAAAGGAAACAACTGCACCCTTACCTGCCTCCTGCGTGATCCTTTGGGTGGGGGCAAGCACAGAGATCACGACAACTGGCGACAGAGTGGTGGGATTTTCAAGGTGCCGCCAAACGCGTGCACCGAGGTCCCGTGGCCCCTCGCAAAGAAAGAACGGAGCCAGGAGCCCACCCTTGTCCGCCTGCTGCCGGAAGAAGCAGTGGAAAGGAAACCGCGACGTCCGGAGCCCACCCGGTCGCGGGAAGAACCGGAGCCTGGAGCACACCCTGGTCCGAGTGCTGCAGGACGAGAGGAGCGGGAGCCCGCCAAGCGGAGAAGCAGTAAGAGGCCCCCCATCCGCCTGCAAGCACGCGGTTCCTGAGGAGCCTTGTGCGCCCTGCAGCGGTGCCCCCGACTGTGTCCCCGCCGCCCGTCCTTTGTGATGCTTCCTTTGCCCCCCGTCCTTTGTGATATATCCCCCGCCCCCCGTCCTTTGTGATGCATCCCCTGCCCCCCGTCCTTTGTGATGCATCCCCTGCCCCCCGTCCTTTGTGATGCTTCCCCTGCCCCCCGTCCTTTGTGATACATCCCCCGCCCCCCGTCCTTTGTGATGCATCCCCTGCCCCCCATCCTTTGTGAAACATCCCCTGCCCCCCGTCCTTTGTGATGCTTCCCCCGCCCCCCGTCCTTTGTGCTACATCCCCTGCCCCCCGTCCTTTGTGATACATCCCCCGCCCCCGTCCTTTGTGATGCTTCCCCCGCCCCCGTCCTTTGTAATGCTTCCCCTGCCCCCCGTCCTTTGTGAAACATCCCCTGCCCCCGTCCTTTGTGATGCTTCCCCTGCCCCCGTCCTTTGTGATACATCCCCCGCCCGCCGTCCTTTGTGATGCTTCCCCCGCCCCCGTCCTTTGTGCTACATCCCCTGCCCCCGTCCTTTGTGATGCTTCCCCTGCCCCCCGTCCTTTGTGATGCTTCCCCTGCCCCCGTCCTTTGTGATGCTTCCCCTGCCCCCGTCCTTTGTGATGCTTCCCCCGCCCCCCGTCCTTTGTGATGCTTCCCCCGCCCCCGTCCTTTGTGATGCTTCCCCTGCCCCCGTCCTTTGTGAAACATCCCCTGCCCCCCGTCCTTTGTGATGCATCCCCTGCCCCCCGTCCTTTTTGATGCTTCCCCCTGCCCCCGTCCTTTGTGATACATCCCCTGCCCCCCGTCCTTTGTGATGCTTCCCCCTGCCCCCCGTCCTTTGTGATGCTTCCCCTGCCCCCCGTCCTTTGTGATGCTTCCCCCGCCCCGTCCTTTGTGATGCTTCCCCTGCCCCCCGTCCTTTGTGATACATCCCCTGCCCCCCGTCCTTTGTGATGCTTCCCCTGCCCCCCGTCCTTTGTGATGCTTCCCCTGCCCCCCGTCCTTTGTGATACATTTCCTGCCCCCCGTCCTTTGTGATGCTTCCCTGCCCCCATCCTTTGTGATGCTTCCCCTGCCCCCTGTCCTTTGTGATGCTTCCCCTGCCCACCGTCCTTTGTGATACATCCCCCGCCCCCGTCCTTTGTGATGCATCCCCTGCCCCCGTCCTTTGTGAAACATCCCCTGCCCCCGTCCTTTGTGATACATCCCCCGCCCCCGTCCTTTGTGATGCTTCCCCCGCCCCGTCCTTTGAGCTACATCCCCTGCCCCCTGTCCTTTGTGATACATCCCCCGCCCCGTCCTTTGTGATGCTTCCCCGCCCCCCGTCCTTTGTGATGCTTCCCCTGCTCCCCGTCCTTTGTGAAACATCCCCTGCCCCCGTCCTTTGTGATGCTTCCCCTGCCCCCCGTCCTTTGTGATACATCCCCCGCCCCCCGTCCTTTGTGATGCTTCCCCCGCCCCCGTCCTTTGTGCTACATCCCCTGCCCCCGTCCTTTGTGATGCTTCCCCTGCCTCCGTCCTTTGTGATGCTTCCCCTGCCCCCCGTCCTTTGTGATGCTTCCCCTGCCCCCGTCCTTTGTGATGCTTCCCCCGCCCCGTCCTTTGTGATGCTTCCCCCGCCCCGTCCTTTGTGATGCTTCCCTGCCCCCGTCCTTTGTGAAACATCCCCTGCCCCCCGTCCTTTGTGATGCATCCCCTGCCCCCGTCCTTTGTGATGCTTCCCCTGCCCCCCGTCCTTTGTGATACATCCCCTGCCCCCCGTCCTTTGTGATGCTTCCCCCTGCCCCCGTCCTTTGTGATGCTTCCCCTGCCCCCCGTCCTTTGTGATGCTTTCCCCGCCCGCCGTCCTTTGTGATGCTTCCCCTGCCCCCCGTCCTTTGTGATACATCCCCTGCCCCCGTCCTTTGTGATGCTTCCCCTGCTCCCCGTCCTTTGTGATGCTTCCCCTGCCCCCGTCCTTTGTGATACATCCCCTGCCCCCCGTCCTTTGTGATGCTTCCCCTGCCCCCCGTCCTTTGTGATGCTTCCCCCTGCCCCCGTCCTTTGTGATGCTTCCCCTGCCCCCCGTCCTTTGTGATGCTTCCCCTGCCCCCTGTCCTTTGTGATACACCCCCCGCCCCCGTCCTTTGTGATACATCCCCTGCCCCCGTCCTTTGTGATGCTTCCCCTGCCCCCCGTCCTTTGTGATGCTTCCCCTGCCCCCCGTCCTTTGTGATACATCCCCTGCCCCCCCGTCCTTTGTGATACACCCCCCGCCCCCCGTCCTTTGTGATACATCCCCTGCCCCCCGTCCTTTGTGATACATCCCCCGCCCCCCGTCCTTTGTGATACATCCCCTGCCCCCTGTCCTTTGTGATGCATCCCCTGCCCCCCGTCCTTTGTGATGCTTCCCCTGCCCCCCGTCCTTTGTGATACATCCCCTGCCCCCCGTCCTTTGTGCTACATCCCCTGCCCCCGTCCTTTGTGATGCTTCCCCTGCCCCCCGTCCTTTGTGATGCTTCCCCGCCCCCCGTCCTTTGTGCTACACCCCGTGCCCCCCGTCCTTTGTGATACATCCCCTGCCCCCCGTCCTTTGTGCTACATCCCCTGCCCCCCGTCCTTTGTGCTACACCCGTGCCCCCCGTCCTTTGTGATGCTTCCCCCTGCCCCCCGTCCTTTGTGATGCTTCCCCTGCCCCCCGTCCTTTGTGATGCTTCCCCTGCCCCCGTCCTTTGTGATGCTTCCCCTGCCCCCCGTCCTTTGTGATGCTTCCCCCTGCCCCCCGTCCTTTGTGATGCTTCCCCCTGCCCCCCGTCCTTTGTGATGCTTCCCCCGCCCCCCGTCCTTTGTGCTACACCCCGTGCCCCCCGTCCTTTGTGATACATCCCCTGCCCCCGTCCTTTGTGCTACATCCCCTGCCCCCCGTCCTTTGTGCTACACCCCGTGCCCCCGTCCTTTGTGATGCTTCCCCCGCCCCCCGTCCTTTGTGCTACACCCCGTGCCCCCCGTCCTTTGTGATGCTTCCCCCTGCCCCCCGTCCTTTGTGATGCTTCCCCTCACCTGCACCCTTCGTGTTGCTCCACCCACCCGCACTTTATTAAAAAAAAGTGCTTGTGCTGCTTGTTTTACCAATGCAACTGGGTAAATAAAAAAAAGTGTAATTTTGTAGACATGCGCATACATGGTGTGCACAACTACAAAATCACATGACTACTGCATCATAGTGCCTTTTTGTTGCTTGTGTTTGTTCAGCCATGCTGCACTTCATCGGCAGGCCTTGAAAGATCATAAACATTTTGCCAGACCTGCAGGTCTAGTGAATTGAATATTCTATTCGATTTAACTGTAATGCACTTGACCCATATTCTGGTCTCAAATTGTGTGATCTTAGGCAAACTTTGTATTTCACCAAATTGCCTTTTTCTTCATTATCACATTCGAGAGCACCTTCAAATATGTGTCTGCTGTACAAAAAACTCTTTTGCTTAATTTAATAGAATAAATGTTTTCTCCATGATTAATAAGAATCGAGCCCACATATAGGCTACAGATGACCCCTGACCTGCCTCTTAGTTCAGTAAGAGCATTGTCAACAGGGCGGGCTGAATTGTTTATCAGTTCATGTTTAAAAACTTTTCTTTTTAGTAAATGTATTACTAAAGCAAGATGTGGTAGCAGGCTGTCTTTTATGGACAGTACATTTTCCAGTGAAATTGCCACAAACCTTACCACTGACGTCGTTTTATTGATAAAACTATATAGCGATAATGTGTGGAAATCGTGTTTCAGCAAATATTTATGATTTGCACATCACAAAGTAAAGTGTTGGGAGTTGTTTTCACCCTATTCAAATATTTGTTTCCATCACACATCAGAATTACAAAAAAGGCTTCCTTAAGTGTGGATATATATTGAAATATTTGAACAGTTCATTTACAACCCTCTTAAATGTTGTGTGTACGAAGCAAAGCGAACACCTTACAGCTTTTAAATTTCACAATCCCTGTACCCCAACACAATGATCAGACTCTTCACTTTACAAAATCCTCTAACTTGCAGTCAGAGAAGAAACGTAAGCACCATCTTCATGATAACGTAGGCATCAATTCATCAATTTACAAGAAGACATAAAATGACATTTGACCTCTGTCTTTGGAAACCCAACAAATGTGACAAGAGAAAACACAATATTTGAATGCATCTTTATTGCTCATCCACTTTCTGAATGAACAGAACACCTGTACTTTGCCAGCTCCTGCCCTCTCGCCAGAACAGGCCCGTAGGCCCTAAAAATAGCTCACCTGACACCATAGCGAGTGGGCGAGTAGATTTGTCGAGGCCTGATCAGAGATGCTGTTCAGCATGGCTAAAAACCTTTGCCAACGCCAATAGGTCCCAAAGGTGTGATCAATTGGTTTTGCCAGTGTTTGTTGATTTGGTAATCACTAGCTGGTTTGTGACTTTCTGTAAAATACAAAGCTTTATAACGGTTTCCAACTTTGGTATTAGAGGTGGGAGAGCCACTGAAGGCCAGAGCTCGACTCGGGCCAAACGCACGGCTCTTGCTTGGCGTGAGGTCCTCTTGGACCCTCAAGCGCAGAATGAGCCGAGTCTTCGTGTGACTTTTGCCGGCCACGCATGCTCTCCCCTCATGTGCCAACAAGTAAAGAAAACACATTGATTTTTTATGTTAAACCAGAGATAAATCGATAGCCATTTAAAGGCTGAATTGCACAATGTGAGAGCAGTAAACTGGGATCAATCCTGCCTTCCTCATTTGACCAAACTGTGTGATCCTAGGCAAATATTTTATTGAATCATGTCCCCTTTTTCTTCATTATGAGAGTACCCTAAAATGTATTAGTTCTGGATTTGTACTGTACAAAAACCTCTTTTTCATTTCATTTAATCGCTATAGAGTTGTATAGGCCACATATAGTGTGTGCATAACATTTGACTAGCCTCTTCGTTCACTAAAGGCATTTTCAATAGGTTGAGGGAGGGAATGTTTCTAAGTTTATGTTTAAAAACGATCAATTTTTCTCAATGCAGTGATATAATCTGATATTCTCGGGTGTAAGCCTTACACTTATTAAATAAATGCACCTTTTTTAATTTTGAAGAGGCTTTACCACATGTTTACATTATGTTTGTTGCATGATTAACAAGCCAGACCCGTGCCTCTGCTCTTTCTGTTAATTAGTCATCCAACTCTCTTTGGTATAACTACTGCTTATTGTTGGTCCGTATCAATCATTGTAGATCCTGCGAAGCATGCGGAGGGTGTTGAAGCAGGAGGAGGAGACAGCGTTGCGGCGTATGCGGTGTCAAGTTAAAAATCTCACATTGGGTAGAAGATTATTCAACTCTCTCCATAGTGCTGAGAAGCCCACAGAGTGTTACATCGAAAGAAGATTTGAAATTTGAAACTTTGTTTGAAAAACATTTAATTTCAGTGTATTCATATTAATGTATTAATAATGTTAGGAGAGTGTTGAAATTGCATTAATAATGTGACATTAGGTTTAGGGGAGGAAAAATAAAAAATATTTTTAAAAAATGTAAGGCTAATAAGCACTTTGAATTGGGGTTGCTATATGTTTAAGAAGTGCATTTGCTTATCAATGGTGTGAGGTTTTCTTGAAAAGTTTGTAAAATCTTATTGCCACTTATTTGATAACCAATCACATAAAACCTTACTCACCACTGCCCCAGGTATGGATCTGTTGGGATTTACCTGACAAGATGAATGGCGTCCCTGCTTCATCAAATGTCGGGACACAGTGGGCTGGTCTTCAGCCTGTCTCTGAGTGGTGTCCAAGCAAGACATAAGGGGGTGACCACCCTGGCTGACCCTAGGAGCCGGGGTGGAGATAGCCTTAAGGTTTATACTCCTCGCTGTTTGTCAGAGGTCAAACGAAGCCTTGATAGCTGTGGGATAACAGAGCTTAATCAGCTTCGAGAATCATGCAGAGTTGATGGAGAATAGACTGAATAAAACAAGTTGCCCATTTTTGCTTAACCTAACCAGGTTGATTTGGTATTGTATATTAAGATGCTGGTGGTATACACGTGCCTTTTGGATATATCTCAATTTCAAAGGCGACCGTGGAGCATTCCACACCAATATCTTTTGATATCCTGCACATAAGAACTTCCTCAGTGACCAGGTTTGCAAACATAACACCTTTGTATGTTGTAATTAGTATATTGCAGGGTTTGGATAACCTCGTTGTGAAATGGCGAATTGAATGAATGAATGAATGAATGAATATGCATTTTTATAGCGCATGGCTACCAGAAGGCCTCCCAGCGCTGAGAGCAGAGTAATCCAAAGAACTACGACTGGTATTCAAGGAAACAAGAAGGTTTTAAGAAGTTTTCGAAAGGACAAGTAGTTATCCTCAAGGCGGATATGATTAGGTAGCTGGTTCCACAGTTTCGCTGCATTGTAGGAAAACAGGCGGCCCCCACAGCGGGACCTCTTTATCCGGGGAACAACTGCCAGGTGCTTATTCCCAGAGCGCAAGGATCTATTGGGACGGTAAGAAGAGATAATGGACCGGAGAATCGGTGGACCCTTGGAGAACAAGGTCTTATGGACGATGCACAATGCTTTAAACTGAACTCTTTCCGCGACCGGGAGCCAGTGGAGGGAGACGATAAACCGCCTTGCAGATTCCCGATAGGGGGCCTGCATGAGGCGGCGTGCTGCACACTTTTGTACCGTCTGCAGTTTTTTCATCGTTGAGCATGGAGATCCTAAGTAGACAACGTTGGCGTAATCAAGTCGCGAGAGAATAAGCGCTTGAACCAGTGATCTCCTAGCATTGAAGGGCAGCAGGGGGAGGATTTTTCTTATCATCTTCAAAATCCCATAGCAGGTACCTGCTACCTTTCGTGCTTGCTCCTTGAAGTTCAAATTCTGATCCAGCCAGACACCGAGGCTTTTAATCTGATCTTTGGGGGGAGGCATAGTGCCCAGGCACCTGGGCCAGAGTGAGCTGGAATCCAGGGGGGAGGGTTTACCCAAGAACATCAGCTCAGTTTTGGCCCCATTGAGTCTCAGATACGAGCTTTCCATCCAGGAGGACACCCTTTCAAGACAACCTGCCAGATTGGTTTCTGCTCTGTCAGATTGGTTTAGGGAGACAATCAGCTGAGTGTCGTCAGCATAAGTGACAATCTGAATTCCAAAGGGCTTAACGACTTCAGCCAAGGGTATCATGTAAACATTAAAAAGCGTGGGGCTTAAAGAAGAGCCCTAGGGAACCCCACATCTCAAAGGCATCCTTTCAGAGATAAAGTTATCCTCAAAGACATGAAATGATCTGTCGTCCAAGAAGGATTCCAACCACCTTAGTGCCGTTCCTGTCACTCCTACGTCTCTGAGTCTCGAAATTAGTAGATGATGGTTAACTGTGTCGAAGGCCGCGCTAAGGTCTAAGAGAACAATAGCCGCGGAGCCTCCGACATCTAGGATTTTTCTGGCTTCTTCAACTACTACCAGCAGGGCGGTCTCCGTGCCCTGTTGAGGTCTAAAGCCAGTTTGTGAGGGATGAAAGCAATCATTCTTTTCCAGAAAGGCAGAGATGATGGAGTTGACATACTTTTCAGCAATTTTAGCAATCCCTGGCAGAAGTGAGATCGGACGGTAATTTGCGAATACTTCTGGATCCAAAATCGTTTTTTTTAGGAGGGCTTTGACCATGGCGCGTTTCCAAAGAGAAGGGACGATCCCGGAGGAGAGTGAAATATTGATAAGGTCCAATATGGTATTGCTATTCTGTTGGAAGCAGCAAAGGCCCTTTTGAGTACAGATAGGTGCCAGTTCGAACATTGGTGGTGTTTGGGTCCATAGTATTGTTTCACAGAAATGAAATATTTTGACTGCATGAAAGGATGAGTGTCAGACCACATTCAGGAGGCCACAGGCAAGGGAAAGGCTCCTGGGTCCCACCTGTGAGGGTTGAGGTCTTATACCACTGCTGTCCTAGGGCCAGCTTTGCTATGTCTCTCTAAACTGGACCAAGCACAAACCTTTCCACACTTGTCTCTCAGAAGAAGCATAGGTGAGCAGTCACAGGCTTGTTAGAGAGAGTAGTGTGGGGGTCACTCAGGCTCAAGAATTAATACCACCTCCTCAGCAGCACATTAAGATCAATCTCTTTGTACATAAGACAAGTACTTTATTACACAAAAACATAGATTTCCATCACACATTCAATCATGCACAAATTCCTGACTCGCGGCTCTGAGTCTTTACGCTCTCAGTGGCTCTGCTGCCTAGGCTTTCTCCTGTCTCTAGTGGGTCCCACCCATGTAGCACTCAGTCTCATCAAATTTAAAGTATCAGTGCGGAGCCATGTTTGACCCTCCTGCAGGATCTCACCAACGTCAGTCGGGAGCTCCCATGCGGCACGCAGCAGTCCATGAGCAGTGCAGGGCTGCATTCTGCCTTCATGCTGCAACTGGATCTCCCCAGCAGCATGCAGGAGGCTCCAGGAGGTGCACGGCAGTCAGCTGCACAGCTCCATCAGTTGAAGGGGCTGCTGCAGGAGCAGAGACTTCCAATGACTCTCTTCTGGGCGGCGGTAGCAGATCATGGCTTGATCCAGCACGCCAGTGGATACTTGACTCACGTGCGGCTCACTTGCCATTTTCTTCTTGGGTGGGCCAGCCACACACCCAAAAACGGTAGTTCCTCTGTGCTGCGGAGACCAATCGTTATCTTCCGTGCACAGTGCCTCAAGGTGATGACCTCAATTCTTCATGGGCACCCCAGTGTCCTCTTGGATCACGTAGTCTTCAGGATTGGTCTGACCCAACGGCACACTTGGCAGTGTTATGATCACTCAGTCCACTTACAGGCTACGCGAGCCGCCAGCGGGTACTTATCACAGCTTCAGTCAAGTCCATCACACAGACACATCGCTCTAGAACCTGATGTCTACTACGGGGATAGTCAAAGAAGATCGCACTGCTCAATCCGGCAATACAGTGAGTCCTTCTGCACTTTTGCTTAGCGAGTCTCTGACAGACGGACCCTACACCAGGGTCAATTACAGCAGTTCTTCTACAATCCGCTACTTCTGCAGGATTGGCACTTCCTTTCCTTGCTCACAGCTAGAATGTCTAGTCACACTGGACAGTCAGTAATTGCTCCATCAGATCAGACTGCGGGCGTAGTTCCCTTTTGCTTCAGGGGAGTTGGCTGTCAGTGTGACACCAACCCTTGGCTGTAAAGTAAGTAGTGCCTGAGCGCTCTGTGGTATATTCTGTCCTCATTAGAAGAGACCACAACAACGAGCAACAATGGTTCTTGAGCTCCCATCTTTATACCACTTCTATATGTGGAGAATGTGTATTCCATGTGTGGGTCAGTTCCCCTTTGAGGTGTCCTGGCCAAGCCACCTTCCAGGCCTGGCCTTTGTCTGCAAGGATGCTCTGCCCAGCCCACCTCTGTACTTCTGTGGAGTGTACTCCACCTGGAGCAAAGAGGTGAGAGCAGGATGTGCCAGCTATTTATGACACCCCTTGACATAGATCAGCAAGCGAAACAAGAATCTGGGCCCGTTCAAAGGACTCCTTTCCTTAACAACAGAGAACGCAGGCCTCACCGCGTACCTCCTTCCATATACCTAATGGCAGCTGCAGTCATTTCAAGCAGCTTCTCCTCCCTCTTGTACTCTGGTTAAGGCTGTGAGCCGCCAAAATGGAACCCGCAGGCCTGTATCGCTCGTGCACATCTTACTACTAACTCCAGCACACACACAAACAGACAACTGACAGGATGTCATGTTCATGATTCTGCGTCCATTGGGAGCTGCAGGACGTTTAGATGTATGGGCCAGTAGGTGTGTATTCATGTCTCACTGCTAAGAAAGCCGGTTACCACAATTATCTTCCATGGTATACTGCCACCACCATGCTCCACGTCACTATGAGGGTACACTTGGTGTGCCCCTCCTAGGTAATGATTATGTCCAGAGCCTGTCATTGCCAAAGATCGGGTCTATGCAAGTGAACGCATAAAGGTTTAGTGTGTGGCATGACCAAAGATCGACAGTATGCCGTGTGTGCGCACAGAGCAGGGGACACGACTACATACCATGTCAGGGGAATTCCCGTCCCAACGAGTAATTCGTATCTTTGTTTTTCTAACCTTGTTGCAAACATACACTGTCTTTAATAACATTAACTGGTAACTTATTGTTTTATGCAAACCTTCATGTTGCATTTCTGTTATTGTCATCAATAACAGGTGTTCTCTTATCCAATTAATGGTGCTCAATTTACTGACCTTGGAAGGATGGAAAGATGGCTCTGCCTTGCTGGCATTTGAAGCTGTGACTGCTACTCTGTTCGTTGAGCTTGGTTGGTAGAGGATGCGGTAGAGTGTGGCATGTATGGGTGAGATTTGGTGTTGTGCAGGAGTGAAGCGTGGTGAGAGATATAGGGGCATATTAACAAGGCGGCGATAAACAATTATCGCCGCTTTTGCGGCCGTTTTCGGCCGAAAAGCGGCGATAATTATATCGCCTTATCAGCAAAGACACGCTATCGCGTGTTTTGCTGATTTTGCTCCGTTCCAGCACGCCTGACTTCGCATCGATAATGAGATGCAAAGTAGGCGTGTCTGTGGAAACAACATGGGTAAATATCGCGAAGGCAGCTTCGCGATATTTACAATGCGGGAAGCGATTGTTTTAATCGCGTTAAGTATGCCTTAACGCAGGAATTTAACGTCTGTTAAATTCCTGACTAAGGCATACTTAACATGGGGGTGGATTCTGTGGCTAAGACCACAGGCCCTATCATCTAGGATATCGCCGTTTTCCCATGGAAAACGGCGATATCCACGCTATCTCTGACATTTTTATCGCCACGGCGATGCGCGTTGTTAATAACGCGCTAACCGGGCGATAAATTCCAGAGATAGCCGGCGATAAATATGCAAGCGCTAAGCGCGCTTTGCGATATTTATCGCCGGCCCTTGATAATATGCCCCATAGTCATTTAAGCTGATACTGATAATTATTATCCTTGGTTGGAAGAGTGTGACTTTATAGTATGGCTTGTGTGAGAAGCCTTTCGGTGTCGTCTTCAAGATCCAATGTGGTGCTCCGATTACATCCTGAGAAGTTGTATCTGTGCTCAATTGTGGAGGGAAGCATTGGGGGACAAGAGAGATTTGCATGTCTTGCTATTTCCCATGTGTGTGGTTACCTGATTCTTTCTTCATCTGGCATCGGTTTGGGGCCGTTTGTGTGGGAATGTCCAGGTTTTTACCACCTCCCAGAATCCCACCTGTTTTAGATGGTTTCTTATCTTTGCCGTCAATAAGATTCAGAGACCAGTGGTCTGAATAAACAAAGCTGCCCCACCCTTCTACCCTTGCTTGAATGGGGGTGCCAGTCTGGACTGCAGACTCCTAAGTGTCATGTATCACTGAAGTTTCACTTGTGTGATGGATGGCCCTGTACCCAATAGCAAAGCAGAGTGCCATGAAGAAGGCTCCCATCTTGAGGTACCTATTGGAGCACTTTCAGTGTATTGAGTCAAGTAGTTGCGTAAGTATAGCAGTTCTTGGCTGCAGCATTTTGAATTCTGAACTTTAATGGCGAAACCTAGAAGACAGAAAATGCAGTAAAGGTTTTGCATAGCGAGAAAGGCACCCCTGGTTACACGGTTTATTTGCAGCGCGTGGGGTAGGACTGCTGCCAGATGGCTGTCTGAAAGTAGCTCTCCCAGTTCCTGCATCACGATTTATGAGTTAGGTTTGAGGCCATTAATTAGAATCTATTGGTCTGTGATCTAAAGCAGTGGTTCCAGCCGGAGCAGTCTATAACATTAGGTTTTTCAGCTCGAGAAGGATCGCTGTGTCATCTGCGGAAGAGGAGTAAAGAGATGACGTCATCTCGCAGCACACCAGGGTTGGAGAGTATTGTAGAATCTCATTGATTCTTGATCTGCCGGATTCTGGAGGTCTTCTACCCTCGGTGAAAGGGGGGGGGGGGTCATGTACTGTTAGTTTCGTCGTTGAAGATCTGGGTGAATGTCCCATCATTCATGGAGAGTGGTCGCCAGTTCACCGCTTCTGCTGGACTGAGGTCTTGCTTCTTCAAGTTCGGCTTGATGTTGGGGGTCTTGAGGACATTTGGAAACATGTCCGAGGCTTATGTCAGTAATAGAATGTGACCGTTTACTGCAGTTCACTTGGCAGCAGTTTAACAAGTAAATGAAAGCCTAATGCGCTGTATTGTCTCCATACACTGGTGTGTGTCAGACGCATTCCAAAATGGCTGTCAGTGCAGCTTTCTCCCTCACAGCAAACAATCATTTTTAGTTATTTACAATGGAATATATGTATGTAATGTGCATATGCCATAGGCCTGACTCAGATATATGCATAGTAAGCAGGTCTCTAGCATATGCACAGTTTCTATCCCTGTGTGAAAGCCTCAGATATATTCATAGTATTGCAGCCCCTGATACATGCACAAATTACATGTGAGTAACAACCTGACTCTTACCTCAGGTCTTCTGCTGCTGTCGACCTACTTCTGCTTCATTACCCTCTGATCATGGCTGTGTGCTTGAACTTTCATATTTGCGTTCTGTTGCCCGTTTTTACCATCGTTAGTGCATTCCTTCTACCTTCTAAGGACTACATTGTGAGGGTGTGCTTTTGACTTTGCTTGCGGTGAACCTCGCTTCATGCCCGCTTTCCTCTCTGCCTGCCGACCTTGCCCTTTGCTGATTTGCGGCGATGTGAGAGCACATTTCCAACTGCGCTTCCTCGGTTACCGTCTGCGGGGAAATTCTCAGTGTTCCGTGGCTGCCCGCATCTCCTCCTACTAACCGCTGCCCTGACTCAAAAGCAAAGCCTTGAAGATCACCCGTTGTCCTGGGTGTGCCCGCATCTCTGTGCGGTGCGCTCCACCTCGCACCACCGAGCCCGGTTTTCTTGTTTGTGCGTGCGACCGCGGCTCTGCGCGGTGCTCTGCTTCGCACCGCCGGGCCTGATCTTCTCATCTTTGATGTGTGGCGTGGGAGCGTGTCTCCGCCTTTGAGTTCTTGGTCTCCGGTGCAAGGGGGAATCTCCTTTTCCAACTTTCCTCCGACGTCCTGGGGAGCACTGCCTTCGACCTTCCCGCTTCCTCTCCACGGCGATCCCAGCATCCCTCAACGACTCCTCCTGGGGCGTGGCTGCGTCTGGAGACGGCCTCCTGAGGTGTTCTCTTTTCAATTGGGTGGATCGTCTTTCTGCCTGCCTGTCACCGTACGCTGACGGGCACAGCTGTTCCTCTAATATTTTCACAGCTTGGGAGCCTGACTCCACTGTGAATTGCCACATTTATTTTAATCGTTCCCCTGCTACGCTTTGTTCAGTTAGTCAGGTGCACCAACAACCCTAAAATCCAAGAAAGACTCCTAGTGGCTAACCATGACCTCAAAGAAGCCATTGACATAGCAGTTGGGATCGAACATACCGCTGATTGCATGGTTGCCATGAAAGGGGAGGGAGACAAACTAACCGATGTCAACGCTATAAGCAAACATGATGGGGGAAAAGAGAGTAAGAGTAAGAGTAAAGTTACTAACACATTTCCGTTAGGCACCAAACTCAAGTGCTACAGATGTGGGAGCCCGAGTCATTTAGCTAAAAATGCTGTTTGCCAAGCTAGAGCTGTCACATGTCAAAAATGTGGTAAAAGGGGGCATTTGGCCAGGGTCTGTAGGGATCAGCGTTCTAAATCAGTATTGTCAATTGAACAGGACTCCCCTTCCGACACCAAATTAGTGTTCCAACTTAAAAATACCAATGACACTACTAATTTCCCCTCATGTAATGTCACCTTGGACAAGAAACCAGTGACTGTGTTTGCTGACTCTTGTTCCCCATACACTTTAGTGGATGCTAATATGTTTTCCCAACTGTTTCCTTCCTGGCAAGAAGATATGCAGCCCCCAGATATTCAACCTGGTGGTTACAACGGTGACCCCATACCTTTACTTGGGATGGCGCCCGTGGAGATAGGGTTCATAAGAAGGAGTACAGTGGGCAAAATTTATGTCACACAGAAAGGATCCAATTTGTTGGGGTGGAAGCACCAAAGGGAACTTGGTATCAAGTTGGATCCTAACATTCCTGACCAAGTTCTATTGGTGGATCCGTCGGTTGGGGGGATGGAGGTTTGCAACGATTTCCATAAAGTCGTCTCTGAAGAGTTGGGTTTGCTTAAAAATTACCAACACTCCATCAAATCCAACGCTAAACCGGTTGCACACAAGGTTAGGCCCATACCTCATATGATGCAAACCCCCCTCCAAACTGAGTTAGACAGACTATTGACGCTAGGAGTCATTGAACCTATTGAAAGCTCCCAGTGGGTAGCCCTGATTGTCCTCACCACTAAAGCATCTAGTAAAGACATCAGACTATCTGTTGATCTAAGAGATCTTAATGAGAACATCTGGGTGGACAGGCACCCTCTACCACACATTCATGAGGTCCTAACTCTTATAAAGGGAGCGAGTTGTTTCAGTGTTCTGGACCTTTCCTCAGCCTACCACCAGGTAGAGCTCCACCCAGATTCACATCATCTCACGTCCTTTGTAACTCCTCTTGGTGAATTCCAATACCTTCGCATGCCATTTGGTTTGGCTTCTGCGCCTGCTGCCTTTCAGAGGATTATGCAACATGTGCTGAAGGACCTTCCCAGAACCCTTTGCTTTCAAGATGACATTCTCATCCATGGGAAAGATGTGGAGGAGCACAATACCATTCTTAGAAAGGTGTTAGCCAATCTTGAAAAGGCAGGTCTCACCCTAAAAAAAGAGAAATGTCGTATTGGGGTGGGTCAGTAAAGTACCTTGGGCACACCATCTCACAAGACGGTATCAAACCCAAATTAGATCTGGTGGTGGCAATACAAAACACTGCTGCCCCTACTTGTGTTGAAGACCTCAAATCGTTTCTGGGCTTATCAGAGTATTACTCTAAATTTGTTCGCAATTATGCCACCATAGTGGAACCGTTGCGAAGTTTACTCAAGTCCAGGACCCCTATGTATGGACCAATGACTGTCATGATGCCTTTGTAGCGGTAAAAGAGGGCATTGTTTCCGCCCCGTCCTTGGGTAGGTTTGATCCCACCAAACCCACGGTTCTTTGCACTGATGCTAGCAATAAAGGTCTGGGGGCTAGTCTTACCCAATTCGCAGAGGGCAAAAAACAAGTTGTTGCCTTTGCCTCTCGCGCACTCAAGGGCGCGGACGTAAACTACTCTGTGGTTGAGAAAGAGGTACTTGCTTGCTTTTGGGTGATTAAACATTTCCGTTTCTTCTTGTGGGGCATACCATTTACTGTAAAAACTGACCATAAACCTCTCATGTATGCGTTCACCACGAAAGGGTCAGTCAGAACCACCCCTAGAATTGCTAGGTGGATTCTAGGACTGGAAGAATATAACTTTAGAGTTAAGTATGTACCAGGAACACAAAATGTTGCAGCTGATTTTTTATCCCATTCACCGCCTGAGGTGGCGGAAGAATCTGATTCTTGTGAATGTGATGATGTTATACTTAAACTTACTTGTTTAAATAAGGAGGAGTGGGGTGGTTGTGTACAAACTGATGTAGAGATGAATTCACTCAAAGAATACATAAAGAATGGTTGGCCTGCTACAAAAAGTGAAATCCCAGCATCACTGTGCAAATACCGGGATGTGAGGTTGGAACTTAACATACAAGAAGGAACTGTTTACCGGGGCGAGAAAAACGTCCCTCCAGAGAAACTTAGAGGGAAAATTGTTGAATTGGCCCACATAGGACATTTAGGGTGTAATCTCACAAAGAACAAAATCTGCCTGGATTACTGGTGGCCGAGCATGGATGCCATGGCAGAAAACATCGTGAGAGATTGTTTGGAGTGTAGCCGTAGTGATAAGATCCACCAAACCTGGAAGCCTCTACTATCTCCTGTAGAGGTCCCCAACCGCCCATGGTCCAAATTAGCGCTCAACATTATAGGTCCACTCAATCTTAAAAAATTGAATGGGAGGTACATCCTGGTATTGGTGGACTATCACACTCGTTGGGTGGTTTTTAAGTGTGTGCATCAAATCAACACTGATGTCCTCATACAGTTTTTGATAGGCGCTTTCTTTGATGAGGGCATCCCAGACATCCTTGTAATGGACAATGGTGTGCAATTCACCTCAGAAAACATGAAAGAGTTCTTGTCTGACATGGGCATTACCCATCATAAGACTGCCTTGTATTGTCCCCGTGCCAATGGATTAGTAGAGCGGATGAACTGCATGTTCAAAGAATGCTTACAGAGAGCGAAAATACTGGGTATCCCTGCCAAATCTGCCTTACAAGATACTATTTGGGCTTATCGCTCTACCCTCAATAGTGTCACAGGGATTTCCCCTTTTACTTCCTTGAAAGGTAGAGTTCCTAAGACCAGACTATCTCCTCCAGGGTTGGCGAGGAAAGGTATGTGTGTTGTGGACCGTAATGAGATTTCCAGGAGGGTGGGTAAACACCAGGTCAAGTATAAAAATAGATACGATCAGACCAAACATGTCAAATCCAGAATTTTTAAGGAAGGAGAACGGGTCCGTGTGGACCTTCCCAAACCACGTAGGAGGGAGGGAGGCTTCTAGATTTTCTGAGCCTATCAAAATAGCCAGTGTGGGCAGAAATGTGGTCCATCTAGAACATAGACAATGGACAAAATTATCTCTCACAAGCAAGTGGGTGAATCTGAAGTCAGTCTTGATCAAGGGAGTGGGTCGGAGACTTTTGCTCCCAGGAGATCTCAGAGAACCAAATCTACACCTGTGTGGGTTAGAGACTATTGTGTAAAATGACTTATTGTATTGCAGTTATCTCCTCTGCTCTACACTGTTTCGCCTTTGATTTTCCTTGTACACCTTCTTCCTTTCTCCTTTTTCCCTTGCTGCCACTTCTTCTTTCATTTCCCCTCCTTCCATTTCCTCCGTCTACTTTCGCTTACCCTATGTAAGGAGGTGTGTTATAATCTTATGTAATCTTGAAATGGTACATTCCGTCACCCCTTCCCATGCCCCTGTTGGTAGTGCCCAGCTATTGTTGTTAAACATCCCACAGCTGACTCCAGCTGACTGGAACCTGTGATGGTGTAAGGTAATAATAAAGAAGACTCCAGAAACTACCTACGTCTCGTCTTCATTTGCAACACAGTTTTTCCTCTCACTCAGCCTTAGCTGTTCTATTGAAGCATGGAAGGACCAAGGGAGGTATCTACATTTTAGTTTCTGTACTGTGTCTATGATTCATACTGGGTTGCCTAATTTGGCTGCTGTTTTGTTAAAATGTCCTAACTCTCACAGTTTACTCATTATAAACTTTTACAATGCTGCCGGAACCTCTAGCCACATAAAATCTCTCAAAGGTTTCCTTGCCTAAATCGCTTATAGAGAATAGCTTTGTTATCCTTGCAGGTGTGATTATAACCTACATTCTTGTCAGAATAGGTGTTTTGAACTGGCAGGTCACATGCCCAGTGGCTCTTCGGTCTTCCAGCACGTTATGCACAACCATGAGGGTGATTACATGAACTCTTTTTTAGCTGAGTTCAACCTGGTCTCTGTATTCGCCCCTGGTTTTGCCTCTTCCACTGGAGGGATTAGCCCCACTTTGACTGGTCGTGGCACTAACAGCGTCATTGACTGTTTTTTTTTTTATTTCCCCGCCCCTGATTAATTTTTTATTAAAGTCTGAGGTCACATGGTCCATATTGAGTGGCCATAACCCCTTATCACTTGATATTAAATGGGACCCCAGACGGAGGTGCTCAGTACATCTGGTTGAGCTCAGTGGGGATCTCTCTTCCCAAGGGCGGTGACTGAAATGGAATAGCGTGCTCCTGGAAGGCTTTTTTGAGTGATTTCCTTAGGAAATGTTCCACTGAGATTGACTTGTGTTTGAATGCCGCTACCGCTGCCATAGTTAACGTCAATTCTTTTCATGTGATTTGCTGTTGTATACATTCTATGTTAACTGGCACATGCAATAACAACAGAAACTCTATCTCCATTCAAATAACTTGATTCCAAGTGTCCTACAGCTCACCGTGTTTTACTCCAGGCTGTCAAGGAAGTCCCCAGAGACCGCAAGGGGGTATCTGTTTGCTGTGCTACCTACAACCGCACTTTGGGAGAGCGGAAGAAGTTCCTGAGAGAAAAAGCTTGGGAACAGTTGCTGGCTGCTAGTCAACTCAGGGACAGCTCAAAGTTTTGGGAAATTGTCAACCGCCCTGTCACCGACATGATGGGTCCGATGCTCCGGAGACTGAGGCCGATTAGTTTTTCCTTACCTGCCCTGGATGTCAGGCAGAGGGGCGGAGTCACGACTCACCGCGCGACCCAGAAGAAGGAAGTGGTGGTGAACGGCGTCTTGGAGGACGCGCACAAGAGGAGGAAGAGCATCGTCTTGACGTGTGGACCTGAGGAGAAAGAGACAAAGAGGGCGAAGGAACGGCTGAAGAAGAAGAACAAGGACCGAGCGGCCAGTCAGTTCCTGGGGACCTGATGTCCAGAGGGAGGAACTGAACGGACCGGCAGTGTCCAAGGAAGAAGCGGAGTCTCCTGTCTGCCAGCTGTCTCCAGAGTCCCGCCGCTTCCCAGGAGGGACGTGGCTTCACCAGGTGCATGCACGGCTCTTAGTGCGGAGCTGAAGAGTACCAAAATAGCGGAAAGAGGAGGGAGGGGGGACTGGAAAAGAAAAGAGAAGTGGGGAGGGGAAGGAAAGCCTAAAAAAAAAAAAAAAAAGGTACAAACAGACAGAATGGGAAAACCTTACAGATAATAAAAAGAGGCAATAGGACCCCCGAGTCAGAAGGGTTCGTCTTTTTCACTTCTGGTGAACTCGTTGTTTCTTTTGGGCTGTATGGTTTTTTTTTTTTTATTATTTCATTTCTTCTCTCAGCTTTATTAACAAGCACCTTGTACCAGAAGGTATAGAAAGAGAGCACTCAACTAACCCATGTTATGTTAAGTGAATCATAAGGGCAGATTCTTACCTGCATCTTTACTTCTGTCGAGGGTACTGGTGGAGAGGAACTCTGAAGAACCTGGAAAAGAAGAAGACGTTGTTAATCGCAAGAGCATTCACATAAACTCTCACAAGTGTTTCTTGAAATAAAGTACAAGGAAATAACGTATTTCCTGAGTGATTGATTAGACGCTAAGACCCACGGATGGTCACCCGCCCGCTATTCAAGCCAGCCTTAGAACCTTCCATGCAGTCTACTATTCCGCCTGGGGCATGGTTCAAACACTTCGAATCCATATATGATTTGCCTAATCCTACAGGCCCCACTGTTCTGTCAGATGACCCAATACCCCCTATTAATTTTTCACTGGACAAAGTCCAAAATGCTATTCCGGTGCTCCCCGCCAATAAGGCTCTTGGACCAGATGGGGTCCCTCTTGCCTTATTAAATTCCAATATCGACTTTTGCGCTCATATCATTAAGCCTATACTTGAATTCAGCTGCTACAACAAGCATTCCAGAAATGTGGTCCTCCTCTGTAATTTTTCCCATCTTTAAGAAAGGTAACAGACAAGACCCGAAGTGTTACAGGCCCGTTTTCCTGATTAGTTCCACAGCCAAGACTGTGGGCCACACCTTAATGAACAGATTAGTGGATTGGGCCATAGAACAGAACGCCTTATCGGCTACACTGTATGGATTCGTCAGGGTTTAGGCACTATCGATTAGGGCCTTAATCTGTATTCGCTTACTGCCAAATACACTATCAAAAGGGCTTTGCACGTTGCATTTATGGACCTCAGCACTGCCTTTGACAAGGTTAATAGGGAGAAGCTTTAGTCCATCATGTTGGTGTTGGGGCTGCCCCTCAGATAGTTTATTTCCTGCACAATTTACATTGTAATGTGTCAGCCTCAGTCAGATTCGAGGAAGGGACAGAATGCCCTGACCACTCTAATCTTAACCAGGGAGATCGCCATGGTTGTATGTTGCCTCCTTTCTTGTTCACTTTATACTATATATCACGAGCCTGGAAAAACCACTGACTGAAGTGGGCAAAGACTTACCCTAAACTGGTTCTCGCTCAATTCAGTTACTGCTATATGCAGACGACGCTGTCCTAATTTCACGAACCGCTTTGGGGTTAGATGTTTTATTCAACCGATTCAGGAAGTTTATAGATAGTCTTGATTTAAACACTAATTTCAGCAACTCCCATGTTATGGTGTTAGGCCCCCGGAACATCAGGACTAGATCGTATTGTGTGAAAGTCAATCACCTTAGCCGAGTGCAGGTATTTCCCTATTTGGGAGTTCTTTTTGACTCCTCTGTATCTTGGTCCCCCTTGGTATCGGCTCGAGGACATTTGTTCTCTAGAAGCATTGCGTCTGTCTTGATTTTGTCGCTAAGCTGGGCCATATGTCCATCAAGGCTATGATCGATATTTCTACAGCCAAATGTGTTGCAAGAGCTCTATATGGCAGCGATATCTGGGAGTACACTGTGTCTTCGCAGCAAGTCATCAAAAATAAGTTTTTAAGAAATCCACTTTCCCTCCCCCAGAGTACATCCTCTGTTATTATCCATGGGGAACTAGGGATTGGGTACCTTGAGGACATACTAATGGGTCGACCCTTACTCCTCTGGATCTGGTTGTGGGTTCACCCAGCTAAGCATTTCAACTACTTCATCTTAAAAGACTGCCTGGCCCTTGATCACGGTGCCAGTATCCTCTAGATGAGTTACATGAAGGTTGATTTTACCAGTTTAGGCCACCCTGAGATGTATAATTACCCTAAAACTTTCGTTGCGGAGGACCACCTCTGGATGAGAAACCTTTTGAGGAATTTAGGGCCAACGAAGAAGCTTTATTGGCCAAGGATAGAGATACAATGAGAGCTTATTTACCGCTACAGACCACGCTTTCACTTGACCCGTACCTAATGTACCGCATGTCTCATTATCATTGGTTTCATTTGATCCGTTTTCATTTGAATTTAATACTTCATTTATTAGCAGCTCCTTGTGGCAGCTCCTACGGTTCTACCTCCAGCCCATGTCTCTAATAATCACTAAGCCAGGGACACGCTGCACTTTATTATGTTTTTCACTTTCTACAAAAGCCTAAAAAGGTATTTTATCTCACCTCTGTTTACAGAAAAGCACTTTACATAAGCCCATCCTGTGCTTTTTTTATTTAATGTTACTACCAGACGAGTTCATAAGCTTCAATGGGGCCCTCTTTTTATCTGGTGCTGTTCCTGTGAGAAAAGTGTTATTTGACTCTTGATGTGAAGCCAATTCTTTTTTCATGCAGCTGTGGATATAGTTTTAACTTGCATTTTATCTGTGAATGTTTTTTACTGTATTTTATCTTATTCTTTTATGGCTCTTATGCAAGAAACCGAATAAAGATTGTTGATTGATTGATTGACAGAGAAAGTTCTGCATCCGAAAGCAAATCGGCTTCCAGTGAGTTGGAAATCACAAGTAACTCAAAGGAACAAGTGCCATCCAAGGAGAATGGCCAAAGACCGGGAATAGACGAAAGAGAATGCTGACAATAGTTAAGAGACCAGAGACGATTAGGGAGGTAAGTGAGTTAGAGGAACAAGAACACCAAGAACTGCAGTATACAACTGATGAGGACTTAGACTTGATTACCTCTAAAAGACCAGAAAGAGAGACAAGCAAATCGCAAGTATTTGGGTCTCGACTGGACATACTTGGCAAGATTGACATTCAATCTGATGGTTGCCTAAGGGACGTTAACGAACATCCATGAGTTGAAACTGCAGATGAAAGGGCTCAACTTACGAGACATTGTTGAAAAAAGTTGAAAGGACAGAAAGAGAGTTAGGGCGACAGTCAGAGGATTGGTCCTCAAGCATGCAGCTGACGTAGAATAAAAATCGCTATTGGTTCCCAGATAAGGTAGTGACAACAAAGTAGATGTAGAAGGACTAATTTCCTTACCGAAAGTATAATCTCTTCACTTGATCTGGTGCAAACTAACATGGTGCAGCAAAACTGCAAAATTGTCCTAGTAGCACTGGTAGTTGTCATCTCTGTTTCTGTAGTTAGGTGGATGTTAGATTTCTATCTGCTGGACAGATATGTTTCACCCCTGCAGCATAATTAACTCAATAAATTGATAACTAACAAAGAAATGCATGTGGATAGACTTTTGCACGCCTCTCATGCTGACAGCACTTACAGTTATAATGTATATAATTGCATGCTTGCCAAATATATTAAAATTATGCACGTTAGGCTGTGTATGGACCAAATATTGATTGCCCTGAATTCTTTCGTACTGTATCGGCCAAAATGCAAATCATTGGGTGTGATACCATAATATGGGGGGGCGATTTCAATGTAGTGCTGAATGATACTTTGGACAGAAAGGGCAGCTCTCGCACACTACATCCCAACTCTAGGGACGTCCTAAACACTATAGTAGAAGATGGCAGCCTGGTCGATATTTGGAGGCAGAGACACCCGGGGGTGGCGGAGGGCACGTGCATATCAGCTCATAATGGAGCTTGGTCCAGGTTGGATTATTGGTTAGTTTCCAGGGACAATGCAGCATGGACCATAGACACCACACACCTCCCCAGAACGTTGTCTGACCACGCCCCTAGTCTGCTACAGCTAACCGTCCCAAACACGCCACATAAGATGTTTAGCTGGAGACTAGCCCCTAACACCCTGCTAGACTCCGCCTTTAGGGAGGAGATACATAGGGACATCAAGGAATATTTTGCCACCAATGCTGGGTCTATCTCCACACATGCAACGCTTTGGGAGGCATTTAAAGTGGTAATAAGGGGGAAATGCATTTCGCGCCAAGCCGGAGTGCTTAAGGCTATTAGAGGCACGCTGACTGCTCTAGAGACTCGCTTCAGAGAGCTGGAAACCACGTATTATGCCACGGAGGACCCTGCACTTTTACTGTCTATTAAGGAGTTACTCACTGAATTTGAGGAGGAGGCCCGCAGGGAGGTACAATTTCTGGGCAAATACACCCAAGCTAGGCGCTACGGGGAAGGGGATAGTCCTGGCAAAACCCTAGCGAATATGCTCAAAAAGCCGCACACAGTCACTTACATATCTGAGATAGCGGGAGATGATTTAACCGTAGTCAGAGGGCCTAAGGGGGTCATGGACCGATTTACCGAATTCTATACCAAATTATACACCACCACTCATCAGACAGCACCGGAGGAGCTCCAATCATTCCTTGAGTCTTTTGAATTGCTGTGGCTCGGGAGGGCGCATAGAGAATACCTAGATGAACCCTTTACATCCAATGATATCCTGCAGGTAATTAGCAGTCTGCCCATGGATAAGGCCCCGGGATCCGACGGTTTGACGACCGCCTTTTATAAGGCATATGCTGACTTACTGGCACCCCAGCTCCTTGCAGTCTTCGAGGAGGCTCAGTCTTCTGGAATACTCCCTCCGTCTATGCGAGAGGCGATAATTCAGACTATAGCGAAACCTGGTAAACCAAGCCATGAGATAGATTCTTACAGGCCGCTTTCCCTGATTAATTTTGATGCTAAGATCTATGCCAAATTGCTTGCGAACCGACTGCAACCTCTGCTCCCTCTGATCGTGAGACCTGACCAATCCGGCTTCATCCCGGGCAGATCCACCTCACACAATCTCCGTACATTTTTCACAGTGCTGCATTACTTAAATCCCAAAGTTATGGCGCTCATGGCATTTGTTGATGCGACTACAGCGTTTGACGCGTTGGAATGGCCATACCTATTCGCCATTCTGGGGAGGATGGGCGTCAGTCCGACTTTTATAGCATTAATAAAACTGCTTTATACGGCCCCCTCGGCAAGACTGCGCATGAATGGACTCTTGTCGGACCCTTTTTATATATCACGAGGAACTCGTCAGGGTTGGCCCCTTTCCCCTCTCCTCTTTGCCATTGCAATGGAGCCAATAGCGGCTAGGTTACGCCAAAATCACGCGGCAAGGGGACTGGGATTTAGCACTAGAGGGCTCCTTATTTCTTTATACGCGGACAACATGACATTGTACATTACGGACCCTGAGGTTAATCTAAGCCCGCTGCTTAGGGAGCTCACTAAGTTCGGCGGGCTCTCTGGTATATTTATAAATTGGACCAAGTCTACTTTATTTACGCTTACGGAGGCAACCAAGCCCTTTGACCTGGACCACTCCCTGAAATGGGCAGATGGCCCGGTAAAATATCTGGGCATTTACCTGAGTCGAGATGAACAGGAAATTTAGAATTTAAATTATGGGCGTGCGGTCTCCTGGTTGGAGCAAAAGGCAAAAGCGTGGTTTCCGCTGCCGATCTCCCTTGCTGGAAGGATAGCCATAGCTAAAATGGTTGTCTTGCCTAAATTCTTATTTGTCAACATCCCAATTCCGCTCACCCAGGCCTTTTTCTACACCATCCGCTCGCTGTTGATCTCGATGGTCTGGGCCGAGAAGCAAGCGTGCGTCTCCTGGGAGCTGCTCACACTCCCCCACAGGGAGGGCTGAGAGCTCCGGATATTCCGCTTTATGCATTTTAATGCGCAAGCTCAATTTTTACATTACTGGTTACATCCTACCCCGTTTCAGCCCCATGTGGCTGTGTAGGCGGACGTTGCAGCCCCGGTTCCCCTTCAGGTAGCTATCTGCCAGCCATACCGCAGACCACGGGACGGAATAGATACTGTCGAGGCCCTTCGGTGGGCCTGGGATAGGCTGCGCACCAGAGCTTGCTTGAAGATATTATATGCCCCTTCTATCCCACTTGCGCGGAATCCAGTGATTCCAGCATTGACAGACGGCTGGAACGTCTCTATGGCGAAATCCATGGGATTTGAAACCTTTGCAGACCTCTATCCTGATGACGCCTTCTGCGCCCCGCCGGGTCCCATGGCAGAGGGCACAAGGAGCTTCTCTGAGCTGTTTCTATATTACAAGGTGAGAGCGACATGTAGACAACTCCACACCACCTTTCCGAGCCCCCCCACTTCACTACCCGCACTCGAGCAGATGATTACAAACACATCTTCTTGTAGACTAATCACACGATTATATAACTCCATGCAAACCACAGCACCATTAACTGTGCCTAGGGCCAAGCACAGCTGGAATTTAGACTTAGATGGCCAGATAACATACGACATCTGGGCTTTTTGCTGTGGCCAACTCCAAATGCTCTCACCAAACTATAAACTGAGGCTGATACATTTTAAATATTTACAAAGGTTCTACAGGACCCCCTCTCAATTGTATCGTACAGGGATCAGACCTGATGAGAATTGCTGGAGGTGTGGCTACGCCCCCGCTACTTTCCTGCACATCTCCTGGCATTGCCCACCTATAGCAGCCTTCTAGGCAGACATATTGAGCAAAATCCAGGAGATTCTGGGGACCTCAAGCGAGCCTCAACCGCTCGTCGGACTATTGGGATATGTCAAAGACACTAAGGCGGAGAATCGTAAATTGCATGCCATGCTGCTCTTGCTTGCCAAACGAAGAGTATCTATACATTGGGGTGATAGACGTGCCCCTATGAGCAAGGCGTGGATACAAGATGTCACTTTTAGTTACACTCAATTGACCACCTTTTGGGAGCTAATGCCAATGGCCTCTCAACCAAAAAATATATGGGGTCCCTTTATAGACTGGCTGAAGACACTGCAAGATGACAGTGCCCCCTCCCCAATCCCAGCAGACACTCAAGGGTTACGCTAGCTGGGACTGCACATGCGTGAATGGGGTGCCAGGCTGCCACCTTGGAAGGTTATGTTGACCAGATGCTTATGTGCTGCCCGCCAGCGGGTCCCTGTACGAAAATGTCTCATGTGCTGCACTGTTGCGATGAAACTGTGAATTAGTCCTTATCAAAGGTTGATATTTGACACTGAAAGAGAATGCATTGCTTACTGACTGTTTTGTTATGTTTTGCGTTTACGCATTCGAGCTGTATCTCCTCCTGATCATATTGACTGTACTGTAACTTGGAATGTGACCTATTTCTTTTCTTGTTTGAAAAAGCCAATAAACAAATTTTCCCAAAAACAATTATGCACGCTGAAAATTGTTTTATCTGCTCTTATCTTCCAGCTTCTGCAGCAGAAAGGTCTGCTTATCTTCATTTGCCACTATCGTACGCGTTCTTATGTGGTGTTTTTCTTAATCTGCTTTACCAGCAGTACTCGATTAAACTGCTTTATGCAAATTATTAATCCGGTTAGAAAACGCTCATTTTGTGAAAGGACCAAACAAATATCTGAGGGCATCGAAGCATTCTTACCGTTTCTCTAAAGTTTTCAAGCAAATGGATCAGCATGAGCATATGATGAAACTATATGCCCCTTAACTAATGCAAACTTCACTAACCCTGGTGCGCATGCCTAACCTGCAAGATTAGTGAAGATGAGCAACAAATTAAGTGAAAGAATAAATAAAGATGGAGAAAAGTGAAGTGAAGGAATGAAGCAGAAGGAAACTAGAGGCAAGGATAAGGCGAATAGGGAAGATCCACCCCGCAGACTGAGTTTGGACATTGCAAAGAAGGGAACCTTATGTATGGTATGCAGACAGGAAGGGAAGGAGACTGTTGAATAAATAGGTTGAAGCGAATGTGAACATATAATTTAGCTATAGAACTTTTGCTGAGCTTGAAGTAAGTATTAGAGGCATATACTATATGTGTGGTAAGACAGCTTACTTTCAGCTGCTACACAATTAGGTAGGTAGTGGCCATGCAGCTTTAGTTTTCCCAAAAAGTTATCACACTAATAACACAGACCACAAAATCAACAACGCCATATGATGAAGTAAGCGCATTTTCAAGCGAATAATAAATAATATCTTTAGAGCATGGATACCCTCAGCCGGTGCAGCTTTGAATGATGCTAAGATTAGGATACTGTTGACTCTAGTAGATAGACTAGCCAGGAACACTGCCGGCGCTTTAACAAAGAACTGCTTGCAATGAGAGCCATGATGGTACAGAAACGCCTCACTTTAGACATGCTTCTTACAAAGGAAGGCAGAGTTTGCAGAGTAATTCTATGCCAGGACCGGAGGCCCCGATTATGCTTCTCATTTATTTACTACAAAATTTTAGCAGCCAATCACAGTACAATAAAAACAAAACTACATTAGCATGTTTCCCTGTACCTCCCATATCACATGCTCCAATAGTATGCAAGCCTCCCATATAAGTATGGATGCCACAATTTGTGTCCTCTTTCTTCGCAGCCAGATAAGTGCTATTAATACTATATGCTCACTAACTTGGTGTGATGCATTGTATCAGATGCGGTTAATTGTATAACCAGCAGTGTGCCTATTTGTTGTTGCTGTACTGACGAGTGTTGACAGGTTTCTGCGTGACTTGTTATAGTGGGCCATTATCCATGTCATTTTGTTTAAACGGTACGCGCATTGCAGCGCAAGTGTTATTATAATTAAATCGTCTCCCTTGCGTGTACATCGGTCAGATTTACAACGTTGAGGTGACCTCTGTGGAGCTGGGAGAGGACTGCACTCGTCTCGGCGACGAGCGTAGTCCTATTTCTACTGCCAGCAATAGCCCCACAATGGGCATGTCCAGAATTCAAATGAGACGCTCAGGGAAAGTGATCAGAGCGTTCACAGGTGTTTCTGCACATAGCGCAATCCTTGAGTCTAGTGTGGTGGCACATAGTTAATGCTCCCCTTACACCCCGACTCTGCCTAGAGTGTTTTTTCCAAGCAGCTTCCTCCAAACTTAATCTGAGGCAGGCGAACTTGCCTAGCAGGGGTTTCCACTCCCCCTTTACTCTCTTGACCCCCAGTGAACCCAATAATTTATCAAGAGAATGGCACAGTGGGAGCCTTATGAGGCGGAGGTAGAATACTACCAGGATGATGCTAATGACCAGCTGGAGCTGAATTTAGTGGATGCACTAGACTGTAGTGTGAAACAATCAGTTAATAAGGCCCTTCTACGGGTACTGGGTCCCTTTACTGGACACTTGCATGATAATGCACGCCAACAGGGCTGGCAACCCTTGATCCCTCCAGCCAGCAATGATGCTGTCCCTTCAAAAAAGGGCAAGGCCAAGCCCCAGACAGATGCACATGCAGATGCTTTTGAGAAGTTGAAGCGTAAGAGAGAAACCGAGCATGATTATAGCGTCCCCCCCCCCCGGGAGTGTCCTTCAATCTTGCAGCTCTTACTTTGCCGATACCCTGGGATCGGAGTCTTTTTCACACACTGATGACAGCGATGAGGGTGATAAAGCAGGGCCTAGTAAAAAGAAACGAGCCACTGCCCACACCCCTTGGGTACTCCAATTTGAGCCCACAGAAATAAGTAATCCCAGAGCTTCAAATTGGTCCCCCCCTCCTGAAGTTACGGAGTGTGTTCAATCTCGCCTCCGACGGATTTTTGATAAGGAGGTTCGTGCTCGCCTTCACACCGAGTATCCACGCCCAGACCTGGTGGGTAAGGTCGCAAATACGCCAGAGATAGAGCCTACCATGGTCACACTTATGAAAAAATATACAAAGGACCCTAAAAAGGGCCTTGACGCTCATGGCGGAATTGTCAAGGCAAGCTCCTTGATATAGCAGGACCTTTGACGAAGATTCTTGAGTTGGCATACTATGCCAAAGAATTCAATTCTCCGGTGAATACGGATGATGTAATTGGCTGGGCAAAGAGAGCTATTTGCCTGCTAGGCAACACCAACTACGCCATATCCACGGGAAGCCGTAGATCTATTCTCATGAGGATAGACCCAAAGCTCAATGATTTAGCCACGTTGGAAGCCGGCCCAGTGGCGATGGTCTATTGTTCGGGCATTCCATTGTTAAGAAACTTTCCAGATTTTGCTCTACCAACTCAACAATTGATAAGGCCCAGATGTCACTTAAATGAGTGTTCTGAAGAGGCCTTGTTGTCAAGGCCGGGCGCAGTGGAGGGCATGCGTCAGGCCGAGGAACTTACCAAGGCTCTCAACAGGGATACTACCCCCGGGACAGAGGTGGTTGGTATGGAGACCAAACAGAACCCACCTTCTACCCCACATGACCCAGGGGTGGTCGTCCCTGCTTCCGACACAGACAACAAGGTTATCCAGGACACAGGATATTTTGGTAAGAATTATTCCATTTTCCGAAGTGTTATTGGGGAAAAGAGTGGGTTTGTTCCCAGACAAGTGGAAATGGATCTTCCTTGATCCATGGGTACTAGAGACCATACAAACTTTCAAACTGGAATTTTACAACTCCCCAATTCAGTCTGGCACCCTAAGGCAAATGTATTTTTCCCAAACAGATCAGTCTTTTATAGACTCAGAAATTCAAACACTACTAGACAAAGGAGCAATATGTCTGTCAATACCGCAACCCAAGGTGTTCATAAGTCCCATTTTTCTAGTCGAAAAGAAGGGCAGAGGTCATCGTTTAGTTCTAAACCTCAAATACTTCAATGTCTGGCTACTGTACAGACATTTCAAAATGGAGGGCATTTATTTGCGAAGGGATATTCTACAAGAAGGCGACTGGATGGTCCATCTGGAACTGAAAGATGCCTACTTTTCCGTTCCCATTTTCCCACCTCACAGACCGTTTCTTCAGTGCATGTGGCGAGGTCAGTGTATAAAATTTACGTCCCTTCCCTTCGGACTCTCATCGCCCTCTTGGTGCTTCACCAAACTGATGAGACCAGAGGTGGAGTCGCTGAGAGCTCGGGGAGTACGTCTACGAGTGTATCTAGATGATCTTCTCTTGCTGGCCCAGGACCATTAGACGCTGAGGCCCCACCTGTCATGGACTATTCAGCTTCTGCAGAGTTTGGGATTTTTAATCAACTCACAGAAGTCTGTTTTGTCTCCGGCTCAACAGATGGAATTTCTGGAATTTCAGATAGATTCGGTCTGAGCACAATTGATCTTTCCACCCCATAAGATTTACAATATCAAGAAGGAATTGAGGTCTGTGTTGTGCAAACAGACTGTATCATTGAGGTCGATCGCCAGAATTGTGGGTCTTCTGGCTTCCTCGATACAAGCCATTGTTCTGGGTCCTTCAGAGATTAAAAATGCAACATTTGAGGAATGGCCTCTCTTACACAGAACAAGTACCCTTTGAGGGCAAAGCCATAATGGAGATAACATGGTGGCTGGAACACATCTAATCCTGGAATTACAAAGCCATTTTCGGCACCTCTCCAGAAACAGTGATAGAATCAGATGCCAGCCGATGGGGTTGGGGGCGAGGTGCAGTGTAGTGTCGACAGGGGGTCGGTGGTCAGAGGCAGAGTGGAGTCTCTATATCAATTGCCTGGAACTCCTAGCGGGCTCTTTCGCCATCAGGAGTCTCTCCCCTATAAAGACGGATTGTTGTATATTGCTGAAGATGGACGACATTTCAGCGGTTTGATACGTCAACAAGTTAGGGGAAACTAAATGCCATCTATTAGCCGAGATTGCCAAGGATTTCTGGCACTTCTGCCTCAATCATCGCATCTCCCTCACAGCAAAATTTCTACCGGGCAAGACAAACACGATAGCTGACTGGAACTCCTGTCATTTACAGGATTTCATCGACTGGAGACTGAATCATTTGGTATTCCACCAACTGGACAGATTTAGGGGTCCGTGCAGAGTGCACCTGTTTGCATCATGGCTCAATTGACAGCTTCAAATGTTTCAGCTGGCGACCAGATGCGGAAGCCCAAGCGACAGATGCATTTCTCCAGGGTTCCAAGTTCCAGGGTTATGCCTTTCCCCTGTTCCTGATGATACCCAAAGTCCTTGCGTAAATCAGGCGTCAGAGATCAGAAATCATTCTTGTGCCCCCTTATTGAACAGCTCAGCCTTGGTTCCCGATAGCTCTAACTCTAGCGATTGCTCCTCCGGTTCAGCTCCCAGTTCGACCGGATCTCCTCTTGGACCCAGAGGGACTTCCTCATCCATTTGTCCTATAAGGTCAACTAAAGTTGATAGCTTGGATGGTTTCAGAGAAAAATGGTATACTTCAAGCATTTCACAACAAACTGTGGCTTTCACCAGACAGGCCTGGACAAATAGCACACTTCAATACAATCAAAGACCTGCTCTATTAGTTGTCTGGACTCCTATGGACGTCCACCATATATTTTCTCAGGCACACAATATTGTGTGACGCAGCAGTGGATCAATATCTCCCATCTGCCATCAAGTGACTGAAATCACTACTTTTAAACCACGTGTTCTGTACTGTATTTACTGGTGTAACCCCCTACAAACATCACCAGGAAGGGGGTGAAAAGTGGGAACAAAGAAGGCAGTACCTCACGGGAGTAACACCATGGGAGTTTACAGACTGATACTCGCCTGTATCCTCAGGTTCTCATCATTAGCAACTGCCAACTTTTAAAACAAAGTAAGGAGTGAGGAGAAAAGAAAAAGTGCAAAAACTGTGTATGTTCAGTGCACAATACGTGAACCCTATATAGGAAACCGGGGTCTAACGTAGAACACCCAGTATACCTGATCTAAAACCGAGCTAGACAACCACTAGCTGAACTACTTTATTTCTTTGCTGTGTGTCTGCTCTATTAAAACCAACATGTTTCATTGCCCATAGAAATTTGCGGCAACTTCATCAGGGTAGGGTCAGCGTCCTCACTGCACCACTTTCCTCTGTTTGTCAGACCTACAGAGAACAGAGACAGTACAACACATATCATCAACACATATACCAGCACAGGCATCGGACTAAGAACAAGAGAGAAACTATTACAGCACATGTAGCACACTAAAACGCCAAACTGAGTATTTTTGGTGCTACTAGTGGGGAATGTCGACATCACATATGATATATTTACCGAAAGGTTGCCAAACTTCGGCATACCTGCAACCTCATAAAAACTGCTTCTAACCCTGTGTGTGTGTACTAGTCCACAGACACAACGTCTGTCTCAGTCGCTGCTCTCAGTCAGTCTGTGTAGGAGAGAGGGGAAAATATTTCAAATATTCTCCAGGACCCATTAAGCAAACATATTAAGCTCAGATAGCGATGGAAAAACTCCCCTCTATAACAAGCGGGACAAGTGAAACTACCTCCCTGCTGCCTGATCTACATGCTTGAACCGCATATGTCAATCCCAGCAATCCACTCTACTTGCTGCCGCCCTCAAAACATCTAAGTGCGAAGGTGTACTAAAAAATCGACACCCCTCCTACTAGGTGGTGATTCTTCCCCATTTTGTCAGCCAGACTCCCTCCCGGGGCTTGATACTCCTGGGAAAGAAACCTCCTCCATCAATGGAATCGCCACCTAGTAGGAGGGGTGTCGGATTAAAAGTTGGCAGTTGCTAATGATGAGAACCTGAGGATACAGGCGAGTATCAGTCTGTAAACTCCCATGGTGTTACTCCCGTGAGGCACTGCCTTCTTTGTTCCCACTTTTCACCCCCTTCCTGGTGATGTTTGTAGGGGGTTACACCAGTAGATACAGTACAGAACACGTGGTTTAAAAGTAGTGATTTCAGTCACTTGATGGCAGATGGGAGATATTGATCCACTGCTGCGTCACACAATATTGTGTGCCTGAGAAAATATATGGTGGACGTCCATAGGAGTCCAGACAACTAATAGAGCAGTAATACAATAAGGAAGGGACTGCGGGCTATATTTAAACAGGTCCAGCATACAAGCCCATGTAGAGTTCAAGAAACCGAATGGTATGCTGTTCCTAAAGAATACAGTAGGTTGATATCAAGTCAGTGATACATAGTTATAAAATCACGACAGGCAGGAGAACATTTCCTCCTTTCGGAAAAAGACCCTCACACACCCAAGTCACAGGATGTATTGCCTCATCATCGGGTCTGCTCCTTATCGGGTCGGCGCTGCAATACCCGATCGGCGCCCGAATTGGGGCCTTTTAGCGGAGATCTTTATTCCTGATGCCGTAAGATATAGTGTGTGTTTGAGGGTTCTGTGGAAAGTGTAGATGTGGAAAGTGTAAAGGTGAAGTTAAAAATAAGAGGAAGCGATCCACTCAGAATTATTTTAATGAACGTGGTCGCTCTCTTAGTTAAAAAATGTGATTAGTGCACACCCCTCTTATAAAGTATTGGGGATGTGCGCTGAACAGGTCAACATGTTTCTTGCCATTGATTCAAATAGAAGGCAATTCTTCAGGACCATTTAGAATCTAACTACACTTTTTTGGTGGTGGACCCCAATGGTATAATAAAGTGTCCACTCGTACAGCACCCAAAAAAAGTGGTACCTGTTAGATTAGAGTCTCAACCTATGAAAAAATAACATAAAAAGTTAATTCAACATCAATTATAATCATTACATTGCTGCTGTGGTGTTCAGTGAGTGAAACTTACTCGTGCTACTAACGCATGCATCACACAGACTTGTTTGTGACCATGCTAGTTGGCTATGATTCAAGTAAAAACATTTATTGAAAATGTATATGTAAATAGCAACCAAAATTTCCAACTTATTTTGTATAAGTAAACACTCACCCTGATAGGGTCAAGTTCTTGCTTCATCGTGTACCGGCAGAGTCTAGAACACTGAATAGTACAGTGCCCTGGTCACGAATAAATGAAAAAGATATGAAAATAATTTAGTATTATTATAGTCTGCTATACAAGAGGGCTCACTCTAAGTTAGACCGCCCCCGGTGTGGGGGTATCTGCAATGATGTAATGTGGGCACGGTCCGTCGGAGCGTCACGGTACCGAGCACAACCCAGTGAAAGACCTTGTCCGTAGAACCTGGATAGGTCAGACAGTGTGGCTGTAACTCGCCTCATGCGCCGACAAACCACCCCAAAACACCAGCAGCGTCCCACATGAGGGAACCAGAACCCGAGGTGTCGTCAGGAGCTCAGGCAAGGTTTTCTTGCCGTGCCCGTTTACCAGTAAGAGGCCATTAAACCATGGGGGTCAATCAGTCCCTCTGCTCAAATAAAACCGGCGCTGCGAAAAGAGCTCAAGCAAGGATTCTTGCCAGGACCACCTCGCAACAACCGGTGATGTAACCCCAAGGACAGGCCAGTCACACCGGTCAATTAAAGTTGAAATTGCCAGAAAACAATGCCGGAACTCCCGGGAAGCGCCCCAGTCTGTATTACCCATGCTCAACATCCAGAGGAGCAGCTTTACTTTAAAAAAAACTATTTAGCAGTAAGACTGTTGTATCGCATTAGCGGAATACTCACAATTGTAGTACGCAGCCACTGGCGGGTCTACACCTACCCACAGTCTGCCGGTCCCGGGAGGTATACAACAGTGGCGGAGGCGTTTAGTTATACTCCCTGATGACGCGTGCATTGGGCGGCGACTTCCGTGTTAGTGCGAGCTACTGCTAGTGCGTAAACCACTCTCTTCCAAAACCAGGCGCCATCTTAGGGGTGGAAAACTCGATATTATCGGTGATATCAAAGTATGTTGCTTTGGTGCCTCTCTGGATATAACGGAGGATGCCATACTGGAAAGGCAGACTAGAGTCTAGGCGGCAGTACAACTATGTGAGCCTAATTTAATTAATCTAAGAAAATTGTTCGTTAAGTTTAGAATGGTCAAAACGGGCTCATGTTAGTACGTACCCTTAGTTTCCCAGAATGGACGTCATCTGGTGAGTGGGAGACTCGAGGTTATCAGGTGGTACCTGGGGGAGCTTATAAAGTGTATTGGATCTGTGTCTCAATTGACACGAAAAGGAGCGCCATATTGGAATAGGCAATTTGAAATCAAGAAGGAAATAAAATAGTGTGAATCTACACACTTATCAAGCCCATAAAGTTATATCATTGGGTTGGAAAGTATATGCATGGCTAAATCCACCTGTGGAATGCATAACACAAGGGGAAGAGAAAAAAATGATGAGGAGAAAAATCAAGCTGGAAAACACGGAGGGAATGGCCAGTGGTTAACCCTCCCTGATCGATGAACAAGTTGTCAGAGTTCAACCACAGCTGGTTCCATGCAGATTAATCTCTATATGGTCACGAGATTCATTAAGATGTTATCTGATCAGTGATGCCCATGGGATTTCTTCGTTCAATCCTACCTTGTCCGAGGATAATCTCAGTACCCATCTTTGCTCAATTCTGAAGAGGGTGTCCTTGGTCATGCCCGGATGTGTTTCAAGGACACACCATCTGATTGAGTCTGTCGGATGTTGCATCTGTTCATAGTGGCATGTCATTTTTGTGTTGGTTTTATGACAACGGATATTACTCCGGTGTTCTGTGATTGTATTGAACTCTGTGAGTGGGGGGCGACCTGTTCTTTTTTCACCCCCTTGGCTCCTAGTTGTGAATAACTGGACAAATAGCACCCAAAACCGATATTCCTCAGCTTGGAGGAGATGGTGTGCTTGGTGCAACGCACAGGGTGTTGATCCCGTGGAGGCAGAGTGCTGTATGGTAATAAATGTTCTTTCAGAATTGGCATCCTCTGGTTTAGCATACAGGACGGTGAATAATTTCAGGTCTGCGATTTCTGCAGGACATCTTCCAATAGAAGGTAAACCAGTAGATGAGCACCCTTTAGTCTGCAAATTAATGAGGGGTTTTCTTATGATCAACCCTCCGAGGCCCAGGTATGCATCCATTTGGGATGTGAATGTTGTACTCAAATTCGTGGAACAATGGCCAGCGAACAAGTATTTGTCAAGCAAACAGCTTTCGGCCAAGCTCACAATGTTATTGTGTCTGATTTCATGTAAGAGGGTATCAGATGTGCATGTTCTGGATTTGGCAGGCAGTTTTTTTTCTCCAAAAGGTGTTACAGTCACTCGCCGGACCAAAGCTAATTCCAGGTTAATAACTTACCCAAGTTTTCCAGATAATTCTCAGTTATGTGTGGTTCAATGTTTAAAAGATTATGAGGTTTCTACTTGTGATGAGAGACAGGAAGCTGGTGGGCAACTACTCATTGCCTTACAAAAGCCTTTCAAACCAGTGTCGTCGGCTACATTAGCCAGGTGGATGAGATGGTTGCTGGCAGAAGCAGGTATTGACATATCTGTCTTTGGTGCTCATTCCGCCAGAGGAGCCATGGCATCCAAGTCGTATGTTTTAGATTCTATTAAGGACATGGAAGCAAGGATTACCCCACCCCTTCGATGCACTTTATTCGGTGCATTGATACCATTTTGAAAAATATCATAACAATGTGTTGATGTAAAATTGTGCTGTTTCTTCTTCTCCCACCCGATAACTGTTGCCATTATTCTGTAAAACAAATTTCTGGTGCTAGACTTTACGTTGGTTACTTTCTATTTCAGGAAATAACAAGAAGAACAGTTGAGATGTTCACCCTGATCTGGTGGACTACATTCACCTGAGAGGAGTCATGTATGGCTTGTTGCCTTGCTTTGATCGTGGAAGCCCAGTTCGGAGTTTTAGCACCGGCCTTGGTTGGTTGTTGGACATCCCTGTTGGATCATCTCATAGCTGCCAAGGTTTCAGATTGCTAGGTGTGACATTTTCTGAATTTAGTGTAATTATGAGTGACATTTCAACGACTATGAGCGACACTTTCTCGCGAGCAAAATCAAGCAATGAAGATGAGGAAAACATATAAATTTCAGAAATGACACCCATTTAAGCAACAAGAAACTCTAAGATCATCTTAAAACTGCTGCAAAGCACCAGAAATGGAAGAGCTTGACATCAGGGTTTTAAATGGGATGAAAAAGGTGTGGGTGTCTAAAAGGGGCACGCATGTAATTAAGCGTATGGCTTAAACACAAACCAAATTTCTCCAGTGGCAGCACCTTGCAGGAAGCATTACTTCTAAAACAATTTTATTGCCAGCTTATATCACACTCCACAACTGGGGCAGAAATGTGCATGGGGCAATCAGAACAGAATGCCCCGTCTTCAAGCAATGATTACAAATTCCTGCAGTGTTTCGTGATAAAAAGGTTCCCTCCTAACAACTATGGCCTGAAACTCTTCCTAATAAAAATGAGAGAATGAATGAAAATGTCAAGTTCACAGGGGCTTTAAAGAAACTTCTATCTACAATTTGACTCAGCTGGGACACCTACGGATACCAGTAGGTGGAATTTAAAAAACGTGAAGCACTATCCAGGGTATAGTGTCGAAAAGCAACGCATTCTTGTTTATGTCTCATTTTATGCACTCGACTATTGTGGTAATATTGGGCTCATTTATAATACCCAAAAGAGTAATTTAAATAAACAATTGTCAAACCTCGGAACGAGAGTGCGGCAGCCAGTTCATACCAGAAAGGCTAGATAGAATGAATGGGTTTTGTCACTCAGTCTAGCGACTGTTAAACGGCTGGTATGAACGGAGTAACAATATCACGGTCAGTGATTCTAACAGAGTTGCAAGTCTGAGGCAGCCAGTGACATTTTGAGGGCCTTTGCATAAGGTTGCCAATGAGACAGCGCTACTGCATGGGATCATGGTGCACAATTAAGAATGCATTATTCTTGGAATATGTTAATATACCATTGTTTTTACATAAAGCCCTGAGTCAAGCATCGCTTTAAATTATGCAAAATGCAGTTCGGACTAAAATGCGTTCATTTGTCAATCCGCGTTTTAAGTAGCAAATTGTAGCGATTTTATTTTCAAAATGCCAGAGTCTTTTCTGAAATAGAAAGCGCCAAATGCTGGGATGCCGATATGCGGCAAACTGGTAATGCAGGTTTTCAAGTGTTATGGCCAACAATTGAACCATGGGAAGTATTTCCTACTGTGATATACAGCCGAAAATGCGTAAATAACATTTTAGGATGAATGTTTGTCGAGCAATAACAATCTGGGTGGACGTAACTCGGGACAGTATGATACTCCCCTCAAAAGCAATAATTTAACATGAACCTGCAGAGCCTTCACTGGCGATGGTATCTGTGATATGTTTCCAACTGAAAAACCAGAGCATTACTCCTGGGCCTCTCTCCCTCGCGGCCGCTGCAACCGGGTCCATGGCTCCGTGACATGCCACGGCTTGGCAATAACTGAATTCAACGCAAAGGTCATAAAAATTTAAAATAACAGCACATGGCAGCGCTGACGCTTTGAGAGCCGAGAGCCTTGACTGCGGCCCTTCCCTAGATAAGCAAACTCCCTGCTATGGTGGCCTGAGGTGACGTCCACCTGCGGCATCATGTATCTCAAAACTTGACTGGGCCCAGCTGTCTCGGTAGTTGCCATTGGGCACTATCTCGACATGACATCAGGCTGTATGAGGATCGCGCTCGCGAATCAATGAATGAAACACTGTACCAGTGAGCCCCAAGCCTGTGGGAGCAGCACAGGCAAGCCACGGGCGGCATGCTGCCAGCTGACACGCTAGTCCATATAACAGTTTGAGGCAGTGCTTCAGTGACAGCTCAGACATATGCGTGACAATGCATTTCAGTGCGGTGATGCGGAGCACCACACTGAAATGCGTTAGTCTAACGCCTGATGCGTGCTACTTGGCAGGACTGTCATCTGAAAGATTTGAGTCCACTTTTGGACTGATTGGAACTTTGGTGAACTCTGTTTCCCGCTAGAATATTCTGCACTTATGGTCTTATCTCACAAAGAAAGAGGAACACAATGGTGGCATCTATACTTATATGGGGGGCTCGCATATTATTGGAGCATGTGATATGGGAGGTACAGGGAAACATGCGTAATGTGGTTCTGTTTTATTGTACTGTGACTGGCTGCTAACATTTTTTAGTAAAGAAATGAGAAGCATAATCCACGCCGCGTAAGCTAGCAAATGTTTCATTAACACAAGGGAATAGTAATTCTGTGTCAGGACCGGAGGCGAGGATTACGCAGTCCTTTCTTCACTTTTATTAATTAGCAGGTTCAAAGGTAAAAAATAAAGAACACTTGCACAAAACTACATCTCCCATGAACCTTAGGGAGCAACCATGGTAACCAATAGTCCAATCCAGACACAGTCCGACAGTCTATAAATCACATAATGAAACGCAGTCCTTCCTCTTTCTTCACTGCTAACGCCGTCAGTTAAGTCGACTTACTTTTCCTTTCTGACACTGTTAGTAGGAGAGTGGGACTTTTTTCTGACGATTTGCACTTATTACTTGGCTTGCTTTAGTGAATCATTTGCTTTGCCTAATCTCCTCAGGCTCCCCGCGCGGCAGGCAAACCGCCCAAGAGCGTTTTTTTTATCCTGCACGGGTGCGCTAGGTGGCGCTCTTTTGCGCCTCCAAACGCACTCTTCGCGCTACAGTGCGGCTTGACAGCGCTCTGTACGCTGCGTTGCGCTGAAGAGAGGATTAGCGGTCCCCTGCTGTGTGCCTCCTCTCCCCAACCCTCGCCTGACACCGCGGAAGCGGTAAGCTGACAGGGCTTAGTCTGGGTTTTTTTGCATTACCACAACGTGTGGCAGACCGCGAGTGCGGCTGACAGTTCCAATCCTTTATAGAAGTGGTTTTTCACAGTGTCTTAGGCCACTTAGAGCACCGGCGAGGGGGCTGCACACATATATTATTTCAGGGCGTTTTTTCTTAGTGCTCTCACCCTCTTGAATAAATATGCAGTCACAAAGAGACCATGACTATGCACCCTCTTGCACCTCTGAGGTTTGCCCCCCCCCCCATCGACGCATTCCTGCAGAGGTGGACAAGCTCCTTACCCAGGCTATATCTCAGGCGCTTGCCCCTCTGCAGGAAAGTGTCGCCAAGCTGTCGGCCCACGTGTTCAAGGGCACTGGTATTCTGGGAGACGGGGGCTGGGCCTAGTGGGGTGACCTCGGTCCCCACACGCAAGGCTGACAAACATGACGCGGGGCACCTGGAAGGCTTTAGCCGTCTGGCTGAAGTCTTCCATAAGACTGCGCGCACGTTAAAGGACGCACCCTACCGGGAGGAGGAAACACCCAGGATAATCAGCGACGAGGTGTTCCCCGATTGAGGGAGGGTGATCTTGAGGATGAAGAAGCCTCCTCTGATGAGGCCCGAAACTCAGGCAGATTCTGGCGCCCGCATTCCACCGGTTCAGACTCACTACAGGGGGACACTACCCATAGCGACATGTTTGACCCAGAGGGGCTTTACCGTCCACGCTCCGCAGAGTGGATCCCGGAGAAGAAAGTGGCGGACTACGGGGCAAGTAAAATCCGCCAACCCCTCAGCAAAGACATTAGAGCACGCCTACGGGCGGAATGTCCCAGACCATCCCTGGTGATAGGGTGACAGCGACCCCAGAGATCGACCCTAAATTATGTACTTTCTTCTCCAAGTACATGAAAGACCCAAAAAAGGGAATAGACGGGTCTTGGCGAGCATGTCAGGACAAGCTACTGGACATGGTAGGCCCCCTGACTAAGATCATTGAGCTAGCGGAACAGGCCAGGCAGTCAGGGAATTCCCTCCCCACGGACGACGTCGCGGGCTGGGCGCAGAGGGCGATCTGCCTCCTCGGCAACGCCAACTGTGCCCTCTCGATGGAACGTCGCCGTTCCTTGTTGATCAAAATTGATCCCAAACTGGGGGAACTCTCCTCCTCTGAGGCGGGCCCAGTAGCACAGTATTCCCTTTTTGGCGACCCCTTCGTTAAAAAGCTTGGGAAGTTTGTCACCACGTTCTCAGCTCTAGACAAATCCCAGTCTTCAATGAAAAAAATCTTTCCCGGGAAGGTTTTTGGAGGGGCTGGAAGAGGTAAGGGTCGCTCTTCCGGCCGCCAGTCCTACCAAGGCCCTAACAGAGCCCAGGCGAGGAGGAATAACGGCTGGCATGAAGGTCGTCAAGGCTCCTTCTACCCCTCCCGCGGCGGCGGCCGAGGAAAACACAACTGACCTCGTGGAGGATACAGCAACAATGGATACAACGGTAAGGCAGAGTCTTGCAGCACCTCTCCGGTTGGGGGGGGAGGCTACACGCTTGCACTCACAAGTGGGCAGAGATAACGGCAGACCCGTGGGTACTGGAGACCGTCCAGGGGTATCACATAGAATTCTACGGAACCCCGTCCCAAAACGCAAGGCCCCATCCTCTAACCTTCTCCGCCCACGAGTTGTCACTAATAGACCAAGAGGTACAGGAACTTCTCGCCAAGAATGCAATATGCCTTTCCCATCTGCATCCCGGGGGTTTCCTCAGCAACTTGTTCCTGGTAGAGAAAAGGGATGGGAGCTTCCGCCCAGTGATAAACCTCAGGTCCTTCAATGAGTGGCTAGTGTATCGCCACTTCAAGAAGGAGGGTATCCACCTCCTCAGGGACATGCTAATTCAGGACGATTGGCTGGCGCGCCTGGACCTCAAGGACGCCTATCTGACAGTCCCCATCTACTCACCTCATTGCAGGTACCTCCAATTCAAGTGGAGAGGACAAATAGTCGAGTTCCGGACTCTCCCGTTCGGCCTTATCCTCGGCACCGTGGTGCTTCATGAAACTACGCAGGCCAGTAGTGGAGTATCTTCGGACCATGGGCATCAGGTTGATCATCTACCTGGACGATATCCTGTTGATGGATCAGTCACGGAATCGCCTTTTGGCCCATCTGAACACCACCATTCACCTCCTTCAAGGCTTGGGATTTGTCATAAACCAACAGACGTCGGATCTGACGCCCCAGCAAACTATGACCTTTCGGGGCTTCACTATAGACTCCAGGGCAACAACCCTGAGCTTACCGGGCCAGAAGATCAACAAGATCAAGAAAGAACTGAGGAAAGTACATCGGAGGACAGGATTTCCCTGCGCCAACTGACCAGGATTGTTGGCTTATTATCATTTATTTATTTATAGACTTATATAGCGCCTGAATCACCCCCGAAGGGGTATCTCTGCGCTGCGGAACGTGCAGGAGAAAGCTGAGATATAAAAAATTAGAACAGGGCTGTTTTAAGAAGTTTTCTAAATTGAAGATGATATGAACATTGTCTCAACGTAATAGGGAGCTCATTCCAGTGCCGAGGTGCAAGATGGGAAAAGGCTTTCCCCCCCATCCTAGACTTCTTGACCCGGGGAACTACAAGAAGAGATTTAGTTCCTGAGCGTAGATCCCTAACGGGGGCATAATGTATGAATTTCTCAGCAAGGTAAGCCGGGCCCTTGCCAAACACAGCTTTATGGACGGTGCAGCAAATTTTAAACTTGATACGTTTGCGCACCGGTAACCAGTGGAGCTGTTGAAGCAACGGGGCAGTTCTAGAAGGTATTTTTAAGACCAGACGTGCCGCGGTATTCTGGACTACCTGCAACCGATCCAGAGAAGACTCATTAGCTGATACCAGCAGAGCGTTACAGTAATCCAGTCTGCTTAGTACCAGTGTCTGGATGAGGGTTTTCCTTGAGGAGTCTGGAAGAAAAGGAAAGACACATCTCAGCAGACTCAGTACATGGAAACAGGAGCCGACAGTGTGGGCCACATGTTCCTTCAAGGTTAGCGCCTGATCTAGGTGGACACCGAGATTTTTTACAACTGTCTTATGTGCCGGGAAAGAACTGAGATCCGGTGGCCACCAGTTTGGTGACCATAACAGTAAGGCCTCACCAAAAAGCATGATCTCGGTCTTCCCTACGTTAAGTTGGAGGAAGTTACTCCTCATCCAATTAGAAATCGCTATCATGTCCGAAGAGAAGGTAGCCTGGGCCGAGAGGGTAGATTTATTGAAAGAGAAGATAAGCTGCGTATCATCAGCATATGAGATAGGCGTAAACCCGGAGGACCTCAGGAGATCAGTCAAGGGAGCGACATATTTGTTAAACAGGGTGGGGCTCAGACAAGAGCCCTGTGGCACTCCCTTGGTCAGCTCCGTGGTTCTAGATCGAAAGGGGCCGAGGTTGACTGTCTGAGATCGATTAGTGAGAAAGCTTGTCAACCACCGCAGGGCTAAACCACCAATCCCCATTTCCTCCAACCTCCTAAGCAGAATCTGGTGATCGACCGTGTCAAACGCGGTCGAGAGGTCTAACAGCACGAGAAGGGTAGGTTGGCCCTTATCTAAGGCCATCCTGATGTTATCCGTGACAGCCACCAGGGCTGTCTCCGTGCTGTATTTAGGCCTAAAACCTGATTGCGATGTGTCAAGGCTACCTGAGGACTCTACATAGTCTGACAGCTGTTTATTAATAGACTTTTCCAGGAGTTTACTCATAAGGGGTAGTAATGAAATGGGCCGTAGATTGGAAAGGTCTTCCATCGGAACTTTCGTGTGTTTATGAATGGGTATGACCTGTGCCATCTTCCATTCCTGCGGGAGGTGTCTCTCTCTTAGGGGGAGGTTGAGGAGGCAACAGATGGGTGCCGAGAGTTGTTTTGAAAGTGCGGAGGAAATTTTGGCAGGAATGATGTCAAGGGGAGAGCCTGACTTCACTGTGCAGAAGCCATTTTCCTGGGCCCATTGCACTACCATGCTCTCCAGAGGCTGAAGGCAGCCCACCTTCGGAGAGGCCATATCTATTCGGAGCTAGTCACTTTGACACCGGAGGCCAAGACAGAGATGCAATGGTGGATAGACCATAGGGAAGCCTGGAATGGGAGAGCAATATTCGGATCCCATCCAGATCTGGTGATAGAGTCGGACGCCAGCCCTCTGGGCTGGGGAGCCAGGTGCAGCTCGATCTCCATGGGAGGCAGGTGGACGGAAGAGGAACTCTCTCTACACATCAACTGCCTCGAACTTCTGGCGGGCTCGTTTGCTATTCGAGCGCTTACGAAGGACAGGATCTCCTGCTGTGTTCTGTTGAGGATGGACAACACCACAGCGGTGCAGTATGTCAACCGGTTGGGCAGTACCCGCTCTCGAGCACTGGTGGAACTCGCCAAGGATTTCTGGCACTACTGCGCCTCCAGCGACAAATATCAGTGACAGCGGAATACCTCCCTGGATCGTTGAACTCGGTGGCAGACTGGGACGCCAGCGATTGGAGGCTCTGCCCGGCAGTATTTCAAGCTCTCATGTCACTGTGGGGTCTGTGCCAAGTGGACCTCTTTGCATCCAGATAGAACTCGCAGCTCCCACGCTATGTCAGCTGGAGACCGGACCCGGGGGCGGAAGCGGTGGACGCCTATGCATTCCCACCGTTCCTGTTTATCCAGCGGGTGGCGGCCCAAGCCAGACGTCAATGGGCCTCCCTGGTACTGATCACTCCGATCTGGCGCTCACAAGCGTGGTTCCCTTCCCTTCTGGAACTTGCTTGGGCCTCGCCGATTCGGCTCCCAACCTTTGCCGAGACCTTGACAGATCCCCTTGGCCAGCCCCATCCCCTGGTCCTCCAGGGCCATTTTCACCTCATGGCATTGCGGATTGCAGGCGACGTTGGCAGGACCTCAGACTTTTGCAAAGAGCTGAATTCCTCATCCAGCAGGTGTGGGGCCCAGGAATTACCAAGCGGTACAAATCGGCTTGGAGGCGATGGGTTTGTTGGTGTGTGGAGAAACAGCTGGATCCCTTGGGCACCAGCGTTACAGATGTTGTGAACTTCCTGGCAGAACTGTTTCAGGAAGGCCTGGCATAATGTACCATCAACTCCTTCAGGTCCGCTATCTCGGCGGGCCATTCTCCAGTGAATAATGTTCCGGTGGGCGAACACCCATGGGTAAGTAAGCTCCTCAATGGCATCAGGATGTCCCGTCCCCCGGAGCCCCGGTACGTGGGCTTGTGGGACGTTAATATGGTCCTACGTTTGCTGACCTCATGCTAGGACAATCAATACCTTTCCAGGAAGGAGATCTCAGCGAAGTTGGCTATGTTGCTCTGCCTCATCTCTTGCAAGAGAGCTTCGGACGTAAGAGCTCTAGACCTCTCAGCTAGAATTTTTTCCCCCGAAGGGGTCACCTTCAATATCTCCAGGAGGACAAAGATGAGTACCAGGTCGGTATCTTATCCAGACTTTCCTGATAACCCTGAGCTGTGTGTGGTCAGATGCCTTAGAACATATGAGGACATGACATTGGAGGTTCGTCCTCCGGGAGAATGGCAACTCCTGATTGCCATCAAAAAGCATTACAAGGCTGTGTCATCTCCGACCATTTCCAGATGGGTGAGATGGGTTATGGCAGAAGCCGGTATTGACATCAGCGATTTCGGAGCTCATTCCACCAGGAGAGCTATGGCCTCCAAGGCTGTCCAAGTAGAGGGCAGACTGGAGGATATCATGAATGCGGCGGACTGGTCCTCGGATTCTACCTTTAAGAGATTTTATTTTAAACAAATACACGACGCAGCCACACTGGTGGTAAGTAAGCTTTAAACATGCATAATCCTCGCCTCCGGTCCTGACATAGAATGAAAATGTTCCTAGTTAACATGAAGGAAAGTTTCAATTCTATTAAGGACGCGGAGGCGAGGGTTATCCCCCCTGGCATGCGTTGCCATGCTCCCCGCCCTGGAATATAAATAGGGGGGGTTTAACGCTACGCGGTGCTGCACTCTCACGAACTGGAGACCTGTCGTACAGAGAAGTATTATGGATATTAATTAACTGCAAATGCAATACTTGGTTTCATGATTCTGAATGCAATGTGTTTTCCCTTGTATGACAACTGTTGCACTATATAAATGTTCCTGAAGGCTGTACTTCACTAATAAGAAGTTGGTTAGTTACCATAATGACTTTTGTCAATATGATATTTTCTGGCATTGTGACATTATAACATCTGCTCATACCTAATTCTACTAAGGACACGGAGGCGAGGATTATGCTTTCTCTTTCTTGACTGAATTTAAACAGCAGTAAATGAAAAAACGTTTCAAATACAATAATCTACATTTCCCACAATGCTCAGTAGTACCACCAACGACCATAGAGAATGTCCCTGTATAAGACACTCTTCGACATGAGTACTTCCTCTTTTTTTGCTTTAAACGAGCAACATCCATATAAATACGCAACTTGTTCCAACGATGGCAGAACCTTGTTGAAGCAAAACTGGAAACCACTTGACATAACCGATTCAACAGAAATCCATATATATGACAGATGCGGAAGCAGCCGTCCACAACATCCAAATAAGCGATCGCTTATTCACCTTTCTGCTCAGCTCCTGAAACAGAAATATTAAATCGTAACAACCGTGATGGAAGAGTGCATCGCGATGGGTAAAATAACAGTCATAACATGCATCATACCCTGGGCGGGATAATCCTCGCCTCCATGTCCTTAATAGAATTGAAAATTCTTGGCGCGAATGCTAGCAATTTTTTTATTCTATTACAGGACCGGAGGCTTCGGATTATGCTAGTTTAACGCTTTTCAAGAACAGAAGATATATCGCCCAAAGGTTTATAATAAAACTGTTTAAACGTAGAGTCAGATGACCAATCCGCTGCTCTCATTATATCCTGCACACTGGAACCTAGCATAAAGGACTTTGACGCCATACCGCCTCTCACTGAACGAGCACCAAATATTTCAGTATTAATACCAGCTTCATTCATGATATATGAGCCATCTGGCAATGGTGGCAGAGGTAACAGGTTTAAAAGGTCTTTGCAATGCAATTAACAGCCTTGAACAACCTTCCAGCCTGAGAGGTCGGGTACTTTCTTCATACGCTTTAAGGCATTTGACCACACACAATGTGTCATTAGCAGGAAATGCAATATAGTCAATAGAATGAGACAAAGTCTTTGTTCTTGCAGATATCACAAAAGAAACCCCTTCAGGGGAGAAAACTCTACCTTTTAGGTCCAGTACTCTGACATCAGAAACATGCCGGCAGGCCTATAAACATAAAAGCATAGCCAACTTAGCCGTTAATTGTTTTCTGGAGAGACTTGAATTATCTGGCCAACTGTCAAATAAATTCAATACTTTAGAAACATCCCATAAAACGGAATACTTAGCCTTAGGGGGATTCGCCACTCGTATTCCCTTGAGAAGTTTGCATACCATAGGATGCATACCTATCGGTCTGCCAACGACCCGAGAATGCCCAGCCGATATGGCTGATTGAAAGTTGTTAACTGACCTGTAAGATAAGCCCACGGATGCTTTCTCAGAGAGAAAATTCAATACTTGTGAGAGATCTGGCTCCACGTGTTTCTCCAAGTACCAACCCAACCATGCTCGCCATGCTGAGGAATATCTTTTCCTGGTAGAGGGAGCCCAGGCCTGCTGTATGAACTCTGAAGCTTCTTTCGAAATTCCTGGCAACGTCCACTGTTGTCTGAATGCCTCCAGGCCATCAGGGACAACTGCCCCGAAGTGACTAGTGGGTGCAGTTCCCCTCGAGGGCCCCGGAGCATCGTCAGAGAGCATGGCAGGAGCAGCGGTAAGTCACAAGCTAGCTCCAATAGAATAGGAAACCATGGTTGTGCTTTCAACACTGGAGTGACTAAGAGAATCTCTGCCTGCTAGTGAACTACTTGGTTCGCTACCCTGGGAATGAGGACAAGGGGGGAAACGCGTAATTCAGTGTCTTCTATCAGTCCTGAGTGAAGGCATTCGTGGCCTTCGCTATAGGGTCTGGTCTCCAACTGATAAAGGACTCCAAATGACAATTGAGTCTGGAGGCAAAGAGGTCTATCTCGCAGGGACCCCATATGGAATGGATCATGTGAAAAAGCGAAGGGTGTAGTTGCCAATCGCTGTAGTCCCTCAAGTGACGGGAATTCCAGTCCGCTATTGTATTGTCCTGATCCGGAAGGTACTTCGCTATCACCGTAAGCTGGTGAGACAGGCAATAATGCCAAAAGTCCTTGGCGATCTCTGCCAACATCCGGGACCTGGTCCCTCCTAGCTTGTTGATGTATTTCACCGCTGATATGCTGTCCATCCTGAGAAGGATGCAACAAGATACCTTCTTGGGAGAGAGGGTTCGGATCGCAAAGGATCCCGCCAGGATATCGATATGCAATCGATATGCAGTGCCAACTCCTTGAGAGACAATCTGCCTCCTGTCGTTACTGCCCCGTATCGCGTCCCCCAACTGGCATCTGATTCTATCACTACTTCAGGGCGAGAGCCGAATATGGCTCGGCCGTTTCAGGCGTCCACATGGGCTAGCCACCACTTGAGCTCTTCCCTGGCCTCCTCCGAAAGGGGAACCTGATCAGAGTCCCTTCTGAAGGTGCGGTATCTTTAGCCGCTGAAGGGCCCGGTAATGTAGCGGGCTTGGAAAAATTGCCTGTATTGATGAGGCTAGAAGCCCTACCAGGCGAGCGACAGCTCTCAAAGACATGACTTGCTTGTTCAATGTCGCCTTCAATCAATCAAGGAATTGTAAGCGCGCTACTCACCCACGAGGGTCTCAAGGCGCTGGGGGGGGGGGAGGTGGGAGGTTCTGTAGTTCCGTTCAGTCGAAGAGCCAGGTCTTGAGAGCCTTCCTGAAGGTGTTCAGAGAGGGGGCGCATCTGATGTCGACTGGGAGCTCATTCCAGGTCTTGGCCACGATGTAGGAGAAAGCTCTTGCCTCCTGATTTGGCTCTGCGGATGCGTGGGGTTTCGGCGAGGATGAGGTTGGCAGATCGAAGGTTTCTTTTGGGAACATGGAAGTTGATTCTATCGTTGAGGTATTGGGGACGGTGTTGTGGAGGCATTTGTAGGTGCGGGTGAGTATCTTGAAAGTGACTCTTCTCGACGGGGAGCCAGTGGAGATTCCGTAGGTGGTGGCTGATGCGCTCGTGTCAAGGGATGCCGAGGACGAGTCTGGCGGCGGTGTTCTGTATTGTCTGGAGTTTGCGGAGTAGTGACTTGTTTATGCCGGCGTAGAGGGCGTTTCCGTAGTCAAGTCTGCTGGTTACGAGTGCGTGGGTGACTGTCTTCCTTGACTCGGGGGATCCATTTGAAAGTCTTACGGAGGATGCGGAGGGTGTTGTAGCAGCTGGATGCGACCGTGTTGACCTGTCTGTTCATGGAGAGGGAGGAGTCGAGTTCGATCCGAGGTTTCTGGTGTGGTCCGTGGGTGTCGGAGGGCTGCCGAGGGCGGCGGGCCACCAGGTGTTGTTCCATGCTGATGGGGTGGTTCCGAGGACGAGGACTTCTGTTTTCTCCGAGTTGAGCTTCAGGCAGCTGTTGCTCATCCAGGATGCGACATCCTGCATTCCTTCCTGGAAGTTGAGTCTGGTGGTGGTGGGGTCTTTGATGAGTGAGAGGATGAGCTGGGTGTTGTCGGCGTAGGATACTATGCTGAGGGCGTGCTGTCTGACAATGGTGGCGAGGGGGCCATGTAGATGTTGAAGAGGGTTGGGCTCAGTGACAATCCCTGGGGCACTCTGCAGTTGATTTCCGTGGGTTCGGAGAGGAAGGGTGGCAGTCTGATTCTTTGGTTTCTGCCGGTAAGGAACGAGCGGATCCAGTCGAGGGCGGTTCCTCGTATGCCGGCGTCGTGTAGTCTGACGGCGAGTGTGTGGTGGGAGACGGTGTCGAATGCTGCTGACAGGTCAAGTAGGATCAGGGCCTTCAACTCTTTCTTCAGATCTCTCAATTTGGATTTGGGCAATTGAAGTTGGGCTGTCTGAGAATTGGTCACAAAACCCAGAAACTCTATCGACTGACTCAGGCATAGGATTGATTTGGACGCGTTGATCACAGCCTAGATTCTCCAAAAGCTGAATTGCCATCTGAAGATGTTGGGCTGCTAGGTAGGGAGTTGATGCCATGATGAGTATGTCGTCTAGGTAAATTATCAGACGCATGCCCTGTTCCCGGAGGTGTGCGGCCACTGGCTTCATCAACTTGGTGAAACACCAAGGAGCTGAACAAAGACCGAAAGGCAGGACCAAATACTCCAGCCATCTGTCCCTCCACCGGAACTGCAAGAAGCGTCGGTGGGAGGAGAGATCGGCACAGTTAAATAGGCATCCTTGACGGACCATCCAATTCCCTTGTCTCAGAATGTCTGTCAATAGATGGATACTCTTCAGTTTGAAATGTCTGTATTGGACAAATCGGTTGAACTCCTTTAGATTTAAAACCAACCTGTGTCCACCTCCTCTTTTTTGCACCAGGAAGACATTGCTACAGAAACCCATGGGACTGCTGTCGCAGTAAGCCACCGCGCGTTTCTCCAGCAAGTCTGCAATTTCGCGCTCTATAAAGGCTCTGTCTTGTTGGGGAAAAACCAACTGCTGTGGCATGAACTCTTGTACTGGGGTCTGGAAAAACTCTATGTGAAAACCCTGGACGGTTTGTAAGACCCATGCAAGCACTGACCAATTGGGTAGAAACAAACGGATTCGACCCCCCAGAGGGTATGATTCTAGACCAAGCACGCTTATCTAGGATAATTTGGGGCTGGAAGTTGCCCCGCTGGCCTCCTCTGTGATAGCGGCAACGGGAGAATCTTCTGGTCGGGTAGAAGGTACCGCCCCTGGTGGAAACATTCCAGTCCCCTCTAACGCGACCGTAACCACCTGTGGGAGGGCCTTGATGGTATTGCCGGCCTGGCGAGCGGCCCCTGCCTCACCCGGCCCGTCCAGAATGGCCAGCCTGGAAGACCCTTTTAATGTTCGTCTGGGCCTTGTCCAACGAGGTGAAGGTACCCACGTATCTCGTCACGTCCTTTACAAATTGGCCCCAAACAGCAGGCCTTCCACCAACGGCCCGCCTCCGCGGAGGCTAACTCCTTCAGGTTGGAGTCCATCCGAAGTAACAACGATTTGCGCCGCTCAGCTGAGATGGCACAATTCGCATTGCCCACAAAGCAAATCGCTCTCTGTGTCCATCCCGCCAAAATATCGGGGTCCACCGGGACTCCGGTCTCCTTGGCCACTAACGCCATCTCCAGAATCTTGGCATGGGGCCCTGTCACATCCAGCAGTTTGTCCTGGCAGACCCGCCAGGCACGATCTCTCTCTTTTTTGGGGTCTTTTACGAATTTCTTTAAGAACGCCAGCATGCTGGGGTCAATATCTGGCGTGTTGGCCACCTTATTCGGTATGTCAGGCGGGGACACTCAGACCGCAGTCTACTACGTGACTCCTTATCAAAATGTTTGCGGAGATTTTGGTGGAAATATTCCGAGACCTTCGGAGCCGGAGCCCAGTCCGAGGACCGTGGATGGACAATGTCCAGGGGATTAAAATCGAAAGGACTCATGGTTTGGAATGAAGCGGGATCGGGGAGGATTACATGTGCCCTCTTGGCCTTCTTCTTCCTAGGAGGGGACTTGTGGGCCGAGGAATCCATGTCTGTACCTGCATCTGTGTCTTGGGGTTTAGTGGGCGCGGACGGGCGCTCAAGCTGGCATGGAATATTGGCGATCCGTTATGGTGGTCTGGGGAAGGGAGGCCAAGGCCTGTGCATGAAGCCATGAGGGAGCTTTGGCCTTACCCATGCCGTCCTATGATTTATCCGCCGGGCCTGCAGTATCAGGGGCCTGGAAACCATGCCGTTTTGCTAATTTTTCCAGCCGAGCAGTGATAGGCTTAAGGGCCGCTGCCAACGCCTGGTTCACCGTTTGAGGGACTGCAGTTTCAAAGGCTCGGTTCACGGACTGCTGCACTGATGCGTCGAGGGCATCCGCCAACCTGTCCTCCAAAGGGGACCCTGCTGCTCCTCATAGTATGAATAATAATCTTCAAAGGCGACCCAGTCATCCATAATGGAGTTTTTCACGAGGAAGCGCAGTTAGAATGCGTAGAACGAATTAGTCAAATAAATTCCAAAGGAATTACAGGGGGAGCCACCCACAGTACACAACTTCACAGGCTCCTCAGCCCAGCTGTAGTCAACTATTATTCCAGCCTGGCAGGGCGTAAGCAAGAGCCAAACTTGCTTTATCTGGAATACTTGGCCTGCACCCGTCCTGGGCCTTCCAATTTATTTTAGCCAAGGGGGGGCGTAAGTCCTCACAGAAAAAACTGCACTGTCTGGACAACTCCGCGGTTTTGAGAAGCTATTCGAACTTCCCTGCGTTTATTTCGGGCGTCGCGTAGCCCAAATGGGCTACGCGATGACTGGCTCTCTCGTAGATCTGGGCCGCACGAGGGAGGGACACTGCTGCTATATTAAATGGAGGCACACCTCCTGAGGTAAATTTGGGCAGAGACGGTTTGCAGCCGGCTGGAAGGTGCATCAGAGCTGCCCCCGCTCATGCCGCAAGCCGACTCCTTGACAGACAAGCAGAGGATCCCTGCAGGTACGCAGGAGCGCAAGCGGGTCCTCTCGCAAGAAACGCTCAGTCGTTTCACTAAAGATATACAGCATACAGTAATGCAATAATGTTGGCAACACGTCTATAAACTATGACAACACCAATAAGAAATAAAGTAGGAACAAAGAAGGAGCACTTATCTCAGCTGCGAGCAGCAAAGAAAGAGGAAGTGCTCATATCGAAGAGTGTCTTATACAGGGACAGTCTGTACGGTCGTTGGTGGTACTACTGAGCATTGTGGGAAATGTAGTTTACTGTATTTGAAACGTTTTTCATTGGCTGCTGTTAAATTTCAGTAAAGAAAGAGAAAGCATAATCCGAAGCCTCCGGTCCTGTAATAGAATTGGACTATTGGTTACCATGGTTGCTCCCTAAGGTTCATGGGAGATGTAGTTTTGTGCAAGTGTTCTTTATTTTTTACCTTTGAACCTGCTAATTAATAAAAGTGAAGAAAGGACTGCGTAATCCTCGCCTCCGCGTCCTTGATAGAATTGAAACTTTCCTTCATGTTAACTAGGACATTTTTCAATCTGTTTGTGACCCTCTTCTGGTCCCTGCTGCACTTTTGTTTTCCTTTCTATAGCTTTGAATAAAAGGCATTGCAAGGCGGGTTCAGCTGCAGCTCCTCGGGTCGGGTCTGGGGACCCTGGGGACTCAGGTGCCCAGAGGAGGAGCAGGGGGTTCAGCTGCAGCTCGTCGGGTCTGGGGGCCCTGGGGGCTCAGGTGCCCAGAGGAGGAGCAGGGGGTTCAGCTGCAGCTCGTCAGGTCTGGGGGCTCAGGTGCCCAGAGGAGGAGCAGGGGGTTCAGCTGCAGCTCATCAGGTCTGGGGGCCCAGAGGAGGAGCAGGGGGTTCAGCGGCAGCTCCTCAGGTCTGGGGGCCCTGGGGGCTCAGGGGCCCAGAGGAGGAGCAGTGGGTTCAGCGGCAGCTCCTCGGGTCTGGGGCCCTGGTGCCCCGAGGAGGAGCAGGGGGTTCAGCGGCAGCTCCCTCGGGTCTGGGGGCCCTGGGGGCTCAGGGGCCCAGAGGAGGAGCAGGGGGTCCAGCGGCGAGCGACAGCTCTCAAAGACATGACTTGCTTGTTCAATGTCGCCTTCAATCAATCAAGGAATTGTAAGCGCGCTACTCACCCACGAGGGTCTCAAGGCGCTGGGGGGCGGTGGGAGGTTCTGTAGTTCCGTTCAGTCGAAGAGCCAGGTCTTGAGAGCCTTCCTGAAGGTGTTCAGAGAGGGGCGCATCTGATGTCGACTGGGAGCTCATTCCAGGTCTTGGCCACGATGTAGGAGAAAGCTCTTGCCTCCTGATTTGGCTCTGCGGATGCGTGGGGTTTCGGCGAGGATGAGGTTGGCAGATCGAAGGTTTCTTTTGGGAACATGGAAGTTGATTCTATCGTTGAGGTATTGGGGACGGTGTTGTGGAGGCATTTGTAGGTGCGGGTGAGTATCTTGAAAGTGACTCTTCTCGACGGGGAGCCAGTGGAGATTCCGTAGGTGGTGGCTGATGCGCTCGTGTCAAGGGATGCCGAGGACGAGTCTGGCGGCGGTGTTCTGTATTGTCTGGAGTTTGCGGAGTAGTGACTTGTTTATGCCGGCGTAGAGGGCGTTTCCGTAGTCAAGTCTGCTGGTTACGAGTGCGTGGGTGACTGTCTTCCTTGACTCGGGGGATCCATTTGAAAGTCTTACGGAGGATGCGGAGGGTGTTGTAGCAGCTGGATGCGACCGTGTTGACCTGTCTGTTCATGGAGAGGGAGGAGTCGAGTTCGATCCGAGGTTTCTGGTGTGGTCCGTGGGTGTCGGAGGGCTGCCGAGGGCGGCGGGCCACCAGGTGTTGTTCCATGCTGATGGGGTGGTTCCGAGGACGAGGACTTCTGTTTTCTCCGAGTTGAGCTTCAGGCAGCTGTTGCTCATCCAGGATGCGACATCCTGCATTCCTTCCTGGAAGTTGAGTCTGGTGGTGGTGGGGTCTTTGATGAGTGAGAGGATGAGCTGGGTGTTGTCGGCGTAGGATACTATGCTGAGGGCGTGCTGTCTGACAATGGTGGCGAGGGGGCCATGTAGATGTTGAAGAGGGTTGGGCTCAGTGACAATCCCTGGGGCACTCTGCAGTTGATTTCCGTGGGTTCGGAGAGGAAGGGTGGCAGTCTGATTCTTTGGTTTCTGCCGGTAAGGAACGAGCGGATCCAGTCGAGGGCGGTTCCTCGTATGCCGGCGTCGTGTAGTCTGACGGCGAGTGTGTGGTGGGAGACGGTGTCGAATGCTGCTGACAGGTCAAGTAGGATCAGGGCCTTCAACTCTTTCTTCAGATCTCTCAATTTGGATTTGGGCAATTGAAGTTGGGCTGTCTGAGAATTGGTCACAAAACCCAGAAACTCTATCGACTGACTCAGGCATAGGATTGATTTGGACGCGTTGATCACAGCCTAGATTCTCCAAAAGCTGAATTGCCATCTGAAGATGTTGGGCTGCTAGGTAGGGAGTTGATGCCATGATGAGTATGTCGTCTAGGTAAATTATCAGACGCATGCCCTGTTCCCGGAGGTGTGCGGCCACTGGCTTCATCAACTTGGTGAAACACCAAGGAGCTGAACAAAGACCGAAAGGCAGGACCAAATACTCCAGCCATCTGTCCCTCCACCGGAACTGCAAGAAGCGTCGGTGGGAGGAGAGATCGGCACAGTTAAATAGGCATCCTTGACGGACCATCCAATTCCCTTGTCTCAGAATGTCTGTCAATAGATGGATACTCTTCAGTTTGAAATGTCTGTATTGGACAAATCGGTTGAACTCCTTTAGATTTAAAACCAACCTGTGTCCACCTCCTCTTTTTGCACCAGGAAGACATTGCTACAGAAACCCATGGGACTGCTGTCGCAGTAAGCCACCGCGCGTTTCTCCAGCAAGTCTGCAATTTCGCGCTCTATAAAGGCTCTGTCTTGTTGGGGAAAACCAACTGCTGTGGCATGAACTCTTGTACTGGGGTCTGGAAAAACTCTATGTGAAAACCCTGGACGGTTTGTAAGACCCATGCAAGCACTGACCAATTGGGTAGAAACAAACGGATTCGACCCCCAGAGGGTATGATTCTAGACCAAGCACGCTTATCTAGGATAATTTGGGGCTGGAAGTTGCCCCGCTGGCCTCCTCTGTGATAGCGGCAACGGGAGAATCTTCTGGTCGGGTAGAAGGTACCGCCCCTGGTGGAAACATTCCAGTCCCCTCTAACGCGACCGTAACCACCTGTGGGAGGGCCTTGATGGTATTGCCGGCCTGGCGAGCGGCCCCTGCCTCACCCGGCCCGTCCAGAATGGCCAGCCTGGAAGACCCTTTTAATGTTCGTCTGGGCCTTGTCCAACGAGGTGAAGGTACCCACGTATCTCGTCACGTCCTTTACAAATTGGCCCCAAACAGCAGGCCTTCCACCAACGGCCCGCCTCCGCGGAGGCTAACTCCTTCAGGTTGGAGTCCATCCGAAGTAACAACGATTTGCGCCGCTCAGCTGAGATGGCACAACTCGCATTGCCCACAAAGCAAATCGCTCTCTGTGTCCATCCCGCCAAAATATCGGGGTCCACCGGGACTCCGGTCTCCTTGGCCACTAACGCCATCTCCAGAATCTTGGCATGGGGCCCTGTCACATCCAGCAGTTTGTCCTGGCAGACCCGCCAGGCACGATCTCTCTCTTTTTGGGGTCTTTTACGAATTTCTTTAAGAACGCCAGCATGCTGGGGTCAATATCTGGCGTGTTGGCCACCTTATTCGGTATGTCAGGCGGGGACACTCAGACCGCAGTCTACTACGTGACTCCTTATCAAAATGTTTGCGGAGATTTTGGTGGAAATATTCCGAGACCTTCGGAGCCGGAGCCCAGTCCGAGGACCGTGGATGGACAATGTCCAGGGGATTAAAATCGAAAGGACTCATGGTTTGGAATGAAGCGGGATCGGGGGAGGATTACATGTGCCCTCTTGGCCTTCTTCTTCCTAGGAGGGGACTTGTGGGCCGAGGAATCCATGTCTGTACCTGCATCTGTGTCTTGGGGTTTAGTGGGCGCGGACGGCGCTCAAGCTGGCATGGAATATTGGCGATCCGTTATGGAGGTCTGGGGAAGGGAGGCCAAGGCCTGTGCATGAAGCCATGAGGGAGCTTTGGCCTTACCCATGCCGTCCTATGATTTATCCGCCGGGCCTGCAGTATCAGGGGCCTGGAAACCATGCCGTTTTGCTAATTTTTCCAGCCGAGCAGTGATAGGCTTAAGGGCCGCTGCCAACGCCTGGTTCACCGTTTGAGGGACTGCAGTTTCAAAGGCTCGGTTCACGGACTGCTGCACTGATGCGTCGAGGGCATCCGCCAACCTGTCCTCCAAAGGGGACCCTGCTGCTCCTCATAGTATGAATAATAATCTTCAAAGGCGACCCAGTCATCCATAATGGAGTTTTTCACGAGGAAGCGCAGTTAGAATGCGTAGAACGAATTAGTCAAATAAATTCCAAAGGAATTACAGGGGGAGCCACCCACAGTACACAACTTCACAGGCTCCTCAGCCCAGCTGTAGTCAACTATTATTCCAGCCTGGCAGGGCGTAAGCAAGAGCCAAACTTGCTTTATCTGGAATACTTGGCCTGCACCCGTCCTGGGCCTTCCAATTTATTTTAGCCAAGGGGGGGCGTAAGTCCTCACAGAAAAACTGCACTGTCTGGACAACTCCGCGGTTTTGAGAAGCTATTCGAACTTCCCTGCGTTTATTTCAGGCGTCGCGTAGCCCAAATGGGCTACGCGATGACTGGCTCTCTCGTAGATCTGGGCCGCACGAGGGAGGGACACTGCTGCTATATTAAATGGAGGCACACCTCCTGGAGGTAAATTTGGGCAGAGACGGTTTGCAGCCGGCTGGAAGGTGCATCAGAGCTGCCCCCGCTCATGCCGCAAGCCGACTCCTTGACAGACAAGCAGAGGATCCCTGCAGGTACGCAGGAGCGCAAGCGGGTCCTCTCGCAAGAAACGCTCAGTCGTTTCACTAAAGATATACAGCATACAGTAATGCAATAATGTTGGCAACACGTCTATAAACTATGACAACACCAATAAGAAATAAAGTAGGAACAAAGAAGGAGCACTTATCTCAGCTGCGAGCAGCAAAGAAAGAGGAAGTGCTCATATCGAAGAGTGTCTTATACAGGGACAGTCTGTACGGTCGTTGGTGGTACTACTGAGCATTGTGGGAAATGTAGTTTACTGTATTTGAAACGTTTTTTCATTGGCTGCTGTTAAATTTCAGTAAAGAAAGAGAAAGCATAATCCGAAGCCTCCGGTCCTGTAATAGAATTGGACTATTGGTTACCATGGTTGCTCCCTAAGGTTCATGGGAGATGTAGTTTTGTGCAAGTGTTCTTTATTTTTTACCTTTGAACCTGCTAATTAATAAAAGTGAAGAAAGGACTGCGTAATCCTCGCCTCCGCGTCCTTGATAGAATTGAAACTTTCCTTCATGTTAACTAGGACATTTTTCAATCTGTTTGTGACCCTCTTCTGGTCCCTGCTGCACTTTTGTTTTCCTTTCTATAGCTTTGAATAAAAGGCATTGCAAGGCGGGTTCAGCTGCAGCTCCTCGGGTCGGGTCTGGGGACCCTGGGGACTCAGGTGCCCAGAGGAGGAGCAGGGGGTTCAGCTGCAGCTCGTCGGGTCTGGGGGCCCTGGGGGCTCAGGTGCCCAGAGGAGGAGCAGGGGGTTCAGCTGCAGCTCGTCAGGTCTGGGGGCTCAGGTGCCCAGAGGAGGAGCAGGGGGTTCAGCTGCAGCTCATCAGGTCTGGGGGCCCAGAGGAGGAGCAGGGGTTCAGCGGCAGCTCCTCAGGTCTGGGGGCCCTGGGGGCTCAGGGGCCCAGAGGAGGAGCAGTGGGTTCAGCGGCAGCTCCTCGGGTCTGGGGCCCTGGTGCCCCGAGGAGGAGCAGGGGGTTCAGCGGCAGCTCCCTCGGGTCTGGGGGCCCTGGGGGCTCAGGGGCCCAGAGGAGGAGCAGGGGGTCCAGCGGCAGCTCCTCGGGTCTGGGGGCCCTGGGGGCTCAGAGGAGGAGCAGGGGGTTCAGCTGCAGCTCATCAGGTCTGGGGGCCCAGAGGAGGAGCAGGGGGTTCAGCGGCAGCTCCTCGGATCTGGGGGCCCTGGGGGCTCAGGGGCCCAGAGGAGGAGCAGGGGGTCCAGCGGCAGCTCCTCGGGTCTGGGAGCCCTGGGGCCCAGAGGAGGAGCAGGGGGTCCAGCGGCAGCTCATCAGATCTGGGGGCCCAGAGGAGGAGCAGGGGGTTCAGCGGCAGCTCCTCGGGTCTGGGGGCCCTGGAGGCTCAGGGGCCCAGAGGAGGAGCAGGGGGTCCAGCGGCAGCTCCTCGGGTCTGGGGGCCCAGAGGAGGAGCAGGGGATCCAGCGGCAGCTCATCAGGTCTGGGGGCCCAGAGGAGGAGCAGGGGGTCCAGCGGCAGCTCCTCGGGTCTGGGGGCCCAGAGGAGGAGCAGGGGGTCCAGCGGCAGCTCATCGGGTCTGGGGGCCCAGAGGAGGAGCAGGGGGTCCAGCGGCAGCTCCTCGGGTCTGGGGGCCCAGAGGAGGAGCAGGGGGTTCAGCAGCAGCTCCTCGGGTCTGGGGGCCCAGAGGAGGAGCAGGGGGTTCAGCGGCAGCTCCTCTGGTCAGGGGGCCCAGAGGAGGAGCAGTGGGTTCAGCGGCAGCTCCTCGGGTCTGGGGGCCCTGGAGGCTCAGGGGCCCAGAGGAGGAGCAGGGGGTCCAGCGGCAGCTCCTCGGGTCTGGGGGCCCTGGGGCCCAGAGGAGGAGCAGTGGGTTCAGCGGCAGCTCCTCGGGTCTTGGGGCCCTGGGGGCTCAGGGGCCCAGAGGAGGAGCAGGGGGTCCAGCGGCAGCTCCTCGGGTCTGGGGGCCCTGGGGGCTCAGAGGAGGAGCAGGGGGTTCAGCTGCAGCTCATCAGGTCTGGGGGCCCAGAGGAGGAGCAGGGGTCCAGCGGCAGCTCCTCGGGTCTGGGGGCCCTGGGGCCCAGAGGAGGAGCAGTGGGTTCAGCGGCAGCTCCTCGGGTCTGGGGGCTCAGGTGCCCCGAGGAGGAGCAGGGGGTTCAGCGGCAGCTCCTCGGGTCTGGGGGCCCTGGGGCCCAGAGGAGGAGCAGGGGGTCCAGCGGCAGCTCCTCGGGTCTGAGGAGCAGGGGGTTCAGCTGCAGCTCATCAGGTCTGGGGGCCCAGAGGAGGAGCAGGGGGTCCAGCGGCAGCTCCTCGGGTCTGGGGGCCCTGGGGCCCAGAGGAGGAGCAGTGGGTTCAGCGGCAGCTCCTCGGGTCTGGGGGCTCAGGTGCCCCGAGGAGGAGCAGGGGGTTCAGCGGCAGCTCCTCGGGTCTGGGGGCCCTGGGGGCTCAGGGGCCCAAGGAGGAGCAGGGGGTTCAGCGGCAGCTCCTCGGGTCTGGGGGCCCTGGGGCCCAGAGGAGGAGCAGTGGGTTCAGCGGCAGCTCCTCGGGTCTGGGGGCTCAGGTGCCCCGAGGAGGAGCAGGGGGTTCAGCTGCAGCTCCTCGGGTCTTGGGCCCTGGGGGCTCAGGTGCCCCAAGGAGGAGCAGGGGGTTCAGCGGCAGCTCCTCGGGTCTGGGGGCCCTGGGGGCTCAGGGGCCCAGAGGAGGAGCAGGGGGTCCAGCGGCAGCTCCTCGGGTCTAGGGGCCCTGGGGGCTCAGGGGCCCAGAGGAGGAGCAGGGGTGCGGACGCTGCTCTCACGGTCGGTGCCTGGATAAAGCTCTGGGCCGCACCCCTCCTGTGGAAGGCTCACATTGTTGGTTTCAGTTTCATATAGCGCACACACGAGGGCCTCGGGGCGCGTCAGGAGAGCACAGGGGTGTCATGTCTGAGGGGGGGGCACTGCTCCCGCCGCTGTTTCCTGCAGGGGGCGGGGCCAGGAGCTGTGACACCGGGAACTGCTTCCGGTTCCTGATAGATGCAGGGCCACGGGGAGAAAAGACCTCTATGGCTGACGCATTCACCACTTCCGGTTGCCGGCTCCGCACATCTGACCCCTGTACTGCTTCCGGTTTCTGGCTCTGCACATCGGACCCAGTACTGCTTCCGGTTCCCGGCTCTGCACGTGACATCTGTACTCCTTCCGGGTCTTGGCAGTGTCCGGCAAAGACAGGAGAAAGGAGCTGCGCCTCTGGACTGTGAGTTATTCCCCATTCCCCGCCCTGTCTTCCTTTAACCCCCTCCTCGCCGGCTGTCCCTCCGGTGCCGCCCCCAGGACAGAAGCGGCCCCAGCCCACCTGCCCTCCTGTGTGTGAGTACTTTATACGAATATCGGGGGGGGGGCCCCCCACGTCCCCCCACGTCCCCCCCACATCCCCCCACATCGCTGCCAAGGTTCAGATTGCCATGTGTGACATTCTTAAAATTTCTGTGAAATTATGAGTGACATTCCAACGACTAAGAGTGACACTTTCTCTCGAGCAAAAATCATGCGATGAAGACGAGGGAAACTTCTAAATATCAGAAATTACAGACATTTGAGCATCAAGAAACTCCCCCTCCCGGGCCCCAGTGCCCAGAGAGCAGCGAGAGCCAGCCTGGCTGGTAAAACTGTCACGCACTGACCCGTAGTCTGTGAAGATAAACCCAGTTAGTCAGGGCTCCCATGATAAGGATGAGGAGACAGAGCAGCCCTGCGGCCGGGCCTGCAGATTTGCTGTGATTAAATCAGATCTGCAGATAAACCAGGCTCACTCAGAAGGATGATGAGACAGAGCAGCCCTGCCTGCAGATTTTAAACTAAATTGATTGTGTGTGACTGAAATAATTTATCAGAGATCAGACTGTGCGTGCCGCTCCGCGGCGGCGCTGACACAAGCACCAATTATTAAACTGTGCATGGCTGCCAAGGTTTCAGATTGCTATGTGACATTTTCATAATTTCAGTGTAATTATGAGTGACATACAGTGACTATGAGTGACACTTTCTTGTGTGCAAAATCAAGCAATGAAGATGAGGGAAACCTAAATATCAGAAATTACACCAATTTGAGCAACAAAACACTCTAAAGAGATCTTAAAACTTCTGCACAGCACCAGAAATGGAAGGGCACTAACTTCACACGAGGGCCCGTAGTGATAAATGAATGCAAAATTGCCAGTAAGATTTAACCGGTTTAATATTGAACTAAAAGAGCTCATGACAAGTGCACCACAGCTGCAGGGATGGCCTTGCACCCGAGCAGTGATTCCCACAGTACAGCTCTCGGCTCCTCTGGCCAGCTCTGCTCTCTGAAAGTGTTGCAGGGCTGCTTGATAGTGCTGGCGCTGTCATCTGACAGACAGCCTTTCTGTTGTAGTATCTCTCTTCCACGGGTCACGTTAGGGATGCAACAAGAGCCTCTCCTCCAAACTGTGACAAACGCACATGACTGGAGAGCTTCACAGGTAAGTGTGAAGTTCAGATCCGTCTGGCCTGCAAATTATGTCCAGATGGGCTGGGGGAGGCTGCAGTTAGAGAAAACATCCTGCGCCGATACCACAAACTCAACATCACATCACAGACCTAAGTGTTGTGCACGACGCCAACTGGGCAGGTGACAAGGGAAAATGAAAAGTAAGATGTTTTCATGTAAATACACCCACTGGTGAAAAGTGACAACATGCCAAAACCAGCTGCATTACTATTGATTGCATAGGCCCAGTAATGCATGTCGTTTTTAAATCGTCACGCAGGTAAAGTTTACCCACAGTCACCAGTCAATGCTACAAATGTCACAAAAATACATTGTTTACTGACACAATCAAAAACTTCGCAAAAGAAATAGTACATTATAAAGCAGGCATATTTCTGGCTCACCTGAATGGAAAGCGGAGTTCAAACAGCTAATAACACTGTCTGTGTGCCGTCGGCACATGGTTTAGGCCAGTGCAGCATGTAACTGGCAGCCAGCCCCTCGCTTACAATCACACTGCCCTGTCTCTCGATGATTGGGATCAGACTGTGTTCATTGCAGCGCCGGTCGGTGCAACCTGTCACGGTGCTGCAACCCGCACTCTCCACAGGCCTCCCGGGGCTGGGTCTCTGCCGCCTTGGGTTTCTCAAGTCTGTCTCCTGGCCACAGCTAGCCCTGGTAGCAGCTGGGCTCAGCTCTGGCCCAACCATCAAGCGAGCAGGGCGACGTCTGCCGTGATCCATAGCCGACGGCTACCCCAGGGATGCATTAAAGTAGGCCTCCGTCCGAGGCCTTGTGACTGCGGGAGCGGGCGCACCTTAGACTGCTGTCCAGGCATACGGGGCAGCAGGAAGGGAGGCTAACGGCGCAATGGGGGCACAGTGAGGAGCTGCATCTGGGACAGCTCTTGGCTGCACCTCCCTCCTTTGTAATTTTAATGACACAGAGAGTCAGTGTCACTCAGGTCGATGCTGTGCCCGTCCCGCTGGTCCAACGCCGCCGAGTTAATTATATTATAATAAAGTATTGCCTCGCCCTCCTGCGCAGGCACTGGCAGCCGGCTGCAGCGCATGCCACTCGGACTCAGACCCACAGCACAACTCCAGTCGAGTCCGACCCCGGCCCCGCTGCTTCTCCGACCTCACTTCCTGTTCCAGGACCACATCCGACCCCACCACGGCGCCACAGAGCTGCCCGTAACGCAACTGCTGAGGGCAGGCCCCGCCCGGGTCTCCAGGCAGCAGCCGGGCAGATTGTAACATTGTAGCAGGGCACTAGTGAGAGCACGATCTTTAACTATTTAATGTTACTGAGCCTGGCAAGTCAAAGTGAAGTCTGCTCCGGGCCGGGCGCACAGCACACAGGTGTCAGAGGCGCCGTTTCAGTGCTGTCAGCAGAGTGCCGGTCAGTGGCAAAAATGCGTGACAATGCATTTCAGTTCGGTGATGCGGGAACACCACACTGAAATGCGTTAGCGTCACGCCTGATGCGTGATACTTGGCAGGACTGCCCCCTCTCCCGAGGAGCCCGGGGCTCACGTCATCCACGTGGGTTATATCTGAGGGGCTGCAGCACATTGTATCATCCAGGCTCGGCTGTGACTTTATTTATTTATTTAATGCGTTTTTATATAGCGCAGACTTTACCCGAAGGTGTCAGAGCGCTTCACAATAGGAACAGTAACATTACATGAGGAGAAGTTTACAAGTGAACATAATACAAAAGCAAGCGATACATTACATGAGGAAAAAGTGACAATTGTGCAAATAACAAAAACAAACAAGATACAAAAAGAGGTATACGTTACAAGAGGAAAAAGTGACAGGTGTGCATGATACATAAGAAACAAAATACAAATAGAGGTATAATACTGCAATAAGTGGCAGTCACTCAGAACACACTGGGAAGGCACTTCAATAGGCATGGAGTACAGAATTTCCTATAGTGGAAGAACTTCCTTGAGGGAGTAGAGAGGGCGTGACTTAAACAGGAGACTTAAAATGAAGGGAACACACACATACAATCCAACACAGCACGCAAGGGTGAGGAATGTACAGGAAAAAGTGCAAATTTACAATGAAGAGCGAACTTCCTAGAGGGGCCTGAGAATGAAAGTATTAGTTCTGAAAGTGTCTTTGGAAGAGAAGAGATTTGAGGTCAGCTTTGAAGATCTGGGTAGAGGAGGTGGCACGGAGCAATGGGGGAAGCGAGTTCCAGATTCTCACCGCATTGCCTGAGAAGGATTGCGCCATCGATCTTTCCCTTTTGAAGACGGGGGGGCTCAAGCAGAAGCTTTTCCGCATTGCGAGAAGGGCGAGAGCCACCGGACAATTTCAATTTATTCGCCAGGTAACATGGGGAGGACGTGTGTAAGGCTTTGTGTGTGATGCAGGCAGTTTTGTAAATAGATCTTGCCTCGATCGGAAGCCATCGAAGAGAGGACAGGATAGGCGTCACAGTCGCTTCGTTTAGACCCTGAAATGAAGCGAGCTGCTGAATGGAGGATGGATTTGAGAGGGGAGAGGTGGGATTTGGGTAGGCCCGTCAGAAGAGAATTGCAATAATCCAGTCTTGAGAGAACCAGAGATTGTACCAAGGTTTTTAAGTCTTTCTCCGGGAAGAACCGACGGATCCCCCATAGAAGGCGCAACTGGTAACGTGCGTTCTTAGCAATAGAGTTGATGTGGGAGATTAGGTTGAGTCTTTTGTCAAGAATGACACCTAGGGATTTAGCGCTGTCGACAATGATGGGTTTGTTGTTGAGTAGGTTCAGCTGATCCATCCAAGATTGAACAGGAGGAGGTGAGAGAGAGGTAGAGAGGAGGAGGAATTCAGTTTTGGCGGGATTAAAAATGAGTTGGTGAGCTAACATCCAGTTGTGAATAGAGTTGAGTAGTGAGAGATCGTGTGCGGAAGACACCTTAAGGTAGATTTGAGTGTCGTCCGCATAAAGATGGTAATGGATCCCAGATTTGCTTAGAAGGTTCCCTAATGGTTCCAGGTAGAGATTAAACAAAGTGGGTGCCAGGATAGAACCTTGAGGGACGCCTTGATCTTCAGCCAATGGAGATGAAAGAATGTTCGCTATCTTGATCATTTGGGATCTGTCCGAGAGGAAAGAGGCAAACCATTTAAGCACTGTGCCATCCAATCCCATTCTCTGTTGAAGAGTGTTGAAGAGGGTGCTATGATTAATAGTGTCAAAGGCTGCAGAGAGGTCTAGAAGAATCAGAAGACACGATTCCCCAGAGTCGAGTATATGCAGCTCATCATCAATCACTTGCAGCAGGGCTGTTTCAGTGCTGCAATTTTGGATGAAGCCAGAATGGAAGACGTCGAGGAGGTTATTGTCCATAATATGTAAGGAAAGTTGTTTCGCAACACATTTTTCGGTGATTTTCGAAAGAAAAGGGAGGTTGGTGATTGGGCGGAAGTTGTTGAGGTCGTTCGCATCGGCGGAGGGTTTTTTTTAGAAGAGGGGTGACCTGTCCTGATTTGAGGGCAACCGGGAGGGCGCCTTGACTGAGGAAGAGATTGACTAGCATGGTCAAGTAAGAGAGAGTATAGGTGTAGAAATCGATGGCGATGTCGCTAGGGATGGGGTCAGAAGAATGGTTGGAGGGTTTAGTTTCGAGGATGCATTTGAGGAGGTCATCTTCCGAGATGACGTCAAAGTTCTGCCAGGTAACTAAGGATTTCCGCTCCTCAATGGGGGTGGGGTGGGCGACTTGATCCACCAGTGCTTTGACCTTTTCATCAAAGAATATAGCGAAATCTGCTGCTTTCTTTGTGGAATCCTCAGGCTTAATGGTTAGGGGAGAACAGTTTGGGTTTTTGATGAGGTCAAAAGTTTTTGGGTCTGTTTTTGGCTGAGTCAAGGAGGGAACTGAAATGTGATGCTTTTTCAAGGAAGATGTGGTTGTGATATTTGGATCTTGCTGAACGTAGAAGAGAGAGATTGGAGGTGCAAGGAGATTTTTTCCTTTCATCGTAGAGAGCTTTATTGAACCAAGGTGCTGAGGGGGTGGGTTTTTTCCTTTTGCTTTGGAGTGGAGCGACATTTTCGATTTCGACTGCTAGTACTGAGAGGCACTGAGAAGTGAGAACGTTGACATCCACGTTAGGGTCTAGTCTAGGAAGTGCCCGCATAGCAGAATCACAAAAAGTGTCCAGATCAATGTTCTTAGTGTTGCGGAACCAGGTAGTAGCTCTTTTAGGTTGGCCGAGAGTTATAACGTGCGATAGGTGAAAACGGAAGGGAATGAGGAAGTGGTCAGACCAGTCTACATGGATGGGGGAGCAGTAGTCAGCAGGTCTGCTTTGGATATGACAAGGTCCAGAATTGAGCCCTTGGAATGTGTGGTTTCCGAGCAATGTTGGAAGAGATCATTGGCTGAGAGAAAGGTGGCAAGCTTGTTGGCAGCCGAGTCTTCCAAAGAGCCCCAGTGGAGATTAAAGTCGCCCAGGAAGATCTGTCTGTCACTTTGAGAAAATTGGTCACTGATGAAGTCAGTCAGTTCCTCCTCAAAGGAAGAACAGTTACCGGGCGGGTGGTAGATGGCATGGAATCTAAAGGGTGAGCCGTGATGTATTTGAAGTTCTAGGGATAGGCATTCGAATGTACGGAAAAGGGTGGTAGGGAAGGCTTTCATTTGAAGGGAGTTCCTAACGATGATAGCGACACCGCCCCCAATTTTGTCTGCCCTGTCATTTCTGGGGATAGAATAGTCAGTGGGTACCAACAGATCAAACAAAGTATGAGAGGAGTCATTAAACCAGGTCTCAGTGAGGAAGAACATGTCAAGATTCTGGTGGGTGATAGTATCAGAGATTTCCACTTTGTGTTTGATTGCAGATCTGCAGTTGTGGAGCAAGCAGTGCAGCTCTGACGCAGATGTTTTGGTGATGGGGGTGTCAGGGTTGTTAAGGGAGATAGGGATAAGGTTCTTGAATGAGGGTGCCCGGTAAGAGGGAGGCTGGTAAGGTCTGGCAGAGGAGATGGTCTGAATAGGGAACTGCGTAGAATTATTAGGAGAGGAAGGTGGAGGGGGAGTGACGTTGGTGGTCTTGTAGCTGGCCAGTAAGTTGGTGATGTCTGCAGAGGACAGACTGTGGTTGGCTTTATTGGGGCGCGGGAGCAAGGAACTCCTCGGGAGGTTGTTAGGGAAGGGGGACATCTTGGCGCTTAACAGTGAGATGGACGCTACAAGCTGGGAAATGGAATAGATGAGAGAATCAAGTTTATTTTCCAGGGAGAGGAGAGCTGAGCACGGAGTGTTGGGTGGCTCGATGAATAAGGGAGGGAGTGCCGAGGGTGAGGGAGGACAGGGAGGGGTGGGGGAACGGGTTAAGTGAGGCGGTGCAGAGGGTGAGGGAGGACGGGGAGGGATGGAGGAGCGGGATACGGGAGGGAGTGCAGAGAGTGAGGGAGGACGGGGCGGGGTGGGGGAACGGGATAAGGGAGGGAGTACAGAGGGTGAGGGAGGGAGGGGTGGGGAGTTGGGGAGCAAGGGTAGAAGGAGAGGAAAGATGGTGGACGATAGGAGTGGATGGTGAAACAGTGGTGGGAAGAGAAATATTTTTACTGGTGTTGAACAGAGGGGAAGAGAAGAGATCATAAATATGAGCAGAAAGTTGAGGAGTAGGAGGGGGGACAAATGATGGCCGGATGTAAGGGGAGAAGAGGGGAGACGAGGCTGAACAGGGAGGGGAGGGCGGGCGTCAGATGAAGGCCAAAGGTACATGGAGAAGAGAGGAGAGGGGGCTGTACAGGGGGAGGGCGGGGGGTCCAAGGAAGGACAGAGGTATGGGGAGAAAAGAGAGGATGGTGCTGGACAGGTACTGTAGGCTATGAAAGGTGAATGTAGGGGGACAGGTAACAGGTGGAGTGGGGGGGATTGGGCTAGATGGTAATTGGGGGAGGAGTAAGGGACTGCAAGGTCAGAGGGAGAGACGAGGAAGGAATTAAGGGATGAGGAAGGTGGGGTTGAAGATAGATGGGAGATGGAAGAGAAGAATTTAGGGTACTGGGGACGGGGAAGAGCGGAAAGGGATGAGGTGAAAGGGGAGGGAAGGGGGAGGTAAGGAAAGTTGATCGGTAGACCAGGTTGTAAGAAAGGTGGAATAAGAGGGGGGAGGTGGGTTGACTTAGGGGGATTAGGGGGAGGCGAAAACATTGGAGAATCGGGCAGATGCAGGGGGGTGGAGGCCGGACAGACAAGATAGGGGGAGGAACATTTTGGGAAGGGGGAAGAGAGGGAGAGGAAGGAGCAAAGGCAGGTGGGGACAAAGGGTAGGCCTGTGTCTCCCGGGAGAGCGGCCTGCTGGAGTAACGGGGGGTCATGGGGGGAGGAAGGGAGAAAGGAGAGGAGCTCAAAGAAGAGTCGAGGGAGATCATAGTTGTGTGGGTTGGGCGAAGGAAGTGGAAGAGATGGTCAAAGAGAGAGAGAGACAGGAGTCTGTCGCTTGAATCATGACAGTGCCATTCTTGTAGAGTGTAATGGTGAGAGAGCCATTAAAGCTAGTGGAGGGGGACATTTTTAGCCGCTGTCCATGCGGGATAGATGAGGAGGAGGAGACGTTGAAGAAATTGAAGAAGCTGGTGGACCAGGAAGGGGTGTCGTGAGTGAAAAAAATTAAGTCATTTTTTAGCTTCCCTAGGTGCCCATTATGGAATTGATCAACAAAGAGGGAATCAGGGAAGTGTTCAATGGTGTGGTGCTTGAACCGTTTTGCTGCTGCTTTGGGCAGATTAGGGGGATAGATGACTTTGAAGCAGTTAACTCCCGACTTAATTCGAGTGGAAGCCATGATAGGGAGAAGAGGGGCCACTAGGGTAGCGATAGAGCAAAGAAGAAAAATAAGAAGAGGAGGGCACATAATCCGGAAGACGAGTGAGGATAATCCAATAAGATTGAGGTCAGGAGGCGACTAGAAATGCAGGGCCAGGGACTCTGGTCTAACTCCCTAATAAAACATCATACCGGTGGGATAGAAGGCTGGCTTGCCTCCAGTGGCGGTGAGGGTGTGGGATCATAACGGGGCAAACCCTACCACCAGGGATTAGGACCTCCAAGTGTGGAAACCAGCATGGAAATGGGAGTAACCTAGAGGATAACAGTGATAACTATAGACATTCTTCAGCTCCCCAGGGAGGAGTCCAAAATGGACACCAAACCTCAACCAAGAGCACTATTAGAGGAGAACAAAATGGGCGCCCATTAAGTGAATCACTCATCACATGGGCCCCCGAGCGAGCCAGGACAGCCCAATAGGAAACAACAGACCCAGTCTGGGTCACATGTTCAAACATGACAGCAAAATGTGAGAGTCATTAAACCAAATGTCAGTGTTCCCTTACTTGTTACTTGCAAAACGAAGGGGTAGTCAGGGGGGGTCAAACGGGACCGTAGGAGATCAGTCCAATGAACGCATTACGCTCAGCCTTCATCCAGCGCCACGTCTTTGCGCATCATCCCTTGAGATCACACTGACTGACTGAGGCCCTGGAATACATTGTATCATTCAGGCTCACCCGTGACTGAGGCCCTGGAATGCATTGTATCATTCAGGCTCACCCGTGACTGAGGCCCTGGAATGCATTGTATCATTCAGGCTCACTCGTGACTGAGGCCCTGGAATGCATTGTATCATTCAGGCTCACCCGTGACTGAGGCCCTGGAATACATTGTATCATCCAGGCTCGGCTGTGACTGAGGCCCTGGAATACATTGTATCATTCAGGCTCACCCGTGACTGAGGCCATGGAATACATTGTATCATCCAGGCTCACCCGTGACTGAGGCCCTGGAATACATTGTATCATTCAGGCTCACCCGTGACTGAGGCCCTGGAATACATTGTATCATTCATGCTCACCCGTGACTGAGGCCCTGGAATACATTGTATCATTCAGGCTCACCCGTGACTGAGGCCCTGGAATACATTGTATCATTCAGGCTCACCCGTGACTGAGGCTCTGGAATGCATTGTATCATTCAGGCTCACCCGTGACTGAGGCCCTGGAATGCATTGAATCATCATTCAGTGGGCTTTAACTGAAGGGCTGGATTATATTCCATCACCCAGCGAGGGCTTTACCTGAGGAGTCGGGGTATTTTATTTATTTATAAAGTTTTATATAGCGCTAGCTAGACCCGTGGGTATCAGAGCGCTTTACATACAAAAAGGAAAAGAAGATTGCGTAACATCACAGGACATGAGGATGCATAAAGATATAAGCAAAGACATAATACTTATGTATCCAGTGAGGGGAGAAAGATGCAGGTGGTTGAAACAGTCAGATAACCACCATCCTTGAAGGTCAAAAGGGGGGGGCGGGAGGGGGGGGGGGGAGTCCATTAGGTTATTGATGCCTAGGTTGGTTGACTTGGTCAGTAAAGTATTGGTTGAGGAGAAGGATTTTCAGGTCCTTTTTGAAGCAAGAGAAGGAAGGGTTGCATCTGAGTCAATGGGGAGTGCGTTCCACATCCTGGGTACGTTACCAGAGAAGGATCGGCACTGGGTCGTTTTCCTTTTCAGTTTCGGAGGGATGAGAAGAAGTGAGTTGGTGCTTCTCAGAGATCTGGATTTTCCTGCTTTTACTAGTTTGCTGTTTAGGTAGTTGGGGGATTGGGCGTGAAGGGCCTTGTGTGTGATGCAGGCCAGTTTGTAAATACATCTACCTTCCATGGGAAGCCAGTTGAGGGTTGGTGAGATGTGCCCACCAGTTATGAGTCGAGCTGCCATGTTAAGGACTGACCTTAGAGGGGCTAGGTGAGCTTTTGGTGACCCTGTTAGGATGGCGTTCCCATAGTCCAGTTTAGAAAGGACTAGGAATTGTACTATTGTCTTGAGATCATCTTGGGGAATTAAAGATTTAATTTTCTTGAGGTGTTTTAGAGAGTAAAGCGCACTTTTTGCAGAGTTCTTGATGTGGTCCTTCGTTGACAAGTTCTTATCCAGGGTAATGCCTAGTGACTTTACCGAGTCAGATAGGACGAGGGATCAGTTTAGAGCATCAAGCTCCTTGAGCCAGTCTTTAATTGGTCGGTGGTTACTTTTCGGAGAGAACAGTATTAATTCCGATTTGTCCGGGTTCATTTTTAATTGGTTTGCATTGAATCTGGTTTGGATCTTGGTTAGCGTGACATTGAGGTGTCGGACATCACTGGGTGATTTGATTTTGTAGTATATTTGTGTGTCATCTGCATATAGGTGGTATTGAACCCCTGCTTGTTTCAGAATAATTGCCAGGGGTTCCATGAAGAGATTGAAGCGGGATGGTGAGAGGATCGATCCTTGCGGGACTCCAAGTTTGACTCGTGTTGGTACAGAGAGGCAGGAGTTGATTTTAATCTGTTGCGAACGGTGCTGAAGGAAGGAAGTGAACCATTCTAGTACTGTGCCATTAATGCCAGAGCGCCTCTTCAAAGTCTCAAGTAAAGCTGGATGATTTATTGTGTCGAATGCAGCTGATAAGTCAATAAGGATGAGGAGACAGGCTTCACCTTCATCTAAGGCTCTGTGGATATCGTCTGCAATATTGAGCATTGCTGTTTCGGTGCTACAACCTTTCCTGAAACCTGATTGAAAGGTGTCGAGGAGGTTGAAGTCATCAATATGTTTGTTGAGTTGTTGGAGAACGCACTTCTCCAATGTTTTAGCTAGGAACGGAAGGTTGGAGATGGGTCTGAGGTTGTTGAGCTCGTTTGGGGGCGGCCCCTGGTTTCTTGAGTATAGGTGTGATTTGTCCTAGCTGCAGGGAGTCTGGGACACAACCTGATGTGAGTGAGGAGTTGATGATTTTTGTCCAGAAAGGGGCAATGATGTGGTTGAGTTTTGTTTACTATTGTGGATGGGAGGGGGTCCATAGTGTGGGAAGTAGGCTTTAAGCTTGCAATTATATTGAAGACTTCGATTTCCGACATGAGTTCGAAGTTCGACCAATTAGCGTCATTTTTCAGTTGGAAGTGGGCCTGGTTGTCCGTGGTATGATTTCGATCTGTTTAGTCAGGTGTGGTTAAAGGGGGCAGGTTGCGAGGGAGGGAGGATTTGAGGTTTGGATGAAGGATTGCTCAATTTTTGTGACTTTATCTGTGAAGAAGCTGGCGATTTCTTCGCATCGATCCTTGGTGGCTTTTATTTCTTGTGGGGGGGTGCCGTTTGTTTGACTTTTAACAATGTTGAAGAGTTCTCTAGGTCTATTCTTCGCCTGGTCTAGTTGGCTGCGGAAAAAAGAGGCCTTTTCTCTAAAAATGTGTTTTTTATATGCCAACCGGGTTGATCTAAGTTGCGCTAGGTGAAGAGTCAAAGGGTTTAGTCTCCAAGTCCTTTCCGATTGTCTGAGTTGTCGTCTTTCGTTATTAAGATCCACGTTGAACCAAGATTTAGATTTGATAGATCTCAAATGTTTGAGTTTGAGTGGTGCTACTTGATGTAACACCTCTGTCATAGTGGAATTAAAGTGGGCTGTGAGGTCATCAGCCGTCATAGTGGAAGGCTGGGGTTGAAGATGGGCATGAATCCTGGATTCCAGTTCGGTTATGGGGACTCCTTTGATGTTCCTGGTCCAGTGCTTAGGTTTGTCGGGTCGTATTGGTTGGTTTCTGACATGTGAGTCAATATTAAACAGTATGAGGTGGTGGTCGGACCAGTCAATGGGAGAAATCGATCTCAAAGAGACCAGCTCATTTTTGGTGATGATCGTATCCAGTGTTGCTCCTTTGATGTGTGTTGGTTCATTGCAGAGTTGTTTGAGGTTGGTAATTTCAAGCAGGTTGGAGAGGTTTTGGGTTGTAGTGTCTTCTGGGTTGTTCCAGTGGATATTGAAGTCACCCAGGAACACGTCTTCCGTGTCTGTTAGGGAGAAGCGAGTTATTAGGTCGGTTAGTTCTTCAGCGAAGAGGGTACGTTCACCAGGAGGATGGTAGATGGTGTGAAATTTGATGGGCGTGGTGCCTTTGACTGTAAGTTCAACACCTAGGTACTCAAGAGTCGGGTATTCTGTGGATTTTAATCTGGTAAGCTGTATTCCTTCTTTATGAATGATAGCTAGTCCGCCACCTGTTTTGATCGGTCTGTCGTGTCTGATGATGTTGTAGCCTGGAGGGGTGAGAAGGTCTAGGATAGGGGTAGAATGGTCATTGAGCCAGGATTCTGTGAGGAATGCGATGTCTATTTCTTCCGCGAGTATAACTTCAGCAATATCTGTGGCGTGTTGTACTGCTGATCTACAGTTGAGGAGCATGCACGATAGAGGACGGGGAGCCTCAGTGTTGGTGTGTGCTGTATGTATAGAAGTGTATTGAGCAGGGGGTCTGGGCGAGACGACAGGTCTAGGGATTCTATTAGTGCTCACTAAAACTGGGATTGCAAAAGGGGCAGTGTTCTGGCTTATTGCGAGGTAAGAGTCGTTGATATCATCTGCTTCTCGTTCTGAAATGGGGCGGAGAGCTCGGCTAGGTCGATGTGCCTGATTCCTCATAGGATTGGTGGGCCATGGGGTGCCAAGTGGGGCCATGGAAGAGGCTGTATGGGGGGGAAGGTGTGTAGCTACCCGGAGTGTGTGAGCAAGGTGGCTTAATCCGGTTGGGAAGGTCTTGTTGTAGGTGTAGGATATCTGCCGCTAGGGAGTCTATTTTCTGTTCCATTCGGGTCAGTAGTTGGGTAAGTGTGCTGAAAGGGCATATTGCCTTTGTCGGTAGCAGTGTATGACTAGGGTCTGTGGAAGGAGAGGGTACTAGGTTGTGGGATTGAGTGGCATCATTGGGATTAGGAGTAGGGATAGATTGGACGTAAAGAGTCGGTCATAGTTGCTTCTGGTCAAGCGGTTAGGAGGAGGTGTTGTGGGTCTTGGGTCCAAGGGAGGGGAGTGAGCAATGGTTAGGAGGAAGTCTGTGTCTAGGAGATTGGCAGTGTGATTAGAGGTGGGGGTGGTTTGGGCATGTGGCGGTGGGTCGGGGGGGAGTGTGCAGTGGTTTGAGGTAGGTCATTGTCTGAGGGATTATCGGTGACGTTGGATATGGAGATGGTTAGGGCAGGAGGAGTAGGGACAGTAGTGGAGTTGAGGATAGTTTGCGAGGGTAGAGTCGGGTCTCCTGAAGTCGAGGAGGGGCTGCCTGTAGTGGGTTTAGTAACGGAAAGACTGTCGTTTGAGTCCGATCTGCCTAGCTCAGGATCAGCCTTGCGGTGTTTATTAACTGTGCATTTGCTGGCCCTGGTGGTATTGGTTGAAGCCATTGTAGAGGGTGTTCGACGGCGGAGTGTGATGATAGGGGTAGTGAGATTATAATTAGTGATGCTGAATGTCCATGAGTTGTAGCGTGGGTCGTCTGGGGAGGGAGATTGGGTCGGTTCCGGGTTTTCTGTCAGGGTGGGGGGGATAGGGGAGATTGGGATTGATGGTACTGATGAGTTAGAGAGGAGAGTAATGTTGGGAAGTGCCGATCAAAAGTGGTGAGGTGCGGGTCAGTGGCCTGTATGAGAATGTTTCCTGTTCTGAAGATGGAAATTGTGAGTTCCCCTTTAAAGGAAGGGGAGACGGTTGTGGAGATTTTTTCGCCATAGGGAATATTTACTGATTTGGTGACTTGAAAGTGAAGAAGGAAGGTGTTTTTCCACTTAGTCGGGCGATTTGTGTAAAAGATGAAGTTAGTTTTCATCTTGCCATTAGTCGCGGTGTGGTACTTGTCTACTATAAGTGTTTCTGGGTGCTGTTTTAAGGTACTGTGCTTTAGGTTCTTTTTTGCATTACTGGTCAGATTTTCTGGGTACTTTATGGACCATGAGTTGGGTCCGTAGCGTACGAGTTTAGAGTTCTGGGTGGGGTTTGGCGGGTACATAGTTAATGACTGAGAGCTCAGGCTCTATATGAATCGAGGGGGTACATTATACCACCCATTGTAGGCTTTAACTGAGGAGTCGGGGTGCATTATACCACCCAGCCTGGGCTTTAACTGAGGAGTCAGGGTGCATTATACCACCCAGCGTGGGCTTTACCTGAGGAGTCGGGGTGCATTATACCACCCAGCGTGGGCTTTACCTGAGGAGTCGGGGTGCATTATACCACCCAGTGTGGGCTTTACCTGAGGAGTCTGTGCATTATACCACCCAGCGTGGGCTTTACCTGAGGAGTCGGGGTGCATTATACCACCCAGCGTGGGCTTTACCTGAGGAGTCGGGGTGCATTATACCACCCAGCGTGGGCCTTACCTGAAGAGGCGGGTGCATTATACCACCCAGTGTAGGCTTTAAATCGAAGAACTGTAGTATATTACATCACACGTGTGGGTTATAACTGATGAGTCAGGGCACTTTATACCACCCAGTGTGGGCTTTACCTGAGGAGTCGGATGCATTATACCACCCAGTGTGGGCTTTACCTGAGGAGTCGGGGTGCATTAAACCACCTAGAGTGGCCTTTACCTGAGGAGTCGGGGTGCATTAAACCACCTAGAGTGGCCTTTACCTGAGGAGTCTGGGTGCATTAAACCACCTAGAGTGGCCTTTACCTGAGGAGTCGGGTGCATTAAACCACCTAGAGTGGCCTTTACCTGAGGAGTCGGGGTGCATTATACCACCTAGAGTGGCCTTTACCTGAGGAGTCGGGGTGCATTATACAACCCAGTGTGGGTTTTACCTGAGGAGTCGGGGTGCATTAAACCACCCAGCGTGGGCTTTACCTGAGGAGTCGGGGTGCATTATACAACCCAGTGTGGGTTTTACCTGAGGAGTCGGGGTGCATTAAACCACCTAGAGTGGCCTTTACCTGAGGAGTCTGGGTGCATTAAACCACCTAGAGTGGCCTTTACCTGAGGAGTCGGGTGCATTAAACCACCTAGAGTGGCCTTTACCTGAGGAGTCGGGTGCATTATACCACCTAGAGTGGCCTTTACCTGAGGAGTCGGGTGCATTATACAACCCAACGTGGGCTTTACCTGAGGAGTCGGGGTGCATTATACCACCCAGCGTGGGCTTTACCTGAGGAGGCGGGGTGCGAGTCGGGGTGCATTATACCACCCAGTGTGGGCTTTACCTGAGGAGTCAGGGTGCATTATACCACCCAGTGTGGGCTTTACCTGAGGAGTCGGGTGCATTATACCACCCAGTGTAGGCTTTAAATCGAAGAACTGTAGTATATTACATCACACGTGTGGGTTATAACTGATGAGTGAGGGTACATTATATCATCCACAAAGGGCTAGGCCTGGGGAACTCCATGCTATAAGATACAGGGCGGGTTATAACCGAGGAGTCGGAGTACATTATATCATCCACACAGGGCTAGGCCTGGGGATCTCCATGCTATAAGATACAGGGCGGGTTATAACCGAGGAGTCGGAGTACATTATATCATCCACACAGGGCTACACCTGAGGGTCTTGATGTTATAAGATACAGGGCAGTACATTGGTGGCAAGAAAGATCAGTTTGCCACATATTTGAGATGTCCGTAATGCAAGTTTGACATGTTTGTGATGCTTCACGTGTCATGGAATATTTAATTTTTTAAAATTTACTTTGAACTGTTTGTTTACTTTTAATTTTCACTATAAGGAGTATACATTTTGCTTAAAATATTTTTCTGCTCATTTTCAAGGGCTTAAAAGTGGAATGATAAATGTAATTATGTGATAAGTTGTTTCCACAAAGTGTTCTGCATTAAACCTTACCTAATGGTGAATTGCAAATGTCTTTATACCCAACAGAGAGCAGAACCATGGAAATATAACAAGTAGAGAAGAATTTGAAAAACTGGAACCTTCATATGTCCGTAAGAAGAGCAAGAGATAAAGACATTTAATTTTCAGAAACAGATGAGTCTAGTAAGAAAAAGGATCACAACAAGCCGACAAGTGTGATCCACTGTAAGTGAAAATTTGAGCGAAAGACTGCTCTTTACTCGCTGGCCTACACAAAATAAACTCCCAGCCAGAACGCTAACATTACAAACTGGCGGCCAACATCGACCTGGTACTTGTATAATGCGGTTATCAATGACAGACTCTCTTCCATGTCTTTGATGATGAAGATTGAGAAGGATACATCCTGAGTTTACAGTGAACTGACAAATAAGTGAGTCTCTTGGCTTTGATGTGTCCTTGGAGTGTTACTAGCATTAAAAATATTTTTATCGTCCTTCTGATCAGGAACAGGCGGAGCATCCTGGTGGTCAGCATGGTCAGGTAAAAGCACCACTCCCCAGTGCTTGAGGGACTTTTGTGCGCCGTCCTTGGACTGAGAGTCCTCCTGTAGAAGCAGTTTTTATACACTTGACCTCCACGTGTGCATATCACGTGGATCTTAAAGGATGAAACGACTCTGGTTAGCAGCTCGTCTTCGTAGAGGTGAGAGTGGGGTTGTTTGGAACCCCTGTGCCTGCAGCAGCATCAGCGCTGTACCTGCCACTGAAGAGTGTTCTGATGCAACCGGACAGTGTGTCAAGATTAAGAAAGATGATCTTCCAGCAAACTTTCCAAAACACGAAGAGGGAACAGATAAAGCCGATGGTAATGTGGAGACACCAGTCAGTTTACAAGAACATCAGAAGGATAGGCACAGTAACCGGATGAGCTTAGAGGATGAAACTCACAACTCACAGGAGGAATATACTGAACAGAAACTAAAGAAGCCCGACAGCTCTCCTGAAGGACTTGAAACAGAAGTGCCTTTCTCAGAAAACAATGAAAATACAATTGTGCAATCTCTTGACCCAGAACAATTTGACAAAAGGCAAAGCGTGCCAATATCTGCTGCAAACACACAAGATCAATCATCTGAAAGTGGACAAGGTGCCAGCACCAGGCCAAAACTGAAGAAACTGAGAGATAAAAAGAAGTCCATGGAATATATTTGTGCTAAATATGGGAAAAGTTTTTGCAGACCAACAGAGCTACTCAAATACCAACGAACATATATCGGAGATAATTCAGCCATGTTTAATGAATTAGGGAAATATTTTAAAAGATTTCCAGCCACAGATCAGAAAACAGAAATACAAGAGAAATTATCTCCCTCTATTGAAAAAGAAAATATTTTAAATATCCCACCGTCATTGCAAATACAACAGCAGGAAAAGACAGTTGAAGAAGAGAAGCCACCCCCAATTACCAATAATGAAACAAATGTCACTAGATCTCCACTCCTCGTCCCACACCAGGACACAAACAACAAACCCTCTGACAGTGGGAAAAGCGTCAGTGGCTTATCACCCCAGAGACAACATGAAAAACACAACGGGAAACGATACCCATGTACGGAGTGTGAGAAGAGCTTCACTGCCTTATCAACACTAAAGAGGCATCATGACAAACACACAGGGAAACGATATGCATGCACAGATTGTGTGAAAACATATGGCAGAATCTATAATTTAAGGAGACACCAAAAGTTACACACAGTAAATAAGCCACATCCGAGCACTGGGCACGGGAGTGATGTCAGCAGTAACTTAAATCTAACTGAATAAAAAAAAATACACCAAACAGGAGACACCAACTCCCTTAAGACACTCAGCACAAGTAGTGACCGTGGAAAGAGATTTACAGACTCCTCATCCATGCATGCACATGAAAGAATACATTCAGGGGGATAAAAAGAAGCAGATAAAAGTCCTGAGTGTGGGGAGAAATTTCCCAGGGTAAAAACGTTATTCATTCACCAGCAAATACATATCAGAGAGAAGCCATTTTCATATAGTAAATGTAGGAAGAGTTTAATCTGTCATTAAGTTTGAGTCTACACCAGAGGGAGCATGTGTTCAACTTGGACACACTAACCTTGATGGAACATGAGAGCAACATCCGTCTCAAAACGACGAGTGCACAAATGAAAGAATACTGCGGAAAATGACAGCTCGCACCAGCGAGGTCACCAGCACCACTCAACACAACCCTGGTTTGGAAAACAAGGGACTGTGAGAGTTTAGGAGCTCAGATAACTGGACTTAACCCCAAGATGAATTCCCTGAAGATATAGGTGATGAGAAAGATGCCTAGAAATTGAAAAGTATTATAACTGCTATTTACAGTGCTTAGAAAGTATAAAACTGTGGTGTTGAGCGCTATAAGAAATGGTTATTTTCTGTATTGATACTGTACTCCACTTTCTAAATTATAAAACCGTGCTGTGCTTCCGGTCCATTATAGGCCCTATTGTTGGCCTCTCTTTAGCAGTCAGAGAAAAGTTCAGTTGTGACAAAACTACAATCTATGTAGTTAGAGCAGGGCAACAAAGAATGAGTGGGGGGAACAGTAACTGAACATAGAAAAATTGTGGAAGGAGTAAAAAAGTTATTTGGGGGCTGCCTTTTCCTGGCGGTCCAAGACCGGGGGATCTGAAAGAGCCTTTTACAGGATGTAGGTGGCCTTCGTAGTGGAAAGTCAGAAATGTTGTGTTATAATTAGTTCTTTATGGACTTGCACAAGGGATGAAGTGACACCATTATAGACTAAGATACCACGAGCTTTCAAGCGTAGACAGGTGTCTCATTTGCTGGTTTCATTTTTATTTTAGTGTTACAACTTCTGCCAAAGTGAAAAGCTTGTGTTGGAATAGGATCTCTGCTTTGTGGATGGGTTGAGACAGGATGTGTGCTTGCAGTGGGGCATGCGTAGTGCTGGGTGTTGCAGCCTCGTTTTGTTCAACTTTGATGGTAGCTCTTGAGGAACAATGTGGGCTCTAATCTCAGTGGGATAGGACTTAGGCTTGATGCTTGTAAGGTTTTTTGTAGAACTGGTATTTGGACCACACAGTTACGTTTTTTGGAATATGTGTTTGAATGAGCTGTAGGTGACAGTGTAGAACAAGGAACACACGGATCGGATGCCTACAAGGTTCATGCTGCGAACCACATTTCTTTTATAGTTTTTGCTTGTCATTTAGGCAAAAATGTAATATGTTTTTGTTGGATTCTGTTCAGGTATGTACATCACACCCAGATATCGGATTCTGTTTCTGTCATGCACTTCAGATCCATGTAAGCTTTTTTTGCTGGATTCCTTTGAGGCTTGCACTTGACTCCCATGTCTACAAGACTGAGGTGGACAGCATGGGGAATAAGTTCATATTAGGCTGGTGTGGAAATGGATTTCTAGAATAGCTTCAGTGTATGTGCCAGTGATGAGCCCTGGGAAGTTAGCACTTGAGAATGGGCTAGTGGTCATTGCAAAGTGTAATGTTATAAGAACAGGATGCTCTGCAGCCATGAAATGCAGCCACGAAATGCAACCCTTGTTTAAACCGTGTTTGTTATCTGCCCTGCAATAACCCTCTCTCTTTCCCACGGCAAGGGGGGCATTGAGCACATTTCAATCCCGCTTACCACTATGTTTTCCCTGGTGGTAGCGGGTATTGAAAAGCGGCTGTATGTCCATCCATCTAAATTAGGTGGGCGGACATACGGCCAGACCTCCAACGTGTAAGGGGCCATTGGAGGGGCTTGACCACCCATCGTCAAACCAGCCTGACTCTAAATCCGGCGGGCCGGCCATAATGTTGGTGAGAAGAGAACTCCGTCACCATTGCGACGGAGATCTCTCTCCGCCAACATTTAAATTGGGCACGAAGTGGCGCAAGAGATGTTTGTCAGTCAAGTGAAACTCGCATCACTAATTTGTTCATGATATTTAGGATCAAATCTTTTTATTGGCAGACAATTAGGCAAATCACATACACAGCAAGCCGCCTACAACCCATTACGGGCCAGCCGCGAAGTTCAGATGCATACCAAGGAGCAGAGCCAAATACAGCAAAGTAGCAATCGCGGAGTGGGCATGTTAATACACAGCATGACGCCTACAACCCAAATTGGGCTGGCCGCGAATGGGGGACAAGAGATAGAGGCCTTCCAGGCTCAATAAGAATGCAAGAGTTGCCATAAACAGCTGAGTATAGCAATGGTCGTAGCACAGTATCGCTGAGTGCTTTAGAATGCTTTGCATGCCAAGTAAAACAAAGATAAAGGAACATTCAAAATTGAACAAAACCCTCACCCACCCTCTCCCCATCCGACTAGATCATGCTGGGTTTGCAAGTTGTCTGGCTAGGACTGCTGTGAATCAGAAACATTCGAATTATGGGGCCTCGGCCTCCCCCTGTTCAAGAGGCAAAAGTCTAAGGATACGCGAGTACGCTAGACAGGACCGCTCCCCGAACTCTTTGGACAAGCTAGAGATGGTAATGAATGGGTACCATATTTTCGCTTCTGTGTATGTGATTGCCCTTGGGGTGAATGTGATTGCCCCTTGGGGTGAATGTGATTGCCCCTTGGGGTGAATGTGATTGCCCCTTGGGGTGTATGTGATTGCCCCTTGGGGTGTATGTGATTGCCCATGGGGTGTATGTGATTGCCCCTTGGGGTGTATGTGATTGCCCCTTGGGGTGTATGTGATTGCCCCTTGGGTGTATGTGAGTGCCCCTAGGGTGTATGTGAGTGCCCCTAGGGTGTATGTGAGTGCCCCTAGGGGTGTATGTGAGTGCCCCTAGGGGGTATGTGAGTGCCCCTAGGGGTGTATGTGAGTGCCCATGGGGTGTATGTGAGTGCCCATGGGGTGTATGTGAGTGCCCATGGGGTGTATGTGAGTGCCCCTTGGGGTGTATGTGAGTGCCCCTTGGGGTGTATGTGAGTGCCCCTTGGGGTGTATGTGAGTGCCCCTTGGGGTGTATGTGAGTGCCCCTTGGGGTGTATGTGATTGCCCTTGGGGTGGATGTGATTGCCCTTGGGGTGTATGTGATTGCCCCTGGGGTGTATGTGATTGCCCCTGGGGTGTATGTGATTGCCCCTGGGGTGTATGTGATTGCCCCTGGGGTGTATGTGATTGCCCCTTGGGGTGTGTCAATGCCCATGGGGTGTATGTGATTGCCCCTTGGGGTGTATGTGATTGCCCCTTAGGGTGTATGTGATTGCCCCTTAGGGTGTATGTGATTGCCCCTTAGGGTGTATGTGATTACCCCTAGGGGTGTATGTGAGTGCCCCTAGGGGTGTATGTGAGTGCCCCTAGGGGTGTATGTGAGTGCCCCTAGGGGTGTATGTGAGTGCCCCTAGGGGTGTATGTGATTGCCCCTTGGGGTGTATGTGATTGCCCCTTGGGGTGTATGTGATTGCCCCTGGGGTGTATGTGATTGCCCCTTGGGGTGTATGTGATTGCCCCTTGGGGTGTATGTGATTGCCCCTTGGGGTGTATGTGATTGCCCCTGGGGTGTATGTGATTGCCCCTGGGGTGTATGTGATTGCCCCTTGGGGTGAATGTGAGTGCCCTGGGGTGTATGTTATTGCCCCTTGGGGTGTATGTGAATGCCCTGGGGTGTATGTGATTGCCCATGCGGTGTCTGAGAATGTGTTGCAAAGCAGGTTTCGTGTATAAGCATCTAACATCTTTAAGTTTTATAATGGTCAGTTTATAATGGACACAATGACCTGTTCATTGAATATATTGTTGTACATATATGTTCTTTCCTTACAGTAGTATCACCTCCTCCCCTTGTCCTACCTCTTCAATATATTTTTTTCTTGTTCTTTCCTTCTTTCAGTTTTTACTCAGATTACTTTAGTATGTTTCTTAGTAGCTTAAAATATGATGTATCTTTATATCACGTTTATCTACCTAATTGCCTAATAATACAATTATTGATTTACTCCTATATATTAATGTTATTTACATGATTTCCTACCTTTGTAGAGATTTGCGACTATTTTTGCAACTGTATTTGTTATAAAATCTAAATAAAATTGGTGGGAAAAAAATCCTTTTCAAATTGATGGCTATCTGAGATGGTGGTACTATCGCTGAAAAAGTTAGGAAGAGAACAATCTGTTGCTTAGATGTGGGAGGGGAAGATATGTAGTGGAGGATGGAGAGACAGGTACGAAAAATTTAATTTGAAACATGAAAATGCAAGGTGTCAGTACAGAGAGGAAAGAACCCAAGATCGATCTGTCAAGGAAGTATCCAGAGTGAATTATAACCTGCAGTTACTTTTTTCAGACAATTTCACTGGTCACTGTGTATTTTACAGGTACATCCTGGAAAGGTGAGTCTTTCGACCTAATTAGGATGACAGGATGTTCAGGGCTAATTTCAGGTGTAATTGTGGGGAGTTCTAGGTGGTCGTGGCAGCACCAGAGCAAGATTACTTTGAGGCATGGGAGGTTCGGAAAAATTGGTGTTTCCAAAAGTAGCAGGTTCTTGCTCCTGGGATGTCTAAATGCACGTGGAATGGTCAGGAGATGACCTTGGTTGCTCGGCCTGACCGCATGTAGAAATTTGAATGTGAGAAGCAGACTTTAGACTTTACCCGCACTGCTGATGGCAGCCATTGACGATCCCTCAGAAGTGGGACAATATCATCTGATTAATTTCTGTAATTAAGTGGGTTGTGGAATGCAGATAGCTTTGAGGGGGGCAGGATGTTCACCGCAGGCTTGCCAAGGTAGCATTGCCTGCCTCGATCCTTAAGATGATTCATGCATGGGCTACAGCTTTGAGCTGGTTACTGCAAAAAATAGTTTTCTTTAATTTGTGAAGATGATAGTTTGAGAATAAGCTCATTTATTCCCGCGCTGACGCATTGATAGAGAAGTGTAAATCAAGAACTATATTGATTTGACAGTCGCCAAGTTCTATTAATTATTCACTCATATAAGGAACAATTTTAATATTGGGCTTACAGGAGATTAGTAAAAGCTCTGTCTTCTCTGGATTACATTTCTTGCTGCTGACTGCCATACAGTTGTATAATTTCTTCATACCCGCTGGAATGTGTGTAGGTCATGGGCTGAAGACAGTATTAAGTAAGGTGGAGTATCTTCCGTGGAGCTTTAGGCCTGGGTCTTCTATGGTGAGTCCTACAGGCTCAATGTACACCTTGAACAGTACAAGCAGGATCGTGAAGCCTGGCGGGATGCCACAAGATACTTGTTCTGCTTGTGACATAAAGGTCACCAGTTTGAGCAGTTGAGAGCGTCCCAGAAGTAAGAATCTGAACCAGTTTACTACATTCCACTGAAGCCCGTTCTTGCTTTTAATGTATTCAGAAGTATATCATGAGGAACTGTGTCGAACAGGACCCGCAGACCGGCCCCCCCTTCATCAAGCATGCGATGAGTGTTCTCTAGCACTTTTAACAACACTGTTTCTGTGATATATCCTTCTCTACAGCCAGATTGGAAGGAAGTTAGCAAAGCTAATGATTGTCATGGGGCAGTTGGTCTTTTGAGATGGGGTGATAAGCCTCTTGAAGGAACTGTTTTTCTCTTTAGAGAGGTTGTTGCATCTCCTATGGGCTAGTGAGCTTCTTATAGATGCTGTTGACCTCTCAATGGAAGGCTCTTGAGGGGTCTGGCAGTCCCTTTAAGGGGAGCTGCTGAACCGCTTATGTTGGCTTGTGAGTATCCTAATGGGACTTTGATGCTTTTGAAGGGGCTATGGACCTCTTGATAGACCTGATAAGCTTGTGGTAGCCATTGCCGTTTTTAAGTTAAGGACTGTTGGACCAAGTGCGGGCCGTTACACCTCTTGAAGAAAGGGCTGCAAAGCCTCTGGGGTGGCAGAGCCTCTTGTGGATGGTATGCCTCTTGAGCAACGGTCTCCAACCAGTAGCTTATGAGCTACTGTAGCTCTCCAGCTACCCCTGAGTAGCTCACCTGTGTGCAGGCCATATAAATAAATTAGAAAGCTTTTGCTTGGTTGAATTAATATACATATAAAAAATTTTTAGATTATACAACACTAATAATATTAGTATCTCTCAATGCGTTTCATTGAACATGAGTAGCTCTCAGTACAGAAAAGGTTGGAGACCCCTGCTCTTGAGGGAGCTCTATTCTCCTCGGCGACTGTTGTGGCCTTTCGCAGGGGGCTGTTGACCTATTGAAGTTTATTGTTGAGTCATGTGAAGTAGGCTCTTGTATTGTATTGCAGCATTTATGTAGAGGCTACTACCCCTATGTTGGGCGCTGAAGCACTTGCTTGGCCTCTTTAGAGCGCGGCAAGTGTTGGCCTGAGAGCGATAGAATATCTGTATAGAAGAAAAGCTGGTGAGGTTCCTTAAGGGGGCTGTGGGCATCAGGAAGGGGAGCTCCTGCACCTCTCAAATTAGCTGGTAGGTGTCATAAGAGTGTATTTGGATGGTTTCTGGAGCAAATGACTTCCAGTGCGACCTGGGGAGCTTGAAATTAAGGGATGCTGATCACTAGTGTGGCCGTTGAGCCTCATGAATGGGGAAATGGAAAGCTGTTCGAGAGGGCAGAGCCTCTTGGGATGGTGAGCCTCTTGATGAAGCTTTTAGTTGAATTTGGGGACTCGTAACACCTTTCATGACTTTCCAAGGGGGCTATTGGCCTTGACATCTTCATCTTCTTGATTAGTAGGACATTCTCCTCCATCTGCCTAACCTGTTGGAACACTCTCTCCCAGTAATCGTCTAATTCAAAGTCCTTGGATCTTTTCCTTGAAGAATTATCTTCACTACTTCTACTATTTTCAGTAAACCATCTAACCATACGTTCTATTAATTTTAATAAGTAAGATAGGGAAATTACACAAATCAATATTATTATTATTATTGGTGTTAACCCCGCTTATAAAACTCCTCCACCAAAACTACTTAGCCACTTACCTACCTTTCCAAATCCACTTTCTATTCTCTTTACCCAAGATCCTACAGCTGCCCACAAACCTGGTTCTTCTAATGACCTAATCTCATGAGTCAAATTAGTTCTGTTAGTAATGTAAGAGTATAATCCAGTATGTATGTGCAGCACTTCTTCACCTTAATTACTTTACAGACACCGCCCTCCTTCGCCAAGAGTATATTTAAAGCGAGACGGTTCTGCATCACTATTGATCTCATTGCCAACATTACTTTATTCACTAATTTAAGGGATCCTGCAGTATCTACAGCAAGTCTATCTATGAACCTAGATAATTTCCAAATCTTCACATCATTCATGGGTTTTTCCTTAGGAGGAATAATAGCCCCTAAAACATCCATCACTACTTGACCAAAATCTCTTTTCACTCTCCTCAAACCATGTTCCTTTACTATCTCCTCTTCATGATATATTCTAGGGAAAACTAAAGCTAGATGACATGAACCCACTCAGTTCTTTGATAGATTTAAATGAGCAGCCTTTTCACAAACATAATAAAAATCTCTCATAACACGTTCTTCTCCAATAAAAAGATCTCCACTACATAAGTTTTATCACATATACTTTCACGAACAAACGTGACTATCTCCTATGGAACTATGCCTTACCAAACACCTTTTCTATCTTGCTCCATCTTCAACCTTGGATGTAACCCTGAAAACCTAAATTTTTCTTCCTCTCTAATTTCATCTAAAGCAATGTTTTGATCTTCCAAATTTCTCACCACCTTTATACCTCTTCCGTTATATTCATTATTGAAATCATGTCATGTTAGTAATGACTCTGGTATGTGCAATCTCTTTCAAATACTCGCCATACTTAATTTCCTTTTTACTCTAATGAATGCATTCTCAAAAGTCTCATTATACTCAGTCAGATATGGGGAAAGAAACTCCTTATAATTATTAGAAAAGCACTACAGGAGAATCAGAAAGTTCCACTTCGAAATAGATGGCCACTTCACTAGCTAATGTAGAAAGGAAAATGCATACGTAGCAACTGCCAACTTTAATACTTGTGATATATTCTTTAATCATTTTAGTATACACATTTTCTCTAAAACCATTAACTTTGATAAGTGGTTCACAAACCTGGCATCCTGTAATGAGGACTCAGAAACATACTTAACGCTGCAGTCCAAGGGATGACGCCAGAGGGGTATCTGGAGTCCACAGAGAGCTTACCCTGCTGGTAGAGGGCAGGATGTGAATAACGAATGAGGGAATTTGTGAAACCAATGAAGGAAGGAACTCCGTACCAATGAGAGATACTTACCGGATAGAGGGATAGATGGTGGTGTGCTAAAGATAGGTGCAGTGGTCACTTTGTTCTAACGGCATATGGTACATCTCGTTATCCTATGTTATTTTGGATGCTTACTGCAAATGCTGAAGTGGTCAGCATGTTATTGTGTGGTACTGTGTATAACCTAATAAAGTTTAAAAAAGAAATATCTAAATGCTTTTCATTCAAAGGTACTACTTGCTTAATCTCTTTATGACTTGGCCTACTTGCAACTTCACTCGTTATTTGATCTGAAACATTATACACGGGTATCGGTAAGCACTCCCACAGGCCAACCAATACGAATAATATAATTATTAATAATATCATTCCTACAATTAATTTCTTTATTAATTCTTTCTTTCAGACTATATTAAAAATTAGTATTCACTTCTCAGTCCTTGTAAAGAAGAAACATAAAAATTAAAAATCAGCTTCATCAGTCTCTGTATTATCATTATCTGTATTTTTTCTTTCTCCAGTTATTTCAGTCTTTAGGTGCCATTCTCCTGTCTCAATATCTTGAATTTCATCAAAATTCAGTATTTCAAAAGTGTCTATTTCCCCCTCTGGGTCAGTGGCGTCACTGTTTTTGGGGGTGACGGGCACAAGGTAAGATTTTTTTATTTGTGTTATTCTCCCTCATTGTCTGTCACAAGCACTCCACTGCTCGTCGTCATCTGTCACCAGCACTCCCTCCTCCCCTGCTTGTCATAGTCTGTCGCCAGCAAACCCCCCTCTGCTCTTACTTCCTCCGGCCGTCACTGGGCGGAAAACACAGGGATCGCCCCGGGCGGCAAAAGGTCAAGCTACGCCGTTGAACCTTTTTCTAAAACATGGTGGCACTTATTCCTTTGAAAAGTCATCTTCGTCAGTATCTTCCTCCTACACTGTTACTAGGTACACCCACTCTGGTGAAGAATAGTTCCGATTAGGAACTCTCTAAGTGGTTGCTTGGCAGCAGGCAATTCACTCCTCATTTTCCCATCTCAAATGTTTCTTTAGATCTTTTTCTGACTCACAATGTTTTCTTTTGCAAGCTTTTTTCTGGGTAATTCTTCAGCAATAGTCTTTCGGTCGCTTTCTTCCTCAAGACATTGATAAAATTTGAACTTGCACTTAACTCAGCTTCTCTCGTTGGCTTTTCTCACAGTAAACTTTCTTTTCTGGGAAGGGGTCTTTTCAACTCTGATTCCCAATTCCAACTTGTTTCTGCTTTGGTCAGAGACTTCCTCTTCTTGCTGCCACTCATGCATTTGCATCACAGCAGCCCTTCATCTGACCCCTCTGTAACTGGACTTCAGAAGTTTCAGGGTCTTCATCTCAACTTTCGCCTGAAACTGCTTTCTTTGACTTTCTGCTTGATCTTTGACTTTTTGTTTGATCTTACAGTTACAGAAAAATCTTCACCCCCTTCCCTCTGGATACCTGCAGCAAATTCGAGTGTGACTGTGGTTTTGTTCAGCAGACTGTGCATTTTCATCATCTGATCTTGCCTCATCCACTGTTTCAGCTACTATCACTCTATTTGTGTGACCAGCATTGATCCAGTGAGGCACCCCGCATGTTTAACTGCACTGTTGATGGTCGGGATCACCTGGAAAGGACCACTCCAACGTTCATCGAGACAAGTTCTTCTGACATGCATGCGAATGAACACCCAACCACTGGCGTTTAAACCATGGCAGGGTGTGTCTTTGTAGTCTTCTGTAACTGCATTCACCTGATAAGAGACAGATTTCACCACATCAGCACAACCTTTACAATAATCCAGTAAAATGTAATCAGTTATTAAAACAAATGCAGCTGTGCAAGTCTCATTACTCTGCTTCATGAGGCGACAGTCCTGTCTTTCTTGGAGTACTTCTCATATTCATTAGCACAAGGAGGAATGCATCTGTCCATTTTAATCCTGTTGAAACACAAACGTTCGCCAGTTTATTCTTGAGAGTGCCATTGGTTCACTCCACTACCCCTGAGGATTGTGGTGGATAGCTAAAATGGAATCTTTGCTTCATCTTAAAAGCTGTACAGATTATTGCACTTCCTTTCCGAAGTGAGTGCCACGCTCCTTCTCAATAGAAGCTGGGAGATCAAATCTTGGTATTAATTCCATTAACAACAATTTGGCAACTGTAAGGTTATCTGCTCTCCCAGTGGGAAATGCCTCAACCCATTTTAATAATCGGCAGACCACTACCATGATGTACTTCAAGCTACTGCATTGTGGCATCTCAAGAGAGTCTGCCTGCAATCTCATAAATGGGCATTAGTTTCATTATGCAAATATTGACACCCAGGGTACAACACCAAGTCTGGCAAAATATATTTTGCTTCGCATTTACATACAGATCTTGATAATTCTATTTATAACCAAATCTTTCCCATTTCTTTTTCACAAGCATCTTCCTGTAAATTTCTTAACTCACTCAAAGAAGTCTGATTTCAATCCAGTTAGAAACAGTTTACTTTACTAGAGCCTTGTACACTTGAAAGTTTTTCATTTCCACTTTCTTGAGCAACTCACTCTTCCTGCAACGCACAATACCTCACCATACGGTCAGCATGTGTGTTTCCTTAGGTGACCAAATCCTTGCCAGCCTTATGGGCCTGACACTTTACAACTGCCACTTCCTTTGGTTTTTGAATTGCATTTAACAGAACCAATATCTATATACTGTTCTTAAGCACCCGAGGACGTCATGAATCCTCTGTTTGAGCATAGTTGTTCATAATCATGGACAACACCAAAACCATATGGGCTATCTGTATAGATCGTTACATCCACATTTTCTGACAAGCAGCAAGCTCTAGTTAAAGAAATCAACTCTGCTACTTAGCTGAGGTCCCATCAGGTAAAGAGGATTCTTCTATTGTCTCTGTAATAGAGCATACTGCATAAGCAGCTGTCAATCCTACATATTGGTCTCCCAAACAAGAACCACCAAAAAGCATGTAAAATTTGACAGCTCTAATGGGACTTCTTTTATGTCTGGTCTTGGTTTTGTGCATAATTTGGTCACTTCACTACAATCGGGCTCCATTTCATTATAAAATCCACTATCCCTATACTCGCATTTGTCTGAAATCAGAAGCAGTGTTGCCAGATTCAAAACATTGCATCTTCGAATAGATATATACTCTGCTCTGAGAATCACATGCTCATATCGTGTTACCCTGCTGTTTGTCATGGGTTGTGCTTTTGCTCATGTCAAAATAATTTCAACTGAATATAGGACATAAAAAATTAAGGTATGGCCCATCACAATCCCTTCGCTTGTTTAATTGCCAGACAAACTACTGCAATCGATTTTAGACATCCGGGAAGACTTAATAGCCACTGGATCCAACACTCCTGAAAAATGTGCCACTAGGCGCATGAGTCCTCCATGTTTTTGTATAAGGATTGAAAGTGCACATCCATCTTTTTCATTGCAAAACAAGTAAAACTTCATACTGTAGTTAGCCATCCTGTGTACGGACACAAAACACAAACTCTCAGTCAATTTCTTAAATGCTTGAGGCACTTGTCATCAAATGGTACCGGATCTTGTACATTATTGCAGGTTAGACTTACTAACGGCTTTGCTATCAGGAAAAAGTTTTGGTTCAATTACTGACAATACCAAGAAACATCCAAGCCTCCCTCTGGGTGGTCAGGGGACTCAATTTCAAAATTGTAGAAGCACGTTCTTTTGAAACCTTTCGCACACCTTCAATATGTCTAAGATAAATAACCTCCTTTTCACAATACTACGTTTTTGCTGGGGAGACTTAATTTCCATTTTCGTCCAAATGATTCAAACAATGCAATGGTATCACGCTTACAGTCCTATTTTGTCTTAGAAACTATTAAGAGATTGTTGATATACTGCATTAGAGTTGAGTTGCATGCCAATTTTGAATTTTCCAATTCCTTTTTGAGTATTATGGATACCCTTGTGGGATCCTTCACCACACAAGAACTTTATTAAAAAATGTAAATGCAAAAAGGAGCTGAGAATCCTCATGCAATGGTATTGAAAAGAACGCTTGGCACAAATCATTGATTGTGTACCATTCTGCCTCTGTTGAAATCTGGAACAATATTACTGCTGGAATCAGTACCACAATGTTATTTATTTTCCAGAGGTCTTGTATAATCCTCCATTTGCCCTTCAGCTTTTAATTCCCCTCTCCAGAGAATTGCAAGGACTACCAATCACTTCTAGACGGATTCCCTGTTCAATCATTTTCTCAATTACTAGTTTCATTCCCTCTTCAACCTCTTTAGTTAGTCTGTATTGCCTAGTGCAGGGGAAAATGGCTTTAACTTTAATTTTTAATGGTTCTGCTGTTTTGATCAACCCAATTTATTTTCCAGTGAAATCCCATACCTCTACACTAACTGAATGTTTCAAATCTCGAGGTAAGTTTTCTCTTGTCAAAACTGGGTACATTTCTACTCTGGTGTCCTCTGAGTCTAATTTAAAAACTGAATCTTCATTCTGTGTTTCTACTGCAACATTATCTAGTGTGCCATAAATAACAGTCATCTTGCAAAAAATATCCCTTTCAAGCAAGTTTACTGGGCTTGTTTCAAATAAAGTAAACTGTTTTTTATTTTCCATCGGTCCCATTTTAACTGGAAATTTGCTGAAACCTGAAGTGATTAACAGTTTGCTTATTACTGATCCCTACAACTTGGACTTCTCTTCCCGAGAGGGGTAGGTTTGAAACTTCCACAAATCAAACTGTAGAACGGGTAGCCCCTGTATCAATCAGAAATGAAATGGGATGGCCATTGACTTCTCCATCAATACATGGGCCCCTTTGATCTATCACCAGAACTGCTCTAAGTAAACAGACCTCCCCCCTCAGGCACCGTCATTGTGAACTGCTTGTGAGAAGTTGGCCTGGTATATGCTGTCCACTAATTATAGTGGGCACCTTGCGCCAGTCCAAACAACCCCTTATTGGAGATAGGTTAAAGACAACCTTATTGAAAGCTATCCTAGTGGTAGCTATGGAGAGCAGCCTTCAGGCTAAGTCTTGAAGGAATGTAAAGCAGCTTGTTTTACCAGTCTATAATCTCTTGAGTGATCAAATGAAAGAGCACCACACCAGGTATATATTCAAAATATATGTATTTATTGCTAAACACACCCCTCTAGTCTCTTTATGAGGCTAGAGTTCGAAATACACAAGTTATAAGTTATTTAAACACAGTAATAGCACAAATACACGTTTGGGCCCTAGGGGCGTACCAAACCATATACCAATAAAGTGTTATAAGAACCACGACTGAACTAGACACTAGGCCTAGAGCCTCTAGAAGTGCTTGGAACACAAGGAACCACCCAAGGTAGTGACACAGGGGGCCCACGGGGGACGCGTGCAGTGTAAATACACAACTGCGATACGCCGTTGACTTCTATGGAGAAAGTCGCGATCAAGAAATTAAAGAAAAGGGACACTTAAAGGAGGACTTGGAGCAAACCCTTTGAGAACTAGTACTTTGAAGAGTCTCTACCCACGGGAGCACCGGAGTACTCGTGTTACCTCACCCAGGGAAGCCGGGTGCATAGGTGCCTTTCGGGGTCGGGTTTCGTCGTCGATTTGAATGGCGATCTGCTGCAAAGTGCTGCTGGCGACCAAGTGGAAAGTGTCCGGGTGGATCCAAGAGTGGATCGGAGATCTGAAGAACCTGAAAGCAGAGGGGACAGAGTCTGGGTCACTAGCCAGTGACCAGGAAGGCGATGGACAGATGCCCACCGATGTCGAGTGCTTCAGGTGCGTTGACCGTCGTCTTGACTCTTCAGCCACGAGGTCCAGGAGGCTTTGTCGGCGACCAGGAGCAGGATTCGGGCTGGTACACGATGTCTGTCGAGTGCTGAGGTGTCGGCGACCGGATTGGACCCAACAAGCCTTGGCAACGGCAAGTCTCGATGAAGATCGTCGATGATGCAGACCAGCAAGGTCTGGGGAACTCACCCAGCAAAGGTAAGTGAGGGCAGGCCTGGAGCAACCAGGGTGCCCAAGAAGAAAAGGATTGGCCTTCGTGAAGGGCTACTAGCCAACGGGCTAGCGACCGCGAAGGAGCCTCGAGATGTCGCACGTGGATCTGGCTCACAGGACACTCGTGGAGTGGAGGCCAGTGATCTTCGGTGCAGTTGGTGCTGGAGGCTAGGGCTACTTGGAGCCCAAAGCACGACTTCGTGGGAGACCCAGAAGAGGATGCACTAGCAAATGCGTGCGGTGTCCAGGGGTCACGGTTCCACGTTACCCACGACAGCTACGGGCCTCCGCTTTGCTGAGGACTCAGGGTAGCCTCGGGGAAGTCTGGAAATCCACCTCTGGTGATGCAAAGACTTCGGCGTCCGGCGGGAGCTTAGGCGATGCAGACCGGACAATTGCTTCTTTGGTGCCTGCCAAGCAGGGGAGTCACTCCTTGACCCCAAGGGAGATTCTTCTGTCCTCTAGTCTTGAGTAGAGCGTCGAAGGTCCAGGATTCTGTTTCAGAGTTTCGTCCAGGGATAATCTAAAGTCCTAAGGACTGGGTTCCTATACTTATACCAAGTTTAGGGGTTGGACTACTCTGTGGCCCCACCTATGGGTGGGTCAGGGCAGAGGGGTGGCTACACCCTTTCCCTTTGTCCAGTTCGCGCCAAAGCAGGGGCTGCAAGCCCCTGATCCGGTTTGAACTGGGGTATGCACAGGGACACCAAGTGTGCCCCCAGTGCAGGACTTCAAAGCACCGAAAGTGCTCCCGCCCAGCCCCAATACACATTATCCTGTCTGGGGAGGTGGTCACACCTCCCTGGGACAGGAAACCTATTGTCCAGGCCTCCCCTGCCGGAGTTTCGTCCAGCAGCAGGAGGCCAGACTCGTGTCTGTGGCAGCAGCATCCATTTTGTGATGCCAGGGCTTTGGAAAGAAGTTACCGGGCTAGCCAGAGTTAACATGTCTTTCCCTCTAGAAGGGTGGAATGCTACCCCCGCCGCCAGAATTGGCGGGAGGGTAGTATTCCAAGATGTTTGACATCAAACACGACATGTTTAGGTGCAGCCATTCCAAAGTTAGCATTTAACGCGAGGTTATAATGCGCTTAAGAGTATATGGTCAGGCTGCACTACAAACAGCATCAGAGAAGGGTCTCCGAACGCTGCAGAGGGGCCCTGCTCATGCAGGGGCACCCTCTCACATAGGAACCACGCACTCTGCCTTCAGGATTGATAAGGCCTGCCATAGGAGTGACTTATAGGTTTATATGTGTGTATGTATGTAGTGATATAGGTAACCTATATCACAGTAAGGGGTGCATGCACCACCTTACCCAGGCTGCAGTAGCAGACCTGTGGTGTCAGTTTGGATGGCCTTCCAGGGGTGGCACAATACATGCTGCAGCCCCTGGTAGGCATCTGAGGTACCTATGCCCTTGGTACATAGTATACCATATACTAGGGACTTATAAGGGCACTCCAGATTCCAATCAGAGATGTGCCTAAGGCACATGGAAACCTTTTACAGAGAAAGCAGATAGACTGGGGCCCTGAATAGCAGGATCCCAGTCCAACTAAGTCATAAACCAGCAAAACACCATAAAAAAGTGGGGGCAACCATATAGTCAGATTCCACCTTCCTACATAACCCCCCCAAACGAAAGGAGATAAGGCTAACCTTGGCCAGTTGAGCCTTCATTGACTAAGTGGCCATATAAGGAAGCACCTGCACTAGCATGGTTGCCCCCTGTCTTATGGTCCACTAAGCAATCCCTCACCCTAAGGGTATGAGATGGTCTCCACCATGGGGAATCACTACCTGTGGTGTGCTTAGGTAAAGTACAAGGCTGGTGAGGTGTCTGAGTAGGGAAGTGAGGCCCTAGGAATGTTGGCCTCAGCTTCCTCAGATCACTGGTCACCATGTATGCCTGTCTTTCCATGACTGAGTTGCACTTTGCTCTAAGGGTCAACCTTTGGCTGCCTACAGCTGGGGGTTGGGTCCCTTTGGACGGACTACTGGAGGGACATGGCAGGTTTGGAACCTTCTGGTCCCAGGTTTGCCCTTGCCTACCAGAGTCCTTCTGGGGGAGGTCCCTACATAAAGGTATGGGGGATCCCTCAGTGTGTAGAGGAATTTTCACCTGGCTAGGGCTACTAGACTGGGTGCCCCTAATCTGCTGATGGGGGGGTTCCTCTGGACAGGGGGCCCTGGGGGGTCCACTGACCTCTGCAGCCCTGGGCTAGCTGAGGCAGGGTAGAGAGGGGCAGGTTACCTGTTCCAGACTGGGTACCACCTTGGAAGGGTCCTCTGCCATCAGGGGTGTGGCCCGGCCAGTCCTGACTACCTCTGGGGTAGTTCCTTCACTAGGGGTAGGGTCAGTTCCCTGAGGAGGCTGACCCTTACCTACTGTCTGGAGGGAAGAAGACTTTTCTTCAACCCTTGTGCTCTCTTGTGGGGGAGAGTGGGCCATTCTTTCAGGCTCCATCTCTCCAAATTCTTGGGCTGGGGCTGTGGCCATTACAGCCCCACTAACCTTTACAGGGACGCCCAACATCCTAAGGTGGGTTTGGTGTTCAACTTCAGCCCAGGCTGAAATCTCCAGATCATTGCCCATCAGGCAATCTACAGGTAAGGTGGGGGACACTGCCACTCTCTTTGGGCCTGTGACCCCCTCCCAGCTGAGATTGACTATGGCCATGGGGTGATCTGTTCTGACACCATCAATGTTGGTCACCTGGTATTTAAACTCAGGTAAAAGCTGGTGAGGGGGGACTAGTTTCCCTGCCACCATGGTGACACTAGCCCCTGTGTCCCTAAATGCCACAGCTTTCTGACCATTAATCATTGGCTCCAGTCTGTACCTGCCCATTGCTGTGGGACCCATGGTAAAGGTGGCAAATCCTACACCACCATCAGAGTCAGAGGAGTCTGTTGAGGGGTCCCTGTCTGAACCAGGGCCCACCTCTGTTCCTGTTGCAAAAGCACCTAACTTTTTGGGTGCACTACTCCCAACTGGAGGATTACTACTGGTAGTACCAGGAGGGGGTAGTAGTTGCTGGGGGAACATTTTCTTTATTGCCAATCCTGGGGCAACTGGGATCAGATTTCCAGTGCCCAGGCTTTTTACAAACATGGCATATGGTTTCTTTTCAGGAGAGGAAGGAGTTTGGGACCCACCCCCAGAAGAGGAATTTTGGGGCCCTGTAGTGGACTTATCCTTAGATTTATCCCCACCTTTCTCTTGGGACTTAGTAGAATCTTTCTTCTGGTCACCACCCTGATTTCTAGTTTTTACTCTGGTTCTGACCCATTTGTCTGCCTTCTTTCCCAATTCTTGGGGCGAGGTCAGATCAGAGTCCACCAGATACTGGTGCAAAAGCTGGTTTTGACAATTATTAAGGATCTGCTCCCTCATAATCAAATTGTACAATCCTAAAAAGTCATGCACTTTGTTGCCATGTATCCAACCTTCCAGAGCCTTTGTAGCACAATCTACAAAATCAACCCAGTCTTGAGTCAGAGCTTTTTGGGTGTCTCTGAACTTCAACCTATACTGTTCAGTGGTTAGGCCAAACCCATCTATCAGAGCACTCTTCAAGACTGTGTAATTGTCAGCATCCTCTTCTCTTACAGTGAGGAGCTTGTCTCTACCTTTGTCTGCAAAGGAGAGCCACAAGATTGCTGCCCACTGCTTCTGGGGGACCTTCTGAACTTTACAGGCCCTCTCCAGTGCAGTTATCCATTTGTGGATGTCATCCCCACTCTGGTAGGGAGGGACAATCTTGTTTAGGTTTCTATGGTCATAAGACCTTTCCCTATCTCTAGGGATATTGCTGCCACCATGGGACTCTAGTCCCAACTTTCTTTTCTCTCTAAAGAGATCTAGGGACTCCCTGTCTAAGGCTACTTGCTTCCTTCTGAGTTCAAGCTGAGCTTCCTCATACTGAATCAGCCTCTTTCTCCTCTCATGAGAGGATTCCCTCCTATGAGATGAGACAGAGCTCCCTATTGAGGTGCCAGAGTGGTTAGACTCCTGAGAAGGAGATCTAGACTTCCTGGGCACACTCATAATCCTTCCTGGGGGGACAAAGAGGGTATCATCCTCTTCATCTTCCACAGGAGGGATTGGGTTATCCAGGTCAGGGTCATTGTCACCCTCCTGGCCAGTTTCAGAGGGGGGGCTGGGGGTATTGTTACCCCTGGCCCCTTCCTCTTCTTCTGCCCCACCCTCAGCTCCTACCCCTTCAGTCCCCAAGGGCTTACTAAGGTCATAAGCCACCAACAACTCTTTAAGGTGTTGGGTGGTGGGACTTTGGCCTGTCCTTAATTTCCTCAAGTTACATAATGCTCTCAATTCCAAGAATGGGAGGGTATCATACTTGGAGGGAAGAAGCCCAGTGGCTTCTGGTAAGGATTCTCTAGATCCTACCTTTAAAGACATTACTAGTGTGGTGTGGTGTATGCACTACCTACTCTAGTGTGGCCTACTAAACTCTCTTGAGTTGTAGAAAGGGTGTGCTATCCCTTAACACACAACTCTAAGTTCAGTAGAACTTACTGTATTCTAAGCTTAAATTATATGTACCTTAGGTACCTTTAGTGGTTTTCAGTTGATCAATTCAATTGAGATTATCTGGTAAAACAATAGCAAGCTGGAATCCCACACGCTGCACACCAATGTGAGAAGTTGGCCTGGTATATGCTGTCCACTAATTATAGTGGGCACCTTGCACCAGTCCAAACAACCCCTTATTGGAGATAGGTTAAAGACAACCTTATTGAAAGCTATCCTAGTGGTAGCTATGGAGAGCAGCCTTCAGGCTAAGTCTTGAAGGAATGTAAAGCAGCTTGTTTTACCAGTCTATAATCTCTTGAGTGATCAAATGAAAGAGCACCACACCAGGTATATATTCAAAATATATGTATTTATTGCTAAACACACCCCTCTAGTCTCTTTATGAGGCTAGAGTTCGAAATACACAAGTTATAAGTTATTTAAACACAGTAATAGCACAAATACACGTTTGGGCCCTAGGGGCGTACCAAACCATATACCAATAAAGTGTTATAAGAACCACGACTGAACTAGACACTAGGCCTAGAGCCTCTAGAAGTGCTTGGACCACAAGGAACCACCCAAGGTAGTGACACAGGGGACCCACGGGGGACGCGTGCAGTGTAAATACACAACCGCGATACGCCGTTGACTTCTATGGAGAAAGTCGTGATCGGGAAATTAGAGAAAAGGGACACTTAAAAGAGGACTTGGAGCAAACCCTTTGAGAACTAGTACTTTGAAGAGTCTCTACCCACGGGAGCACCGGAGTACTCGTGTTACCTCACCCAGGGAAGCCGGGTGCATAGGTGCCTTTCGGGGTCGGGTTTCGTCGTCGATTTGAATGGCGATCTGCTGCAAAGTGCTGCTGGCGATCAAGTGGAAAGTGTCCGGGTGGATCCAAGAGTGGATCGGAGATCTGAAGAACCTGAAAGCAGAGGGGACAGAGTCTGGGTCAGTAGCCAGTGACAGATGCCCACCGATGTCGAGTGCTTCAGGTGCGTTGACCGTCGTCTTGACTCTTCAGCCACGAGGTCCAGGAGGCGTTGTCGGCGACCAGGAGCAGGATTCGGGCTGGTACACGATGTCTGTCGAGTGCTGAGGTGTCGGCGACCGGATTGGACCCAACAAGCCTTGGCAACGGCAAGTCTCGATGAAGATGAAGATCGTCGATGGTGCAGACCAGCAAGGTCTGGGGAACTCACCCAGCAAAGGTAAGTGAGGGCAGGCCTGGAGCAACCAGGGTGCCCAAGAAGAAAAGGATTGGCCTTCGTGAAGGGCTACTAGCCAACGGGCTAGCGACCACGAAGGAGCCTCGAGACGTCGCACGTGGATCTGGCTCACAGGACACTCGTGGAGTGGAGGCCAGTGATCTTCGGTGCAGTTGGTGCTGGAGGCTAGGGCTACTTGGAGCCCAAAGCACGACTTCGTGGGAGACCCAGAAGAGGATGCACTAGTAAATGCGTGTGGTGTCCAGGGGTCACGGTTCCACATTACCCACGACAGCTACGGGCCTCAGCTTTGCTGGGGACTCAGGGTAGCCTCGGGGAAGTCTGGAAATCCACCTCTGGTGATGCAAAGACTTCGGCGTCCGACGGGAGCTTAGGCGATGCAGACCGGACAATTGCTTCTTTGGTGCCTGCCAAGCAGAGGAGTCACTCCTTGACCCCAAGGGAGATTCTTCTGTCCTCTAGTCTTGAGTAGAGCGTCGAAGGTCCAGGATTCTGTTTCAGAGTTTCGTCCAGGGATAATCTAAAGTCCTAAGGACTGGGTTCCTATACTTATACCAAGTTTAGGGGTTGGACTACTCTGTGGCCCCACCTATGGATGGGTCAGGGCAGAGGGTGGCTACACCCTTTCCCTTTGTCCAGTTCGCGCCAAAGCAGGGGCTGCAAGCCCCTGATCCGGTTTGAACTGGGGTATGCACTAGGGACACCAAGTGTGCCCCCAGTGCAGGACTTCAAAGCACCCGAAAGTGCTCCCGCCCAGCCCCAATACACATTATCCTGTCTGGGGAGGTGGTCACACCTCCCTGGGACAGGAAACCTGTTGTCCAGGCCTCCCCTGCCGGAGTTTCGTCCAGCAGCAGGAGGCCAGACTCGTGTCTGTGGCAGCAGCATCCATTTTGTGATGCCAGGGCTTTGGAAAGAAGTTACCGGGCTAGCCAGAGTTAACATGTCTTTCCCTCTAGAAGGGTGGAATGCTACCCCCGCCGCCAGAATCGGCGGGGGGTAGTATTCCAAGATGTTTGACACCAAACACGACATGTTTAGGTGCAGCCATTCCAAAGTTAGCATTTAACGCGAGGTTATAATGCGCTTAAGAGTATAGGGTCAGGCTGCACTACAAACAGCATCAGAGAAGGGTCTCCGAACGCTGCAGAGGGGCCCTGCTCATGCAGGGGCACCCTCTCACATAGGAACCACGCACTCTGCCTTCAGGATTGATAAGGCCTGCCATAGGAGTGACTTATAGGTTTATATGTGTGTATGTATGTAGTGATATAGGTAACCTATATCACAGTAAGGGGTGCATGCACCACCTTACCCAGGCTGCAGTAGCAGACCTGTGGTGTCAGTTTGGATGGCCTTCCAGGGGTGGCACAATACATGCTGCAGCCCCTGGTAGGCATCTGAGGTACCTATGCCCTTGGTACATAGTATACCATATACTAGGGACTTATAAGGGCACTCCAGATTGTTATGTTATGTTAATTAATTTTATAATGTGCATAGCTACCCAAAAAGGGTTTCCCAGCGCAGACCGAGAGGAACCACAACAAATAGAAAAGAGTAAGTACTATTGGTTAAACAGCCAAGCTTTAACTAATTTACGAAATTTTAAGTGAAGTGTTTCTTTGCGGATCACTATGGGAAGAGAGTTCCACAGGAGAGGACCAAGATAGGAAAAAGAGCGGCCCCCATTCTTGTGAGTTTGATCCTGGGAACCATGAATATTTCCTGAGTCGTAGAGCGTAACAGTCGAGAGGGCTGATATTGGCGGACCAGTTTTTGCAGGTATTGAGGGGCAGTACCCATCTTAATCTTAAACATATAGTCCAGGGCTTTAAACTTAGTCCGACTTTCCACTTTAAGCCAATGTAAATCTCTCAAAGCATTGGAGATTGAGGTCATTCTTGGGATTTTATAAAGCAGCCTAGCAGCAGAGTTCTGCACCACTTGGAGCTTACGTAACACATCTTTGTTTGCTCCCAAAAGAAGAATATTCCCATAGTCCAGTCTAGATGTAATAAGTGCCTGGACTACCGTCCTTTGGGTAGCATTAGGGAGCATCCAGATGATTTTCTTCAACCATTTTAAAATGGTGAAGCACGTGGCTGCAGTTTTTACCGCATGTTGTTTCATGGATAATTTATTATCCATAATGAATCCCAGATTACGGGCTTGAGCGGTGGGTGAGGGGAAGGGTCCCATTTCACTGGGCCAATGTTGGGGGCCCCAAAGGCCCCCATTTTTCCCAAAAATGAGGACCTCCGTTTTTTCACCATTGAGCTTGAGTAGATTGGTTTGCATCCAAGATGCAATGTTGCTCAAGCCCATTCCAATCAGAGATGTGCCTAAGGCACATGGAAACCTTTTTACAGAGGAAGCAGATAGACTGGGGCCCTGAATAGCAGGATCCCAGTCCAACTAAGTCATAAACCAGCAAAACACCATAAAAAAAGTGGGGGCAACCATATAGTCAGATTCCACCTTCCTACACTGCTTACTGCCATTCATCAGTAAGAATCATAACATTCTGCTGATAGCCTGCATTATATGGTATTTTACTTCTCATTTGTGTTGCATTACTGGATCTATTGGCATTGAAATGTTTTCTTACTCTGCATATTGAACATCGTATTATTCCTCTGTACCACTTGATTTCTCTCTGAATTGTCATGCACCCTCTCTGGATTCTGCCTACATTCCCTCTTCCAGTGCCCGATCTGGCAACAAATATGGCAAGCCGTGCTCTTCTTTAACATCTCAACATTTTCATTCATTTTACTTCCCTGCATTGATGGATTCATCCCATTCATACCATTTCACACAAAATTCATATTTGAACCCATTTGATTAATCAATCCTCTTTCAGTTGGGTTCGTTTGAGCAACCATCAGTTTTTCCTTCAATTTCTTTTGCATTTTTTTCTCAGGCTAATCACTACTGTTTTCTTGCCAATTCCAAAATCTCATAATTACCCTTTGTCGACTAACACAACTCGTTCTGTTGATTATGATTACTTATTTCTGACCTTAGTCCATTCACAAAAGCAGACATGAAACCCCCAACAGCATTTTTGTCTGGATTTTTGACTCCAATATGGTTTGCAAACACTTGCATCAGTCTCTCATATTTAGAATTCTCTAACTCTTTAAGTTCTTGGGTTCTCATAATCTTTTCCCAATTTATATCCCTCTCTGGAATTAATTTTTTTAAATGCTCAGTCACTGCTTTGGATTTTTTCTGCTACATCTGCAGATGGTGCACTATTAGGACTAAGATTAACTGGTTCCTGTACTGTCCACCCAACACACACCTTACACTCCAACCACAAATCTCCAGGAACATCAGTCTCAAATAATGTGTCTTTAATCAGTCCACAACATGGGAGAATGGTGTGTCAGTTTATGGATTTCATCATACCACTTTGCTGGATCTTCTCTCAATTTCTGGAAATGATGTGTAAAAACATACACATCTGCCCTTGTCCAACTGACATGCACCAAATTACCTCCCTATACCTCTCTTAAAGGAAACTTCGCAACGAGACTAACTTCTTCTTCCATATCGCTTGCTACATTTCTTGCCCCATTTCCCTCTTCCCAATCTTACGTTTTCTCAAACAAATCTTAAAACATGAGCTCTCAAAATAATGAGACCCATGTCTTTAATTTCATGATGTGTTAAGCCCATTTTGTCATTTCATTTTAATTTTTTCATTTTACTAATATCAACCTCTAATTCATCAGCCAATTCTTTCAATTTGTCATGAGCTTCATTAGCACATCTGATTGCTTTCTTAATCAAATATCTAATTTCTTCAGCATTGCAAGTCAATCTGTTTAAATCCACATTCTCCCTCAATATCTTTCAAAATTCTGTTTTTCGGAATTCTAATACAAATTTCTTTAGGCAATGGCTCTACCACCACTGTTTTCTCTTGTATAACCTGTGCTTGGTCCTTTTGTGCCCTAGTCCCACTCGTACTAGGCATTGCCATTGTTAGTGACACTTCTGATGGGGCATTCGGTATAGTTCTTGTAAGAGCTTGCACTGCTTCAGTCTCTCCTTCACCAACCAACAAGTCTCCAAATCAACTGTTAATTTATGAATCTGCCATCATTATCTGATTCCTCATTTTCTCCTTTCTCTTTAGTTTTGTCTTGTTCTACTCTCATAATTATAGCTGGAAAGGTTTTAACACATTCCATCATTATATCCCCTCCACATTTTCTCTTTTCCATCTTATTTGATTTCCAACCAACTCCTGAATGACTTTCTTTTAGTTTTATTGTTCTTGTCCCTCTCTTTCTCTGTTGCCATGCGATCCCACTCATTAAGCACCCCAACTGTGTAGTCCTTGGCATTGGTATCATCTAATTTCTTAATATTAAAAGTACCCCCCATTGGAAACTGTGACTCCTCTGTATATTTATTCCATTCAGGAATCCAGACAAACGTGTAATTCCTGACCTCTTCTGTCATTTCATATGCTGGCATGCTCTTACTCTGCAACTTCTGTCCGTCGTCAGGTATTCCCTCCTTCTTAGATTTAGTAAATACTCCACTCATGTTTCATGCTAAACAAGCTCAAATCAATCTATCACGGCATGATTATGTCAACAGACAACTAAGCAAAGCACAACTAATGGTTGTCACACCAATCCTAACACCAGGGAGCTGCACAATCAACCAATCACAATGTGACTTCTTCCTGAACTGGGATTCAAATGCAGAACCACATTAAATCATGTTAAATCAGTAAACCTTTGTCTTTTTTCACTAGAAGTCTGTTCCTTAGTTAAGACAACTCAATAGCAAACCGTGAATTTTTTGAATTTGAGCAATAAAAGAAAGAACAACAGTCTACTAAAACTCTCCATAGGCAATTTCTGTCCAGCAGAAATCGACCTCCGAGTTATCGTGCCTCACCCTGTGCACTCAGGGTAGGCACAATAACCTGAGCTAGACTCTCAAATCTGGAAAGGAAACAATAATGAATTCAAACTCCCTACCAGTGTGTAAGTGGCGCCTCGCTGTACATTTCACAATACAGACAAATACTCAATATCTTGAGATCTTGGATTTTTTCAATTAAATCAGTTAGCCAACTCAGTTTTATTTAAATAATTTCAAATGGGTTTACAAATATGAATAATACATAATCACAACCATAATCAACCCACCAATTGAACCCACAATCATTATTGCATATCAAAACAACTCAACACAAAAGCAGAAATCCATCTTCACAATTTGTCTCAACAATGTTCACAAACTCAGTTTCTCCCTTTTCATACTTGCACTCCTAGTTCATTGAGGACCGTACAGTAACATGGCTTGTCACTCTGCAGGAGGATCCAGCACCAAAAGTTGGCAAATCTCCTAAAACATATTTCTCCTTCGACCAGGGTAAAAATTATCTAAAAACTATCAAATCTAAATAGGGGGCCCCTTAAAGAGAGGTGCTCTAACGCGAACCATCCACTGCTAACAAGTTTGTGGGAGCCAATCCCTAATATTTTGAACAACTCATTTCTTACCCAATTAATTTGGCTCCAAAATCTCCTATAGATCTAGCGACTAGACACTACACTCCCCTTGGAAAAGTATACATTTCAGCAGAGTAAACCTAAATAAATGAGGAAACACTAATAACTGAGTTCTAGATCAAAAATAAGGAAAAATATATGAACTCCTTGCATGCGTGGGGCGGCTGGGAGCCGTTCCACGCCACAATGCTCGTGTGTAGGAAGGCCCCCGGCCGTCCTCACACATGGCACAGGAAATCCCTCTGGTGCGGGCCTCCCTCGAGAGACAAATATAAAGGACTGCTGCATATTAGGATTCTAAATTGAAAATGTTATGTACCCCAAATGCATAAGACCAGTATTATTACTAATTAATTATTAATGCATTTGCAGTGATTTTCCAGATCAGCAATGTACAGGTAAATGTTGTAGGTCAGAAACCCTGAATAATGCCAGAGGTCCTCTGCGAATGCGTATGCACTTATATATGAGGTATTTGTATAGGTAACTCTGATGTAAGCTTTATTAGCAGAGCACGAGTTCTTTTCAATGTTCGAGGTGAAGTGTAATGCAGTTATTACAGCTGGAAATGTCCAACCAGAGTTCTTGAAAGTAACACTTTAGTAAAACCTCAACAATATAAATGTATGTACTGTAATACATAGTAATCACCCCCAGTACCATAAGAGAATAGCACCATGAATGCAGTTTCCATGCTGGTCACCCCGGTTACACACACTCTGTACGGTTTGTGATCAGGAATTCGAAATCATGTCCTGTCGTAAACAAAAGAAACTGTAGAAGTTCATCACTGGTGAATCAACACATAAGAACTCAAAAACACTTTTCATAAAGGCCACCTGATTGCAAACACCAAAAAGTTATGAAAGAACAGGAATCATATGTCTCAGAGTTCACAGACAAGGTTATGAAAACAGGAAATTTGCATAAATATCAGTTTAGAGTTAGGGTTTTCTGAAATATGGTTATCTTTGGACTTATGCTCACCAGACAGGCACCCTCCACACATCTTCACTTGTGGAAAGATGGCCCCTGGGCAGCCCTCACCCAGTTCATCTGATGGGTATAGGGGCCTACTTTCTGTCCTGTGTCTGTCATTTGCCTGAGGTCTTCCATGCAGACAGTGTCAGGAACAGCATAGTTGGGTCTTGCCCTGCTGCCTTAATGTACTGTGAGGTCTGATGCCTACGTGACACCCACAGGTGCGTTGAAGTCTTGCGTATCACCCTCAGACAGGACCTGGAGACCAAAAAGGGAGAGAGGAACATGAGGTGGTGGTTAAGGCACTCCTTGTTATATGTAGGCAGCAACCACTCTCCCTTTGTCAGTCACCTTTTCGTGATATATATATATTTATCATCCAAGCCGGACTCTAATAGTAGGCGACTCGAGGGTGATCATGTGCAGTCTCACCACGCACCGTTTCCGATGTTCATGAACTTAATGCACATGATGGTTGTGACCATCCACATTTATAGGGGGTGGCTAAATTCATGGCTGGTTATGGCTACTGCACCCCAAAAACAGTGTCATGCCAAGAACCTGGACTAGAAGGTTAAAGGGGCCATCCCCTCCAAAACCACAGGATTAGGAGAGCAGTTTAGGGTCTCTCAAAAATGAGGCACACTAAGAGGTGTCCTAGAGGAGCATCAAATCAGCACTCTGCAGGGTCCTTGGCCTTAGTGGCGCCTCAAAGTGATTTAAATGTGACAAGATGCGCGGGTCGGGGGCTGCTCGACAAAAGGAGAAATGTTAGGTGGGGAACAGATACAAAGATGGTGAAGACATATTCTCACACACACTGTAATGCCAAGTTCTAAGAGTTATTTACATTATGAGTCAGACTGTGAGATCACTAACCACCTCCAAGTCCCCACCCCTAGAGATCCGACCAGAGGTGACTGTTATGGGCTCACTGCCCGAGCTTCCCTCACTGTCTCCATCTTCAGAAGTTCCACCAGAGGTGGCTGCTATGGGTTCACTGTCCAGGCTCCTCCTCACGGTCTCCATCTTCAGAGGTTCCACCAGAGGTGGCTGCTATGGGTTCACTGCCCGAGCTTCCCTCACTGTCTCCATCTTCAGAAGTTCCACCAGAGGTGGCTGCTATGGGTTCACTGTCCAGGCTCCTCCTCACGGTCTCCATCTTCAGAGCTTCCACCAGAGATGACTGCTATGGGTTCACTGTCTGGGCTCCTCCTCACGGTCTTTCTGTTCAGAGGTTCCACCAGAGGTGACTGCTATGGGTTCACTGTCCAGGCTCCTCCTCACGGTCTCCATCTTCAGAAGTGCCACCAGAGGTGGCTGCTATGGGTTCACTGTCCAGGCTCCTCCTCACGGTCTCCATCTTCAGAGGTTCCACCAGAGGTGGCTGCTATGGGTTCACTGCCCGAGCTTCCCTCACTGTCTCCATCTTCAGAAGTTCCACCAGAGGTGGCTGCTATGGGTTCACTGTCCAGGCTCCTCCTCACGGTCTCTATCTTCAGAGGTTCCACCAGAGGTGACTGCTATGGGTTCACTGTCCAGGCTCCTCCTCACGGTCTCCATCTTCAGAGCTTCCACCAGAGATGACTGCTATGGGTTCACTGTCTAGGCTCCTCCTCACGGTCTTTCTGTTCAGAGGTTCCACCAGAGGTGACTGCTATGGGTTCACTGTCCAGGCTCCTCCTCACGGTCTCCATCTTCAGAAGTGCCACTAGAGGTGGCTGCTATGGGTTCACTGTCCAGGGTCCTCCTCATGGTCTCCATCTTCAGAAGTGCCACCAGAGGTGGCTGCTATGAGTTCACTGCCCAAGCTCTCCCCGCTGAAGTGCCACCAGAGATGACTGAAGGTGGCTGGTGCCCCAACAGTAAACCCTCACTGCGTCCTTTCTCCCGTCACTCCATCCCTACGTTCAGATCCCTCCTGAGGACTGAACTGCGTAGAGTTCTACTCACTGGACCACATTATATAGAAGATCCACCTCACCGCTCAGTCGATCACTCTTGCACTTCCCCCTTGATGTGTTATGAGAGAATCCAGAGAGCGCCCAGAAACTCCGAAGTCTCTTGGTGCCAATGTGCGTTGGCATCATGACACAGAAGAGAAACTATTCAGAGCAGAAGAGTCAAGGTTTTTTCCTGATGAGTCCATGAGTGATCATGGTGGGAAGGATGGAAGTTCAATGCCAGCCTAGATATCTGTGTCCTTTATCCTAGAGAGTCTGCAGAGGGGGGACTTGAAGTAATATTGGGTGGAGAGTGTTCAAGGGGGAGCAGGTGACCATCCGCTTGAAGAGGACAAGAAGGGCAGAGCCCTGAATGAGTCTGTGCCCTCCACAGAGAGCTGGAAGGGATGCTCTGGCGAGCATAGGTACCACATGAAGCGGTTTTAGGACAGGCCTTGCATTGAGGTGAGAGGGGGCTGCATGATTCTGAAGACCACTGACAAGAGTGGATTGGATGTCAGAGTAGGTAGATATGTAGGTAGGTAGGTACTAGTCGGCTTTATCAGGCTTCAATAGCCCCTCAATGACCTTCAAACGTGAGGCCGAGCACAATTCCGCACACCCACCATGGGTGCAGGGTCCAAGAAGAAGGATATAACGGTAGTGATTGGTCAGCTGGAGACTGGTGTCAATATTAACTCCCAGGGTCTTTACATGGGTAGAGGGTGTGGGGTGGGCCCCAAGTAAGAGGGCCATCAGGCAGAAGTCCACAGGGAGGCTCTCCCACTGGTGAGAAGTGCCTCAACCAGTGCTTGTCAAGCCATCTCTTTACACCAGGCTGATGTTTCTCAGACTTCCATCATCCTTAGGACAGGATGCGTTTATCCTTAGGACAGGATGCGTTTATCCTTAGGACAGGATGCATTTATCCTTAGAACAAGGTACGTTTATCCTTAGGACAGGATGCATTTATCCTTAGGACAGGGTGTGGTTATACTTCGGACAGGATGTGTTTCTCCTTAGGGCATTATGTGTTTATCCTTAGGACAGGACACGTTTATCCTTAGGTCAAGATGCGTTTATCCTTAGGACAAGACGCGTTTATCCTTAGGACAGGACTCGTTTATCCTTAGAACAAGAAACGTTTATCCTTAGGACAAGAAGTGTTTATCCTTAGGACAGGACGTGTTTATCCTCAGTATAAGATGTGTTTATCCTTCGGACAGGATGCGTTCATCCTTAGGACAAGATGCGTTTATCCTTAGAACCAGATATGTTTATCCTTAGGACAGAATGCGTTTATCCTTAGGACAGAATGCGTTTATCCTTAGGACAGGATGCATTTATCCTTAGGACAGGATGCATTTATCCTTAGGACAGGATGCATTTATCCTTAGGCCAGAATGTGTTTATCCTTAGCACAGGATGCTTTTATCCTTAGAACGGGATGCATTTATACTTAGGACAGGATGTGTGTATCTTAGGACAGAATGTGTTTATCCTTAAGACAGGAACGTTTATCCTTAGGATAGGATGCGTTTATCCTTAGGACAGGATGCATTTATCCTTAGGACAGAATGTATTTATCCTTAGGACAGGATGCATTTATCCTTAGGATTGGATACTTTTATCCTTAGGACGGGATGTGTTTATCCTTAGGACAGGACGCCTTTATCCTTAGGACAGGACGCGTTTATCCTTAGGACAGGACGCGTTTATCCTTAGGACAGGACGCGTTTATCCTTAGGACAAGATGCGTTTATCCTTAGGACAGGATGCGTTTATCCTTAGGACAGGACACGTTTATCCTTAGGACAGGTGGCGTTTATCCTTAGGACGGGATGCGTTTATCCTTAGGACAGGATGTGTGTATCTTAGGACAGAATGTGTTTATCCTTAGGACAGGATGCGTTTATCCTTAGGACAGGATGCGTTTATTCTTAGGACAGGATGTGTTTATCTTTAGGACAGGATGTGTGTATCTTAGGACAGGATGTGTGTATCTTAGGACAGGATGTGTGTATCTTAGGACAGGATGTGTGTATCTTAGGACAGAATGTGTTTATCTTTAGGACAGGATGTGTGTATCTTAGGACAGGATGTGTGTATCTTAGGACAGGATGTGTGTATCTTAGGACAGAATGTGTTTATCCTTAGGACAGGATGTGTTTATCTTTAGGACAGAATGTGTGTATTTTAGGACAGAATGTGTTTATCCGTAGGACAGGATGTGTTTATCCTTAGGACAGGATGTGTGTATCTTAGGACAGGATGTGTTTATCCTTAGGACAGGATGTGTTTATCCTTAGGACAGGATGTGTTTATCCTTAGGACAGGATGTGTTTATCCTTAGGACAGGATGTGTTTATCCTTAGGACAGGATGTGTTTATCCTTAGGACAGGATGTGTGTATCTTAGGACAGGATGTGTGTATCTTAGGACAGGATGTGTTTATCCTTAGGACAGGATGTGTTTATCCTTAGGACAGGATGCGTTCATCCTTAGGACAGGATGCGTTCATCACAGGGACTGTCCCAATGAATCAGACTGACACCACCAGAGGGCTGCAGCTCAGCGTGACACGGAGAGGAGAGGTCAGTGACCTCTGGGACCTGCTCTCACTGCAGGAGCCGGGTAGAGCACATAGGCTGCTGGGCGAACCCCAGTGATTATTGGAAGGTGTCCATGAGACGGGGTGACTGGCATCTACCCCACCACAACTGACTGGAGCATGGAGGGTCAGAGAGCCACAGCTGGTGATGTTAGGAAGAGGACAGGTGTAGACAAAAACCTTTCCAAGATCCCTTGTCAGAAGTCTTCAGCTGATCTTATGTCTGCCATTGATTTGTTGAGAATGCGTGACTGTCACCCCTGATGCGTTGTTCTTGTCCGGCCTGGACAGTATTGGATGCATCAGAGAGATGCACAAGGATTAGAGCCTGACCCTGGGGAGGTGGCAGCGGCTGGAGCGGCTGTCGTCCCTCACCTCCCCCGATGCTGGAGGCCGACTCGAGGTGTGGGTCAAGCGGATCTCGTTAGTGTGGCGTCAAGTTCGCCGATGTTGTCTCTGCAGCTTTGCTTCTATCTCACGGCTCGTGGAGTCCAGCCGCGTTGTACGAGGAGCACACAGCGCGCTGCGCTCCAACAAGGCATGCAGGAGTGGAGCAGGCTCAGCATCTCCACACGCCGACAACAGACTATGGCGCCTAAGACGGAGCGGGCACCAAAGCTCGTGGTGGAGACTAGAAGAGCCTCTACAATCATGACTCTGCCCAAGAATCAGGGAGGGTGGGGGGCTCCGAACATAACCATGTATTGTTGGGCATGTACCCTACAATATATGGGACACATGCTTAGCTCAACACAATCCCGTCAATTCATGAACTTATAATGGGGGGGAAAGCTAAAGGTTTGTTGTTGAAAAATCTGGAACCTAGCTACTACAAAAAAAACAAAATGTAAGTTCTTGTTAGGGGCTTTTCGAGTATGGCGACAATGTAAAAAGAAAATAAATTTACCTAAATATAATTATTATACGCCAGTATGGGGGAGACCCCTGCTACCGGTGAAATTCCAAAACTGGATAGTAAGGAATTGGTCGCAAAAAGGAATCATACGGATGGGCGGTCTATTTTCTGGAGAATATTTGGGGATCTTCGGGAGAAGTTTGGGATTATCAATCAGCAGTTCTTTAAATAGCTCCAGATGCGGGATTTTATAAATACGTTGTTGAAGACCTCCGGGCCAATGATTCGAATGCCTATTATCGAGGCAATCGATAAGAGAGCTAAGATTGGTGTTATTTATGACCTATTGATGCAAAACCTACCGGACAATTTAGAATCTCAGGGGCGGTGAGCAGTCAAAATATCGAAAATAATATATCGATATACAATAATATCGAAGTTAAAATATCGAAGGGACAGAATATCGATGTGAAGAATATCGATGGACAGAATATCGACCCTAAGGTAAGTAATATCGAATTTTTTAATATCGATGTTACTAATATCGATATTTGTATTATTGTTATGTATTTTGTTATGTTTTTAATATGTATGTGTTATATGTGTTTTTGTTAAGTGTTCTACTTGTTTAAAAATATATGTATACAATTTTTATATGTTAATAAAAAAAATGTAAGTTAATTTTTTTTTTTGTACTGTAGCGGGTTGTGGGTTTATAGGGGAATAGGGTGGGAAGTAATTTAATTATACTAAATTAATTATTAATTTTTAGGAATTATAAATTAATTTTAATTATTTTTGCGTTTAAGTTCTGTAGCGGGTTGTGGGTTTATAGGGGAATAGGGTAGGAAGTAATTGAATTGTAATTAAGTTATAATTTATTTTAATTAATTGGTATTGATAATTATATTATTGTTAATTAATAATTGGTAATTAATTTGTATTAATTGGTTATTAATTTTGATTAATTGATCATGTAATTTAAATGTAATTAAGTTATAATTTATTTTAATTAATTGTTATTGATAATTATATAATTGTTAATTAATTATTAATTGGTAATTAATTTTTATTAATTGGTAATTAATTTTTATTAATTGATCATGTAATTTACATGTAATTAACTTATAATTTATTTTAATTAATTGGTATTGATAATTATATTATTGTTAATTAATTGGTAATCAATTATTATTAATTGGTAATTAATTATTATTAATTAGTTATAAATTTTTATTAATTGATTAATTGATCATTATGTTAAGTGTATTATTTTATCATTGGAGTGTGTTGTGCGTTTATAGGGGAATACTTTTGGAAGTAATTGAAATCTAATTAAGTAATTATTAAATTTATTTTTGGGTATTGATCATTAATTTATTGGATATTAATTATTAATAGGTAATTTTTTAAATTACAATTTTTTGGGTTCTAAAAATTAATTTATTGTTTTATCATTAATTGGTAATTAAATATTAAATATTATTTATTGATAAATTTAATTAATATATTAAGAATTATTTATTAATTGGTAATGTTTAATTATTATTATTATTGGTATAAAAAAGCTTTTAATTGTTTAATATTAGTTAATTGGTAATTAAGTTTTAATAATTTATGTTTTTTGTTATTAAAAATATTTTATTCAATATTTATTATTTAGTAATTAATATTTATTTATTATTTATTGGTATTTATTATTAATTTATTGTTAATACATTTTCTATTGGTGATTATGTTTTTAATAATTATTTATTGGTATTGGTAAATAGTTTAGAGTTATTTAATAATTCATTAATTATTTAAAAAAATTAATTTATTTATAAGTATGTTATTTGTAACTTCTACGCTATTCTACTTCCCCTACTGTTGCACTCTCTGGAGTTGGAATAGTAATTTTTACCCCTACGCTATCCAACACTTTCCCTACTGTTGCACTCTCTGGAGTGGGAATAGTAATTTTACCCCTACGCTATCCAACACTTTCCCTACTGTTGCACTCCCTGGAGTGGGAATAGTAATTTCTACCCCTACGCTATCCAACACTTTCCCTACTGTTGCACTCCATGGAGTGGGAATAGTAATTTCTACCCCTACGCTATCCAACACTTTCCCTACTGTTGCACTCTCTGGAGTTGGAATAGTAATTTTTACCCCTACGCTATCCAACACTTTCCCTACTGTTGCACTCCCTGGAGTGGGAATAGTAATTTCTACCCCTACGCTATCCAACACTTTCCCTACTGTTGCACTCCATGGAGTGGGAATAGTAATTTCTACCCCTACGCTATCCAACACTTTCCCTACTGTTGCACTCTCTGGAGTTGGAATAGTAATTTTTACCCCTACGCTATCCAACACTTTCCCTACTGTTGCACTCCATGGAGTGGGAATAGTAATTTCTACCCCTACGCTTTCCAACACTTTCCCTACTGTTGCACTCACTGGAGTGGGAATAGTAATTTCTACCCCTACGCTATCCAACACTTTCCCTACTGTTGCACTCTCTGGAGTGGGAATAGTAATTTTTACCCTCCCGCTATCCAACACTTTCCCTACAGTTGCACTCGCTGGAGTGGGAATAGTAATTTTTACCCCTACGCTATCCAACACTTTCCCTACTGTTGCACTCTCTGGAGTTGGAATAGTAATTTTTACCCTCACGCTATCCAACGCTTTCCCTACTGTTGCACTCTCTGGAGTGGGAATAGTAATTTCTACCCCTACGCTATCCAACACTTTCCCTACTGTTGCACTCACTGGAGTGGGAATAGTAATTTTTACCTTTACGTTATCCAACACTTTCCCTACTGTTGTACTTGCTGGAGTGGGAATAGTAATTTTTACCCTTACGCTATCCAACACTTTCCCTACTGTTGCACTCTCTGGAGTGGGAATAGTAATTTTTACCCTTACGCTATCCAACACTTTCCCTACTGTTGCACTCCCTGGAGTGGGAATAGTAATTTTTACCCCTACGCTATCCAACACTTTCCCTACTGTTGCACTCTCTGGAGTGGGAATAGTAATTTTTACCCCTACGTTATCCAACATTTTTCTTACTGTTGTTTTTTGGGGGGTTGTAATAGTAGTTTTATTCCCTACGCTATTTAATATTTTTTGTATTATTTTAGTTAATATAGTATATAATTAATTTTAAAAATATTAAAAGTAAATTTAATTTTTTAATTTGTTATACATAATTATTTAATTTGTATTTGTTATTGTTTTATGTGTATAGATGTATTTGTAATTTATAATATTTTTTTATAATTTATTAAAATAATTATTCAAACTGATTATTAAGTATATATATTATATATTATATGTATATGTTTAATTAATGTTTTATTTAATTATATATGTTACTTATTAATTTAAAAAATTATAAAATATTTTTAACTATGTTTATTTTAATTATAAGTATTATTTAGTTTATTTTACATATTATTTAAAAAAAAAAACGATATTTTTGATAACGATATTTTTGACATCGATATTGTTTTTTCGATATTTTTTTACTTACCATGTTGTAGATAGGATTTCGATACTATTGACATCGATATTTTTGTTGCGATATTTTTGTAGGTCGATTTTTTGACCTTCGATATTTTGTCAGTGATCCCTCAGGGGCATATTCACAAGGAGCTATCGCCGAATTAACTGCACTTTATCGCAGCCAAAGTCGTGATAAATTTACCTCCCCATTCACAAGCCGGTGTTAACAGCCCACAGCACCAGTTTACCCGCGATAGCCGCCGCAAAAAACATCGCCACAGAGGACCCCCGCAAATATCGCTAATGAGATGCAGAGTAGGCGTTCCCGTGCCAAAAGTCAATACAACATCACACCTCAACATTCACAACGACCAGCCACATCGGCGATAAGAACACAAAACAGGCGATAAGGCGCGTTAGCACCAGGAAATTTACACCTGCTCTGACCTGGTGTAAAGTCGGACGACAGCCAGCACCACAAAAGGGAGCACAGCCCAGGGCCACAACCGAAGGGCAACAGATGCCATGGAGCCACTCATCATGCGGCCCGGACACCCAAGAGGGCCACAACACCCACCGCCACCACCCCAGGACCCAAACCCACACCGGGAACACCCCCCCACGGACATCCACAGACGCAGCGCAGACAAAGACAGCGGACCCCCAGGAAGCTTACCAGCCGCACAGACCCAACATCTGACAATGTCACCGTCCACTACAGGCTGAAAGTGACAAACATCCTACGCATCCTGACCATCATCGCCTAACAGGCCTACGGCACCAACACAGCAGACAACCAACATTCCACCCCACACAAAGCTGCTGGCTTGGCTGCACCTGTTGGCCCCTGGGACCCCCCAACCAACACCCACCAGAGTCGGAGGAGTCTCACAGCCAACCACATCCAAGTCCCCCACACCTGTCCTGGACAACACCATCACCCTGGCACCCCAGTCCCCATACGTACAACACAATGCGCAGGATCCGCTGGAGACCAAGCAAGGACCATACGCCCAAGCAGGATGCACGCACGTCTTGGGGGCAATACACAGCACACATGTACTACCTGTGCCCCCTGGTGACACAGCACACAATCACCGCAACAGGAAGCACATATCTCACATCAATGTGCAGGCAACAACAGAACACCGTGGAACCCCCAACAATGTCGCCTTCAAATACACAGCCAGTGTGCATGATACCTTCATCCTCCGACAGTCCATCATCAACCAGCTTTCCCAGGATGGCAACAAGGGAAATGCGCAGCCCCTTGGCATCATCCAAATGAACACCTCAACTCCACAACCATGCAACTCACAACTCTGGCAATGCACACGTCACAAAATCACATACAACAGGCACAACAACATGCCCACCCACCAAACACGACAGAACAACTTACAATGTTCACATGGGCAAGCCCTGAACATGAGCCAGCAACGGCATGGCACCACAGCCACATAATAGCCGAATGTGTGGAGAGGTGGCAACCAGGCGTGTGAAGGATGCAGTAGAACCATGATTGGGAAAGTACACAATGCCATGGGTGGGGGAGATGTGCTGGACACACCGCAGTATGCAGAATACACCCCTATCCATGGCGACATACACCGCTGGTGTATGGAGTGTAGTGGACAGTGGACGCCAACATGTCACCCCAGCCAGTGGGGGACCTTGCGGAAATGTTGCCTGTTACGCCCCCCCCTAAGCGTCACCTGAGTGGGATGGCCCGGCGTACGCTACGCCAGCGTAGGGGTGTGAATAAAAAGCACGTAGGCCTGGGCGTGGTCCTCTTCCGGAAAGACCCACGTCTCTGCCAGGGCGGCGCCTCCCACGCCGCCACGAGGCCGACGCCGTCCTCGTGAGCGGAGCTGCCTGCAATGCTGTGCGCCTGCCGGACCCCGGCACGCTGGACCACGAACCCGTCAGGCCTGCCCCTGCGCAGCCAGGCCACACTGATCACCTGCAGACACCGGCGTGTGTCAAGGAGGGCCCACCACGTGCCTGCGCAAGCTCCAAGCCCGAGTCCCGCGAGCTTGGCAGCCACCTCAGACCATCACGGCCTCCACGACACAGGCCCGCTTTATTCCTTTCTCGTTGACGTACTCCACTGACGCCTTAGGCCTACTCTTCGGACCAGTAGATCCCATATGTGAAACTGTGTCCTGAGTCATGAATGGCAGTGACCCCAGCACCAGACCCCCCCCGATCAGTGAGGCATAGTTTCATATGGGCATCTTGCGACACGTGGTGCCACTAACCCTGTTCAACGCCAGCCAGCGACACGTGGTGCCACTAACCCTGTTCAACACCAGCCGGCGACGCGTGGTGCCACTAACCCTGTTCAACGCCAGCCGGCTACACGTGGTGCCACTGAACCTGAACTACGCAGGCCGGTGGGGCCATCCAACCTATGCCGGCGACACTCGGTGAATGGGCCGTGCTGACCGCTGCATCAGGCCTACACCACGGTCAGGTAGGTCACACATTTGGAACGGAGTCTTGATTACACCATGGCAGTGAACATTATTGAAGGCAGAGAACAATTCACTATACACCCTTCGATGTGGTGGCAACAAGTCTGTGCATGGCATCACAACCACACGTGTCTGTGGGCCTACGCGGACTACTGCCCTCGGCCTACGCTGCGCACGAGTGGGATCACAGATTTGGAACTGAACATCGGTAATTCAAAAGGCAGAATACATTTCATCGCACGCACGGAGAGGCGTAAGAGGATGACGCGTTGCAGTCCGGAGGGAACAGGATCATCTTTACGGAGGTGATTGAACACTACCGACAACTGCCACTGTGTCACTAACTCTGTGCCTCGCGAGCCAACGACACGTGGCTGTGGGCCACTGCTGACCGCTGCCTCCGGCCTACACTGCGGTCCAGTAGGTCCCATGTGTGAAACTGTGTCCTGAGTCATGAATGGCAGTGACCAGACGTCTACTGCAGGGGTGATATCACTAAACTCCCTGCTATCAGTGAAGCAAACGAATGCATCACAAGCACATGACACGTATCTGTGGGCCACTGCTGACCGCTGCCTCCGGCCTACACTGCGGTCCAGTAGGTCACAGATTCTTGATTTGGCAATGTTGGAGTTCACATCTGTGTACCGGCATCATCGCAGACTGCATCCCCTCTCAGCACCTGTGCCACTAAGTGTGTTCCCCGACATTCATGGACACTCACTGGTCGTACATTGGTGGCGTTTGAGTCTATGGACTAGGGGCTAGTTTTCATCCTCATGTAGCTGATACCGAATTGTTGGTGAAAACGAGGGTTGAGCTTTCCACTCCTCCATTTGCTGCTTCCAGATGACATCAGACCTTCCGCATCATGCCCTGGAGGACTCCTTCTACTGTCCCCCGCAACCCTCCGCAACATACACCTCGGACATTGATGGGGACTCGCTCAGGTCGCATGGCCCATCTGACTGCACCGCAAGTCACCGTCCTGTGGCTGGGTGCCTGTGCCGGCCGCAGTGCATCCGGGGCCACTAACTCTGTGCTGCTCAGGCCTGGGACCCCTTCTTCTGAGACATTGAATGGCCTCTGTAGCGATGGTCTTGGGGTCATCAACGCCATGTGTCTGTGGCCCTGCGCTGTCCGCCTCCTCCGGCCTCAACTGCGGGCCACCAGGGCCCACACATAGCATCGAGTCTTGACCGGCCCGGACGTCGCATCACCGCAGGAGGCACATGCCACCACCGCAAGGACCACCTCCAACCGCCATCTGCCAGAGTCGAACCGGTGGTCCTGACAGACCTACGGAGTTGCTCAGACCTGTCGTGGATGCCATCATCGGTCTGATACCCTGCTCAGCACTCCAGGTGCCAGTGACTCAGTGCACCGCAAGCCATTGTCCGTTACTGATTGAGTTTTGTGCTGTTGTGAGGTTGCGCAGCAATGTCACCTCATGCAGTGGGGAAGACCTGGAACTATGATGAGGAAGATGTGTCAAGTGTGCGGACGGGAGAAGACACAGACAATGGGAGGGCATGAGGCAACAGCCCCAAGGCAGGAATGCAGACTGGTGGTGGTAGTCAAGCTACACACCCGGATCTAATACTGGGTATTGCGCTGTGGACTGCGGACGCAACGGTCACCTCAGGCAGTGTGGGAGACCTGGGACGATGAGGAAGTTGATGCAGGTGTAACACACCCCACTGCATCTGCATCAGGACTAACCCGAAGGGACACAATCCTAGCAATTTCTTCACATGAGCGCGCTCTTCTCTAGTGCCCCTACCTCAGTGCACTGCAACTCACGGAACCTCCTGACTGAATATTGGGTGACCTCTGTCCTTACTCCGGATCCCTCTATGTTGCTCTGCAGTTGACTCTGTTATGCTGGTGTTTTCTGTTTCCATTACACTGGTGTCCACTGTTCAGGTTGTTGCCAGCACCAAGCACTCCGTGCGGGCTGGCTTATACTCACCCCACACACATCCAGCACAGGTGTCACTGTACATGTGGCCCTGCCAATAAAGGGGCTGGGCGCACGTGCCCGTAGCCAGTTCAACATGATATGTGCATGTGTCCCTGTGGTCTTGTATGCATGGGGGCCCTGGGCCCTACGACATTACATTGTGCTGTGTACAGCGGACGCAGACATGTCACCGCAGGCAGCGGGCTAGAACCTGGACATGTACCTTTGTCGTCCCCCACTCAATTCGTAAGGGGAGTGGACTGTGCCGTCATACGCAGAGCCAACGTGGGTGTGTGACTGATATGTGCGTGCCCCTGGGCGTGGTTCTGTACTGGGTATGTGCATCTGCATGTGTCTCTATGGCAGTGTGGGTCTCCTTTGTGGGGTGTAGGTGGTCCCCGAAGGGTATTGGACACCCACGTATGTGTTCTAGTTCGCATTCCATGGGTTCGGCAACACCTGCACCTGTGGGCCACCTCCTTTTGGTGTTCTGGCACCTGGCATTGGGGTGCCATGTGTGGGTCGGTGAAGTGTTGTGAGCCAGCCGTGATTGCGGGTGCTTCATGCTGTGTGGTCTGTTGCAGGGGCTGGGTTCTCCTCTGAGTAGCTTGTCTGCCCTGGTCCTGGTGGTGGGTTGTGTGGGATGTCCATGGGCTGTTGTAGGGCGTCGGTGTCGAAGGTGTGGTGTTCGTCTCCGGCATCACTGATGAGTTGTCTGTTCTGACCTGCTGGAGGTGTTGTTTGTCCCTCTGCATTGTGAAGGGGAGGTGCATGTTGGCATTGTGTTGGCGTCTTGTTCTTGTCGACATGCAGACTGTGTGACAATGTACATTGTGACTGTTTGGGGTGTGGTGGCTATTTGAGTTGGGACAGTGTACATTTGGCCTACATGGCTGATGTGGGGCTGTAGCCGTAGATATGCATCTCACAGTTACCTGCTCTGTCCAATGTGATTGTTCTGTTGCTATGTGTGTGTGCTGCAGTGTGCCACGGGGATGGGGGACATGTCCCTGGGTAATTGTGGGTGTGCAGTGTGCTACACCTCATTGTGCATGTGTGCCATTGTGCCCATCACCCCCCGTCCCCCCAGTCCCTGTTGGATCCTCACCCTGTTGTTGTTGTGTCAGGTCCTCTCGAGCTGTGTCCGTACTCCCTACTCCTTGCACCGTCTACACACTGATGACTGTGGCCTGGGTTTCCTCAGACTCCTCCTGTGGCGATGGACTGCCACCTCCTGTCGCCGTTGCCGCCTTCCTGTTGGCAGCGGGTTTGTACCTGGTTTAGGTTGTCACGTCCTGCCGGCGCCTCTTGGCCTCCTGGGCACTCCGACTGCATTCCAGGTGGTCTGCTTGTGGGTCAGTTGCTGGTAGTGTTCTGTCATCTCCGTGACGCTGGCCTTGTTTTCCTGCGGTCTGCACCCCGTCTTCCTCTCCCTTTTCTCCTTGGCCTTCCCCGACCCAGTTGTTCCTTGCTGGTGGTCTGTGGGGGTTGTGAGGTTCGCGTTGACCTCTGCGCTGGGTCAGGGTGCATCCATGTTGCTACGTGCTTTGGCTTGTTTCTGGGGTGTTGTTTCTGTGGTTTTTATGGTGCAATTTCCCACCAGACGCATGGGATTTGCAGGCCTGTGGCTTCTTTTCGCTACTTTTTGTACCGCGATTGGCCTCATCGCATGATTTCTCGCGTTCGCGTTTTTTCGGCGTGGCATTGATTTTCACGCTGACATTTGACGCGTTATCTGGTGACTATCGCATGCTACCGCCTTGTTGTGAATTCCACGTTGACACGGGGTTATTTTCCCGAGATAGGCTGCGATATTGAAAGTTGCGTTACGCTACTCTTGCGGTAGTTATCACACGTTCTTGTGAATATACCCCTCAGAATGCTAAATGGGAACGTAGGTTAGGTACAGAGGGTTTGATACTGCAAGAATCCTTAGATATCGGTGATACGGTATTTTCAACAGCTGGCCTAAAGAGACAACACTTTAAAACTCTGTTTGATCTGTATTTTACACCAGAGAAATTGTTTAAATGGGGCAGAAGAGATGATGATCGCTGCCATCGATGTGGGGATTCAGGCACTGAAATTGTTCACATGTTTTATCTTTGTCCGAGACTAGGGCCTCTTTTTCATGACATGGGTACATTTTTAGAACAAATCATCGGAGGCCAGATAATAATCAATCCTACATTGGTGGTATTAGGAGTAGGAGAGGACTCAATAGGAAACGAGTTGGCAAAAAGAAATGGCTATATGCTATTCATCGCTATGGCAGTGGCATGGATGTGCGTTGATAGAAGCTGGTTTAACCCAGAACCTCCCACATTTTATGCTGGAAATCTAGATTTTTTGCTATTTACAGTTTGGAAACAAAGCTGTACGAGTGTAAGGAGGGAAAAGCTCAGAAATGGGGGATCCGGATATGGTGGTCGATCTCTCAGTGGATAAATGACTATGAATTGTATCCATAGATAATGCAGTTTTAATAGTAAGGTATTTAATCTTGTCATCAGTATTGTATGTTAATCATACTATACGTCTACCTTTTAAATTCCCCCTTTTTAGGTCTCGCGCCTAGCGTTGCAGTGCGTAGCACTGCTCGCGCAGCGAGAGACCTCATGTAGGGGGTTTAGAAACTGACCTAGGAATCGCAAACGCTCGTGCGTGTGCTTTTCGTTTTTCCCCCGGCTATTGGGCTTTGCGTGCGTCTTTATAAGAAAGACAGCACGCAATTGGGCAAAGGCAGGTGCATGTCCCGCCTTTGCTCCGCCCATTCCCGTCCGTGTCTAGGACGCACATCAGCGCGCGGCACAGACGACAGGCTCCCTCGCCCCCCCGCACCTCTGCGGTGCACGCGCCACTGGTTATCAAAGACAGCACGCAATTGGCCAAAGGCGGGCGCATTGCTCCGCCCATAGCCTATTGGTGTCTGTTACGCGCACCGCCGCCATGTGGTTTCAATTATCGTGCCCAGACACGGGCGCGATAATTGAAACCACATGTCCCGCTGTGGCGTGCGCACCACTCGCGGGATTGTTATTATGGGTGAACTAGACGAATTGCCATTGCTTTGCTCCTGAATCGTAGTGGTTTAAGCTCATGGCCCTGAGATTCACAGCCCTCAGCGGTGTCTGGGACCTTTTCCCACTACTGCACAGGTTCGCTAAGTCTCTTCCTTGCCACTTTTTTTGTTCGTAAAGTTTTTTTTAATGTCGTAAAGGTGCAAGACAATACAATACGGGCCATGGATGCTACTGTTGACACGGTAGGACTTCCGACGAGGCTGCGCCTACAGACTTTACAATACCCCTGGCTACTTTCTTTCCACCGCCTTTCTTCTGGTGTTTGAGGCGGCAGAACCGTGAGTTGTGACGCTCCAAAAATCCCATATACATGAGATAAAGGTGCACACCATACATTACATACGAAGATGTAATTGCGGGGGTGAATGTGGGACAGACCGAGAAGAGAGTGCTATGCGCGTTGTTGTTGCAGTCTGCCTCTAAGGAGCATCATGTGATTTTGGCAGCAGAATCGTTCGCCAGCTAATGTCTCTCGTGTGTTAAGCACCTGGCAGGGTCTACCCTCAAATCACAGGTGAAGTCAGCAGAGCAAAAAGATCCAAGTACGAAAAGTGTTTTTAAAAGTTACGGAGCAAAGCAAGGAGTGGTGGCTAAGTCGCCTAAAGCCAACAACCAAACACATTTCTTGCCATCAGCTTTATGTGAGTTTGGGGGGTTGCGGTTAGGCTTCCGTAGCAGCAAGTGCTGTGCGCGGCGCCTGCTCTCCTCTCCGCACCTGTGCTGTGCGCGGTGCCTGCTCCCTCCTCCCACAGGTGGCTGTGCCCGGCCCAGCCCCTGACATCAGCGCTGCCTTCCGGCCCTTCTCGGCGCCGCACACTCCCTGCCTGCCCCAGGTGCTGCACTCCCTGCGCAGGCACGGCTCCTGCCCTCCCCGTACCTCCCAGGCACGGCTGCGGCTCACGCACCAGCCCACCCAGCGCCTCCTTTCTGGGCACGGCTCCAGCACACACATGACCCACACTGCCCCTCTCCAGCATTGATTTATAGGGTCTTATCTCCAGTAAGTCAGAGGTCCTCCCAATCAGAGGTGATGTATTTATTTCCCGTGGTAATCAGCCTGTGACACTCACACCAGCTCTCGGACGGGCTTTGACCCATTTATTTATTTCTCAACAGTCTGACTGACTGACTGCCTACCTTCCTTCCTTCCTTCCTCCCTCCCTCCTTCCCTTCCTTTCTTTCCTTCTTCCTTCATCCTTTCTTTCCTGCCTTTCTTCATTCGACTTCACTCTCATTCCTTTCCCTTCTCTTTCAAACCTGAAAACCATATTACTGTTTTCTTTCTTTTTAAGGCTACCCACTGAATTGGATTCAATAACAGGAAAGACCATTCCCTGAGCCTAGAGGAAGGATGGCTGTCTCTGGATTACTGCATCAGAAAACAAGCATTTGCAATGCAATAGGTCTCGCATATGCGAGAGTTTAAGCTATTGGCATTGTAAATGACTATGCCTTTAATTTATCTGTTTTAAAAACCAACACATAAATAAAAGGCATTGTCATTTACAATGCCCATAGCTGAAACCCTCGCAAATGTGAGACCTATTGCATTGCAAATGCTTTTTTTTTTAACTTCAAAGATAAGAGCGGCGCTCGCTACAGGGACACCGCGCTTTATGTTAATGTTTTAGCTCTTTTGGCTTTGCCAAGGTTCTTTTTTTCTAACGCCCTGCCAGCTATGCTTTGCCTATGCACACACAGCCGGGGCTATCAGTGAGTATTCCGGATAAACAACTAAGGCCGGGCAATGTCTGGTGCTCACCTAACGAAACAAAGGTGCCTCCCCGTGGCGGCCAGTGACATCTTCAGCCTGAATATATAACGCAAGTATGTGATATAAACAATGTTCTCCTTACATCAGGGCTTTAAGTGGGCCGGGTCACGCCCTTTGAGAGGCCCCCAGTTTTTCATCCCACTTAAAGCCCTGCCTTACATAGTTCCTCTTTACTAACAGAGTCTCTTGGGAGTTGAGGCGCCTTATGCATGCGGCAAACTAAATCGCGCCATGTTTCCATTGATTTTCGGGCAGCCCGCAGTACAGGGTTGAAGACCGCAGCATATTTTTTAATGAAAAAGGAATGAATGTGTCTGAAGCCTTTCCTCCTCATGTCTACCTACAGAGACAATGAAAGTCCTACCAGACACAAAATCACGCCCAAAAATATCCCAGTTTATTCACAGCATGAAAATATTTAACGTCAAAGTCACTGTTTCTTTCCTGTGTGCACCTCCCCGATTTATTTTGTGCAATGTAATTTTTATGCACATTCTGAAACATGAACCTGTTGTGTATGACTGAAGGAGCGTGGTGAATGAACCTTCGTACGCTGTATCTGCATGTATTGTTAGTTTTGTTATACTGCAAATGGATATACAAGAATTGTTGATTGTTTTAAAAATATTGTTCATAATGTATCTTTTTTATATTTTAAAGGTAAATTAATTTTCATTCAGTTTACAGATTTTTGTAAAAAGGTATTTCGTTTTCTATTTGCCTCTGCAATTATAGAAATATGGGCACTAGATTAGAATTTCTATTGGTTTGAAGATGTAGGCATTACACGTGAGTACCGCATTCAACCAGTGCACTTTACCGCACCTTTTAAATGGCAAAATCACTATCCGGAGGACGGCGCCTTATCGTGTTTTTACAAGACGTGTGATGCATCATTTATATGCCGAATGTTTCATGACTCGGCTCGCACTTTGCCCTACGACCAGAGCTGCCGACTTTAGAGGTAGGGAACCAGGTTCGAGACTCCGTGTCGGCTCAGCATCCTGTGATTCTGGGCAAGTCACTTAATCTCCCCATGCCTACCAAACAAATGACTGTGTCCTTGTGTAACGTAACTGGTGCTCGCGTAAAGTGCTCCAGTACCTTCGGGTTGAGTTTGTGCTATATAAATCTGCAAAGAAAGCCAGACCCTGGCTTTGCTCTGCCTTGCTTCTTCCTAGAAATTCAACAGCCTGTCCCCCTCTATACCATCCTTTGTTGTTACTTTTTTTACACTGTTTATTTATCAAACATTTTAGAATGTTCTTACCAAAAATAATCACATAAATCTAGTACATAAAAACAAACGACTGAACAACTTCAGGTATTATTAATGCGTGTGGTTTAAGAAACGTATAACACTTCAGAAGCATTAGTTATACTAAACAAACATTTGCAATGCACAAGGTCTCTCATTACTGCATTTTTTCGCTATTGGCGTTGCATTATTATTAGCAATGCCAATAGCATTAACGTTTTGTAATGCGAGACCTATTGCATTGCAAATGCTTGTTTGATAAAGAGATTTCCTTCCCTTTTCTTCTTTCTCGATCTGTAAGCTTGTCGTGAAGCCCTTGAACTATCAGCAATTGCATTTGCACTTTATCTTTGATCCTCATTGTATTGCACTAATCTGTGTTTTGTATGGCAAATTTGCACCGTTTCCATTTTCTATGTAAATAATGTCCAACTGAATAATCGAGCCGCTGCTATGTTGCTTTTGTCTTTCATGAGTTAATGATGAAATTGTCAAGTCGCTGGACCTCTGATGCAGGCTCCTTTTATGTAAATAAAAATATAATAAAAAAAAAGGATTAGAGCGTGACCCTGATACACAATCAGTCGCAGTCCATTAGATCAGAGACCAAGGCTGGTTGTGTGCTGTGATGATGGTGAAAGCCAGACTGATGGGAGTTAAGAATGAGACTGTCTTCTAGAAAGGATAGGTTCATCTCTCAGGATCTGAATGTGTAAGGGCAGAAGATAAATTTAATTAAAATTACTGAGGAAAATTGAGTCAGCTGACCCTTTTAGGTTTCGCCTGCACAGCGCTTGCAAAATCTCTTGTATTATAAAGAAAAGTCTTAAAAGGTACATAGAACTAGCCCATGACTTATCTTTACTTACCATTCATTGGACTCAACATCACTCTAATTTCCCTGCTTCACGTCATCTGCTTGCACTTTGCACGTTTTCCTGCGGCTGCTTTGCCTGTTCATGCCGTGGAGCATGGCCCAAGTACAGCTTCTGGTCAGTGTTCAGTGTCCTTCCACTGGCTACGCTCTTCAGAAGGTACTTTTTATTATTATTTGTTATCTAGCACTCCATACGAGTGCATTTGCCGTCTCCTCCCCTCCCCAGTGCTCTTCCGATATCTTTGCAAGCACCTGCCCCTCTTCCCACGCACGGACCTCATGTTGCTTAGTCCTTCATTGTTGCTGCTCCCCACAGGCCGAGGTGACCATCCTCCTGCGCAGCATTAACTGCCAACTTCACAGACCCCTAATTAATTGCATTTAGTAATTCTGCCAAACTGCTTGTCAGAATCCATAAGTAATTAACTTTTATTCATACTTTACAATTTTACGATCGGAGTTATTTTTCAAGCTGGGTATTTTATTTTTCTCTAAACTCACCTGATAACCTCCAAACTCCGCCTAGAAGAATTACCCTAGGGTGCAAACATTTCAATTTCGCTGCAAACACGTGTGGGCCTATCTGTCTTAGGGAACCTGTTATGTTCTCAATAATGCATTGGTATGTATTCGCTGAGCCGGCATGAGGGTTCAGTGAGTTGAAAGCGTCCTGGATATATATAATAATTAAGAGCATAAACATCTTTAAATGTCATATGTAGATGGAGCTGCTATGCATATGCTTGAATGCTGTCAGTCTGTAGCACCCTCTTCAATAGAATGAGGAGTAGTACACCAAGCAGTTCAGCAAAATGTACTCTAAAATTAATTGATTTCTACGTGATATGTAAAAAAAAATTGACAAACTGAATAGATTTCACATAGGCAAAACCTGATGGCTTTGCCAATGCTTGTTTTACCGGTGGTGCAGCAAGGGGTTGCTTCCAAGTTCAAGAAGCCTTAGAACTAGAAAGCAACAAGTTACATAGTTAGCTTCTGTAACACGAGGCAGAAAGCGCTAGAAACTGGGTGGAAACTGCAAGCAGGACACAGGTCAAGTGCAGCTAAAACAGAGACATGTCCTAGACTCTGAGGAAAGAGGTGGAAAGAACTGGATCGGTCTTAATAGCAGAGCCGGAGGGAGAGGGCAGAAGGAACCATCCGAGGACGATCCCAACAGATAATACTAACTCTCTTAAAAGAGAGTTGAGACAAAGTATCACACTGCAGCCTGAGGTCTTTGGGATCCTGTACACACCATGGTGCAAATGAACGGCTCGGAAGGCAGTGGAGGAGAACATACTCTAGCCTGTTTGGACCACAAATTAAGCCCCACTTCAATGGAGGACACGAATTCTGCAATTTGGTTTCAAAATTAGAGTGATGAATTTGAAGCAGTGGTGCCTAACCTGATAGTGCACCGAAGTAGTGACAGGGCACTGAGAAGTGGCAGTTAAAGGATACAGTACGCATCTGGTTGGGATGGGCGAAGATCAGTTTAAGCTTATGACCCACCACTTGAGCAGCGCCAATTCCAAGTTTGAAGAGACCAAGAAGAGTACGAGTCAATAAAGTCTGTAGTGGTGCCTGCATCTAACCTCAAATAATAAGGGGACAGGAGGGTCCTAAAAGTAGGAGATTTAATAAATCAAACAATTAGAATATAAGAGTGTTGCTAGGCCCATCAGGCCATATATACTATTAGACAGAAAAGTGAGGAACAGAGAGACTAAATAAATCCGAGCTTCAAGAGCTTAGCCAGCGGGAATGTGTTGAGGGGAACTGAGCAGCGTCTGTGAACGACTGCCAGCATGCCCCTGATTTTCTCAAAATGAAGAGGAGAGCGATACAAAAATGAGATGGAAAAGCAAGAGGGGGTTGAAGCCACATGTTTCCAGATTCAGTAACAAATAAAACCTCAAGTGTATGTTCAAGAATTAAACCATGTATGTCCAAAACTGCATTAATGCGCTCTCTTAAAAACACGTTTTACATACATTCTTGAAAGGATCAGTCAATCATGAATTCATGATGGTCACATCAACTGTAACCAAAGTGTTAGTTTTTCCAGTACTCCTTGGAAGTGATTTTGGGTGATGACAAAACAGCAATAAATGGGACTACCTCTGTGGCTCTCCGCTGAGCATTGCTGTAAATAAATTCTGCATGTTGTGTTATCACTAATAGCAGTCGTTAACGTGTTTTACAGTAAAATTGCTCTAAGGACTGGTTAACACGTTCCATCTGTATATCAGTTTGTGGATGATTAACTGAGTATAAACAGGCATCAATTTTATGATACACAGCCAGCCTTCCAAAATCTGGTCACGAATTCATGCCTATGGTCGGTGATTATCACAGAAAGTAATCCATGTAACCTAATGGCACGTTGTAAGGAGATGTTAGTTAATTCTTTACCGCTGCATATTTTTTGTAAAGGCACAATTTGTGCCCTTTTGATCAGTAAATCGACTACTACTTTAATTGCAGCGAATCCTCGTGTTTTAGAGAAATCAGTCACAAAAACCATGCTGATTGCATGCCATGAACTAGGTGATATTGGTATGAGTTGTAGTAGACTAAATGGCGGTGTGTAAGAACGTTTGGTAATTGCAAACATCGTATAATGAATGAATGCACATCCTTGAACTGAGTTTTCCACTAAAACCATCTCTAATAAAGTCTGTAATGTTTTCGTTTTTACGGAGCTGAGGGATGACACTATTAAAAAGCTTGCTCTTGTAATTCTGTCATTAGTTAAATAGATCCTCTTTACTATTAAGAATTGAGTCTCTCAACCACTCATCTGAATTTAGTTATTTTGAGTCTAATCATATTTTGCCCAGAAATGTGTCCAAATCAACCCTATTACAGTTCTTGTAATAAACTCAGTGGTACGTGAGGTTCATCTTGTTTCTCAAAACTTCCTATCCTCAATAATGCACTTGCTTTTTCATTCGTAGACCCTGATTGAGAAGTTACAACAAAATCGAATTCCCTACAAAATAGCATCCAAAGCATCTGAACACAAAAGTTGTAAATTCCTGTGGTACGAATAGTTTATGAGTGTGTGATAAGCCTAAGAGGTAATGCGTCCATTCGTGGAACGCCATCTTGATCAGTAATAACGCCTGTTCACCGATGGTGTCATTCTGGTCTTTGGGGAGAAGTTTCTTGGAAAGATCGCCACTGGATGCAGATGTCCAGACTTTGAATCCCTCTCAAGACAGAGAGATCCAACAGCAAACTGAGAAGCTTCTACCAGAAATGTAACGCAGGGTGCAGATGCGCCAAACTGCAACGATTGCTAACTTCTCCTTTAATCCTTAAATACCTGCTCAGCTTTTGTCGGCCACATAAAGAGAACCCCTTTTTACCTTTTGTGCGATGGGGAGTCACAAGATTGAAAAAACGTTCAATAAATCCTCTATAAAATAGATGGACTGAAAGTAACTTTGAATTTCCTTACCATTAATCAGTTCAGGGTAGTAATTGAAATGCATTTCTTTAAAATGTGCAGTTTCTATTTTGGCATAAGGAGGGTGATCTTTCAAGCATTGCAAAATTTCTTGAACAGGCGCAATATGCTCTTGTTCCAATTATGGATATATTGAAATATCACTAAATACACAATGACAAACACATCAAAAAAGTCTTGAAGGAAGTCATTTATGATTAAAAAATAAATAAAATGAAAGCAGCCAGGTCATTACAGAGCCTAAAGGTATAGCACATTACTCTTGGAGCCTATATTTCGTCCAAAATGTGGTCTTCCACTCACCTCTATCTTGAGATCTGATAAGATGGTACAACCCGCGCAAGTCCACTTTGGAATAAATGGTGTCTTTGCTTGCCTGATCAAATAACACTTCAAGGCAGAGGATACAATAGTGGTTCTTAATTATAATTTTGTTTAATGCTCAGTAGCCAGTACAGGTGCAGAGGCCACCTGGTGAAGACACCGGCAGCAGTGAATGTCGTACAAATCCTGTTAGCAGAAGGTCAAAGTATTATTTTAGGTGCTCACTTTCTTGCCCACTTAAAGTAACGACTGCATGATAACAGTTCCTGGCTGAAGATCAATTCAGCAGTCTGAGTGTTGGTGGGATACTAGCTTTTATATTGTGAAAGCTATCAGAAAACCCCTGATACAAAACTAGTATTTTGCCATAACTCATAAATGAAGCACAAATTAGTGGCATCATTAACATTTGATGACAGTTTGTGACTTTATCATGCCACAAGATAATTCAGTGTAAATTACAGACTGAACTGGCTCACTTTCAGTCCCCCTCTGGAGTTAGCTGTATATCTTGTGAAGCGCCTGGAGAGCACGGGACCCACATCTGGGCATACCCGTCCCACTTAGGGCGACAAATGCAAAAAGAACAATTGATGGACGGAGTGCTGAACAATGCCAAACATTCACCCCCAGTGCTTGCTATGCCACTGGATTCAAGCTAGCCTGGCTGATGAGGAGTGATACCCCGCAACTAGTCCCCGGATGCTTGTTTACCGGTCTGGGGACAACCTGTTCTGTCAGTTCGGGCTGCACTGTTTCCATGGGGAGTAGGGTCAAGGTTTATTTGCATATGGTTGGGTCCAAACTGGGGTGGCGTGGCGAGCAAAAGAACGACGGATTCAACCCAGATCTGTGACATGTGGTGAATGCTTGACAATGTTCAGCATTCCGTCCATCAACTTTTTGTGTTGTTATAAGTCACCCTTAGTGGGAAGAGTATGCCCAGACATGGGTCCTGTACTCGCTATCCCACTGGATTCAAGCTAGCCTGGCTGATGAGGGGTGATACCTCAAAACCGGTCCCAGTGTGTTTGATTTCCAGCCCAGGGAGGACCTGGCCTGTCAGTTCGGGATGGACTGTTCCCAAGGGGAGCAGGAACAAGGCTGATTTGCATATGGCTGGGTCCAAACTGGGGTGGCGAAGTGAGCTAAAGAACGATGGATTAAACCCAGATCTGTGACTGGGGGTGAAGGCTTGACAATGTTAAGCATTTTAAAACATGGGCATTTCTCTCTTAGATCTTTGTGTGCCTTACAGCCTGTCTCTAATACACATCTGGGCTTAGGTGACAACTACACTTTGTGCATTCCCTCTAGGAAGCTGCAAACACAGGTCACTCAGCTGTATCTGCATACATCTGCATTCTGATGAGTCTCCCTGGGCAGGAGGGAAGCGGAGGAGCTAGCACACTTCAATAGGTAGTGTCCTACCCTCACACAAAGCACTGATCAATCCCCTAGGGTAGCCTGGCAGACAGGACTGGGCTGAATGTGGACCTGTGCTCATCAATAACTTTCCTTTGAAGTCCCCTCCACTCCAAAGGCAGTTTAGGGTAAAAGTACTGGGGCTCTGACCCCTTCTAATCAGACACGTTTGGACCCGTAACCAGACATCACTGGCTCTACATCTACACATTGCCAAAAGGCACTGTTGTGCTGCCAGGAGGGACTGCCACTCTGTTAACTGCCTTGCTGTGTTGACCTGCTGCTTGTTGAGCTGCAGCAGGGACTGCCACATTTTTCGACTTGCCTTGCTGTGCTGGCCTGCTGCCTACTACCTCTGTGCTGTGCAACCTCTTCGTATTCTCCAAGGGCTGCCCCTTGTTGCCCCCTGTTGCCTAGAAGACTGAAGGCCATGAAAGAGTTAGCACACACAACGCTTGCTGCGGGACTCTACCAATCTCAAGCTCAACTCTGCTTGGTTTTCTTCAGCGAGATCTAAAGTCAGGACAGATTGCCTACAGCTGTGTTTGGTGTACAAATCACTCGCATCGGCATTGTGCGATGTCCATGAATCCCTGTGCCTTACAGCTTGATTGCCGACCATCGCTGTTCCCTGCTCGCTGAAGCTGCAACACCGAAGGTTGCCCGGCATGGCTCAGTGCACCCAGCCCTCCTATGTGGGATGGATTCCTCGTACCAGTGCTGTGCAACCTGCCAAAGAATCAATTTGCCTGCCGGTCGATCACAGATCGAGGCAGGATGCCACATCTGACTCCCCTGTGCCTCCGGCTGCCACGCCTGATTTCTGTGTGGCTCTGCACTGGTTCGGATTGCATTCCAAGAGACTACCACCCTCCAGGACCGAAACCCGAGACTAACAACATGAAAGGAAAGGAATTGAGACCGCTGAGAACCATGCGGTCTCCACCGCCTACCTGCCCTCTCACGGGCAACCCACCCCAGGTGATTTCCTCAGCCGCCCGTAATCCGTTTGGATAGTCTGTCCTTAAGCAACTCCTAGCAAGTACTGTTTTTGCGCTAACACGGAAAGGAAGCCGAGGGTCCGATCCGACTGGGATCATAGCAGCAGCGGCTCCTCCACTATGACGGACATGCATTGCCCCCCCCCCGCCAGCACTCTCAAAAACATGAAAAATAAAACTATAATAAAATGGGGTTAAAACCTGTTTTATTTTCGTTTTATTTTTCTTGTGCTGAGTCTTGGGGTGTAGCCAGGGTGATGACAGGCTGGAGAGGGAGTGGTAGGCACTGCCTTCACTGTGCATGTGGGTTTGGCCAGCCGTCTCAGGCCGGCCAAACCCACATGCGCAGTGAAGCTCTCTCCAACCCCAGCTGCATTGCCAGGTAGGAGAGTGCATGCACAGGCTGCCAGTTTGTAAGAGAGCACAAATCATCAGCACCCAGGCCAATCCTGAAGCTGCTGTCATGCATGAGAGCAGCTTCAGGATTGGCTGCAGGGCAGTCTGGGAGCCTGTGGCTGCCTGCAGTGGAGAGGAGCAGAAGGGTGGTAGGTAAGTTACTATAATTTTTTTTATAATTTGTCTCTGTCGTCGTCCCTTCCCCGCCCCTTTTTTTCCCTGACACATGCTGCTTCTGGATCATAGTAAATTCCCCCTGTGTACCGTAAGAAACAGACTAAACGCACAAGTGCTCTTGTAGCACCATATCTGCACACTCTCTTTAAAAGCTCATTTGCCTTGTCTAATCATAAAGTATTGAACCCCAGAGAAGCCCGTTTAGTTTTAGCGCTGTTGTTATTGTTTTTAAGCATTGAATGTGATACTTAACAAACAACATATATAATGTTTATCGTTTTGGTCTTGTTTTGTTCAGAATCTAAACCTGTGTGGAGTCTTTTTGTGGTGTATTCATTGTGTTACTCTGTGTGTGTGTGTGTTGCACAAATACTTTACACATTGCTTCTGATGATAAGCCTGCCTGCTCTGCGCCAAGTTACCAGAGGGTGAGCACAGGTTATCTTCGTAGTGTATCTAGCTTGCCCTGACTAGAGTGGTGGGTTCTTCCTGGCTTAGGTACATAGCCTAGCCAACCAGAAACCCCATTTCTAACAGGGACCTTTCATTAGATATCCCCCACAGGCAAACCGCGGCAACAGAGGAAGGAGTGGAGGTAGAAGAAGCACCTTGTCCATGTCCATCAGATCTTTCTGATTCTGCCTCTTGGCGCCCTTGTGGATCATCTGGGAAGTCCCTTGAGTTGCATCTTCTCTTGGTCTTTGAAAGGCCCCGTGGAAACTTACAGAATTCACAGGAGGCAGATATTAAGAAGAAGGAAGACGAACAATATTAACCGCATGAGGGTGTGTTTGAGCCTCATTTATCCCACTGATAAAAAAATAAACATTTTGTGAAGAAAAAATATTTTTCCAGCAAGAAACAGAACAAAGTGTGCTGCCTGTATTTAAAGACATTGAGTGAACACATTTTTCAAAGATTTGCAAAGGTTTACAAATAAAAAAACATCTAAAGGTGAAGCTCAGTGCTCCAGGATCCTTGCATCAGGAGCCGGAAAACAAACAAGTGGCCCACCTGCAATCTACAGGGCATGATGGGATACTGGAGGTATCCTATACCTCAAAGGAGCAGCACAGTTTTACCAGCTTCTCAGTATAGAGACTTTTAGTCAACATTGTCCCTGTTTTTTCATCCTTCCTTTAAAAACGGTTTGTATACCTATTGAGTACCTAAAAATTGTTTTTACGTAAATGAGATGTAGTCAAGGGCTCAGAAACACTTGAGGTGGATGACCTGTTTCAAAAGAGGCAGAGTGAATGTAGGCCCCAGGTTGTGACTAAGGTGCTCAAGGAGGGGGCAAGGGCCAAGGTTCTCCCTGTGGTCTATATTGTTCTGATTCTTAGGTTAACTTTCGGTTTTCCCGAAGTTTTGTCTGCAGTTCCACTTGTATGGCTGGTAAAGAGGCAGCCAACGCCTTCATTGCTGAAACAGGATTATTTCCCTGAGCGTCTACTGGAGCCGCAGTTTGAGTCATGTCACCTGGGAAGCAAAAAATTGTGCTCCGCTTGCTATCAAATCACTAGCCTGCTGCTCCACAAGCAAGCGGCTGAATCATCCCAGTCACTCTCCTGGTCCGTGATGTCAATAACATAACGTGTATTTGTAAAGCGCGGGTTCACCCAGAAGGGCCTCTTGGCACTGAATAACAGATGTTTATTGTTACCCAACTCAATGGTACTCAGTTTATCGACCTCAGAAGGATTAAAGGCTGGGTGGACCCACCGGGATTTGAACCTATGACCATGAGGTCAAATACAGGCCCCTACAGTGGACTCATTTGTCTATTAAGCCACCAGGCCCGGCTATCAATCACCACGGTAGCCAATGTGTTTGACTCCAAAGACTGCGCATGACCTGTAAGCCCCATATGTGTCACAGTCAAATCAGTGCTTATCTCTCTGTGGTAAATTAAGTGAGCATCTGTCCATATGCACATAGAGAACATGGAGGAAAGGACACATCGTCACTATTATAATGCAAGAAGGCGTTCTTGAGAGTGTAAACATGTAATGACATTCATTCTGCACTCCCATAGAATTACTGCCTTTAACCGATTCATCTTGGTTTGTCCTTCAGACTATATATTCGTAGTTAACGAAGAGTATACTTCCAGGATGTTTCTGTTTAGCCAGACATATTATATGACAGGTTCAATTGCGATCATTTCAGCAATAGAGAACATTTGTTTTAAAAATTACTGTTGCCCTAAAAACAGCTGCACAATGAAAGACTTGCAGGCACTGATTACGACTGAATCATGAGGAATAATTTCTGGAATATTATCTATTATCAGTCACAAAGATATATTTTGGTGCCTCTCATGTTATTTGTGTGCATCAACATAAGTATGTGTTTATATCATCACAGTGAGGCCTCTCCAGTACATGTCCAAAAAAACATAATTTTACTGTTTTTATCAGTGCCAGCATCCAAATCATCCTGAAAAATGTGTTCTGCTGTTAGAATCTCCTTGGTATATTATCCCTGTGTACTACAGAAACAGACAACCGCGGCCCTCATCCTTCTAGACCTCTCCGCTGCTTTCGACACCGTCTCACATCGCACGCTCGCAGCCAGACTCCACGACGCTGGGATACAAGGAGCCGCCCTCGACTGGATCCAATCCTTCCTCTCCGGCAGAACCCAGAGGATCAGACTCCCTCCCTTTCTCTCCGAACCCACTGACATCAACTGCGGAGTACCCCAAGGATCATCACTCAGCCCGACGCTCTTCAACATCTACATGGCCCCCCTCGCCGCCATCGTCAGACAGCATGGGCTCAGCATCGTATCCTACGCCGACGACACCCAGCTCAACCTCTCACTCACGAAGAATCCCGAAGACACCAGACTCTGCTTCCAGGAGGGAATGAAGAACGTGGCACCCTGGATGAAGGACAGCTGCTTGAAGCTCAACTCCGAGAAGACCAAAGTCCTCATCCTCGGACCCTGCAGCTCCGCCTGGGACGATACCTGGTGGCCCTCCGCCCTCGGGAACCCACCAACCCCGACGGACCACGCTCGGAATCATCCTTGACTCCTCCCTCTCCATGAACCGCCAGATCAACGCCGTCGCATCCACCAGTTTCAACTGCCTTCGCATCCTCCGCAAGACTTTCAAATGGATCCCCCCCGACTGCAGAAGGACCGTCACCCACGCGCTCATCACCAGCAGACTGGACTACTGCAACGCCCTATACGCCGGAATCAACAGAACTCTCCTAAACAGGCTCCAAACCATCCAGAACGCCGCAGCGAGACTCGTACTCGGGACACTGCATCACGAACACATGACCCAACACCTACGAGACCTCCACTGGCTCCCCGTCGAGAAGAGGGTCACCTTCAAACTCCTCACCCACGCCTACAAATCCCTCAACAACATCGGACCCAAATACCTCAACGAGAGAGTCTCCTTCCACGTACCCAAGAGGAACCTCCGCTCCGCCGACCTCGCCCTGGCAGAGGTCCCCCGCATCCGCAGAAACAGAACAGGAGGGAGAGCCTTCTCCTACATCACAGGCAAGACCTGGAATGAGCTCCCTGTGAACATCAGACGCTCCCCGACCCTACACACGTTCAGGAAGGACCTCAAGACCTGGCTCTTCGACTGATCCGGAGCCGCTTCCCCCCCCCAGCACCTTGAGACCCTCACGGGTTAGTAGCGTGCTTACAAACCCCTGATTGATTGAGACAATGAAGCTGATCAGATAAATATTAACTACAAATACACAATCCCGCCAATTTGCCTCTAGAAATGCAACAGGTTAGCTATCACTCACCGTACACAGGCATTTGTGTGAAGACCATTACAAATATAGCAGATATTTTACCCTCACTAAGGTCCACTCACTAATGCCATAATAATTCCCTGCAACACAGGAGTAAATTTTTTGCAATGCCAACATTCTTACATGTGCAATCCACACGTTCTGTGCAAACTGAAGGACAAGAACTCGGCTCCCTTTAGTAAATCAGCTGTTTGAATAATACCCTTGAATGACCTCCATTATCAATTTCTTCTTCCGAAGTGATGGGGATTCATCCAACCACTTTATTTTAATAGGAACCGTGTCCAATGATCGGAAAATGTGGATTACGTGCACAGTGTGGCTTGTGCCTTAGGCAGACCAGTAGCCATCGACGTTGCTCGGTGGAAAGAACACTCAGCGACTGCTACTTCAATTAGATAGATTTCTGCACACAGAATACATGCAAACCTCTAATGAGACTTTTATACTTGTAATGTACGTGTAATACTTGTATGTTTGTAATATACATGTAATACTTGAATACTTGTAATGTACGTGAAATACTTGTATACTTGTAATGTAACGTTCGCCAGCGTGCTGGTTCCTGGGCTGTTGCTGCCTGTGGTCCTGCTGGCACCTTTCCGGGGCTTTGTCGGAGACCCGTGGGTCCTATTTCCCCCAACGGAGCTGGCTTCAAGAATGCTGCAACGCGGCTGCCCTGATCACCAAGTTTGTCTCCCTCGCCTGCACCGACGCCCCCCCTGACCCTGTGGCTGCCTTCCCCTCCGAGGCTGCTGCCTGAGCTCCCGTGTCTTCCCTGCTTTCCTTAAATTCCTTAATTCCGATGTGCCGTAGGTGATTGAAGACCTTGACTTCCTCCATACCTGATCTGGTATCTGCCCCCAGTCAGCCCTGCTCGTGGGGTAGGTTTTCCTTTTTGGAATTGTTTTTACCTGATTTTTGTTTGCTCGCAATGCCGCCATTTTTGTTTGTGAGGTACCTGGGGTCCGGGAGTCTCAAACCGCCATCTTATGGCCTCGTCATTCCCTGACTGACTCATTCATTTGATCAGCGCCTTGTTCTACTTTACTGACTATCGGCTGTTATCTGATCTGTATTCGCTACCCTTTTTTTCTCTTCACCCTCTACGCTCCCTTTTTATCGTTTTTCTATGCTATGTAACGACCTAGTAACTGATGTTAACTTGTAAAAGATGTATTCTGTGTAACAATATGTAAACTGTCATGTAAAGCGCTCTGATACCTCCGGGTCTTGCCAGCGCTATATAAAACTCATCAAATAAAAAATATATAAATACGTGTAGTACCTGTATACTTGTAATATGCCTGTATACTTGTAATATACGTGTAATACTTGTAATGTATGTGAAATGCTTGTATACTTGTAATGTAGGTGAAATACTTGTAATGTAGGTGTATACTTGTAATGTACATGTAATACTTGTAATGTACTTGTAATACTTGTGTACTTGAAATGTACGTGTAATACTTCTATACTTGTAATGTATGTGAAATACTTGAGTACCTGTAATGTATGTGAAATACTTGAGTACCTGTAATGTATGTGAAATACTTGAATACTTGCAATGCATGTGAAATACTTATACGTGTGATACTTGTAATGTACGTGTGATACTTGTAATGTACGTGTGATACTTGTATATATGTGTGATACTTGTAATGTACGTGTGGTACTTGTAATGTACGTTTGATACTTGTAATGAACGTGTGTTACTTGTAATGTGCGTGTGTTAATTGTAATGTATGTGTGATACTTGTAATGGACGTGTGATACTTGTAATGTATGTGTGATACTTGTAATATATACTTGTAATGTATGTGTGATATTTGTAATGTACGTGTGATACTTGTAATGTACGTGTAATACTTGTAATGTACGTGTGATACTTGTAATATATACTTGTAATGTATGTGTGATACTTGTAATATATACTTGTAATGTACGTGTGATACTTGTAATGTATGTATGATACTTATAATATATACTTGTAATGTACGTGTAATACATGTAATGTACGTGTGATACTTGTAATGTATGTGTGATACTTGTAATGTACGTGTAATACTTGTAGTGTACGTGTAATACTTGTACGTGTGATACTTGTAATGTACGTGTGATACTTGTAATGCATGTGTGATACTTGTAATATATACTTGTAATGTACGTGTGATACTTGTAATGTACGTGTGATACTTGTAATGTACGTGTGATACTTGTAATGTATGTGTGATACTTGTAATGTATGTGTGATACTTGTAATGTACGTGTGATACTTGTAATGTACGTGAGATACTTGTAATGTACGTGTGATACTTGTAATATATACTTGTAATGTACGTGTGATACTTGTAATGTACGTGTGATACTTGTAATATATACTTGTAATGTACGTGTGATATTTGTAATGTACATGTGATACTTGTAATGTACGTGTGATACTTGTAATGTACGTGTGATACTTGTAATGTATGTGTAATACTTGTAATGTACGTGTGATACTTGTAATGTTCGTGTGATACTTGTAATGTACATGTGATACTTGTAATGTACGTGTGATACTTGTAATGTATGTGTGATACTTGTAATGTATGTGTAATACTTGTAATGTACGTGTGATACTTGTAATGTACGTGTGATACTTGTAATGTACGTGTGATACTTGTAATATATACTTGTAATGTACGTGTGATATTTGTAATGTACATGTGATACTTGTAATGTAAGTGTGATACCTGTAAGATTCAGGAGACTCTGTTAGGAAGAATACCCAAGCCTGTGTCCACTTGAAGCTTTTGACGCCAAGCTGCCAGAAAAGACCCCCGGTTTGGAACTATAAACTTCAAGAATGAAACTAGGTTTATAAAATATTCTAAGTTACATACATGACATATTCTACAGCATGTCAGGTTCAAGGCAAAAGTGAAATCTAATGTATATCCATTTGCTGTGGGTTTGGGCCAGTGGAAAAGTGTCAATGTTAACTGGTAATGTCAACAAATATATTATACTAGGGAAGTCCTATTACAATTTTTTTAAAAGAGAGAATTTTCAGTGCATTCTATATTTGCAATACATTAGACATACATGGTTGAAATGTACTTTATAAACTGATATTAATTTCTTAGCTAATCATATGAATTTAAATCAAGGTGTGATTGTTTCCATTGCAAAATTATCAGGAACTTCCAAAGGGCCCATTTTGTAATTCTTTAAAAGAATTCCGTACAAAGAAATGTTTTTTACCTGCACTGCAAGAGGCAGGGAAAGACTGTTTTAAATGCAATTATTCCCTAGTAAGACACAACAGATAAAAAGGATATGCATTATGAGCCAGTTAGTTCAAAGACCACCTAGGGTAGTACAAAATGACATGTAATCCTTGCAAAATTATAGTTCACTCTGTTGAAGGAGAAGTCAAACGTCAGAAGATCTGTCTCTGAATGAATCAAGAGACAACAACGATGCTGTAGGTCAGTGCAGAACATAAGATCAATGAATGTCAGCAGAAAACCTGATGTTTCCAGCACAGTTAAAGTATCTGTGCCCTTAAGGCGCCGCACTCTCCGTTACACCAACTCCATCTTTCTTCTCCACATGGAGTCTCAGATGTCGTGAAAGAGATTGTTTTGCAGTGAAACTCTTCTCACACTCAGTGCAATTAAAAGGCCTCTCTCCCGTGTGTGTTCTCTGGTGCTGTATTAGAGTTGTGCTCAGAGTGAAACTCTTTTCACACACAGTGCACTTGAAGGGTCTTACACCTCTGTGTATTCGTAGGTGTTGTACGAGGGATGGTTTCACAGTAAAACTCTTATCACACTCAGTGCAGTTAAAAGGTCTCACTCCTGTGTGAATTCTTTGGTGTTGTAAAAGAGCGGTCTTATCAATAAAACATTTCTCACAGTTTGTGCAGTGAAAGGGCCTAATCCCTTTGTGGATTTTCAGATGCCGTAATAGAGCTGATTTATCAGTGAAACATTTTGCACACTCAGTGCAGCTAAAGGGCCGTACTCCTGTGTGTATTCTTTGGTGTTGTGTAAGAGCTGTTCTCACCCTAAAACTCTTTTCACACTCAGTACACTTGAAGGGCCTCACTCCAGTGTGTATTCGTTGGTGTCTTAGAAGATGTCCCTTTTCGGTAAACCTTTTCCCACATTCTGTGCAGTGAAATGGCCTCACTCCGGTGTGTGTTCTCTGATGATTTAGAAGATTTCCTTTTTGAGTAAAGCTTTTCCCACAGTCAGTGCACTGAAACGGCCTCTCTCCTGTGTGTATTCTTCTGTGAATTACGAGATCAGACTTTAGAGTAAAGCGTTTTTCACAGTCTGTGCAGGGAAAGGGTCTCAGCCCTTTGTCGGGTCTCTGATGTGCCGCAAAAAATATCTTAGTCCTATATGCCTTCTCCCACTCACTGCTGGTCAAGCGTCTTTCTGTTGACTGGAGATTGTGTTGTTGATTTAAGATGAAATTGTGAGTAAACGTCTTACACTCCGTGGATGTACTGGTCTCTCCCTCGTTCACACTTCTTTCTTCTGACTGGAGGGCTGCTGAATGAAAAGAAATGTAAAAATCAGGGAAGCAGTTTACATAAACGAGCACCAATATGTGATATTGCATGTCAGTGGTTGGCAGTATTACTACAGGAATGTTTTGCATGTTGAGAGGCGGTACTAAGGCTTCCTTTGATACAAAAATGTTGGACACTCAGGTAATGTCAGACAGATATCAGACTCTTGTCGCTCATGTGACATACTTATGTCAGTCATGTGACAGACCCACATCAGACAAATGAAAGACGCATGTTGGACAGTCATGTGTTATGCCATGTTATGTAGGTTTGTAGAGGGCACTGTCCTGGCCCTGAGCAGGTTTGAGTCTAGCCAAACCTATGGACTAGTGGAACTACTCGAAAAGTCAGATCTTCATCTTCTTGTGGCATTCAAGAAGTGAGGAGGAGGCTCTTATGTGTAGTGACAGGTCCTTCCACACTTTATGAGTGATGTAGGAGAAGATGCGATTGCCAGATATGGTTTTTCGTATCTGTGGTATTTAAGCAAGGAGTGCGGACGTTCAGAGGTGTCTGGAAGGTTTGTGAAAGCAGATGCAATTGTTGAGGCATGCTGGGCTAGTGCTATGTAGTGCCTTGAAAGTGGGGGCGAGGAATTTGAATTGTGCTCGTTTGTGTATGGGGAACCAGAGGGGGTCCATCAGGTGTGGAATGATGTGAGTTTGGCGTGGGAGGTTGAGAGTGACTGGCCGTAGAGTTCTGAATGGTCTGCAGGCCTCGGTCAGTTTTTTGTTGCTCCTGGCATAGAGGATGTTCTCGTAGTTCAGCTTGCTTGTGACCAGGGTGTACATGACGGTTTTGCTGGTGCTGATTGGGAGCCATTCAAAAATCATCTTCAGCATCTTCAGGGTATGGAAGCATGAGGTGGTGATGGCATTGACTTAAGCTGTCATGTCGAGTTTGGTGTCGATGACGATCCAGAGGTTCTTGGTGTGGATGGTGGGGGAGGGTGTCAGTCCAATAACTATTGGCCACCAGGTAAAGGCCCATGGTGAAGTGCTCTTCTCGAAGATCATGATTTCAGTCTTGTCAGTAATCAGCTTTAGACAACTGGTCTTCATCCAGTGGGTGATTTCAGTCATTCTTGTCCGTGAGGGAGGGCATGAGCTGTGTGTCGTTGGCATAGGAGAGGATGTTGGGAGAGTGGATGATGAAGCCTAGAGAGATCATGTCTGCGTTGAAGAGGGTCAGACTCAGGGAGGATCCTTGCAGAACTTCGCGGGCATCCGAGGTGCGTGGTGTCAGTTTTTTTTCTTTTTCTCGAGGTTTTATATAGCGCGAACTTCACCCGAAATCAAGTATCAGAGCGCTTTACATGAGCACCAGTTGCCTTACATGAGGACACATTCTTTTTTGTTAGGCACAGGGATTTTAAGTGATTTGCACAGAATCACAGGATGTTGAGCGTCATTGCCGAGACTCGAACCCGGTTCCTCAGATTTGAAGTCCACCGCCCTAACCGTTAGGCTACATCCTCTCCCAATGGTTAATTGACTGGGTCCTTCCAATCAGGAAAGAGCAGATCCATCAGAGTGTGTGTCCTTAGATATCAATGTTGTGCAGGCTTTGGATGAGGATGGGGTAGGAGACTCTGTCAAATGCTGCAGAGTGTTCCTCCATCCAGAGTCATGCGGATGTCATCTGTGGCAGCGATGATGGCAGCTTCTGTGCTGTGATTGGGTCTGAAACCAGACTGAGTGGTGTTGAGAAGTTTGTGGTCGTTGAGGTATTCAGTGAGGAGTTTGTTGAGGATTTTCTCTAAGATCTTGGGCGGGAACGGTAGCAGGGAGATTGGTCTTCAGTTGGTAAGCATTGACGGGTCAGTGGGGGTTCCTTCAGCAATGGGAGAAAAGGTATCTATTTCCAAGCATCTGGGCAGGTTGTGGAAGAGGAGGAAGCATTCAGAATGAGTGTGAGCATGGTGCTGATGGATTGCAGTCCTCTGGAGATGGTGGGGGCAGGGTTCTGATAGGACTCCTGAGTTGATTCACTTCTCGGTGGGAGCAGTTGTTATGGGGTGATGGCGAGCATAAGTTGTTTGGATAAGATCGGGAGGCGTTTGGCGAGGTCTGTCCAGTCAGTTTGCGGGTTGAAGTTGTTGTAAATGGTGGTGATTTTGTTGCTGAAGAACTGAAAGAGTGTTGCAGAGGTCCTGCGAGGGGGTGATTGAGTTAAAGGTGATTGAGTTAACGGTGAACATTTCTTTGCTTCTGTTGGTGCTGGCATTGATGCGATCCACCAGAGCGGCACATTTGGTTGTCTAGTTCGTTTGGTGGAATTGTCTCAAGATGGATTTGAAAGGTGCTGCTGTCTGCATTGTCCTGGCTCGTTCTCTATTTGCTCTCCAGTTGTTTGCAGTGGTGATTAATCCATCTGAGTGTTCATGTACCAGGTGGCCTGGGGTTTGGATCTTGCTGTGCTGCTGTGTTTGGGGTGAAGGGGGGAGGAGTCAGTGCAGGAGGTGACAGATGTACAGCATTGGGCAGTGGTATGACACACTCATGTTGGACAGTAATATGATAACGACCGTAGCAGACATGTGATAGACGAATGTCAAGGCATCATGTGACAATCACATGAGGGACAGTTATATGACACTCCCATGTGTGACAGATATGAGACAGACCCATGTCAGTTCTGAGTCAGACCCATGTTAGGCATGTGACGGACCCAAGTCAGGCAGATGTGCCACACCCATAGCAGACAGATGTGCGATAGATCGATGTCAGAGATATGACAGACTCCTCTCAGTCATGTGACAGACCCATAAGACAGTTATGTGACAGAACCGATGTCATAAATGTGATGACCCATGTAAAACAGCCATTTAACAAACTCGTCAGACATGTGAAAGAATCATGTCAGCCAGTTATGTGACAGACCCATGCCAGACATGGGACAGACTTATGGTAGACAGTCATGTAATAGAACTATTTTTTTGTATTAATACGTCACACAAGGTTTATAAAAATAAATGTATAAGCAGAACAAAATCACCCATTCTCCTGCACAAGAAGGTCTTTATAAAACCTTCTTCTTTTATATTAGTTTTACTATTTGTGGGTGACCTACTTTATTATATATATATATATATATATATATATATATATATATATATATATATATATTCACTTAAAAAACCATAGATTTTAGGGACAGTTATAGTTAGTTGGACATTTCACTCGTACAAAACCATAGAAATTCCCCCGTTATAGTTAGTTCAGCTAACTATAACTCGCGCCCCGCAATGCACTGCTGATGACGTCACATATTACATCACTCATGACATGGTCAGTGACATCACTGATGACATCACTGATGACATCTCAAATGACATCACTGATGACATCATCCAGTGACTGTGTGTTTCTGTAAAGTTTAAATATGTTTAATATATATAGGGAAAGGCGTATTGAAGAATGAGTGGGTGTATAAGTGTCTGTATGGATGATTTAGTAGGTGCGTGACTAACTCTATAAGTGAGTGATTAAACGTATCTTACTGAATGCATGGGTTAGTGACTAAACTGGGTGAATGTCTGTATCCGTCTGTCTATTGCTGTGTAAGTGGCTGCATGGGTTTGTGAATAGCTACATGAGTGTCTATATGAGTTATTGATTAGTTGTCTGAGTATCTGTATGGGTGCCTGAGTGTTTGTGTGGGTGGGGTGTGTGCGACTCTGTGCATAGATGTGTGAGTGGGTGATTCACTGGGTGGATGGTTTCAAGAGTGCATCTGTGATAGACTGTATGGGTGGGTAAGTGTGTGTAAGAGTGTGTTAGTGAGTGAATGTATGTCCCAGTGGTACATGTGTGAGTAACTACATATGTGAAAGGCAGTATATATGTGTGTTGGAGTATATAAATGGCTATAAGTGAGAGTGTGTGATTGTGAGAGTGGCTGTATGGATGAGTGTGTGCTTGTATCAGTGATTGTATAAGAGCGTAAAAATGTGCTAGTATTTGTATGAGTAAGTGAGCTGGTGTGTGTATGACTGTATAGGTGAGTAAATGTGTGTGTGCTTAATTTTTTGCATGACTGACTAGGTGTGTGAGTACCTCTATGGATGAGTGGCGGTGTGTGAGTGTTTATATAGGTGTATGAGTGCATATAATAGTCCTGTACTGAGTGACTATAAGTATGAGTGACTGTACGGGTGAGTGAGTAGATGTGTGTGTGTAGACCTAAGAATCAGTGAGTGTGTATATAGTAATTGGTGTTGGAGTGTCTATGGTTTTGACAATGGCAGTCTGTAATTTACAGTGGGTGTATCAAAAGTTATATTAGGGTGTGAGAAGATGCATCAAATTATCACATGGATGATGTCATCAGTGATGTCATCAGTGATGTCATTTGAGATGTCATCAGTGATGTCATCAGTGATGTCACTGACCATGTCATGAGTGATGTAATATGTGACGTCATCAGCAGTGCATTGCGGGGCGCGAGTTATAGTTAGCTGAACTAACTATAACGGGGGAATTTCTATGGTTTTGTACGAGTGAAATGTCCAACTAACTATAACTGTCCCTAAAACCTATGGTTTTTTAAGTGAATTTGTAAGGTTTTTTAAATGCTAATTTCTAACTATAACGTGTCTGAAACCTATGGTTTTTTCAGTGAATTTCAAAGGTTTTTTAAATGCTAATTCCTAACTATAACATGTCTGAAACCTATGGTTTTTTTCAGTGAATTTCAAAGGTTTTGTAAATGACAATTTTTAAATGTATTAATTGTTATATTTATTTTTTATACTGATTTACTACATTTTTTAAACTATTTATTTTTACATATTTTATTTTTTAATTACATTGTAATTACATTATACATTACATTACAAAATATACTTTCTCAGAATGAATTACTTTAGTTTAAATACTTTGCAAATAGGCAATAGACTTTTAAGTACAGAAGTTACAGTTGTTGCAATAGGCAACACAATTTCAAACACAATGCAACATTGAGCTCAATGTGAATTTCTAGTTAAATGCAATTAGTTACTTTATGGATTACTTTTCTAACCACAGGACTGGATCCTAGATTCAGTCCTGGGACATCTCCTGTAAACAGTTGAGTAAAAGCGTTTTGGTTACAGTAGTGATTTTTAAGGAATATTATTGTATTTTAAAAGTTGACACTTAGAAACTTTTTCACATAGAATCACCAATGTTATCCTATGGGAGGAAATTCACTTAGCAGGTAAGTAGTGTTATCGTTACTTTTTCTTACTCAGTGGTGGATCCTGGATCCAGCACTGGTGCATCTCCTGTAAACAGTTGAAAGAATGCGTTTAAGTCATACAGGCGATTTTTAAGGAATATTTGTAGTTTGTGAAAATCGACACTTTGAAACTTTTCTGCTGAAAACCAGACAATGGATTCCAATGGAAGGAAATACAAGTTACTGGTAAGTATGGTTAAAATTACTTTTCAGGATCAGTACTGGGCTAAAAGATGCAGCACTGAGGTCTCTCCTGATAACCGGTGAGTAAATCGGAATTCGTAGTTCGGCTGATTTTAGAGGAATATTTGTATGTTTCAAAAATCGACACTTAGAAACTTTTTCAGCAAAAAGCAGGCAATGATATCCTATGGAAGGAAATTCAAGTTACTGGTAAGTACGGTTAAAATTACTTTTCAGGATCAGTACTGGGCTCAAAGATGCAGCACTGAGGTCTCTCCTGATAACAGGTGAGTAAATCAGAATTCGTAGTTCGGCTGATTTTAGAGGAATATTATAATGTTCCAAAACTCCACACTTAGAAGAATTTCCAAGTGAAACCAGTCAATGTTAGCCTATGGAAGGAAATTCAAGTTACTGGTAAGTATGGTTAAAATTACTTTTCAGGATCAGTACTGGGCTAAAAGATGCAGCACTGAGGTCTCTCCTGATAACCGGTGAGTAAATCGGAATTCGTAGTTCGGCTGATTTTAGAGGAATATTTGTATGTTTCAAAAAACGACACAAACTTTTTCAGCAAAAAGCAGGCAATGATATCCTATGGAAGGAAATTCAAGTTACTGGTAAGTACGGTTAAAATTACTTTTCAGGATCGGTACTGGGCTCAAAGATGCAGCACTGAGGTCTCTCCTGATAACAGGTGAGTAAATCGGAATTCGTAGTTCGGTTGATTTTAGAGGAATATTTGCACAATGGTGAAGGAAGAGGGTGGGGCCTGAGGTGACATGTCTGCAAACACGCCCTGTGGCGCGTTTTAAGTTGGAGAATTAATTCCTTCTCAATCCTGAGGGTCCCTAGGGGCCAACTAGCCCACCAGGAACCTCCAGTATGCGCCAGGGGGCTGCGTTGCAGAGAGGTGTACAGAGGCCACGCCCCTTTTTACAACACTCTGCAACGCAGCTCCGTGGCGCTTACTGGAGGTACCTGGTGGGCTAGTTGGCCCCCAGGGACCCTCAGGATTGAAGAGGATTTAATTCCCCATCTTAAAATGCGCCACGGGGCCTGTTTGCACACATGTCACCTGAAGCCCCGCCCCCTCCCTTCACCACTGTGCAAACGCGCCCCGTGGCGCATTTTAAGTTGGGGGATTAAGTCCCCTTGAATGCTGAGGGTCCCTGGGGTGCAACTAGTCCACCAGCTACCATTAAGCGCCACAGAGCTGCGTTGCAGAGAGGTATAAAAAGGGGCGTGGCCTCAGAACACCTCTCTGCAACGCAGCCCCCTGGCGCATACTGGAGGTTCCTGGTGGGCTAGTTGGCCCCCAGGGACCCCCAGTATTCAAGGGGAATTACTTCCCCTCCCGATCACGAGCTGCATGCTAATTGGCTGTCAACACTCCAAATCAGGAAGTGTTGGCAGCCATTTTGTCCCTCGGTAGAATCGAGGGACAGAAACAAGTGCGCAAAGCGCAAAAAGGGGGCAGGGTAGAAACACCCTGACCCCCTAGGTCTGCTCAGGGGGTCCCACAAGGACCCCTGGGCAGAAAAAAGCATTTAAAAAAAAAAAAAAAACGGCAGGATGCGCTCAGGGTGCGCGGATCTTGCCGATTAGAAAAGACCCAGAAGAAACAAGTGCGCAAAACGCACAAAGGGGGCAGGGTAGAAACACCCTGACCCCTAGGTCTGCTCAGGGGTCCCACAAGGACCCCCTGGGCAGAAAAAAGTATTTAAAAAAAAAAAAAAAACGGCGGGATGCGCTCAGGGTGCGCGGATCCCGCCGAGAAAAAAAACAAAAACGAAGCGCGGTCTCCCGCGCTTCGTTGTTAATTTGCCCCCGGGTGGGCCAAGTCCCGGGGGCATGCAGGGTTTGTTTTTAATATGTGGGGGGGCCTCCAAGACCCCCCCAAGCCCCGGGGACCGTCACCCCCCGGGGCTTAAAAAAAAAAATGGTGCGGGAGGGCTCTTTGCCCTCCCGCTGCCCCGGGGACCGCCACCTCCCCGGGGCTTCTTTTTTTAAATGTTTTAACCTGTGTGGGGGGGGCTCCAGCCCCCCCACACGCCCCGGGGACCGCCACCTCCCCGGGGCACTAAGAAATTTAAAATGGGGGTCCGTTTTGGACCCCCGAAGCCCCGGGGACCACCACCTCCCCGGGGCACTAAGAACTTTAAAATGGGGGTCCGTTATGGACCCCCGAAGCCCCGGGGACCACCACCTCCCCGGGGCTTTCTAGATGTGGGGAGGGGGGCCGCGCGGCCCCCCTCCTGGAGCCTGTAATGGCCCTGGGGACCACCACCCCCAGGGCCGGCTCCTGCAGTGTCCCGGGTGCCTACCCCGGGACACTGCTGTTTGCAATGACAGGACGGGAGCCTCGCGGCTCCCGTCCTGTCATTGCAAACTTGCTTTGGATATTGGAAGCTCTCGCTTCCAATATCCAAGCAAATTGCTTTCCACATGGGGAGCAGCATCTTAGCTGCTCCCCATGTGGAAAAGCAATGCCGGCTCCCGTAGGACACGGGGAATACAGGCCCAGGGAATACAGGCCCAGGGAAGGGGGGCCACGCGGCCCCCTTCCCGTTTTTTTAAATTTTATAAAAAAATAAAAAAACTCCTCAGGCCCCGGGGGATGGGGTCCCCGGGGCAAAAAGTGGCTGAGGGAAAGGGGGCCACGCAGCCCCCCTCCCAATCAAAAAAAAAACAAAAAACGGCATCGTGCCGGAGGCCCCGCCCCCTCCCTGCAGCAGTCTGCAAACGCGCCCCCTTGCGCGTTTTGAGAAGGGAAGTAATTCCCCTTGAATACTGGGGGTCCCTGGGGGCAAACTAGCCCACCAGGAACCTCCAGTATGCGCCAGGGGCTGCGTTGCAGAGAGGTGTACAGAGGCCACGCCCCTTTTACACCTCTCTGCAACGCAGCTCTGTGGCGCTTTTTGGAAGTACATGGTGGGCTAGTTGGACTCCAGGGACCCTCAGGATTCAAGGGGACTTAATCCCCCAACTTAAAATGCGCCACGGGGAGCGTTTGCACAGTGGTGAAGGGAGGGGGCGGGGCTTCAGGTGACATGTGTGCAAACAGGCCCCGTGGCGTGTTTTAAGATGGGGGATTAAATCCCCTTCAATCCTGAGGGTCCCTGGGGGCCAACTAGCCCAACAGGTACGTCCAGAAAACGCCACAGAGCTGCGTTGCAGAGAGGTGTAAAAGGGGTGTGGCCTCTGTACACGTCTCTGCAACGCAGCCCCTAGCGCATACTGGAGGTTCCTGGTGGGCTAGTTGGCCCCTAGGGACCCTCATGATTCAAGGGGACTTAATCCCCCAACTTAAAACGCGCCACGGGGCGCGTTTGCACAGATGTCACCTCAGGGCCCGCCCCCTCCCTTCACCATTGTGCAAATATTCCTCTAAAATCAGCCGAAATACGAATTCCGATTTACTCACCTGTTATCAGGAGAGACCTCAGTGCTGCATCTTTCAGCCCAGTACTGGTCCTGAAAAGTAATTTTAACCGTACTTACCAGTAACTTGAATTTCCTTCCATAGGCTAACATAGAAGAATTTCCAAGTGAAACCAGTCAAAGTGTGGAGTTTTGGAACTCTATAATATTCCTCTAAAATCAGCCGAAATACGAATTCTGATTTACTCACCTGTTATCAGGAGAGACCTCAGTGCTGCATCTTTCAGCCCAGTACTGGTCCTGAAAAGTAATTTTAACCGTACTTACCAGTAACTTGAATTTCCTACCATAGGCTAACATTGACTGGTTTCACTTGGAAATTCTTCTAAGTGTGGAGTTTTGGAACTTTATAATATTCCTCTAAAATCAACCGAAGTACGAATTCCAATTTACTCACCTGTTATCAGGAGAGAACCCAGTGCTGCATCTTTTAGCCCAGCACTGACCCTGAAAAGTAATTCTAACCGTACTTACCAGTAACTTATATTTCCTTCCATAGGAATCCATTGTCTGGTTTTCAGCAGAAAAGTTTGTGTCGATTTTCACAAACTACAAATATTCCTTAAAAATCGCCTGTATGACTTAAACGCATTCTTTCAACTGTTTACAGGAGATGCACCAGTGCTGGATCCAGGATCCAACACTGAGTAAGAAAAAAGTAACGATAACACTTTTTACCTGCTAAGTGAATTTCCTCCCATAGGATAACATTGGTGATTCTATGTGAAAAAGTTTCTAAGTGTCAACTTTTAAAATACAATAAAATTCCTTAAAAATCACTACTGTAACCAAAAAGCTTTTACCCAACTGTTTACAGGAGATGTCCCAGGACTAAATCTAGGATCCAGTCCTGTGGTTAGAAAAGTAATCCATAAAGTAACTAATTGCATTTAACTAGAAATTCACATTGAGCTGAATGTTGCATTGTGTTTGAAATTGTGTTGCCCATTGCAACAACTGTAACTACTGTACTTAAAAGTCAATTGCCTATTTGCAAAGTATTTAAACTAAAGTAATTCATTCTGAGAAAGTATATTTTGTAATGTAATGTATAATGTAATTACAATGTAATTTAAAAAATAAAATATTTAAAAATAAATAGTTTTAAAAAATGTAGTAAATCAGTATGAAAAAAATAAATATAACAATTAATACATTTGAAAATTGTCATTTACAAAACCTTTGAAATTCACTGAAAAAACAGTAGGTTTCAGACATGTTATAGTTAGGAATTAGCATTTAAAAAACCTTTGAAATTCACTGAAAAAACCATAGGTTTCAGACATGTTATAGTTAGAAATTAGCATTTAAAAAACCTTTGAAATTCACTGAAAAAACCATAGGTTTCAGGCACGTTATAGTTAGAAATTAGTATTTAAAAAACCTTACAAATTCACTGAAAAAACCATAGGTTTTAGGGACAGTTATAGTTACTTGGACATTGCACTCGTACAAAACCCGTGAAATTCCCCCGTTATAGTTAGTTCAGCTAACTATAACTCGTGCCCCCGCAATGCACTGCTGATGACGCCACATATTACATCACTCATGACATGGTCAGTGACATCACTGATGACATCACTGATGACATCTCAAATGACATCACTGATGACATCACTGATGACATCATCCACGTGATAATCTGATGCACCTCCTCACACCCTAATATAACCTTTGATACACCCACTCTAAATAACAGGCTGCCATTCGCAAAACCATAGACACTCCAACACCAATAACTACATACCCACTCACTGATTCTTAGGTCTACACACACATCCATTAACTCACCCGTACAGTCACTCATACTTACGGTCACTCAGTACTAGGACTATCATATGCACTCATACTCCTATATAGACACTCACACACCGCCACTCATCCATAGAGGTACTCACACACCTAGTCAGTCATGCAAATAATTATTCACACTGCCATTTACTCACCTATACAGTCATACACACACCAGCTCACTTACTCATACAAATACTAGCACATTTTTACGCTCTTATACAATCACTGATACAAGCACACACTCATCCATACAGCCACTCTCACAATCACACACTCTCACTTATAGCCATTTATATACTCCAACACACATATATACTGCCTTTCACATATGTAGTTACTCACACATGTACCACTGGGACATACATTCACTCACTAACACACTCTTACACACACTTACCCACCCTATACAGTCTATCACAGATGCACTCTTGAAACCATCCACCCAGTGAATCACCCACTCACACATCTATGCACAGAGTCGCGCACACCCCTCTCACACAAACACTCAGGCACCCATACAGATACTCAGACAACCAATCAATAACTCATATAGACACTCATGTAGCTATTCACAAACCCATGCAGCCACTTACACAGCAATAGACAGACGGATTCAGACATTCACCCAGTTTAGTCACTAACCCATGCATTCAGTAAGATACGTTTAATCACTCACTTATAGACTCAGTCACGCACCTACTAAATCATCCATTCAGATGCTTATACACCCACTCATTCTTCAATACGCCTTTCCCTATATATATTAAACATATTTAAACTTTACAGAAACAAACAGTCACTGGATGATGTCATCAGTGATGTCATTTGAGATGTCATCAGTGATGTCATCAGTGATGTCACTGACCATGTCATGAGTGATGTAATATGTGACGTCATCAGCAGTGCATTGCGGGGGCACGAGTTATAGTTATCTGAACTAACTATAACGGGGGAATTTCACGGGTTTTGTAAGAGTGCAATGTCCAAGTAACTATAACTGTCCCTAAAACCTATGGTTTTTTCAGTGATATATATATATATATATATATTATCTACTGGCGGTCGCCAGTAGATAGTTATAGTTAGGACCTATTTTCCATAGGAAATCCGCGACATTCTATTTGAAATAACTCTTGCGTCGGTTGACGAATCTTCGCGAAATTTTCAAACTTTATGGCCCGCTCCGTTCCGCTCCTACCCTGAAAGTCTCAGGGTGATTCGTCAAGCGGGGGCCGAGCAAAAGGGGGTCCCAAAACGTGTTTTCCCCATTCATTTTCCCATAGGAAACTTTAGACACGGCTACAGCCCGAACTGCTGAACGGAATTACACCAAATTTGGCAAAGAGGTAGTTCTTGGTTCAAAAAGAACCCTTTTTGTTAAATGGTGTAAATCCGTTCAGTAGTTGCTGAGAAAATCAAAAGTAAAAACACATATATATCTGGGCGGAGCCTAACCACACATGTCATCGTGAGATCTGATTGGCTGTCAGCACTTCATCCTGGAATTGCTGGCAGCCATCTTGGGACCAATATAAATGATAGTACCCCATTGAAATGCATTGTAGTGAATCGAAGATTTTGAGGGTTACCAAAAGGAGAACTATAAAGGGTGATAACAGACTTTAGTTACATTAGAATTCATTTGTTGATGGTACCATACTAATTTCAGGAATTGTGGTGTATTCTAAGGTGATTTTACCCTGTGAAAAACCTTCTGCTGGGATATCATGAATCATGTTTGAGAGAAAACTATTTTCACATGCTTGTCACGTGGAGGTTTGGAAGGTGCTCCAGAAGCTAAAATGAGAGCATATTTTCTGTAAATTCACATTATCTTTCTCAGTCATGTGAGAATGAAGTCTGACATTCTCAGTAAAACATGTACATCCAACAAGGGCAGAGACTGTCAGTTGATTCCTTTGTGTTCTACTGCAGCTTCCCAGAGTGTTATAAAGAACAACTAGAGTGCTAACAGTCTTACTTATGACAAAAGTATGGCACACCTGAAGCCATCTTGATTGGAATAAACTGGTAACACTTAAAACATTTAATTTAAAAAGGAACAAAATGATGGGGTTCATTTTGCCATAGAAATTATGGTTAGTGCTGCAGAAAGAAAAATTAGGACATGTTTTAAGTGAGATCTCAAATCCTCTTCTATTTCATTAGAAAATTCTGACATGCAGACTGAAACAATCACTTTCAATACCAGCAGTAGACTTCCAGTTAACTCCTTGGTGAGCAGTAGCTTTACTACAGTGATCTAATGAACAACTAGATTAATAACATTCTGAATTTACGGCAAATGTGTGACACATCTGAATGCCTTCTTGATGGAATCAAAGTAAAAAACTGAAAGCATTTCCTACTGAGGAGACTGCAGTAAATGAGGAAATTAGGAAACTTCATAACAAAGAAGTCTTCCAAGATGGCCACCAGTGAAAAAAGAGCCCAAATGTAGCACAAATATTACCCAGATGTAGCCCACATATAGCCCAATGACAAAAGTGTGCAAAACACTTTTTATTTTTAGTTTTTTTGCAGTTTTATGTAGTGCAGACTGGTCAGGTATTGGAGCGTTGCATCTTAAAACATGACCCCCTACACTACAAAAACACCACTGCACTACCCTAAACCCTAAAACACTACCCCAGCACGACCCCCTACACTACACAAGCACCACTGCACTATCCTAAACCCTAAAACACTACCCCCAGCATGACCCCCTACACTACACAAACACCACTGCACTACCCTAAACCCTAAAACACTACCCCAACACCACTGCACTAACCTAAATCCTAAAACACTACCCCCAGCACGACCCCCTACACTACCCAAACACCACTGCACTACCCTAAAACATGACCCCTACACTACACAAACACCACTGCACTACCCTAAACCCTAAAACACTACCCCCAGCACGACCCCTACACTACACAAGCACCACTGCACTACCCTAAAACCTAAAACACTACCCCCAGCACGACCCCCTACACTACACAAACAACACTGCACTACCTTAAACCCTAAAACACTACCCCCAGCACGACCCCCTACACTACCCAAACACCACTGCACTAACCTAAATCCTAAAACACTACCCCCAGCACGACCCCTACACTACCCAAACACCACTGCACTACCCTAAAACATGACCCCCTACACTACACAAACACCACTGCACTACCCCAAACCCTAAAACACTACCCCCAGCACGACCCCCTACACTACACAAGCACCACTGCACTACCCTAAACCCTAAAACACTACCCCCAGCACGACCCCCTACACTGCCCGAACACCACTGCACTGCCCTAAACCCTGAAACACCACCCCCAGCACGACCCCCTACACTGCCCGAACACCACTGCACTGCCCTAAACCCTGAAACACCACCCCCTGCACGACACCCTACACTGCCCGAACACTACTGCACTGCCCTAAACCCTGAAACACCATCCCCAGCACGACCCCCTACACTGCACGAACACCACTGCACTGCCCTAAACCCTGAAACACTACCCCCAGCAAGACCCCCTACACTGCCCGAACACCACTGCACTGCCCTAAACCCTGAAACACTACCCCCAGCAAGACCCCCTACACTGCCCGAACACCACTGCACTGCCCTAAACCCTGAAACACCACCCCCAGCAAGACCCCCTACACTGCCCGAACACCACTGCCCTAAACCCTGAAACACCACCCCCAGCAAGACCCCCTACACTGCCCGAACACCACTGCACTGCCCTAAACCCTGAAACACCAGCCCCAGCACGACCCCTACACTGCCCGAACACCACTGCACTGCCCTAAACCCTGAAACACCACCCCCTGCATGACCCCCTACACTGCCCGAACACCACTGCACTGCCCTAAACCCTGAAACACCACCCCCAGCACGACCCCCTACACTGCCCGAACACCACTGCACTGCCCTAAACCCTGAAACACCACCCCTGCACGATCCCCTACACTGCCCGAACACTACTGCACTGCCCTAAACCCTGAAACACCACCCCCAGCACGACCCCCTACACTGCACGAACACCACTGCACTGCCCTAAACCCCGAAACACTACCCCCAACAAGACCCCCTACACTGCCCGAACACCACTGCCCTAAACCCTGAAACACCACCCACAGCAAGACCCCCTACACTGCCCGTACACCACTGCACTGCCCTAAACCCTGAAACACCACCCCCAGCATGACCCCCTACACTGCCCAAACACCACTGCACTGCCCTAAACCCTGAAACACCACCCCCAGCACGACCCCTACACTGCCCGAACACCACTGCACTGCCCTAAACCATGAAACACCAGCCCCAGCACGACCCCCTACACTGCCCGAACACCACTGCACTGCCCTAAACCCTGAAACACCACCCCCAGCACGACCCCCTACACTGCCCGAACACCACTGCACTGCCCTAAACCCTGAAACACCAGCCCCAGCACAACCCCGTACACTGCCCGAACACCACTGCACTGCCCTAAACCCTGAAACACCAGCCCCAGCACGACCGCCTACACTGCCCGAAAACCACTGCACTGCCCTAAACCCTGAAACACCAGCCCCAGCACGACCCCCTACACTGCCCGAACACCACTGCACTACCCTAAACCCTCAAACACCAGCCCCAGCACGACCCCCTTTACTGCCCGAACACCACTGCACTGCCCTAAACCCTGAAACACCAGCCCCAGCAAGACCCCCTACACTGCCCGAACACCATTGCACTGCCCTAAACCCTGAAACACCACCCCCAGCAAGACCCCTACACTGCCCGAACACCACTGCACTAAAGCCTGAAACACCACCCCCAGCAAGACCACCTACACTGTCCGAACACCACTGCACTGCCCTAAACCCTGAAACACCACCCCTGCACGACCCCCTACACTGCCCAAACACACTGCACTGCCCTAAACCCTGAAACACCACCCCTGCACGACCCCCTACACTGCCCGAACACCACTGCACTGCCCTAAACCCTGAAACACCACCCCCAGCATGACCCCCTACACTGCCCGAACACCACTGCACTGCCCTAAACCCTGAAACACCACCCCCTGCACGACCTCCTACACTGCCGGAACACCACTGCACTGCCCTAAACCCTGAAACACCACCCCCAGCACGACCCCCTACACTGCCCGAACACCACTGCACTGCCCTAAACCCTGAAACATCAACCCCAGCAAGACCCCCTACACTGCCTGAACACCACTGCCCTAAACCCTGAAACAACACCCCCTACACTGCACGAACACCACTGCACTGCCCTAAACCCTGAAACACCACCTCCAGCAAAACCCCCTACACTGCCTGAACACCATTGCTCTGCCCTAAATCCTGAAACACTAGCCCCAGCATGACCCCTACACTGCCCAAACACCACTGCACTGCCCTAAACCCTGAAACACCACCCCCAGCACGACCCCCTACACTGCCCGAACACCACTGCACTGCCCTAAACCCTGAAACACCAGCCCCAGCAAGACCCCCTACACTGCCCGAACACCACTGCACTGCCCTAGACTCTGAAACACCAGCCCCAGCAAGACCCCCTACACTGCCCGAACACCACTGCACTGCCCTAAACCCTGAAACACCAGCCCCAGCATGACCCCCTACACTGCCCGAACACCACTGCACTGCCCTAAACCCTGAAACACCAGCCCCAGCACGACCACCTACACTGCCCGAACACCACTGCACTGCCCTAAACCCTGAAACACCAGCCCCAGCACAACCCCCTACACTGCCCGAACACCACTGCACTGCCCTAAACCCTGAAACACCAGCCCCAGCACGACCCCCTACACTGCCCAAACACCACTGTACTGCCGTAAACCCTGAAACACCAGCCCCAGCACGACCCCTACACTGCCCGAACACCACTGCACTGCCCTAAACCCTGAAACACCACCCCCTGCATGACCCCCTACACTGCCCGAACACCACTGCACTACCCTAAACCCTAAAACACGACCTCCTACACTACACAAACACCACTGCACTACCCTAAACCCTAAAACACTACCCCCTACACTACACAAACACCACTGCACTACCCTAAACCCTAAAACACTACCCCCAGCAGTACCCCTACACTACCCGAACACCACTGCACTAACCTAAACCCTAAAACACTACCCCCAGCAGTACCCCCTACACTACCCAAACACCACTGCACTACCCTAAAACACTACCCCCAGCACGACCCCCTACACTACCCAAACACCACTGCACTACCCTAAACCCTAAAACACTCCCCCAGCACGACTCCTTACACTACCCAAACACCACTGCACTACCCTAAACCCTAAATCTACCCCCAGCATGACCCCCTACACTACACAAACACCACTGCACTACCCTAAACCCTAAAACACTACCCCCAGCACGACCCTCTTCACTACCTAAACACAACTGCACAATTTGTTACAGGCGTTGCAACGCAGGCCTGTGGTGCTTACTGGAAGTACCTAGTGGGCTAGTTGGGCCCCAGGGACCCTCAGGATTCAAGGTGACCTAATCCCCCAATTTAAAACGCACCACGGGGCGCGTTTGCACAGTGGTGAAGGGAGGGGGCGGGCCTCAGGTGACATGTGTGCAAACACGCCCTGTGGTGCGTTTTAAGTTGGGGAATTAATTCCCTTTGAATCCTGAGGGACCCTGGAGGCCAACTAGCCCACCAGGTACCTTCAGTAAGCACAACAGAGTTGCGTTGCAGAGAGGTGAAAAAAGGTGCGTGGCCTCGGAACGCCTCTCTGCAACTCAGCTCTGTGGTCCTAACTGTAGGTACCTGGGGGGCTAGTTGGGCCCCAGGGACCCTCAGAATTCAAGCGGACTTAATCCCGCAACTTAAAACGCGCCACGGGGTGAGTGATTAAATGTATCTTACTGAATGCATGGGTTAGTGACTAAACTGTGTGAATGTCTGTATCCGTCTGTCTGTTGGTTTGTAAGCGGCTGCATGGCTTTCTGAATAGCTACATGAGTGTCTACATGGGTTATTGATTGATTGTCTGAGTATCTGTATGGGTGCCTGAGTGTTTGTGTGGGTGGGGTGTGTGTGACTCTGTGCATAGAAGTGTGAGTTGGTGATTCACTGGGTGCATGGTTTCAAGAGTGCATCTGTGATGGACTGTTTGGGTGGGTGAGTGTGTGTATGGGTGTGTTAGTGATTGAATGTATATCTCAGTGGTACATGTGTGAGTAACTACATATGTGAAAGGCAGTATATATGTGTGTTGGAGTATATAAATGGCTATAAGTGAAAGTGTGTGATTGTGAGAGTGGCTGTATGGATGAGTGTGTACTTGTATCAGTGATTGTATAAGAGCGTAAGAATGTGCTAGTATTTGTATGAGTAAGTGAGCTGGTGTGTGTATAACTGTATAGGTGAGTAAATGGGTGTGTGATTAAGTTTTTGCATGACTGACTAGGTGTGTGAGTACCTCTATGGATGAGTGGCGGTGTGTGAGTGTTTATATAGGTGTATGAGTGCATATGATAGTCCTGTACTGAGTGACTAAGTATGAGTGACTGTACGGGTGAGTGAGTGGATGTGTGTGTAGACCTCAGAATCAGTGAGTGGGTATGTAGTTTTTGGTGTTGGAGTGTCTATGGTTTTGAGAATGGCAGTCTGTAATTTAGAGTGGGTGTATCAAAAGTTATATTAGGGTGTGAGAAGATGCATGAAATTATCACATGGATGATGTCATCAGAGATGTCATTTGAGATGTCATCAGTGATGTCATCAGTGATGTCACTGACCATGTCATGAGTGATGTAATATGTGACGTCATCAGCAGTGCATTGCGGGGGCGCGAGTTATAGTTAGCTGAACTATCTATAACGGGGGAATTTCTATGGTTTTGTACGAGTGAAATGTCCAACTAACTATAACTGTCCCTAAAACCTATGGTTTTTTCAGTGAATATATATATATATATATTTTGATGTCCACACCTCGGGAGACAACTCCTTTGGAATGGAGGGCATTAGTTTTACTTTTTCCAAAAAACAAACTCCCACTTTGGGAGTTTGATTTTGGAAAAAAGTACAACATAAACGTTTGACAGGTGTCCGTCATGTTTGAAAGAGCTATCCCTCTTTTAAAACTTTTAAGACATTGACAGGAAGCACTGTGATGACTGTTTCTGCCAATGTTTAGAGTTGTCCACAGGACTGGTGCACAATTTTAAATTTGGCAGACAGAGGACCCTTGGAATGGCGGGTGTAAAATACTCTGGCATGCCGACTTACTTACCTCCGGCAGCCAAATCCGAAACCAGCCCCAACGCCCTGCGTCCTGGCACTCGCATCGCTCTGCCACCACCATCAGCACTGATTGAGAGGGTGATAGCCACTCTCACTCAGGCTAGGGGTACACTTAGAGCGAGCTCTGGCATCAACCAAAAATGTGAAACCCTGTGAACACTTTCAATGTGATTCTACGATTGTAATGCTCCCTGCAAAAAAACACAGAGGGTAATCAAGGAAAAAGTATACGGGCAGCTCAGCTTTTGCAAGCTAAAGAGAGTACTTCTATTCCAACGCTTAGGTCACAGATTTGTCATCAATATTTGAAACACTGTAAATAACTTTAGATTTACACAGAGGAAGGCATGACTGGCCTTCCCATTCTGAGCTCTTGTCAGAGAGGTTGATAAAAATATTCATTTTCATATTTAGAGTAAATGGAAAGTGTGTGTGAGGTCACAGCTCCAAGGTCTCTTGAACACAAAGGTGAATAAGTAATCCTCAAGACAAGTATTGACGTGGTCCTTTGAAATACAGGTACTACTGTACCTTTATGGCTTGATAACATCAGTGTTATCATTTTGTAAGAGAAATAAGACTGTATTTACATTAAAATAAATATGCCTAATAGCTTCAGGAACACTCACATCATAAATCATCACCACAAGGTAAGTGTGGTTGCTCCTATGTACGTAGATCTGGATATTCTTAAGATCCACATGCACTACCAGGATACATCCACTTCTTAAGACCCATGTGCGCTACCAGGATACATCCACATCTTCTTAAGACCTACGTGCGCTACCAGGATACATCCACATCTTCTTAAGACCTACGTGCGCTACCAGGATACATCCACTTCTTAAGACCCACGTGCGCTACCAGGATACATCCACATCTTCTTAAGACCCACATGCACTACCAGGATACATCCACATCTTCTTAAGACCTACGTGCGCTACCAGGATACATCCACATCTTCTTAAGTCCTACATGCGCTACCAGGATACATACACATCTTCCTAAGACCTACGTGCACTACCAGGATACATCCACATCTTCTTAAGACCTACGTGCGCTACCAGGATACATACACATCTTCTTAAGACCCACGTGCGCTACCAGGATACATCCACATCTTCTTAAGACCCACATGCACTACCAGGATACATCCACATCTTCTTAAGACCTACGTGCGCTACCAGGATACATCCACATCTTCTTAAGTCCTACATGCGCTACCAGGATACATACACATCTTCCTAAGACCTACGTGCACTACCAGGATACATCCACATCTTCTTAAGACCTACGTGCGCTACCAGGATACATACACATCTTCTTAAGACCTACGTGCGTTACCAGGATACATCTACATCTTCTTAAGACCTACATGCGCTACCCGGATACATCCACATCTTCTTAAGACCTACGTGCACTACCAGGATACATCTACATCTTCTTAAGACCTACGTGCGTTACCAGGATACATCTACATCTTCTTAAGACCTACGTGCACCAGCAGGATACATCCACATCTTCTTAAGACCTACGTGCACCAGCAGGATACATCCACATCTTCTTAAGACCTACGTGCACTACCAGGATACATACACATCTTCCTAAGACCTACGTGCACTACCAGGATACATCCACATCTTCTTAAGACCTACGTGCGCTACCAGGATACATACACATCTTCTTAAGACCTACGTGCGTTACCAGGATACATCTACATCTTCTTAAGACCTACGTGCATTACCAGGATACATCTACATCTTCTTAAGACCTACGTGCACCAGCAGGATACATCCACATCTTCTTAAGACCTACGTGCACTACCAGGATACATCTACATCTTCTTAAGACCTACGTGCGTTACCAGGATACATCTACATCTTCTTAAGACCTACGTGCACCAGCAGGATACATCCACATCTTCTTAAGACCTACATGCGCTACCCGGATACATCCACATCTTCTTAAGACCTACGTGCGCTACCAGGATACATACACATCTTCTTAAGACCTACGTGCGTTACCAGGATACATCTACATCTTCTTAAGACCTACGTGCGTTACCAGGATACATCTACATCTTCTTAAGACCTACGTGCACCAGCAGGATACATCCACATCTTCTTAAGACCTACGTGCACTACCAGGATACATCTACATCTTCTTAAGACCTACGTGCACCAGCAGGATACATCCACATCTTCTTAAGACCTACGTGCACCAGCAGGATACATCCACATCTTCTTAAGACCTACGTGCACTACCAGGATACATCTACATCTTCTTAAGACCTACGTGCGTTACCAGGATACATCTACATCTTCTTAAGACCTACGTGCACCAGCAGGATACATCCACATCTTCTTAAGACCTACGTGCACCAGCAGGATACATCCACATCTTCTTAAGACCTACGTGCACTACCAGGATACATCTACATCTTCTTAAGACCTACATGCGCTACCCGGATACATACACATCTTCTTAAGACCTACGTGCGTTACCAGGATACATCTACATCTTCTTAAGACCTACATGCGCTACCCGGATACATCCACATCTTCTTAAGACCTACGTGCGTTACCAGGATACATCCACATCTTCTTAAGACCTACGTGCGTTACCAGGATACATCTACATCTTCTTAAGACCTACGTGCGTTACCAGGATACATCTACATCTTCTTAAGACCTACGTGCGTTACCAGGATACATCTACATCTTCTTAAGACCTACATGCGCTACCCGGATACATCCACATCTTCTTAAGACCTACGTGCGCTACCAGGATACATCCACATCTTCTTAAGACCTACGTGCGTTACCAGGATACATCTACATCTTCTTAAGACCTACGTGCGCTACCAGGATACATACACATCTTCTTAAGACCTACGTGCGTTACCAGGATACATCTACATCTTCTTAAGACCTACATGCGCTACCCGGATACATCCACATCTTCTTAAGACCTACGTGCGCTACCAGGATACATCCACATCTTCTTAAGACCTACGTGCATTACCAGGATACATCTACATCTTCTTAAGACCTACGTGCGTTACCAGGATACATCCACATCTTCTTAAGACCTACGTGCGCTACCAGGATACATCCACATCTTCTTAAGACCTACGTGCGTTACCAGGATACATCCACATCTTCTTAAGACCTACGTGCGCTACCAGGATACATACACATCTTCTTAAGACCTACGTGCGCTACCAGGATACATCCACATCTTCTTAAGACCTACGTGCGCTACCAGGATACATACACATCTTCTTAAGACCTACGTGCGCTACCAGGATACATCCACATCTTCTTAAGACCTACGTGCGCTACCAGGATACATCCACATCTTCTTAAGACCTACGTGCGTTACCAGGATACATCCACATCTTCTTAAGACCTACGTGCGCTACCAGGATACATACACATCTTCTTAAGACCTACGTGCACCAGCAGGATACATCCACATCTTCTTAAGACCTACGTGCATTACCAGGATACATCTACATCTTCTTAAGACCTACGTGCGTTACCAGGATACATCTACATCTTCTTAAGACCTACGTGCGTTACCAGGATACATCCACATCTTCTTAAGACCTACGTGCGTTACCAGGATACATCCACATCTTCTTAAGACCTACGTGCGTTACCAGGATACATACACAACTTCCTAAGACCTACGTGCACTACCAGGATACATCCACATCTTCTTAAGACCTACATGCGTTACCAGGATACATCCACATCTTCTTAAGACCTACGTGCGCTACCAGGATACATCCACATCTTCTTAAGACCTACATGCGTTACCAGGATACATCCACATCTTCTTAAGACCTACGTGCATTACCAGGATACATCCACATCTTCTTAAGACCTACGTGCGTTACCAGGATACATCCACATCTTCTTAAGACCTACGTGCGTTACCAGGATACATCTACATCTTCTTAAGACCTACGTGCGTTACCCGGATACATCCACATCTTCTTAAGACCTACGTGCGCTACCAGGATACATCCACATCTTCTTAAGACCTACGTGCGCTACCAGGATTCATCCACATCTTCTTAAGACCTACGTGCGCTACCAGGATACATCTACATCTTCTTAAGACCTACGTGCGTTACCAGGATACATCCACATCTTCTTAAGACCTACGTGCACCAGCAGGATACATCCACATCTTCTTAAGACCTACGTGCACCAGCAGGATACATCCACATCTTCTTAAGACCTACGTGGGCTACCAGGATTCATCCACATTTTCTTAAGACCCACATGCACTACCACATACATCCACAGGTCTTACGTGCTGAAGGCCAGGCCCAGCATCAGGTTCTGCCTGTTACAGAGATCAGTCTCTTGGTCTGTTCCTCAAGTGAAGTGCGCACAGCTCATGGCAGACTGCCTAGGGATTGTGGTGCCTAGACTTCAGCTGAGTCAGGCAGCCATAACTTGATTCCTCCCTTAAGGGTTTTGGAGGAAAAGCAGTTGCAGTTCGATCGGTGGAACGAGGGCGGCAAAAGGTTGGAGGCAGACAGCCCTCACAGTGGTGAAGGGGTCATAGGAATTCGGTAGTCAGATCTTGCGTTAAGTAGTTTAGAGAGGCACATACACCCTCAAGATTCTTCCCAGCACCACTTGGGGTAAAACAGCAGTGAAACAGGGATTTCAAGAGATCGTGGTTCTCTTGATCACTGGCCTGAGGAAAGCAGAGTAGCAGCAGTCGCTGAAGCACACGGCGTCCCTCTGTCTAGAGTGGCATGGTGGGTGAAAAACACTGGACTGGAATGTCGCAGTGTGAGATCACCTGTGACGGAGTTTAATTCAAGCATTCCATCCATCACCTTGTTGTTTATAGCAGTCGACACTGCGACTGGTTGCTCACGAGTGGATCCCATGCTCACTGTGACCCAGGATTCCAACAACACCCTACTGATGAGGGGTGAAACCAAAGAGGCTGAAACCGGTCCTGGGTTGCTTGAGTTCCCTTCTGAAGGGGACCTCGCCTGGCAATTAGGGATCAAAAGTTCCCATGATGAGCAGGGTAAGCACTGGTCGGCATAAGGCAGGCCACTGTTTACAGTTGCATGGTGGGCGAAAACGATGGGCTGGAATGCGGGACACAGTGAATGCTACTGGCTGAGAGTAAATCAAGCATTTCATCCATCACCTTGTTGTTTGTTTCTCCTGTTGCCCAGCTCTTCAGTTGAGTACTGCTCGGGGAGAAGAAAGATGCAGCAGTGACTGCAGAGGTACACAGGCCCATAGGCTACTCTTATGCACCACTTCTTGCTGCTATGGTCAGTGAGGCTGGCCAGCTCCTCAGGCTACAGTATCAGCAGGTGCTATCTTGTCAAGTGTGCTCACAGGAGCAAACAGGAGCACTGGACTAGGTTCGGTCTGAATCAGGCAGGGGCTCAATTCGGAAGACAGCATCCATCCATCTCTCGTCATGTTGCAATAGCAAGAAGTTTTGTCCGCAGTGTAGGGCTAGATTCCATACCAGTGACGGACAACAAATATTCAGCCTGTGGTGTCACATTTATTCTGAAGAGCTCTGTGAAGTAAAAGGAGGCCTCTGGATAAGCCAATACACTGGCAGTCGGCCTCCCAAAAACTACCCACTACTCACATTTGGAGGCAGCCAATCCTGTCAAAGCACATTTCCTACAGGTGAGTCACGGCTCAGTGATTTCCAGGCCCCAGGAAGATTGTCACTCTATTGCTGTTGGTTGGGGTCTCGACCATTTCTGGCTAGTCAGGTTGATGAGGCCTATCTTACCTGGCAGAATAGGACAAAGAATATGGGGGATAGGCACGCAGCCCACCTCTTTACTGTAGGTGTGCCATCTGTGGCCATGATCCTCAAACAATTGCCACAGGAGACTGTGCAGGGCAAGCCAGATGCTGCGGATGAATATGTCTCTGTGATTAGGATGTTGGACACACGGTTAAGCCACATAAGAAAGTGATTATGGAAAAGTGTACATTTTATAGGAGGGAACAACTGGCTGGTGAACCTATTGAAAGTTATGTGCAGGCCAGCAGAACACCTGCTACAACTTCTGGGTAAAATACTTTCAAGGAGAAAGTGATAAGGAGCCAATGAGGGGAAAATAACAGAAACAGTTAAGAGATGTTGTTAACCACTGCCAATTTTTGAGAGTGAGATTGAAAGTACAGCATCTTATATGGAGGAGCGGTCACCTGTTTCAGGATCCCAGATTGTGCAAAGAGTGTAAGCAAACAAGCAACAAGCATTGGCATGGCCAATAGGTCTCGCCTTTGGGACCTTATAAGTGTTTAGCGAGAGCTATTGCCTTTGCCAGTGTGTTTAAGCTATGGAGTAGTGTAGTGTGTCTGCTGTTATAAAGAGATCTCAGCACCAGGGGCTTAAACCGCTGAGCTATCTCACTCGCACGCAAGTGAACCTGCAGAGTTCAAAAAGACAGAGAGCGAGAGATCAGAGCAGCAGGTGCGTTAACACGAGAACTATCTCTAGGACTGGAGCATGTGGCATGGAGCTCTCTGCAGGAGGCGCATGAACCGACTCAGCTAGGTTACTTACAGGGACATCGGCATGCTATTGCGCATGCGTGTTACCCAATGAACCCCCTCTGCCGTAGGTGCATTAACCAACCGAGTCAGCTTACTGGGAACTGTGCAGACACAGGTCTCTGCTACAGGTGCAGTAACCGAGTGATCTGTCTTATTCCGATCTGACACGTGGCCCGTAGGATACACTTCCCTGTTGGTTACACCCATCTCCCAGCAGGCTGCTGTGCCCAACCAGCTCTCTTACTCCAAGGTACACTCTGATCTCTGCCACAGGCGCTTTGAGCCGCTGAGCTGTCTCACTACTGGTGGAGCCTGTGACAAAGCGCCTCTTACACACAGATCTGTAACAGGCGCTACATTCACCGAGGCAGCATACTCCGATCTCTGCCGCAGGCGCTTTGAGCCGCTGAGCTGTCTCACTACTGGTGGAGCCTGTGACAAAGCGCCTCTTACACACAGATCTGTAACAGGCGCTACATTCACCGAGGCAGCATACTCCGATCTCTGCCGCAGGCGCTTTGAGCCGCTGAGCTGTCTCACTACTGGTGGAGCCTGTGACAAAGCGCCTCTTACACACAGATCTGTAACAGGCGCTACATTCACCGAGGCAGCATACTCCGATCTCTGCCGCAGGCGCTTTGAGCCGCTGAGCTGTCTCACTACTGGTGGAGCCTGTGACAAAGCGCCTCTTACACACAGATCTGTAACAGGCGCTACATTCACCGAGGCAGCATACTCCGATCTCTGCCGCAGGCGCTTTGAGCCGCTGAGCTGTCTCACTACTGGTGGAGCCTGTGACAAAGCGCCTCTTACACACAGATCTGTAACAGGCGCTACATTCACCGAGGCAGCATACTCCGATCTCTGCCGCAGGCGCTTTGAGCCGCTGAGCTGTCTCACTACTGGTGGAGCCTGTGACAAAGCGCCTCTTACACACAGATCTGTAACAGGCGCTACATTCACCGAGGCAGCATACTCCGATCTCTGCCGCAGGCGCTTTGAGCCGCTGAGCTGTCTCACTACTGGTGGAGCCTGTGACAAAGCGCCTCTTACACACAGATCTGTAACAGGCGCTACATTCACCGAGGCAGCATACTCCGATCTCTGCCGCAGGCGCTTTGAGCCGCTGAGCTGTCTCACTACTGGTGGAGCCTGTGACAAAGCGCCTCTACACACAGATCTGTAACAGGCGCTACATTCACCGAGGCAGCATACTCCGATCTCTGCCGCAGGCGCTTTGAGCCGCTGAGCTGTCTCACTACTGGTGGAGCCTGTGACAAAGCGCCTCTTACACACAGATCTGTAACAGGCGCTACATTCACCGAGGCAGCATACTCCGATCTCTGCCGCAGGCGCTTTGAGCCGCTGAGCTGTCTCACTACTGGTGGAGCCTGTGACAAAGCGCCTCTTACACACAGATCTGTAACAGGCGCTACATTCACCGAGGCAGCATACTCCGATCTCTGCCGCAGGCGCTTTGAGCCGCTGAGCTGTCTCACTACTGGTGGAGCCTGTGACAAAGCGCCTCTTACACACAGATCTGTAACAGGCGCTACATTCACCGAGGCAGCATACTCCGATCTCTGCCGCAGGCGCTTTGAGCCGCTGAGCTGTCTCACTACTGGTGGAGCCTGTGACAAAGCGCCTCTACACACAGATCTGTAACAGGCGCTACATTCACCGAGGCAGCATACTCCGATCTCTGCCGCAGGCGCTTTGAGCCGCTGAGCTGTCTCACTACTGGTGGAGCCTGTGACAAAGCGCCTCTTACACACAGATCTGTAACAGGCGCTACATTCACCGAGGCAGCATACTCCGATCTCTGCCGCAGGCGCTTTGAGCCGCTGAGCTGTCTCACTACTGGTGGAGCCTGTGACAAAGCGCCTCTTACACACAGATCTGTAACAGGCGCTACATTCACCGAGGCAGCATACTCCGATCTCTGCCGCAGGCGCTTTGAGCCGCTGAGCTGTCTCACTACTGGTGGAGCCTGTGACAAAGCGCCTCTACACACAGATCTGTAACAGGCGCTACATTCACCGAGGCAGCATACTCCGATCTCTGCCGCAGGCGCTTTGAGCCGCTGAGCTGTCTCACTACTGGTGGAGCCTGTGACAAAGCGCCTCTTACACACAGATCTGTAACAGGCGCTACATTCACCGAGGCAGCATACTCCGATCTCTGCCGCAGGCGCTTTGAGCCGCTGAGCTGTCTCACTACTGGTGGAGCCTGTGACAAAGCGCCTCTTACACACAGATCTGTAACAGGCGCTACATTCACCGAGGCAGCATACTCCGATCTCTGCCGCAGGCGCTTTGAGCCGCTGAGCTGTCTCACTACTGGTGGAACCTGTGACAAAGCGCCTCTTACACACAGATCTGTAACAGGCGCTACATTCACCGAGGCAGCATACTCCGATCTCTGCCGCAGGCGCTTTGAGCCGCTGAGCTGTCTCACTACTGGTGGAGCCTGTGACAAAGCGCCTCTACACACAGATCTGTAACAGGCGCTACATTCACCGAGGCAGCATACTCCGATCTCTGCCGCAGGCGCTTTGAGCCGCTGAGCTGTCTCACTACTGGTGGAACCTGTGACAAAGCGCCTCTTACACACAGATCTGTAACAGGCGCTACATTCACCGAGGCAGCATACTCCGATCTCTGCCGCAGGCGCTTTGAGCCGCTGAGCTGTCTCACTACTGGTGGAACCTGTGACAAAGCGCCTCTTACACACAGATCTGTAACAGGCGCTACATTCACCGAGGCAGCATACTCCGATCTCTGCCGCAGGCGCTTTGAGCCGCTGAGCTGTCTCACTACTGGTGGAGCCTGTGACAAAGCGCCTCTTACACACAGATCTGTAACAGGCGCTACATTCACCGAGGCAGCATACTCCGATCTCTGCCGCAGGCGCTTTGAGCCGCTGAGCTGTCTCACTACTGGTGGAGCCTGTGACAAAGCGCCTCTTACACACAGATCTGTAACAGGCGCTACATTCACCGAGGCAGCATACTCCGATCTCTGCCGCAGGCGCTTTGAGCCGCTGAGCTGTCTCACTACTGGTGGAGCCTGTGACAAAGCGCCTCTTACACACAGATCTGTAACAGGCGCTACATTCACCGAGGCAGCATACTCCGATCTCTGCCGCAGGCGCTTTGAGCCGCTGAGCTGTCTCACTAGTGCTGAAGTCTGTGACAAAGCGCCTCTTACACACAGATCTGTAACAGGCGCTACATTCACCGAGGCAGCATACTCCGATCTCTGCCGCAGGCGCTTTGAGCCGCTGAGCTGTCTCACTAGTGCTGAAGTCTGTGACCACCCACCGAGGCAGCCTCCCAGGCTCAGGATAGACTGAGCTGCAGGGAGGGAGTGAACCCGCTTCTCGAGGGCTGACGCTTCCGGTTTTGAAACCTTGGGTGAGAATGAGTTCAGTGCATAAAGAAGGGGAAACAAGCACCAATGTAAACGTTGGGGGAGCTGTAGATAAAACCAAAACATTGCCTCGAACGAAATGCTGCATATGTCCCGCTGACTATGGAAGCCGAGAGGTTACTACTGTTGCCGCTGTCTTTTTGTATTTAAGCTCCTTAACGTTTACTGCACATGGCACAGAGAAAGCTTAGGAAAATAGTGAGATAGAGAGTAAGATATAGAATATAGAATTAGAATAAGAGTGTGTGACAGAGAGAAAGAGACAAAAAAGAAAAAGAGAAAGCGTGAAAGAGAGAGGGTTATGGGTTGACGCATGGATGGATGGGTGGGTACATGGATGGGTGGGTGGGTTACTGGTTGGAGGGATGGAATGGTTTGCTAAGTGGGTGGGTAGTTGAATGAGGAGATAAAAACAGAGGCAAAGAAAGAAGAGGAAGAGTGTGAGGATGGTTTTAACATTTGTGCCACAGCAACTTTTCGTTTGTAATCCGGCCCTTAACCTGCAGTTGGCTGTGGATATCGCTGCTTAAAAAACCTGCTCACTAACTGTTTGGCCTCTTTACTGAGCGCATCGAGTGAAGCAGAGTGTAAAGGCGTTTAAAAAATGTGTCAGGAAACTTTTTGGCCTTAGTGTTGAGTGCACCAATTCATGCGAACTTTTATCTGAGCTTACACTACTAATTTAGGAACATTTACATTAACGGATGTTGCAGCATAAAGTGTGTACATGGTTGTGCTACACAGGTGAAGCAGTGCATATGAGATGTTGATATAGGTGTTAAAAGTCCCTGCTCATTTACTTTTTGGCCTCTTTGCTAAGCGCACCAAGTGATGCAGGCTGTTTATTGTGCTTACGCTGACATCAGATTGAGTAAAACAGTGTAAAAGGAGGCGCAGTTGGCTGTGGATATCGCTGCTTAAAATACCAGCTCACTAACTGTTTGGCCTCTTTACTGAGCGCATCCAGTGAAGCAGAGTGTAAAGGTGTTCCAAATATTTGCTTTTTAACATTTTCGCCCTTGTGCTGAGCGCACCAAAAGATGAAGATTGTTATTTTAGCTTACGCTAAGACTCGGCTAAGTATAGCATTTATTGGAGGAGGGGTCGCAGTACTAGTGTCCAAACAGTCCAACTCCCCAAAAATGTTATAACGAATATTGTACTTAAAGGCACACAATTGGCTGTGGCTACAACAAAACGGACGTTAGGGCAGACACTAATTTAGTTTAAAAAAAACGTTTTTGTGTGCCAAGGAAGCACACAATAGCTATAAGTGAAAACTTTTTAAATCTCAAAACATTATGCGCTTAGCAGCAAAAGACTAGATTACAAAAAAAGTTTTAATTGGACCACTATTATTGCAGGCAGAAACATGTGAGACATTAGCAATATGACGCGCTTGGCTAACAAACACCACAGTATTAGTAAATGTAATATCGAACTAAACGGAAACAGAGTAAGCAACTGCTAAAGACTCCGCTTTTGGTTAAAAGGCACATATTTAGCAGGGTTATAACATTTTACTGCAAATATACTTTGTAATTGTTAATAAGCAACATAAATGACAAAAAGCGCACGCTGAGTGTTAAATGCAACCAACAGAACTAGAGTTTGCATGTGATGCGGGCTGTTTTTTTTTTTGCTCGCACTAAATCAAGTACAACACTTTAAAAGGAGTTGCAGTCAGATGTCAATATCTGAAAAAATATCGCCTTACTAGAAACGCTCAGGGGTTGATGCAGAGGCAGGAGCACTAATAATGCGGTCTGAGAAATGCGGTAGCAAAAACGAAAACAAAAACACGCCGAAAGCAAAGCTGTTGCTACAGCGGAAGAGCTGTAACTGAAACCAAAACATCGCCTGGAACGAAATGCCAAAATAAAGCAAGCTTCCCTTCAAGTCCCCATAAAAAAAGAGATCCACGGAGAAAAAACAGACACGAAAAGAATGCAAGAATCCCATGTTAAGGGGCCAATAGCCAGAGGTGTGCCCGAGAAGGAAAAAGGAGGGACGTAACACACGCATAACAAATAGCTACAAGCCGATTTTAAAAAAACAACTGAAGAACGAATCGGAAAACGGAGGCGGAGCCTCCCTCACTATACTCTATACAGCATCTCTCGACGAGACAGCGCATGCGCTGCCTAGGCGAAACCTAAAAAGGAGGAGTGTGGTACCACAGGGAAGAAACCAAAAAGCTGGGAATGTTACAGTGAAAGTCATCTAGGAAATGCTTAGTTTTGTCCAGCAATTGATTGCAACGGTTCACTTAAAATGGCTGTTATGAAACCGATTAATACCATTGAGAGCCAGAACAAATGTAATGGAGAACCTAATTTGAGTAAAGAAAGTATTGTACTGTGTCTTGACTCTATTGGCACCTCCATGGCTTAGTGTATTGAAAATGATAACCTGCTCGGAACAGTTGGTGTGTATGTCGTTAACAGACCGTATTGTATAACAGATGTGAAGGGTGGTCTGATGAGGATGATGGCTAATTCTGGGTCATCAATTCTGCTTATTGGCAGGGATGACCAGAGTAAATTCCAGAATATAACTTTAAAAGACACCAATGTCAAACCTGTTGCAACTTGCGTCTGGTGTCAAAGAAAATGATGCGTTGGGGGATTCTAATGCTGTTCTGATGTTCAAAGGTAACACCACCCTGGCAGCATTTATATGGCCAAATATGGTTCATGTTAATTGTGATGGCTAGAGCAAAGACATTTGCAAAATATACTGGATCTCCAAAATCCTGGACAGGTGATAAAAGGGAGAGAGTGTGTGAATTTTTGTTCTATGGGTTCAACATTTTGAGAGCAGAAGTGTCCAGATGTATTTAGGGGCAGCCTGGGTACACCAAAGGGTTTTCACCATAGAATCCAATAGAAATCACTGTCCAATCGATGGTGCATAAAGTGCAGAGGGTTCTTTTAGCATTAAGTGCAGAACTGAAGAGTGAGCTTGATAGTAAAGAGTAAAGAGAGGGTCATTGAACCTACTTAGGGTTCAAAATGATTGTCGCCACAGGTACTGGCTTGTAAGGCTAATGGTTCCCTCAGAATACGTGTGGACCTCAGGGCCTTATTTGGGGTGATAGACCTCTCCTGCTTACAATTAACAAAATATTGACAGTGTCGAAAAATGCAATTTGGTTTTATCACAAATGACTTGTCAGAAGTCAAGAACCTCATCTGCCAAGCCCCCCAAGGATCATCTCTCCACCTGATGTTGTTTAACATCTATATGACTCCACTGGCCGACTCAGATTGCACAACATCAACATCCTTTCCTATGCAGACGACGTCCAGCTGATACTCTTCCTGACAGGCAAGACTCCTATGACAAAAACCAACTTTGCCACCTGCATGATCGCATCAGCCACCAGTGTGAGATCTATCTGCTTCAAGCTCAACTCAGACATGAGTGAAGTAGTGATCTTCGGAAGGAAAACCTCTGCTTGGGATTCCAATTGGTGGCCAGCATACCTCGATTCAACACCAATCCCAGCCGGCCATGCCATAAACTTAGGAATCATCCTAGACGACAAGCTCAACATGACAGTCCAGATAAATGTGGTTACCTCTACCTATTTTCACATCCTGGGGATGCTGTGAAAAATCTTCAAGTGGCCACCAGAAAAAGCCAAGAAAACACTCACACAGGCTCAGATAACCAGCAGACTCTGTGCATGAATCACCAAACTGCTCCTGAACATGCTCCAAACCATCCGAAACTGTGCAGCAAGACTTGTGCTTACCCTACCTCACCCCACTCACATCACTCCACACCTGGAGGAACTACACTGACTTTCCATACACAAAAGCACTCAGTTCAAACTCCTCATGCACACAAAGCACTGCACAACACAGGCCACGCCTACCTCAACAGCAGCATACACTTCCATCAATCTTTCAGACACCTTCGCTCAGCCGGACTCTCACAAGCACATGTACCCTGCAGACACGAAAACAGAGCCGGAGGTTGCGCCTTCTTGTACATCTCCCCCAGTGCATGGAAGAACCTCAACAGCACATCATAGCATTCTTCTTGCGTCTTGACTTCTGCAAGAAGCTGTAGACCTGGCTTTTCCAATAATCTCACATTGGAAGACAGCCACCTACCCATCTGTGAAGTGCATGGATGTGCTCACAGGTGATTAGCGTGCTATACAAGTAGGCATGGAGTGATTTGTTGTCAGGACTATATATTACTTTATGGTGAGGACAAGGTAACGCATTATTAGAAGTCTGTCCAGGTTTTGAGTATACTGAGACAGAGGGGAATTACTCAGAGCACAAAAGTGTTCATTATTTGTTGTACCGCCTATCAGCCCAATGTGTCCAGTGAAAGTGGAGTCAGGTTTAAGGTATTTCGGATTCTAAAAATAATAAATGTGTTCATTCATTAATTAGATGAAATCTTTGGCTCAGTTTATTTCAAAGTTTGATGAGAAGATTTGCGATGAATACTTAAGAAAGGAGAAGAATTTGTTTGGGATGATGAGTGCAAGAGGGAGTTTTCACTGATCAAGAAAAAGAGTTCATGTGAAGTATCCCTCAAACCATCGCCACATGACGTCATCCCAATGTGGCTGTGACAGATGCGAGCCAACACAGCCTTGCTGCTAAACTACGCCTAGGATAGCAAAATGACAGTTGTCAGGTAGAGTATATACCAGTTGTCAGGAATGCTTCTTGAGTCTTAGTGTCAAGATTGTGGCTGAAGAAAGGTGCAGAAGTGAGAAGGACTCAGAGAATAATGAATTTGTGGATAGACCTTTGAAGAATGTCACAGAGAGTTAGAGAGGAAGAAGGGGTTAAATAAAGATGTCGCACTAAATACCACCAACCCCATTTGGCTATACAAACGTTCAATGTAAATTGAATGGTTTAATAGGTTGTAAGACCGAGAACATTTAACAAACGTACAGACCTCTGAATGACGGAAACAAACCATGGATTAATTTAATGGGCAATGAAGCTGAGGACCAATAATCACTGCTGTTGTAATGATTATTATATGTTAACTCTAAAAAAACAAAACATATTTTATTGAATTTTGTAAAGTGAAGCGGTTACCCATAGTACAGTAATAGAATGTATTAGGGTATGTTGGCTGGTTGCCAAAAATGTGGATGAGGAGGTGGGAGTGCATCATCACATTGCTCCTTAGATTTCTCGAGTTAATCGGTGTCAGGAAGTTAGATTTGTTACTTTTGCCATAGAAACTCACGGATCAGGCTGTAGACTGCGTTTGCGTGAAGGTCTCGTTGGCGTAAGGGACATGACACATGATTAGGGAGAGTTTCTGAAGGCCTTATCTAGATAAGTACGTGGAATGGTATGTGAGGCAATGCGTTTCATGTGCCAGCAGTGATAAGTCACAAGTCGCTCTGCTGAGTCCTACTGAATTGATGCCAGTTTCAAAAAGCACTGGTCGAAACTGGGTTTGGGTATTACTGATTTCCTTAGGGTATTGAAAGAAATTATGGAATGATGTGCTTGAGTAATAAAGACCTGTGGGATCCATTCTGGATACCCAAGCCAGGCCTTTCACACAAAGTGGAGTTGAGGTTGTTTTCCGAGACAGTGGAAGTGTATTGTTGACAATCCTGAAGCTGGAGAGAGAAGACCTAGACTGTGAAGTGAACTCAGTGGAAACAATGCTCCTTTAGACATTGTTAGGCCTTTTGTTTGGCAGAACACTCCTTCTTAGTCTTTCCCAACACTGCCCCTTGGGGATGGTTGCGTTGAAGGGTGGGACAGCAGACTCTGTTGTGCAGAGTGAAGGGGACCCGTTAGGTGAGGTCCAGCTCTTTGTCTTTACCTGATCACACTTTCAGTTTGGCTGATGATAGCCAGATGCAGAAACCTCACACAACTTTTTGATTGTGTTGCGAGTGCTCTAAACAGAAGGCTACTCTGCTTTGGGAGGTATCACTATACAAAGAGTCTGTGTCAGGAGAGCATCCTAGAAAGGAAACTTGAAAGAAATACCACTCATACCAGTTCTGAAGACAGTGACAGTGAATACATATCTCCTACCTGATTATGCTGTAAAAAAGTAGGACCCACTGCTCCACTTGTTGATCCAGCCCCAAATATATGACGTTAAATTAAAATATTTTTCAGGTTTAAAAAATACATTTCAATGTAAAGTAAAAAATATTTTTAAGCAATGTATAGAAATAACTAAAAATACTTTAAATACTTTAATTACACTTTTCTGAAAGTTAATTTATAAATTCAAAACAAGTTGTTAAAATATTTTGTAATAAGAGGCAGGTCCTGACCAGACTGGACGACTGGATCGAGGAACAACAGATTCCATAAAATCTGCAGGCGGGTTTCAAGAGACAGAATAGCACAATCGACCAAGTGTTCAGGTTTCTGGCCATTTATTGGAAAACGGTTGTGCTCCAAAAGTCCCATCCCTACTTAATTTTCGTTCACCTGAAATCTGCTTTTGATTTGGTCCCCAGGGTTAAACTTTGGGAGGCTCTAAAGCAGAACGGTTTCCCTAACGACCTACTGTCTATCCTAATGCGTTTGCATCAGGATAAAAACACCCGAGTACACTGGGGTAAAAATAGAGAGTTAATTAGACCCATTGAGATACACAAGGGCGTACGACAGGGGTGCGTCCTTGCCCTCACTTTGTTCTCCCTCTAACTTAACGGCATAGCCACCATATTGGAAGATTGTCAGTGCGATGTCCCGAGGAACAGAGGCCGGAAGACTCCCCTGCTCCATTTTTTGCAGGTGACACCTTGTTGGTGTCGGAGACCGCTGCCGGCCTCCAGTCTTTGGTGGATAGATTTGCAGTGTTTTGTGTTGTACGAGGACTGCTGATAAATCTCACAAAAATAAAGTACATGACAATCAACCCTCCTAAACCATACTGAGGTGTCATCAAGCTTGATGGTGTCATTTTGGAGAGGGTCTCAGCCTTTGATTACCTTGGCATTAAATTGACTAAGAGCATGAGCTGGCCCTTGCAAATTGATAAGAGTACTCTGAATTTAACCCATCCTGCTTTGGCTATCCTCAGGCTTAATGAGCCTAAAAAAGCCAAGATTATTTCATCGGCACTTAAGATATACAGTTCAAAAGCAGAGGGGAGTGCATGATATGGGGCTGAGTTGTGGGGCGCATGTGTCGACCCAATTAGGCACAGCACAAAATAACTTTCTGAGATCCTTGGGGATGTACCTAAAAGTACACCACTATTGACACTGCACTGGGACATGGGCATCAAATCTATAATTTAGACAGCCCTACTTATACAATTACTATATTGGTGCAGGCTTAAATACACTGCACTATAATGCTTTTAAAGAGATAGTGGAGCTAGATACATCTCACACGGTCAAGTGGCTATGGTACATTAGAGAGGCATTGCTAGAGCTTGACTTTAGGGAGGTGTGGCTGGATATTGGAAACCCGCAACAGTTATCTAAAGATAAGGTAAAGTCTGCTTTTTGGGCCCACAGGTGGGGTCAGGATGTCAGTAACACGAGTCTTCTAGATCTCAAACTGCGGTACGGTTTCTTACCACTGCGAACATTTTACTCCAAATGGAAGTCCAGTTCTGATCGGTCTACTCTTTGTCCAGTTTGTTTGCAAGCAAAAGAAACACTGGTTCACTTTTTCTTTTTCTGCCCTGGATACGAGCGTCCGAGAAAAAACTGGATTCTTCCAATATGTAGACAACTTGAATGTAGACACTACTACCCTGCACTTAGACTGCTGTGCACTGAGACAAGAGAAGTAGTTGCTATGGAGCTGGCTCATCAGAACCAACACCTTAGCCTAATTAACTGATGGTTCCAAGGGGTCTCCTTTAATCTTCATGCGCATATCATTTCAAGAGGGCTTTTAATTGGTTAAAGACCTGTACATGTCACCTCAAACCAGGATGGTGTGCCAATAATTGTGTTTGCTTGTTTGCTGATGTGCTGGTACTATTTTACGCATGCACTTGATGGTTTGTGTTATCTTTTAATATGTTGCATGTACTTTGCATGGTTTTATGTTTAACCCATTTTACAAACGTAACACTGTGGATGTGTTACTTTACATGTCCTTTTAAGGAATCTATTGTATTTTTATTGTATTTGTTGTATTCTAAGGTGTACTTTTATGGGCTTATAACCTGCATAAAGTATTATAATGATGATTTTCTAATTAAATAATAAACATTTTATTTTTAGATTAAATTATATGTATTCATATTTGTAACTATTTTAAATGATTTAATTTAATTTAACATTACTTCCTATGGGGTTTTACTTTGTATTCCTACCATCATGGGTTTCTATGGGAGGGTGTTGCAGTACCGGTGGCTGACAAACTCCGGTGGCTGAGCTGGAATAATTTACTACTGTTTGGGATCCTTTTTTGGCTGTAGTAACTGTAATGTCTTGAGATTAGAGATAGTGTTCCCATCGTTGTGTCATGGACTAGGAAAACTTCAAACAATGAAAGTGCAACTTCATATTAATGAGGATATTCGTCCTGTTGCTCAAAGACATCGTCAAATTGCATTCCATCTACAGGAGGCTGTTAAGAGCTAGATACACTATTAAAGCATGATATCATTGAGCACTCTACTGACCCGATGCCATTGGTTTCACCCATAGTGGTAGTGACAAAAAAGGAACAGTGGTGGGGCCATGCGCATTTCTGTTGATACTCAACAAGCTCAACGAGGCAATCGAGAGTGAATGACATCCAAGTCCACACATTCCAGCCATGATTACAAAGCTGAATGGCGCCAAAGTCTTTCCCAGCCTTGATTTGAACAAATTATATCATCAACTCGAACTGAAGAATATTGCAGGTACATTACTACCTTTTCAACCCATGTTGGTGTGTTCAGATATAAAAGATTACATTTCGGAGTTTCATACACTGCAGAACTCTTTCAAGATGTGAATATGACGTGTAGACAACCAAACCTTCTCGCCCTCAGAATATTGTGGATTAGGTCTCCTTCTCTTGTCTCCCTGTCTTTTATAGGAATCTTTTGCCTTTTGCAAGCTTTCTCTAGCCGACTGGTATTCTCTAGCCGACTGGTAGGCTAATTGTAGGTCTTTAACCAGAATGTTAACGGCAGGCAGGGATTCTTCTCCCTTGCCTACTAAAACATTCGGATGTCTTCCATGGTTTAAATAGAATAGGGAGTACCCTGTGGAAGCATGAATAGCATTATTATAGGCAAACTCTGCTGTCCACAACAACTCTGGCCACTCTCCTTCTCTGTCTAGCAAGTATAAACGCAAGTATTGCTCTAACTCCTGGTTCACCCTTTCAGTCTGGCCATCTGTTTCAGGGTGGTAATTTGTGGATTACCTGGAGTCAATTTCTAATCTTTTCATGAAAGCCCTCCAAAAATGAGAAACAAAATGTGTCCCACAGTCCAAAATCACCACCAGCAGAATCCCATGTGCCCTGACTATGTGTTCATTAAATAGCTGGGCTAATTGTTGTGCTTGTGGAACTCCTTTTAGGGGTATGAAATGGCTCATTTTTTAAAAGGTGTCTACAAATACTAATATTGTGTTGTGTCCTTGACTAGAAGGGAGATCTACTATGAAATCCATTGTGACTGTGTGCCATGGATAAGGTGATATTGGAAGAGGTTGCAAAAGTCCTTGAGGAACTTGTCTATCAGCCTTCCCTTTTTATACATTTGTCACAAGTTCGAACATATTGTTCTATCTGAGAGGTCATGCCTGGCCACCAAAACGATCTCTTGATTCATTCTGTAGTTTTCAAAACTCCTTTATGCCCTGCCTATTGGTCATCATGAAGCCCTTGTAAAACCTGTTCCTGTAATTCTGTGTTGGGTAGATATAATTTTTCTTTAAAATAGGGCAAATCATTTCGTACTTCTCTTTCGGGAGCTTCCTCTACCCACGCTTTCATCCTTTCAGACGATAATGATTCTTTCACTTTATTTTCTGTGTCTTGAAATGTTAATGCTCCAATTAATTTTTCGATGGACAAAATTGAGCCAACCTCTGGCTTTTCGGAATTGACTCCGACACTTATGCGGGAAAGAGCACCTGCCTTTCCATTTGCTGAACCATGTCTATATGTTATGACGAAATTGAAATCTGCAAAAAATAGTGACCATCTTAGTTGTCTGGAGGTCAACGTTTTGGATGATTTTAAAAATTGAAAATTGCTGTGATCAGTAAATACTGTAACTACATGTCGTGCCCCTAAAAGACAGTGTCTCCATTCCTGAAATGCGTCTTTGACTGCCAACAGTTCTTTGTCTGCTATGGAGTAGTTAATTTCTGGAGGTGTTAATTTTTCGAGAATGAAAAGCCACAGGATGGAGTTGCCAGTTGTCTTGTGACGCTGGGATAGAATGCCTCCTTTGGCCAAGTCTGAGGCATCGGCTTCCACTAAAAAGGGTTCCTCGGGGTTTGGATGCAAAAGAATAGGCGCTGAAACAAATGCCTTCTTGAGAAATGTAAAGGCCTTTTCCGCTTCTGTGGTCCAAGAGAATTTCACTCCCTTCTTAAGAAGGCAGGTGATAGGAACAACCTTTGGGGAGAATTCTCCTATAAACCGACGGTAGAAATTAGCGAATCCAATAAAACTCTGCACCTCTTTCACAGAGGTTGGAGAGGGCCAGTCTTGAATGGCCTTCACCTTAGCGGGATCCATTGAGACTCCTTGCGGGGAAAGAACAAATCCTAAGAATTCTACTTGCTCCTGTTAAAGACACACTTTTCCAATTTTACGTACGGCTGGTGCTCAAACAACTTTTGCAGAATGGTTCTCACATGGTGTGTGTGCTCCTTCTGATTCTTGGAAAAAATCAAAATATCTTCAATGTAGACGACTGCAAACCGGTCCAAGAACTCTCGGAGAATGTCATTAACAAAGTGTTGGAAGGCTGCAGGAGCGTTACAAAGTCCGTAGGGCATGACTTGGTATTCGAAGAGACCAAAACGAGTATGGAAGGCCGTCTTCCACTCATCTCCCTCGGCAACCCTCATAAGGTGATAAGCACCTCGGAGATCCAACTTGGTGTAAATCTTGGCCTCCTTGACCTGATCCAACAAGACTGAGATAAGAGGTAATGTGTACCGATTTTTAATTGTGACCTTATTAATGGCTCTATAATCTATGCATGTTCTGAGGTCACCATCCTTTTCAAGGACGAAAAACAAAGGCGACGAAACTGGGGACTGGGATGGACGAATAAATGCATTCGCAAGATATTTGTCCAGGTACTCTTTCAAATATTTATTCTCATTTTCAGTCATGGCATAAATCCTACTACAAGGTAGGGTTGCTCTTGGCTCAAGGTCTATCTTACAATCGTAAGATCGATGAGGGGGGAGTTTTTTGGCCTAAATTTCATTGAAGACCCCAGTTACGTCTTGATACTCATTCAGAATTTCCGTTGTTTCGAGAGTACATATAGTTTTGCATTGTTGTGCTATGATGGTTGCTTGAGAGACTTGTAGTTCTTCACTAGATTCATGGATGCAATGTTCTTGACAATACTTTGAATTCATTTTCACAGTTCTTTTCTCCCAATCGATAGTGGGATTATGCTCTGTTAACCAAGGCAAACCAAGAATTAGTTGAAATTGAGGAGCGTCAATTAGGTTAAAATTGATTTTCTCACTATGACCATCATTCATTTTTATTTTCACAGTTACATTTCTTCAGTAATCAGCCCTGAGGTCAAATTGGTTCCATCAACAGCTCGCACGTTTTCAAAGTTCTTCTTCTTGACTGCACGGATTCCAACTTCCTTAGCATATTTTATGTCACAAAAGTTTCCGGTGGCTCCCGAATCAATCATCACGGAGACTTCTGAAATCTCTTTTTGACTGAATTTGGTGGTAACAGGCATTACCAAATGTGGAGCGGAGGATTGCAGAGTATTGACTATCAATTGAGGAACTGGAGTTGTCTTTTCTTCAATAGCACCCACCAGAGCAACTCCTCTTACTGATGGGGCCTCCCTTTTAATGGTGGGTTGTTCTTTGGTTTTTTGGGCGTTCCTTCACGAAATGGCCGGAGTTACCACAGTACATGCTCAGGTTCCCAGAACGACGTCTTTCTTTTTCTTCCTTAGTTAATGGACCTCGAATGCTCCCAATCTGCATTGGTTCTTCCGAAGAGACTGTGTTGGAAGTTTTAACTGGGTCTGTTTTGGGTTCTATCAAACCAAGGAGGTACTACGCAAAAATCTCTTCTCTTCTCTGATTTGCGTTCGCCCAGTCTCTGATCTATTTGTAGTGTCAAATCTCTGAGCTTAGAAACTTCAGTTGGTCAATCTGAAATTTGTGCCAATGCATCCTTCAATTCTTCTCGTAGTCCTCTTTTTGACTCTGGCCATTCTGTCTCGATAATTAGTTTATTAATTTAGGCCAAGTAAGCAATTAAATCTCAATTTCCTTGCTTTAAATCCAGAAATTCATTGTTTGTGGCTGCTCTCCTGTCAAAAATACGAAGAAACTCCGTCTTAAACTGCTCATAATCATATAGGGTGGGATCGTTACGGCTAACCAGTGGCATTGACCATGCGGCTGCATCACCACTCAGATATGACAATATGAAAGCAACATTGGATTGGTCCTCAGTAAAAACTATAAGTCGACAGACAAAATGGAAGGAGCATGGAGTTAAAAATATTTGGGCTTTATGAGGATCCCCACTAAAACGTTTGGGATGAGCTAGAGGAATGATCGGGGTGACTGCATGTATGACCTGAGTAGATAATTCTGTGGCTGCTGTGGATGCAGTTCTAACCCTGGATTTGTCTCCTAAGGCACAGAAGATGACTCTGCTGATAGAACATCTAATCTTTGAAACAAGAGTTGAAACTCTTGATGTGACCTTTTAATTTCTTCCCTCAAATTTGTATTCTCTTCCATAGTTTGATTTAAGTGTTTTGCATGTTTTCCAATAATACTGCTAAATTCTTTAAATCCAATCCTTCAGCCATATCTGCTCGGGAGATGTCTTTTTTTTGTTGGCACTTCAATCTGTCAGAAAAACTTCACTAACCTTGTGCCAATAACCACAGGAGCCGGTGAGCGTTCCACAATTATCCTTGGTATTACTCGCAAAGGAATTTTTAAACTCGCTCTGCAAGTCGCCACCGGGGGGAAAAGGGATTGGGATAAGAAGAGAGACTGCCTCGGAGTCAGCTATGTAGTCTTCAGAACACCAACTGTCACCACTTCTTTGTTTCACCGGTGGGCTGGTAGTTCGACAATGACCTTATATCTAAAATACAATTGTACACGGTTTTAGTTATTCCTTCCTTTCTCACACTTCATTCACTCATAATATGCATCACATCACCTTCTACTCTCTTTACCTAAAACTCCTGAGGAATTAGCTTCTCTCTTAAAATTCTTCTCAAAAACTGTTGACTATAATCTCATACTTCGGTAACTACTCTTGGTTGAACTCTCTCTCTGGAAAACGACATTCACATTGCCTTATTTTCTGTGAATTAAAAGTCTATCAATCTTCTATTTAACACTGTCACCCTACTTGTTGTTTTCTTCTTACTGTCTGATAATTTATTTTCTGCTGCTGTAGTCTTCAGTAGTTTTCGTACTCTGCTATTCTTGAGATTTTTTGTTGCCTTACAAAATGTCTCTCAAAAAAGGGGGAACACTACTCTAGGGAGCATGCCCGGGTGTGCACCCCAAAAAGTAACTATGGGTTGGTACCAAAAAATGAGGAATATCCTAACTGCAATTCCTGTCAGAGGAAGCGCAGAAAACAAGACACTGCTCTGCGTCATGAAAGTCAGTTGAAGTGCGCCATTTCAATAGCTCGCAAGCGTGTTAGAGGCTCCAAGCGTTCGAGCAGAGAAAAAAAACTAGAACGCTAACCTAACTGTCTCCAACATGGCCGTTGCGAAGCTATGAAAAGAGCCGTATTGATCACCAGCGATAAATATTTGATTCTTCAAGACTCCTGGCTCAGTCCCTAAAAACAGGGTATGTGATAGAATCTTATTTCTTCTCTTGGATTGTCTCTTGTCTTCTCTGGAGAACAGTCGGTGCTGGGACCTTTTTGAGGTTCTTGACATAAAGGCATGTCATTTGCGTAACTGTTTTTCTCCCAAAACCACTCAGTATCTTTTGAACATGTCTGACCTTCCAAAGCATGTGTGGGAGAGGTTTGTCGTTGACTTCTTTGGTCACCTTGGTAATGGACATCATCTTATGGCAGCTATTTAGGAGTACTCATGTTTTCCTCTTGTGGAAGACCTCTTATCAACAACTCATGACAAAGCCATTGCAAGATTAGATGGCATTTTTGCAGCATGGGGCGTTCCTTCAATATTGAAGTCCGACAATGGCCCACCTTTCAACAGCCGAGAGTTTACAGATTTTCTCACCCAGTTAAATGTCAAGCATCAGGAAAGCACAACTCCTTGGCCACAGGCAAACGGCATTGTTGAATGCTTCATGGGCACCCTCAAAAGGGCTGTTCAGCGTGCTGTGCTGGAAAAGCTTGAGCTCAAATTAACGCTTCCTTTTGCCCATTGTGCCTACCAATCAACACCCCAATCTACAACAGGTGAAAGCCCTGTCCCCCTGATGTTTGGGAGAGCCATGGGAAAACAACTGCCACAAAGGCCACTACCAGATCGATTCACACCAATAAGATTTGCATCGCCGATTCATCTCACAAACACAAAATGAAGACCTATGCGGATAAGCACCGATGTGTTTGGGGTACTGTCTTTGAGAAGGAAGACCGAGTCCTTGTAAAGCTGAAATGGAAACCCAAGTCTGAAGCTCCATTTGATGCTGACCCTCAGAGGGTTGTAACTAGCAAAGGACACATGGTGACTGCTAAACGTCCTGGAAAGTCCATTACGAGAGACTCTTCACATTTTAAGCGCCTGCCTCTGTGTTCGTTGGCTCCAGACGTCAGGAGCTAGACCATACCACCTGAGAGTACTGAAAGCCCAAGTGACGTATCTGCGTCTGTCTCACTGGTGCCTGCTGTGGATGTCTCTCCTGTGTCTCATCAACCTTGCACAAAGAGATCTGGAAGATTGATTCGAGCCCCTCGGCGACTAATTGAGGAGCTGCGATGTATATATGTAATATTTGTGCTTTTTATTTAACAAAGGGGGAAATGTAATGTCTTGTGATTAGAGATAGCAGGACCCCTCTAGTCCCTGATGGACTCTGTAGTAGAATGACATAATCAATGGGGTGTGTCTGGGTGTGGTTAATAAAGTTTGTTACGCAGAGTGTACAGTTAACGGTTATACTCTGAAGAATAGACCTGTAATACAGAGCTCCATGTGTGGCATGATCATTTACATGCTACCGGGCTGGGGAGGACACTACAGTAACTTTATAAGTGCAGTTTATGAATATCAATGGGCTTACTCTTTTGTGGGTGGGTGTACCGTAAAAACCTCCCTTACCCTACCTAAACCCTCCTTACTCCTCGCTAACTCTTAGCATTTCATAGTAAGTATGGTCAATTTTCCAGAAATTCCCCCGGCCTGTCCCATATTTATTTATTACTGAAGACTGTGATATCGTCAGCGGGTGAGGGTCTGGATGAGGAGGAGTCAACATCCTCTTCAGGTGAGTTAGCGTAAAGCTTCTGCCAGTCTTCAGTAGCTTCCGCTACCTAGGAGGGTTCCTGTTCAACTAGACCTCCGCCAGTCCAACTAGACCTCCGCCAGTCCAACTAGACCTCCGCCAGTCTCTTCCTCATAGTCAAATAATTCCTCCTCAACCTTTTCCTGCAGATATGGTCTGGCAGGATGTTGCAATTCTGCAAAGGTCAAGTTCATTGCCCTTCTCTTTCAATCCTTCAGAGGAATTTGAAGGATTTCAGGGAAATGCCGACCAGTACGATCCCAACGACTACTGCCCTATCTCTAACATCCCTACACTGGCCAAACCCTTGGAAAATGTGTGCACCTACAGCTTCGCAGTCACATCAAGCATTACCAACTCCTTGAACAAGTTCAATCCGGTTTCAGACCAGGCCGTAGTACCGAAACTGCACTGATCCACATCGTTGACGATGCTCTACGTTCACTCGGCAAGAATGAAGCTTGCCTACTTATCTTACTCGGCCTATAAGCTGCGTGTGACACTGTCAATCACAAAACCCTTTTAAACCTTCTAAAACTCAGGATGGGTCTCTCTGGTGCCGTGCTTAAATGGTTCTCCTCATTCCTTCACAATAGATCCCAGCACATCTTAATCAACCACATTCTCTTGAAACAGTCGCCAGTGGGCTTGGTGTCCCCCAGGGTTCTACTCTCTCCTGACAAAGTTTAAGCTTTACATGGAGCCACTAACTGAAATCTTCAAACTCTCTCATACCTCTTACCACATGTGCGAGGATGATACCAAACTCTACATTAAAATTACATCTCCCAAAGACATCAGCACCCTAAACAACACCCTGACTAAAACATTGGCTGACTCATAACCACCTCAAACTAAATACCCTCAAAACAGAATTCCATCAGATCGCTCCGCCCAGTATTGCTCCCTGTATCAAAGACAGGATCCCACATTTTAAGGCCTTGAACTGTACCCCACTCATTATTAACTCAGCAAACTCCCTTAGAATAAATTTGGACTCTAACCTCTTCATGAAAAAACATATCAGTACCACCACCAGAGGAGATAACCATCACTACATGCACTAAAGAATCGAAGGGGTATATTTACAAGGGGATAGCACCAACAGAACGTCACTTTTAGTGATGTTCAGGTGGCGCTATGCCCTTCTCCATATTTACAAAGTGGCGTTAAGTCACTTTTTGTAGCATAACGCCGCCTTGTAAACAAGGCCCCTTTACATGCATCACTTTGCGTGAAAGGAGCATGCGATGGGTGGTGCTGTGGGCGTTCCACCGCAACACCCATTGCTTTTGATGCTTCCCCAGATTTACAAGGATGTGTAAATCTGAGGCGGTGGCAAAAACTAACGCCATGCAAGAGCAGGCGTTAGAATGGCGAAACGAAGAGACTTAGGGGCCTATTAGCAATAACCGGCGATAATTATCGCTAAGCGCAGTTAGCGCTAGGATAATTATCGCCGGCTATCGCAGGTTTCTATCGCGGAGATATCGTGCTATCAGCAACGCTTATCTCCAATGTGATAGAAACCCTGGAGAACAGTGCGAATATCGCTTGAAAACAAGCGGTATTCACACTGTGACCAGTGTTAGCTTGGTGATAGGGCGAGGGGGATTTAGCCATGTAATCCACCTCCCATTGGATTACATGGCTAAGTCAGGTCTGGACCAGGCGTTAACAAACCAGCGCTAAACGTGTTTAGCGCTGGTTCGTTAATCACCTCCCCTGCCTCGCTAATAGGCGATAGCGACCTTAGCGACTGTTTCCAGTCGCTTTTAGGTTGGGAACACCTACTTTGCATGCCATTAGCGATAAATATCGCTGGCAAGGAAAGCGGCACCCAACCCGGTCGCTATCGCCTAGAAGCTGTCGCTAACAGCAGTTAGCGACAGCTTGCTAATAGGGCGATTGAATTATCGCTGCTTTAGCGGGAAAAAGTCCCGCTAAAGCGGCGATAATCACGTTGGTAATATGCCCCTAACTTTTATTTCACCTTGTTTTCACTTTTTCTATGTGTGCTGCATTCTGCAGCACACATAGAAAGAGCAAAACGCCATTAATGATTGTTTATGTGCAGGGAGGTTTCCCTTCCTGCACGTAAACAATCATTAAATATGGACTATTTGCTACTTCTATGTGTACCGCAGAATGAGGCACACATAGATGTAACAAAATCGACATTCTTGATTGTTTATGTGCAGGAAGGGACACCTTCCTGCACATAAACAATCATTCCCTGCAATGCAGGCACCCTTGCACTATGGTGAAAGGGAGCTTACGTTGGCGCAAGGTAGCTAATTTTAGCACCAGCAACAAAGAGGTGCCCCGTATTATTGTAAATATGGTGCATCCCTGCGTTTTGGAAATGTCGGAGTGTGGCGCTGCCAAATTTGGCGCAACTCCGTGCTCTGACATTTCCTTGTACATATGCCCCTAAAACCTTTCCTTCCCACAGCTGATCTCAAAACAACAGCTGAGGCTCTCATGATATCAAAATTAGATTACGGCAGTGCTACCCGTGTTGGCCTTCCGAAAATCAATCTTGCATCCCTGAAGGCTACCTTTAATGCTGCAGCAAGGCTCATTACTAGCTCAAAAAAAAGGATCATATCATGTTTGATCTGCTAGCTCTGAAATGGCTACCCTATGAGGCTAGGATCCATCTCAAAATTGCCTGTATGACCCACAAAGCGCTATTCATAATACACCCTCCTACCTGTCCCAGAAACTGACCCTATTTGGCAGAACCATATCTTCAAGACGCAGAAGCTCCCTTCTACTTAAGCCTCACAAATTGAAAAAAAGAAAATCTACAATCAATCCTTCTCTGGAATGCCCCCAAAATCTGGAACTCTCTCCCTCTGCTGACGAGACTCAAGCCATCCATATCCACCTTTGAGAAGGAAGTAAAGCTCCTACTATCCAAAAGATTCCTCTCAAGCCGAGGCTACTCCTCGTCCACCTCATGTGCAGCGATCATCGGCTTGCCTAACATTGCATTCTATCACGTCGACGCCCACACCAATGAGAACCGCGCTCTTTCTTCCACTCTCCAAACCTCTACACCATGACTGGACACCCTACCGGACGCTGCCTACTTCTGTATTTTTAGTTAATATTTTGTTGTTGTATCTACTGTCTTCTTGTCATATACCATTGTTTATGTACCCCGCTTACCATGTTTATTCTAACTACCTTTTGTTTTTATGTTCATGTACCCAGCTTACAATGCGTACCCAAGCCACCTTTCGTTATTACTGTAAATCTCTCCGTCACCTGCTTGGGTCTTGTTCGTGCTATATAAAACTCAAAATAAATAAATGTCAATCTTCCTCTTCATCAGGGCCTCTATATCAGCCTCGAAGCACCACTTTTTTTTGCGACGCTGAGGGCCTTCTAGTCGATGTCAACCATCTTAGGCTTCCTTTTCAGTGTCGACACTTCTCTTTTCTGAGGCTCTTTCTCTTTCTCCCTCCTGCGTTCTCCATCATCTTTCGGCCAATTTCGAGGCCCTGCCTCCTAGGGTGTCTTTATACTTGGGCCGCAGGGCTTCTTTCAGCTTCTACCTAACCTTCACTCATTGATGTTTTTTGGCATTGAGGTCGATTTCATGTTCTTGGAGCCTGAAGAGTTTGCTCAGCCATGGTGTGTCTTTGGTGTGTACCTTGCGTTTCTTGGAGACAGTGCCCTTTTTGATGTTCTTTCCTTCTCAGCTTCCTTCCATGTTGGAGCATCCCCCTTGACCTACTGCAGTGTCCTCATGAGTATTGCTGTTAATGGGTAACCCAAAATCCTTGAGCGACTCCTGCTTGTGCTGGGACTGCGCCATGGCGTTCTGTGCCCACTTCTGCTTCTCTCTGCTTAGATGGTCTTCGGCTAGAACTTGGAGCACAAGGCGCACCCCACCAACTTGTGATCCCTTGGAAGGCAAATGTTGCACTTTTTGTGGTTGTCTTTCTGTGCAAATTATTGGTGAGGGTCGGGGCACAACCTAGGGCGTGCTACATACCTCAAGATCATGCTTCACATGGCAGATGCGTGTTCCTGAAACACCTTCATTTTTTTGTTTTTCAGTGCTTTCTTCCTCCTCCGATATCTGTTGGTAAACTCGTCAGAAACCCCTGTGACATTCGGTGTCTCCTTAGACTTTTTGACAAAAACATCTGTCTTCTTCAGCTTTGGGGCCCTCAGCTGCGCTTCCGTAGTGGAAAACAAATCTGAAGCTGGAGAACACGTGTACGAGTTTCAGGGGCATACATCTGACGTCACGTCATCAAGGCGGGAGAAGGGACCAAGTGGTCAACGACTTGAAGACGCCGATAGACAAGCAATTGCAATGCGATAGGTCTCGCATTTACGAGAGTTTGAGCTATTGGCATTGTAAATGACAATGTCTTTTATTTGTGTCTTTTTTAAAACAGATAAATAAAAGGCAATGTCATTTACAATGCCAATAGCTCAAACTCTTGTAAATGCGAGACCTATTGCATTGCAAATGCGATCGGCACCCGTGCTATAATTTTGTTTAAAAAAGCGTTAGGAAAGAGCGTGTCCTGCCTGCAAAAGCTATTTGAGAAAATAGTGCTCGGAGGCTGTAATTAAAGCCTACTGAGTAAAACACACGTAACAGGGTGTGTCATCATGGGAGGCTACAAAATGAGACCTGGCGGTACTAAGGGTGGACTACTAAGCCTATTGACCAATGAACAGCCACAGTTTACAGTGGACAATGACACAAGCCAATGACAAATATGGGCGGAGCTTCAAGTCTCTACCTGAATACAGCATGCCTCACAGGCTCGACCTAAAAAAATAAGAGAGAAAAGGGACTACAAGAACGAATTCCAGACTCTACCACTAGATGGCAGAATACACAGCATGTGAATCCAGCAAAGATTCACATTGCAAAAGACTTAGATGATACTCACTAGTGCCTCAATATTCAGCGCCAGAACATCTTCCACGAAACTCTTCCGTCCCCGCAGGGAACAAGGAACCAGACCCAGGGCAGTGTGTCCTCCACGAATCTCTTCCGTCCCCGCCGGGAACAAGGAACAGGGCAGTGTGTCCTCCACGAATCTCTTCCGTCCCCGCTGGGAACAAGGAACCAGACCCAGGGCAGTGTGCCCGCCACAAATCTCTTCCGTTCCCGCAGGGAACAAGGAACCAGACCCAGGGCAGTGTGCCCGCCACAAATCTCTTCCGTTCCCGCCGGGAACAAGGAACCAGACCCAGGGCAGTGTGTCCTCCACAAATCTCTTCTGCCCCCAAAGGGAACCAGACCCACGGCAGTGTGTCACCACAAATCTCTTCCGTCCCCACAGGGAACTAGACCCAGGGCAGTGTGTCCTCCACGAATCTCTTCCGTCCCCGCCGGAAACAAGGAACAGGGCAGTGTGTCCTTCACGAATCTCTTCCGTCCCCGCAGGGAACAAGGAACCAGACCCAGGGCAGTGTGCCCGCAACAAATCTTTTCCGTTCCCGCAGGGAACAAGGAACCAGACCCAGGGCAGTGTGCCCGCCACAAATCTCTTCCGTTCCCACCGGGAACAAGGAACCAGACCCAGGGCAGTGTGTCCTCCACGAATATCTACTGTCCTCGCAGGGAACCAGACCCAGGGCAGTGTGTCCTCCACAAATCTCTTCCATCCCCGCAGGGAACAAGGAACCAGACTCAGGGCATTGTGTCCTCCACGAATCACTTCCATCCCCGCAGGGAACAAGGAACTAGACCTAGGGCAGTGTGTCCTCTACGAATCCCTTCTGTCCCCACAGGGAACCAGACCAAGGGCAGTGTGTCCTCCACGAATCTCTTCCTTCCCCGCAGGGAGCAAGAAACCAGACCCAGGGCAGTGTGTCCTCCACGAATCTCTTCCATCCCCGCAGGGAACAAGGAAGCAGACCCATGGCAGTGTGTCCTCCACGAATCTCTTCCTTCCCCGCAGGGAGCAAGAAACCAGACCCAGGGCAGTGTGTCCTCCACGAATATCTTCCGTCCCCGCCGGGAAAAAGGAACGAGACCCAGGGCAGGGTGTCCTCCACGAATCTCTTCCGTCCCCGCAGGGAATAAGGAACCAGACTCAGGGTAGTGTGTCTTCCACGAATCTTTCCTGTCCCCACAGGGAACCAGACCCAGGGCAGTGTGTCCTCCACAAATATCTTCCGTCCCCAACGGGAAAAAGGAACCAGACCCATGGCAGTGTGTCCTCCACGAATCTCTTCCATCCCCGCAGGAAACAAGGAACCAGACCCAGGGCAGTGTGTCCTCCACGAATCTCTTCCATCCCTGCAGGGAACAAGGAACCAGTCCCAGGGTAGTGTGACTCCACGAATCTCCTTTGTCCCCGCAGGGAACAAGGAACCAGACTCAGGACTGTGGGAACTCTACGAATCTCCTCTGTCCCTGCCAGGAACAAAGAGCCAGGGCAGTGGACCATCCACGAATCTCTTCTATCCCCGCAGGGAACACAGAACCAGACCCAGGGCAGTGTGTCTTCCACGAATCTCTTCTGTCTCCGCAAGGAGCAAGGAACCATGACCCAGGGCAGTGTGCCCTCCACGAATCTTTTCTGTCCCCGCAGGGAAAAAGGAACGAGACTCAGGGCAGTGGGAACTCTACGAATCTCCTCTGTCCCTGCTGGGAACAAAGAGCCATACCCAGGGTAGGGTATCCTCCACGAATCTCTTCTGTCCCCGCAGGGAACAAGGAATCGAACCCAGGGCAGTGTGTCCTCCACAAATATCTTCCGTCCCAGCTGGGAAAAAGGAACCAGACCCAGGGCAGGGTGTCCTCCACGAATCTCTTCTGTCCCCGCAGGGAACAAGGTACCAGACCCAGGGCAGTGTGTCCTCCACAAATCTCTTCTATCCCCGCCGAGAACAAGGCACCCGACCCAGGGCAGTGTGTCCTCCACGAATCTCTTCCATCCCCACAGGGAACAAGGAACCAGACCCAGGGCAGTGTGTCCTCCACGAATCTCTTCCATCCCCGCAGGGAACAAGGAAGCAGACCCATGGCAGTGTGCCCTCCACGAATCCCTTGCTTCCCGCAGGGAACAAGGCACCCGACCCAGGGCAGTGTGTCCTTCACGAATCTCTTCCATCCCCCAGGGAAAAAGGAACCAGACTCAGGGCAGTGGGAACTCTACGAATCTCCTCTGTCCCTGCCGGGAACAAAGAGCCAGACCCAGGGCAGTGTGCCCTCCACGAATCTCTTCCGTTCCCACAGGGAACCAGACCCAGGGCAGTGTGCCCTTCACAAATCTCTTCCATCCCCACAGGGAACAAGGAACCAGACCCAGGGCAGTGTGTCCTCCACAAATCCTTTCCGCCCCCACAAGGAACCAGGCCCAGGGCGGTGTGCACTCCACAAATCTCTTCCTTCACTGCAGGGAGCAAGAAACCAGGGCAGTGTGTCCTCCACAAATTTCATTCGTCCCCTCAGGGAGCAAGGAACCAGACCCAGGGCAATGTGCCCTCCATAAATCTCTTCTGTCTTGGCAGGGAACAATTAACGAGACCCAGGGCAGTGTGCCCTCCACAAATATCTTACGTCCCCGAAGGGAGAAAGGAACCATGACCCAGGGCAGTCTGCCCTCCATAAATCTCTTCTGTCCCCACAGGGAACAAGGAACCATGACCCAGGGCAGTGTGCCCTCCACGAATCTCTTCCATCCCCGCAGGGAAAAAGGAACCAGACCCAGGGCAGTCTCCGCGCCCTTCAGATGACGGAGACCTTGCCCATGTGGTGAAGTTGGTGTGAGGAGTCTTACAACAGATGAGATTTAGGGCAAACAGAAACACCTCTGAGTGGTGCACCTGAGAGGAAGAGGGACCAGTGTCATGCAGAGAAACTAAACAGAAAGGCCTTCTATTCATCAGGAGCGTTCACAAAGATATGGGTGCTATGTGATGTCAGTCTCAATCAGACACACAGGACTGATCAGTATATGAGGCGTCATTGGTGCTAAAACCTTACCAGGTTCACAAGAAGAAAAGAAGAGGATTTCCATATAAATGAAGCTCTGCCCAGCAGATTCCAATAACACAACATAATGTGTATTTGTAAAGCACTTGCTCATCCCTGGGTCCCTTGTACTGAGTGACAGATGTCTATATTTACCGGACTCGATGCTACCAGTGTTAGTACCTACATGGTGGTGACAGGCTGAGAGGACCCACTGGTATTTAAACCTGTGCCCACTGGGTCAACAGATCCCAGCAGAAGGTGCATTAGTCCACTGAGAGGTGAACCCCCAGGCTATGGCCTAAATAGTTCCAGCTTCCTGCTTAAGGGTAAATATATTACATCCAAGATACCAACGCGCCAACTGTGTATCGGACTAGCAGTGGGCAACATAGAAGACAGAGCTGACGTCATCCTTCACAGTGCAGTGCTAGCATTGTCGATCTATGAGTAGAGGAAGCACTATATATCTATGCACAGAGTGATCATTGGATATATTCAAACTGTTATATATTTAGAGAGCGGCACGCACAGTGCTAAGCACCATTTGGAGTTTTCAAACGATTTAGGCTGACAGCCCATAGCTGAGAGAATGAGATCGCATCACTCATATAATCAATTTAGTGCCAATAAGAAATGAATGACTGACTGACAGACTTGATAATGAGCAGAGTCTACTATCCGTCCTAGATCACACCATACCGCACTGAGCACCCCCTGTGATACCATGACGTACTCAGCAGCATCCGGTACCCCTGCCGATCACACCATACCGCATTCAGCAGCGTGCAGTACCCCTGCCCATCAGACCATACTGCACTGAGCAGAGTACAGCACCCCCTGCCTGTGATACCAGGCTGCACTCAGAAGCATTCAAGACCTCCGCCTACCATACAATACCACATTCAGCAGCGTGCAGCACCCCTACCAATCACACCATACTGCACTGAGCAGAGTACAGCACCCCTACCAATCACACCATACTGCACTGAGCAGAGTACAGCACCCCTATCAATCACACCATACTGCACTGAGCAGAGTACAGCACCCCTACCAATCACACCATACTGCACTGAGCAGAGTACTGCACCCCTATCAATCACACCATACTGCACTGAGCAGAGTACTGCACCCCTACCAATCACACCATACCGCACTCAGCAGAGTACAGCACCCCTACCAATCACACCATACCGCACTGAGCAGAGTACAGCACCCCTACCAATCACACCATACCGCACTGAGCAGAGTACAGCACCCCTATCAATCACACCATACCGCACTGAGCAGAGTACAGCACCCCTACCAATCACACCATACTGCACTGAGCAGAGTACAGCACCCCTACCAATCACACCATACTGCACTGAGCAGAGTACAGCACCCCTATCAATCACACCATACTGCACTGAGCAGAGTACAGCACCCCTACCAATCACACCATACCGCACTGAGCAGAGTACAGCACCCCTATCAATCACACCATACCGCACTGAGCAGAGTACAGCACCCCTATCAATCACACCATACCGCACTGAGCAGAGTACAGCACCCCTATCAATCACACCATACCGCACTGAGCAGAGTACAGCACTCCTACCAATCACACCATACCGCACTGAGCAGAGTACAGCACCCCTACCAATCACACCATACCGCACTGAGCAGAGTACAGCACCCCTATCAATCACACCATACCGCACTGAGCAGAGTACTGCACCCCTACCAATCACACCATACTGCACTGAGCAGAGTACAGCACCCCTATCAATCACACCAGACTGCACTGAGCAGAGTACTGCACCCCTACAAATCACACCTTACTGCACTGAGCAGAGTACTGCACCCCTAGCAATCACACCATACTGCACTGAGCAGAGTACAGCACCCCTACCAATCACACCATACTGCACTGAGCAGAGTACAGCACCCCTATCAATCACACCATACTGCACTGAGCAGAGTACAGCACCCCTATCAATCACACCATACTGCACTGAGCAGAGTACAGCACCCCTATCAATCACACCATACTGCACTGAGCAGAGTACAGCACCCCTATCAATCACACCATACTGCACTGAGCAGAGTTCAGCACCCCTACCAATTACACCATACTGCACTGAGCAGAGTACAGCACCCCTATCAATCACACCATACTGCACTGAGCAGAGTACTGCACCCCTACCAATCACACCATACTGCACTGAGCAGAGTACAGCACCCCTATCAATCACACCATACTGCACTGAGCAGAGTACAGCACCCCTATCAATCACACCATACTGCACTGAGCAGAGTACAGCACCCCTATCAATCACACCATACTGCACTGAGCAGAGTACAGCACCCCTATCAATCACACCATACTGCACTGAGCAGAGTACAGCACCCCTATCAATCACACCATACTGCACTGAGCAGAGTACAGCACCCCTATCAATCACACCATACTGCACTGAGCAGAGTTCAGCACCCCTACCAATCACACCATACTGCACTGAGCAGAGTACTGCACCCCTACCAATTACACCATACTGCACTGAGCAGAGTACTGCACCCCTACCAATCACACCATACCGCACTCAGCAGTGTGCACATCCCCCACCGATCCCACCATACTGCACTTAGCAGCGTGCAGCACCCCCACCGATTAGACCATCCCACACTGAGCCGAGTACAGTGCCCCCGCTGATCATGCCATACTCTACTCAAAGCATTCAGTAACCCCTGCTAGTGCTATAATCACACAATACTGCACCGAGCAGCTGCAGTACCCCCTGCCTGTCATGCCATATCGCACTGGGCAGCGTGCAGTACCCCGGTTATGTGGTTACACAGGCCTCGGGCAAGGAACACCACCATTTTACATGTTCAAGTTTAAAGTTGACATCTTTCTTAAACGCTGACTCTTGACACACATTTGCTACGCATCCGTATGGGATTATATTCTCTGAAATGGATATGCTTACATTTACACTCATTCTTAGACATATTGTCAGGGTCTTGAACATTCTGCACCAGGCTTAAGTTCACTGCAAAATGTTGATGTTTGTTGTTGTCCGCTCGGCGACAGCCCTGCAAGGGTAGAATCAATAATGACGGCCTGACTAGAGCTCCGGCATGGTAACATGGGTGAAGTTTATTATTTAAACGACACCAATCCTTTATTTAGGGAGAGGAGCACTTCGCTGTCACTGACTAGGTCGGCTCATGTCAGAATTCCAGCCCAGCTGAATCCTGTTTACCTTCCTGAGAAGGACTGTTAGAAATGGGGTCTGTAGTTGGCAGTGGTTTGCACCCTGTCCAAGTAGGGACCCTCACTCTATTCAGGGTAAAGGAGTCACATAGCTAAGATAACCTTTGCTCACCCCCTTGTTAGCTTGGCACAAGCAGTCAGGTTTATCTCAGAGGCAATGTGTAAAGTATTTGTACACACACACACACAGTGTAACATAGAGAAATAGACAACATTTATCTAAATAAAACAAGACCAAAATGACAAAAATCCAACTTACACAAGTAAAAATATCACTTGATGTGTTTGTTTTAGCACAAAGTACCTTAGATGCGTCAAAATCAATTACAGTGCAGGCGCTGGGGAGGTGAGGTGACAGAAAAGCAAAGCGATGCACCAGTTCTTTACTACGCAGGGGAGGTGATGTGTTGGTTCCTTATCGGCAGGAGAGGCGATGCATCAGTTTCCAGACACGAGGACTCGGTTCCTTATTGCGGTGTTGAAAAATTGGCACCTAGGGACGATGCGTTGAAAATCCAGACGCGCTGCGTCAATGGGATGGTGGTGAAACAGGCGCTGTGTCTATTCCACAGCCATGAGCAGGTGCTGCGTCAGAGTAGGTGTCACAGACGTCGGTGACACGGTGCTCGAAACTCACGCTGTGGCAATTTTTCTTACATGCTGCTATGGCAAGCTGGGGCCAACAGTGAAAACCGTGGTCGATGCATCAAGCGGGAACCATGCTTCAGGACAGGCAGCGGCGATGCATCGATCTTTTGCAGCAATGCATCGATAAAACAGGTGCTGGAGTCGATGCATGGATTTTCTCCTTAAGATCACCTCTTTGCACTTCCAAGGGCCCAGGAACTGGATTTGGCACGACGTGGCAAATCAGGGTTCTCAGCAGAAGATGCGAAGCACTGGCTGGTGAAGTCTTTGATGGCCCCGAGACTTCTTAACAGGACGCAAGCTCAACTCAAGCCCAACTCAAGCCCAACTCAAGCCCAACTCAAGCCCAACTCAAGCTCAACTCAAGCCCAACTCAAGCCCAACTCAAGCCCAACTCAAGCCCAACTCAAGCTCAACTCAAGCCCAACTCAAGCCCAACTCAAGCCCTTGGAGAATCTTGGAAGCAGGATACAGAAAAAAAGTCCAGTCTTTTCACTCCCAGGACAGAGACAGCAAGCAGCTTAGGTCTATTATGCTACTGAGCTGGACTCTGCAGGCTTTGCGCAATGGTCGCATTCCATGGTAACATTTAAATGCCACTTTTTTTTTGCCATAAAATGTGAAAAAAGAACAGAAAACCATGGCCAGAAAAGACGCGATATACACAATGTTACACATAGAAAAACTAGAACCATTACCTTTCACTGTAACAGAGACACCATCAGTGATGGGATAATAGATGGGTTTATTTCTCTGCCAATTTCAACTTTTCACTTTGAGTACTACTCACAACACTATCGAGCAGGCAGATATGAAGCGCTAGGGGAGAGGTTTGTACAGGAGGCATGGGTCTTACCTTTCACTTACATGTGTAGGAATGGTGCAACTGGGGCTGTTCGTAGCGGTATAGACGGCAAGAACACTTTCGGCCATTCTTTAGTTTGAGGCACTACAGAGGAACAGGCAGATTGGCAGTCCCTCCTACAGCGTCCAGCTCTTCTTGCTGGTAAAATGTCCTCGGTCCAGAAGGGTTCTGATTTTGGGGTGTCAGAGATCCAATACTTCTAGCACTTTCTGCCTTTGAAGTAGGCAACCTTCAAAGGAAAGTCTTTGTAGCGCACAAGACCCTGCCTCTCCCTGGCCTGGCTCCAAACACACTATAGGGGGGTGGAGACAGCTTTGTGTGAGGACAGGCACAGCCCTATTCAGGTGTCAGTGACAACTCCTCCCACCACTCTAGCTCAGGAAGACCCATCAGCCTGGTGATGGGCCATCACGATATGCAGGGCAGACCTGAGCTCCCTTTGTGCGACTGCCTAGAGTGAATGTGTAGGAGGCTGGATCACTATATAGTGTCCACTATGGCGAGGCACCACGCATCGAGTCCAGGCAACCCTTAGTGATAGTGTTTAGGTCCCTGATGCCTAAAATACTCAAGGGGTAACTGTGGAGAGCAGCTAAAGCTTATTCAGGAGGGTGTAAAGTGGGTGCATTTACCACACAGTCAGCCAGCAAGCCTTTCACACAAGAAAGAACCACACAAGGGTTTATAAAAATACTATAGTATTTATTATACAACACTAAGAACTAACGTGGTATATCTCCTACCCGGAGATATCAAATACACATAAGAAATACTGCAAAAACAGTTAGGTAGCACAGAAATACACAAGGGGCAAACCATATACTAAGAAAGTGGTATGTGAGGTAAGTACAAAAACAAGACTAATACCCAAGGATGGAGAAGCTGAGAAGAAGCACGGAACCCACAGAGGTGAGTAGCTAGGGACCCCAAGACGACTAGGTGCAGAGTGGTTACACCGGGTCAAACGTCCATAGGATAACACGGGGTAAGTTGCGGTTGGTATTTTCTTATGTCAGGACCCTTCCCAAAGGACCCCAAAGATACCAATTGGATCAGAGAAGGTTGGAGAGCCACCCCACCGGTAGACACCCAGGATACCAACAGCAGAGAGCCCAGGTGCATATGTGTGAAGTGGTGTCGGAACCGCTCGTTGAAGCCAATGGAGGATCTTGGAAGTCCAGCGGCTACAGCGATTCGTGGACCAGGACAGTGGAACCCAAACGTGGATTTTGGATGAGAAGTACCTGAAAGCAGAGGGACAGAGTCAAAATCACCTGGAGGTGCCCAGGAGGTGCAGGAGCACATTACAATCCCTTGTCAGAGGTACTCGCTGTAGCACAACGGTTTTGATGAAGCAGCTCTGGAGCCCAGGGAACGATGCAGGAGCACAAGAGTCGTCCATGAGTTGTCCCATGACGGATGAAGAATGCAGGAAGGTCAGTGGCTGGCAGGACCACCAACAAGCCTTGGCAACTGCAAAAGTCAGGGCAAAGGAAAAGATGCTTGGTTGCAGACCAGCAAGGTCTGTGGGACTATCCCAGCAAGAGCAAGTCAGGGCCGACCCTCAGCACGCAGGAGAGCTCGAAGACCCTCTGGCAGCAGGTACAGGGAGTCGCAGAGAAGCTTCAGCACAGAAGATGGAGGGTCACGATGCAGGCAGGACGTTGTTGTGTGATGCTTGAGGCTCGAAGATCTTCAGTGAGGAGAGTCAACAAACCTTGGCAATGCCAGATGGTCACGGTGCACAGGGATGCAGTTCAGGTTGGCTGAAGAGGGATTGCAGTCTCCCAAGTTGCAGGGAAGACTGGTCAGGCCTCTGGGGAACCAACAAACTACCACCTATGTTGCAGAGCCGGGCGTTGCCCACGGGACAACAGGATCAGCAAACTGGTCGTTGACGTAGAGGGGCCTGCGGATGCAGATAAGTGGCTCCTTCACTCCAAGGGAGATTCCTTCTTGATTGGATGCATGCAGAGTCCTTGCTAACTTGGAGGATGCACGGCCACGGAGCTGCAGGAACTTGGAAGAGCACAGAGGCAAAGTTGCAGCAGGAATCTTCCCACCAAGAGCAGACTTGTCTTTGGTCCTGGCTCGCTCCAGCAGCAGAGTTCAAGTGTCCAACAGCAGACGTACCTTCAGACAGGTCTTGAGGAATCTTGACGAAGTCCAGGATGAATCTAAGGACCCACCCTCAGGGGAGCCCCTCCCTTACCCTAAAAGAGGGAAGGACATCTTCTGCGGTGACCCACATATCAGGGGAGGTCAGGGACGCTACTCAGCTGGCCTAGCCAGTCAGATGTTCCCCGGGGTCAAAATTCAAGATGGCAGAATCAAGTTGCCACCTGGAGGAGCTCTGGGCACCTCCTTAGGGAGGAGCTGGACAGGGTGATGGACACTTCCCTGCCCTTTGTGTAGTTTTGCGCCAGAGCGTGAGCCAAGGGCCCCTGAACTGGACAAAACTATGCCCAGCTCAGGGGCCCTTGTTTATGCAAGGAGGGCACCAAATGTGCTCTTCAATGCAGTCTGGTGGTGCTCGGAAACAGCCCCACCCTACCTAATTCTAAAGGAGAGGTGGTCACACCTCTCCTTCACAGGAAATTCTTTGTTCAGCGTCACCTGCCTACGTTTGGCTCATCAGCAAGGGAGGCAGAACAGTGTATGAGGCTGGCAGCAGCGCGGGCTGGGAGGCAGACCCTGTAAGGCTACACAGGTAGGTATTGGGGTTCCTCTAAGGAGACCCCAGAACATGGTATCATGCAACTAACACTGGACTCAGTGTAGTTGCATGATTTCAACATGTTTTATACTAAACATGACCAGGTTTGGAGCAGCCATTATGTAGTTGGACATCTTGACTTGCCAGTGTCCACTACAGACCTTAAAATGGATGTCCCTCACCTACGAAGCCCAGAGAATGGAGTCCGTGGGTTTGTAGGGGTAACTCTGCCATGCAGGGGTGCCCACACACTTAGAACCATGCACCATGCCCTTGGATTGAAGGGCCTATTTTAGGGGTGACTTATAGGTTTAAAGAACAGTGACCGGAATATAAGGAGAACCTTATATCTAAAGTGAAAGGTGCAAGCACCATTTCACGCAGATTGCGACAGCAGCTCTGAGGACACAGTTTGCATGGACTCCCATTGGTGGCACAATACATGCTGCAGCCCATGGGAGACCCCTGCTGTACCAATGCCCTGGGTACCTTAGTACCCTATACTAGGGACTTACAGTGGTACCCCAGTATGCCAACTGTGTAGTGTACAAAGAGGAGGAAGCAGTGCCACTGGGGTCTTGGCTAGAAGGATCCCAGTGAACTACAATCAAAACACACTGACACCCGGCAAAAAGTGGGGGTATCTATGCCAGAAAGATCCTACTTTCCTACACAATGCACAAGAGCCCAACGGTCAGCCAACCCAGATGTGTATTCTACAGACAGGTAGAGGCACAGAATGGTTAAGCAACAAAATGCCCACTTTCTAAAAGCGCTTGCTTTTAGATTGAACAAACCACACATTTTTAAATGGTGTATGCGCTCATTACCTTTTAGAGACGTGACATCGTGTGCAATCCGAAAGCCAACTACAGAAAAAATAACTACAGGCCAGGTATGCGCACAATAAATTACTCGTTTTTCTGATTAATGGTGACCGCTAGTATACATGGTATTATTAGTGCGTCTACTTTAATTTTTAGACGCCACTACCTCCCTGAGTAAAATAGCGCCTTATGGATAAAAAAGACAGGAGTCAAGCATCAGCTCAATAAAACACAGGTACATGCCTTTTTGAGTATCGGTTTATAACACATTTGACTCGTTCTGCCAATTTAGAGACTAAAAAGTACATATAATGTATGTTTTTTACAGCTCCTGATTGAAATACTCCCCACTTGGTAATAAAGGACTCCACTGATGGTAAAAAGTGACACCCATCAGACCACACCATCCCATTCAAACACGAAAGCCCTGATGAGAGCCCCTGGAGTTGACAAGGGTCTCGAAACGCGTCGGCATATTGGAATCACATTGAGGAAGAGCCATATGGTGGCTCATCACAGCCAGAGGGAAATATAAAGTTAAAAGTTAACCCTGGTTGTTTTCATTTTTGCTCCCAATGTTGGGCATCCTTCTTCTATGATGAAAGGAATGTAATTGGAAGAGTTTGCCTTGTTTCGTGTATTAAGATTGGTGTACACAAAAAATTTGTTTTGTTTCACATTTATGTTTCATTTATGTTTAATGTATATACATGTTGTTGTTTGTATTGGTATTGTATATTTACCCATAAATGAATAAGTGTTTGTCTTGTATCAGACTATCAGAAAACAAAAAAGAAAAAGATTTGTAAAAGAAGATATTAAAAGGTTAAATAAATAACCAGATCTATTTGGATTGATTCCAAGCGATCACTGCTTTAACTGGCAAGCAGTTCAATCAAGGAGTAGTCGGGTACATTGTTGTGCTCTCCACTTTCTAAAAGTGGCATTTTCAAACTTACAATTCAAAACCCAACTTCAGAAAATGATGTGTTTTTAAATTGAGAGTTCAGAGACCCCAAACTCCAAATCTCTATCTGCTCTCAATGGGGAAATTACACTTAAAAGATATTTCAAAGCAATCCCCATGTCACCCTTTGGGAGAGCTAGGCATTGCAATAGTGAAAAACGAACTTAGCAGTATTTCACTATCAGGACATGTAAAACACAGTAGTACATGGCCTACCTTTTAAATACACTGTACCCTGCCCATGGAGCTGCCTTGGGCCTACCTCAGGGGTGACTTACATGTAGTAAAAGAGAAGGTTTGAGCCTGGCAAGTGGGTGCACATGCCAGGTCGAAATGGCAGTTTACAAATGCACACACAGACACTGCAATGGTAGGTCTGAGACATATTTGCAGGGCTACTCATGTGGGTGGCACAATCAGTGCTGCAGGCTCACTCGTACCATTTGATTTACAGGTCCTGGGCACACCCGGTGCACTTTACTAGGGACTTACTAGTAAATCAGATATGCCAATCATTGATAAACCCATCACCAATACAAATTAGACAGAGAGAGCATACGCACTGGTTAGCTGTGGCAAAGTACCCAGAGTCCTAAAACCAACAAAAAGAAGGTCAGAAGAAATTTGAGGAAGAAAGCAAAAAGTTGGGATATAACCCTGCAAAAAGGGTCAGTTCCTACAAGAACGATGGCCTGCTCTGCCCAAAAACGGACTCCCAGATGAAACGTACCCACAAGTAACTGGGGAGTTAGATCACCCTCAGGGATTCTGGCAGATTCGCACCCCCCAAACCCACTAGATTAGGAAGCACTAGGTAGGAGTATAGATACGATTATACATGTATGCTTATAATCAATGTAACAGCACAATGGTTGAACTGTTCATCTGCCTTACCATTCTCGTGATGCCGATTATTCTGTTCTGTTTCCTTCTATTAATCATTGCAGCGCACGTGTTTTACACAAGAGTCTTCTTGCTTCAATAAATGTTTGAAATGCCAATTTGAGTATTTCTTGTGTCTCTCTCTGGGCATGTATGAGTTACTAACGAAAGGGACTGGTCTGTTTCCACAATTCTCTTTGGGAGTCAGGCATGTCATGTTGTGAGTTTGCACAGGTCATCTGGGACCTTGTAAGTTTAGAGGTCCAGGTGGTGGACTGTGAGCTGATCAGGACTAAGGCCAACATATCCTGATGGTGTGCGTGGACTCAGTCTTGCACAGTTTTGACGTTTGTGTTGTCAAAATGCACAGTCTTACTGATACAGTATGAAGCGTACGACACCCCCGCCACTCACACCTTACCACTCAGCAGCCTGCAGCACCCTGTGCCGACCACACCATACCACACCACACTCAGCATGCACTAGACACTGCCAACTACACCATACCATACTCAGCAGCCTGCAGCACCCCGTGCCAACCACACCATACCACTCAGCATGCACTAGCCCCAGCCAACCACACCATACCACATTCAGCAGAGTGCACAGCTCCCTGGCTAACATGCCATTCTGCACTCAGCAGCGTGCAGTACCCCGCCAATCCCAACATTCTGCACTCAGCTGTGTGCAGTACCCCTGCAAATCACACCATTCTGCACTCATCAGCGTGCAGCACCCCTGCTGATCACACCATATTGCACTCATCAGCGTGCACAGCCCCCAGCCGATCGCGCCATACTACACAGCAGCGTGCACAGCCCCCAGCCAATCGCGCCATACTAAACTCAGCAGTGTGCACAGCCCCCAGCCGATCGCGCCATACCAAACTCAGCAGCGTGCACAGCCCCCAGCCGATCGCGCCATACCACACAGCAGCGTGCACAGCCCTCAGCCGATCGCGCCATACCACACAGCAGCATGCACAGCCCTCAGCCGATCGTGCCATACCACACTCAGCAGCGTGCACAGCCCCCAAACGATCGCGCCATACGACACTCAGCAGCGTGCATAGCCCCAAGACGATCGCGCCATACCACACTCAGTAGCGTGCACAGCCCCCAGACGATCGCGCCATACCACACTCAGCAGCGTGCATAGCCCCAAGACGATCGCGCCATACCACACTCAGTAGCGTGCACAGCCTTCAGACGATCGCGCCATACCACACTCAGCAGCGTGCATAGCCCCAAGACGATCGCGCCATACCACACTCAGCAGCGTGCATAGCCCCAAGACGATCGCGCCATACCAAACTCAGCAGCGTGCACAGCCCCCAGCTGATCGCGCCATGCCACACAGCAGCGTGCACAGCCCTCAGCCGATTGCGCCATACCAAACTCAGAAGCGTGCACAGCCCCCAGCCGATCGCACCATACCACACAGCAGCGTGCACAGCCCTCAGCCGATCGCGCCATACCACACTCAGCAGCGTGCACAGCCCCCAGACGATCGCGCCATACCACACTCAGCAGCGTGCACAGCCCCCAACCGATCGTGCCATACCACACTCAGCAGCGTGCATAGCCCCAAGACAATCGCGCCATACCACACAGCAGCGTGCACAGCCCTCAGCTGATCATGCCATACCACATTCAGCAGCGTGCACAGCCCCCAGCCGATCGCACCATACCACACAGCAGCGTGCACAGCCCCCAGCCGATCGCGCCATACCACACAGCAGCGTGCACAGCCCCCAGCCGATCGCGCCATACCACACTCAGCAGCGTGCACAGCCCCAAGACGATCGCGCCATACCACACTCAGAGTGCGCTACAATCTGCATGCCGCACTTAGCTCACTGAGTAGAAGTACTATCTCACTGCATATTGCACCATGTCACAGAGATCAAAGTGCACTATACCCTTTCGATAACAGCATACTGCGGTGAGCCCGCTGGCACTGATGAGTACACTGTCCCCTTGCTACAGCCACATCACTGTGAGCAGAGGGCCTTTCATTCACGGGGCCAATGGCAGTCACAGCCCGATCGGACTCATGACAGTCTCAGCAGTTGCCCTGACTGGGTCAAAGGTAGGTGCAGCCCCGATGGAGTCCATGATGATGAAAGCAGTTACAGACCCAGGCTGGGCCCATGGTAGATGCCGACCCAACTGGGTCTCAGACAATCAAGGCAGTTGCTGTTCCTGACCATGCCCAAGGTAGATGAAGCTTGTAGTGCGTCTCTGCAAGGATCAGGGTGAAACCTTATGCGCGCTCTCAGGTAGTCAACTCTACCTGGAAGTCCGTCAGTTCCTGGGGACCCCCCATGCTCTCCCCAGCCCCCTGGGGACACTCCATGCTCCCCACAGCCCCCCCCAGGGACACTCCATGCTCCCCACAGCCGCCCCCAGGGACACTCCATGATCCCCACAGCCCCCCCCCAGGGACACTCCACGCTCTCCACAGCTGCCCCCCCCCGGGACACTCATTGCTCTCCACAGCCTCCTGGGGACACTTCACGCTCTCCACAGCCCCCTGGGGACACTCCACGCTCTCCACAGCCCCCTGGGGACACTCCATGCTCTCCACAGCCCCCTGGGACACTCCATGCTCTCCACAGCCCCTCCCGGGACACTCCACCCTCTCCACAGCCCCCTGAGGACACTCCATCCTCTCCACAGCCCCCTCCCCCCCGGGGACACTCCATGCTCTCCACAGCCCCCCCCCGGGACACTCCATGCTCTCCACAGCCCCCCCCCCTCGGGACACTCCATGCTCTCCACAGCCCCCTGGGGACGCTCCATGCTCTCCAGAGCCCCCTGGGGACGCTCCTTGCTCTCCACAGCCCCCTGGGGACGCTAAACGCTCTCCACAGCCCCCTGGGAACCCCCCATACTCTCCACAGCCCCCTGGAAACACCCCATGCTCTCCACTGCCCCCTGGGGACACACTCCATGCTCTCAACAGCCCACTGGGGACACACTACATGCTCTCCACAGCCCCCTGGGGACACTCCATGCTCTCCACAGCCCCCTTGGGACACTCCATGCTCTCCACAGCCCCCGGGGGACACTCCATGCTCTCCATAGCCCCCGGGGGACACTCCTTGCTCTCCACTTCCCCGGGGGACACTCCATGCTCCCCACAGCCCCCGGGGGACACTCCATGCTGCCCACAGCCCCTGGGGGACACTCCATGCTCCCCACAGCCCCGGGGGACACTCCATGCTCCCCACAGCCCCCGGGGGACACTCCATGCTCCCCACAGCCCCTGGTGGGCACTCCATGCTCCCCACAGCCCCCAGGGGACCCCCTATGCTCTCCACATCCCCCTGGGGACCCCCCATGCTTGCCACAGCCCCCGGGGACACTCCATGCTCTCCACAGCCCCCGGGGGACACTCCATGCTCTCCACAGCCCCCTAGGGACACTCCATGCTCTCCACTGCCCCCGGGGGACACTCCATGCTCTCCACAGCCCCCGGGGGACACTCCATGCTCTCCACAGCCCCGAGGGGACACTCCATGCTCTCCACTGCCCCCGGGGGACACTCCATGCTCTCCACAGCCCCCGGGGGACACTCCATGCTCTCCACAGCCCCCAGGGGACACTCCATGCTCTCCACTGCCCCCGGGGGACACTCCATGCTCTCCACTTCCCCGGGGGACACTACATGCTCCCCACAGCCCCCGGGGGACACTCCATGCTCCCCACAGCCCCCGGGGGGCACTCCATGCTCCCCACAGCCCCCAGGGGACACTCCATGCTCTCCACAGCCCCCTGGGGACCCCCTATGCTCTCCACATCCCCCTGGGGACCCCCCATGCTTGCCACAGCCCCCGGGGACACTCCATGCTCTCCACAGCCCCCGGGGGACACTCCATGCTCTCCACAGCCCCCTTGGGACACTCCATGCTCTCCACAGCCCCCAGGGGACACTCCATGCTCTCCACTGCCCCCGGGGGACACTCCATGCTCTCCACAGCCCCCGGGGGACACTCCATGCTCTCCACAGCCCCCAGGGGACACTCCATGCTCTCCACTGCCCCCGGGGGACACTCCATGCTCTCCACTTCCCCGGGGGACACTACATGCTCCCCACAGCCCCCGGGGACACTCCATGCTCCCCACAGCCCCCGGGGGCACTCCATGCTCCCCACAGCCCCCAGGGGACACTCCATGCTCTCCACAGCCCCCTGGGGACCCCCTATGCTCTCCACATCCCCCTGGGGACCCCCCATGCTTGCCACAGCCCCCGGGGACACTCCATGCTCTCCACAGCCCCCAGGGGACACTCCATGCTCTCCACAGCCCCCGGGGGACACTCCATGCACTCCACAGCCCCTTGGGCCCCCCCATGATCTTCACAGCCCCCTGCGGCCCCCCATGCTCTCCACAGCCAGCCCCCTGGGGACACTCCATGCTCTCCACAGCCCCCTGGGGACACTGCATGCTCTCCACAGCCCCCTGGGGACCTCCATGCTCTCTATTGTAGTGCACACTATTACATGGAATGCGCTGCCCCCAGGGCAGCCGCAAACTCGCGCTGCCCCCAGCGCAGTGCATATAGGTAAAATACGGAGTAGCTCTAAAACAGCTCTCTGTGTTTCACTGTACAGGCGGCAACCCGCCTGCACTTTTAAAATGGGACAGAGATCTCCTTGCAGGTGGGTGCAGTGAGTGACTGCACCAGCCTGCAATGGGACCCCTAGGGGTCCATGGGACCCATTTCCCCCTCCAGAGGCCTATGAGGAGGCGCACTGTCAGCGCACCTCCTGACAGCTTCTTTGCCTCTGCGCCTACGTCTCCAAAGGGAGAATGCAAAGGGATTCCCTCATTTGGAGCCATGCCCCCATGTAAATGAGGGAACGCACTCTGGTGATAGCGTTGGTGCTATATTTGCGCAAGCGCTATCTGTATTACAGAAAGGGCAGCACAAGCGTATGTGGCCCCCTTCAGTAATGCCAAAGTGCCCCGGGGGCGCATAAAGCAGACAACCATGTTCATTGTGCCCCTGGGGCACTTTCCATAATACGGCCCCAGAAGTGTAGATGGCCAGGTGCTCGGTTGAGGCACGTCTTCTCCTGATACCAGAAGTGCGGATAGGCAGGCGCCTACTGGAGGCAGGTGTCACTGTAATCCCAGCTGGATCTGTCAGCCTTCGCGTGATTCTATGTAGGAAAGCACCATTTCTTACCTGGAGCACAACTGACGTTGTGTGTTTCCGCTGGCCTCGGATAGGTAGTAGGATGGCTCTCCTCCTCCTCCTCCTCCTCCTCTTCCTCTTTAATGACGACCGAAATTATATTTGTTATCGTCCCGTAGCCTAAAATTAATTAAAACCAAAAAGTAATTAAAACATATACATTTCAATGTACTGTCTGCATGAGTGTGAAATCTGCTGACTTACTGCAAAGACGGCCAGATGTACGACCCTAACAGGGCCATGTACGACCCTATTTAGCGAGTCGCAATTTGTTTGCGACTCGCTAAATAGGAATTGCGAGTCGCTATTAGAAAGGGCTGTTCCAAGGGCGTCCCTTCCTAATAGCAAGACAGAGGCCTTGGTAAGAATGTTTTACGGCCTCTTCAAGAGGGTGGTAAAACACTCGCTAATGGGAAGGGGTCCCCAGAGGACCCCTTCCCCTTTGCGAATACAGGGGAAAATATTTTTTAGGGGCGGACCACTACCTGCCCTTAAAAAATGAAACGAAAACGTTTCATTTTTCTTTTTTTAAATGCATCCTGTTTTCCTTTAAGGAAAACGGGCTGCATTTTTTAAAAAAACTGCTTTATTTAAAAGCAATCCCAGACATGGAGGTCTGCTGAGCCCAGCAGGCCACCATACTTGGGAGGGCCAGCCATTCCTAATGAGGTCGCAAATTGCGAGTGCCTACATTAAGAATCGTAACAGTGTCTCAGACACTGTTGTACATGGCATTTAGCGACTCGCAAATTGTGACTTGCAATTGAGCGCAATTTGCGAGTCGCTAAATGACATGGTCGTACATCTGGCCCAAAGTCCCAATACCATGCACAACTGGAACATACAACTCTTGAACTTGATGAGCAAAAAAGAATGGAAAAGGAACTCTTTACACAACCCCCATAAGTGTATCCGTTCAGGTGCCGTATTGTGAAAAGTGCCCTTGGGGGCTCAACGGGCATGTGCGCGGGCTTTGCGTGCTCCTATTGGGACTTTGGTATCATAGAAATGGACGCAGAAGCTTGTGCGGCCCTTTCTGTAATACAGATAGCGCTGACGCACATATAGCGACAGCGCAATCACCAGAGGGCGTTCCCTCATTTGCATGAGGGCATGGTTTCTTGCAAATTAGGGAATCTCTTTGGCTCTGAGCCCGTGTCTTATTACAGACGCGGAGGCAAAGAACCTGTCAGGAGGCGCTATGACAGTGCGCCACCTAAAAGATGGTGCACTGTCAATGCGTCCCCTGATAGCAGCCCTCTGGAGGGTGGAAAGGGGGTTCTATGGACCCTCCAGACATCCAGTTGCAGGCAGATGCAGTCACTCACTGCACCCACCTGCAAGGTGGTCTCTTTCCCCTCTTAAAAGTGCAGGCGGGTTGCCACCTATACAGTGAAACAAGGAGTGGCTGCTTCAAAGCTGCTCTGTATTTCACTTGAATGCGCTGCCACCAGGGCAGCACGAGTTCGCGGCTGCCCTGGGAGCATCACATTGAACGTAACAGGGTGCACTTTCCCTGTTTGCACCTCGTGCACCTTTTAAAAGGTGCGCCTGGTGCTAACAAGGAAAATGCGCCACATTTTAAAAAACTGCCCCAGGTCCTCATAGGCATCTTGTCTACGAAGCAGACTTTTAAAATTCAAACTTCTTTCTCCTGAACGATGGATTGACACACTCAATCCTCTCCCTCCTAAGTGTATCTACAAAGTACAAACTTCTCTTCCTCCTGAATGATGGATTGACACATTCATCTCTCTCCCAAGTGTACCTACAATGTACAAACTTCTCTTCCTCTTGAATGATGGATTGACACATTCATCTCTCTCCCAAGTGTACCTACAAAGTACAAACTTCTCTTCCTCTTGAATGATGGATTGACACACTCATCTCTCTCCCAAGTGTACCAACAAAGTACAACCTTCTCTTCCTCCCGAGTGATGAATTGACACACTCATCTCTCTCCCAAGTGTACCTACAAAGTACAAACTTCTCTTCCTCCTGAACGATAGATTGACACACTCATTTCTCTCCCTCCTAACTTTACCTACAAAGTACAACCTTCTCTTCTTCCTGAACGATGGATTGACACACGCATCTCTCTCCCAAGTTTACCTACAAAGTACAAACTTCTCTTCCTCCTGAACGATAGATTGACACTCATTTCTCCCCCTCCTAACTTTACCTACAAAGTACAAACTTCTCTTCCTCCTGAACGATAGATTGACACACTCATTTCTCTCCCTCCTAACTTTACCTACAAAGTACAACCTTCTCTTCTTCCTGAACGATGGATTGACACACTCATCTCTCTCCCAAGTTTACCTACAAAGTACAAACTTCTCTTCCTCCTGAATGATGGATTGACACCCTCATCTCTCTCCCAAGTGTACCTACAAAGTACAACCTTCTCTTCCTCCCGAGTGATGAATTGACACACTCATCTCTCTCCCAAGTGTACCTACAAAGTACAACCTTCTCTTTCTCTTGAACAATAGATTGACACACTCATTCCTCTCCCTCCTAAGTGTACCTACAAAGTACAATGTCTCTTCCTCCTGAGTGATGGATTGACACTCCCATCTCTCTCCTGAGTGTGCTCCCAAAGTACAACCTTCTCTTTCTCCTGAACGATAGATTGACACACTCATTCCTTTCCCTCCTAAGTGTACCTACATAGTACAAACGTCTCTTCCTCCTGAGTGATGCACTCATCTCTCTCCCAAGTGTACCTACAAAGTACAAACTTCTCTTTCTCCTGAACAATGGATTGACACACTCATTTCTCTCCCTCCTAAGTTTACCTACAAAGTACAAACTTCTCTTCCTCTTGAATGATGGATTGACACACTCATCTCTCTCCCAAGTGTACCTACAAAGTACAAACATCTCTTCCTCCTGAATGATGGATTGACACACTCATCTCTCTCCCAAGTGTACCTTCAAAGTACAAACATCTCTTCCTCCTGAATGATGGATTGACACACTCCTCTCTCTCCCTCCTAAGCGTGGCATGAGTTACAGTCAATAAGCGTCTTCCGCGATGTTGTGATGCATCCAGTGTTCAATCAGAATGACGCTATTGTTTATTGCAGCCTGATCTTGGTCTGTATCTTTAGTTTGTAGGATTTGTTGTATGAGTGTCAGCTGTCGAGTTAGATAGGAGTTGAATAGGTTTTTTCGATGCGGATTCAACCGCTAGTCTTTTTATAAACTCATTTAAACCAGCGGCCGCCACATCCCTCACTCTCTCTAGTAAGAAAGAGCTACCCAGATTGTAAAAAGCCCCAGAAACACAAACACATCAGTCGCTGGGGGTGAAAGGATACTCTTTCTGAGGTGGTTTTGAGCAGGAGTTTCAATCTTTGGCGAAACATTAAAACTCATGTAATACATGGAGGCCTGAGGACTGTGTACAAACACCGGTCTCATCTGTATTACGCCCCTACCCAGCAGTAACAGCAGACGACAAGGTGGAAAGCAAAACACTTACAATTTGTTTAAATAATTAAAGGGAAGACAGCTTGTCACACCCCTTTCCACCTGATAATATGTAGATATTGCACCATTAGAGTTCAAAGCAGGGGGGCCAAAACAAACTGACATCTATCTACAATAAACTGATTAAATGTGTTTGCAAGAAATTCCAAATTTTGTATTAATGTAATCTGTTTTGTGAAAATAAACACATGTACTATCCATGTCTCATAACTCAAGTGACCTCTGAGTTCTGTGATCTTGCAAAACCAATTCTATGTCAGTCCACGGAGGCTCAGATTATTCTTCTCTTTACTTTACTTGCAAAATAGCAGCCAATGAAAACTTTAAACACAGCATAACCCGGAAGGACAACCCCCTCCTTAGTATGCACCAATCATATATCACACAATGCTATAAATGTCTCTGTAGCAATAATAACTTCCTCTTTCTTTGCTGCTGCAGCAGCGAGTTAAGTGTTTTCCTATTTTCATGATTTATGGATGTAGACTTTATTGTACTAACTGTGCGAGTATGATTGCCGATAACGCTATTGTTTAACCGCGTGTGTGTTCGCGCGGTCCCTTTTGTTTATTTAGCGTCGCTCCGTCGCTCGGTGTGGCATTTCAGCTTTGGTGGAGCGGGACAGACGCGCGCTTGAGGGGGAGGTCCGCTTTTTATTGCCACGCGGTCCGCGCGAATGCCCGCATCGGAGGTTTCATTGCCGATCGGGTTTTCGCACATTCCGGACCGATACTGCTTCCACCCTCAGTCCCTTGAACGCCCGACTGGGCGCAAAAACGATTGAAGGCACTGCCTTAGGGGGAATAGGAGTGGCTCCCTCCACTAATAATATTATTATATAATCACTGAATCAAGTTGAGGTATTAGTTAGTTACAGGGTGAGTTCATTTACAATTCTAGGGACAGATTAGTCAGGATAACTTGGACTTCAGTGACACCCCTGGATTTCCCCCCCCCTGAAGTTCCTCCACACCTCCTATTGTAAACGATGGCGTATTACGCCGAGGAGGCTGATCAGTGGGCAGAATATAATGAGGATGTGGAATACGAAGAGGTGCCCTACGAGCACCAAATGGAGGAACAATTGGTTGAAGCCCTCGATTCCCACATCCAGGGTTCAGTGAACAGGGCGTTGATTAAGGCTCTACAGCCATTTACGCAGACCCTGCAAAATTACGGCAAGCGTAAATTCAAGGCTTCCCTGGATGAACCTTCACATCATCCCTCAGCTGAGGTACTTGCCCGGATGGCGGCTATCGTCATTAACGACCATGGCTATGGGAGTTCTCTCCCGTCTGCTAGCTCATCCCGGTTGTATCAGGGGGACGACGATGACTCTTCCCCAGCCCTTCCAGACACCACTGACTCCCACCAAGAATCGGAGGCGCCTAAGAGGGCACCGAAGAAGAAACGCAAGGCGCCTAAAGAGAGCGTTCTTCTCCCCAAAAGGAACTTGCTCTTCGACCCCAAGAATATTGTGCACCCAAGGTCCAGCGAATGGGTGCCGTGTGTGGAAGTGGCACACTATGTCCAAGAGAATTTACGTCAAGGATTCGAGAGCAAGGTTCGCGCCACTCTAAGATCGGAATGCCCCAGGCCGGCCCTACTAGGCAAAGTAGCGGACACTCCTGAATTGGACCCCAACATGGCCACCTTTCTGAAAAAATTCTCAAAAGACCCCAAAAAAGGATTGGACCGAGCATGGAGAGGCTGTCAGGATAAACTCCTTGACGTGTCTGGCCCTCTCACGAAGATTCTAGACGCTTCAGTGCAGACCAAAGACTCCAACACGCCCTTAGATGCGACGGAGATTCTAGAATGGGCACAGAGGGCCCTCTGCTTTCTAGGTAATGCTAATTATGCCTTATCCACTGAACGGCGGTGTTCTTTCCTCATGCGAATTGATCGGCAGCTGGCGGACATGGCCTCGACAGAGGCGGGTACCCTGGCGAACAGGTTACTCTTTGGAGATAAATTCGTTAAAGAGTTGGGTAAATATGTGGCCACCTTCTCAGCTCTAGACAAGGCCCAGAGCAACATTAAGAAAGTCTTCCATGCTGGCCTTTTTACCAGGGCCGGACGCTTCAGGGGTCGAGCGGCCGGCCGTGGATTCAATCAGACCTCGAGAGGATCGGATCAGAGAGGACGTGGGGGCCCCCCCAACGTTCCAACTTTTACCCCACCAGAAATCGTGGGGGTAGAGGCAGAGGCCAGAAAGGAGGATACAGAGGTCACAACAACGACAGAGACACCTCCTATTCAGGTAAATTTAATTCAGTGGGGAGATGTCAAGGTGGGGGGTCGGATTGCTGGGTTTGCTCACAGGTGGAGAACCCTGACTGGCGACCCTTGGATACTGCAGACAGTTCAAGGTTTTCGGATAGACTTTTACGGCACTCCCCGACAGACACGCACACCACACCCACTACATTTTTCCCATGTAGAGAGGTCTTTCATATACGACGAAGTGGCATCCCTGATGCAGAAGGGAGCTATTGTTCGAACTACACCACACGATCATGGCTTCACCAGTACGGTGTTTCTCGTCCCCAAAAAAGATCTAGGTTTTCGTCTGGTGTTAAACCTCAAGGAGTTCAACTCCTGGGTTGTGTATCGCCACTTCAAGATGGAGGGCATACACTTACTTCGGGACTTACTCTTAGAAGGGGATTGGATGGTGCGACTCGATCTAAAAGACGCCTACTTGGCGGTTCCTATTTTTCCACCACACAGGAGGTTCCTGCAGTTTCAATGGGGAGGCGCTTGGTATGAGTACGCCGCCCTGCCATTCGGACTCTTGTCCGCCCCTTGGTGTTTCACCAAGCTCCTCAAACCGGTAGTTCAGTTTTTGAGAGAGCGGGGGTCAGGCTCATCATCTACTTAGACGATATCCTGATAATGGCTCAGAGTGTCACTACAGTTCCTCATCATCTAGCATGGACGACTCAGCTCCTTCAGGAGTTGGGGTTCATCATCAATGTAGACAAATCAGTTATGACTCCGTCACAGTCAATGGAGTTCCTGGGGTTCCAGGTGGACTCAGTCTCTGTTCAGCTATTGCTACCTCTCAAGAAACGAATTGCCATCAAGAAAGAGTTGAGGAGAGCGTTGTCTTCTCAGACCATATCATTACGGACATTGGCCAGGCTGGTGGGCTTGCTGGCCTCGTCCATTCAGGCTATTTTCCCGGGTCCCCTTCACTACAGGGCACTCCAGAGGCTGAAAATTCTACACCTATGCAAGGGTCTGAGTTACACAGAACAGATTCTGATACCGCAGGAGGCCAGGACAGAGATTTCATGGTGGTTAGAGCACATGGACGCCTGGAATGGCAAGACCATTGTTGCGTCAGTCCCAGAGATAGTGATCGAATCGGATGCCAGCAGATGGGGCTGGTGAGCCCGGTGTGGGGCAGTGGAGTTGGGGGCCGTTGGTCCCAGGAAGAGCTGAAACTCCACATAAATTGCCTGGAACTCTTGGCGGGTTCGTTTGCAATTCGAACCCTGTCACCACACAAGGCGAGTTGTTGTATACTGCTCCGAATGGACAATGTCTCAGCAATACGTTATATCAATCGTCTGGGGGGTACGAGGTCCCGATTACTAGTGGAAATAGCCAAGGACTTCTGGCATTACTGCCTACTACATCACATTTCGGTGACAGAGGAGTATATTCCGGGTTGCACCAATGTGGTAGTGGACTGGAACTCCCGTTTCCTTCGGGATTCCAGCGATTGGCGTCTTCATCCCAGGATTTTTCATCAGCTGAACGCCAAATGGGGCCCGTGTACGATAGATCTCTTTGCCTCCAGGCTCAATACACAACTGCCTCAGTTTTACAGTTGGCGGCCGGATCCTCTAGCGAGCAACTCGGACGCATTTCTTCAATCGTGGATGACGGGTATGCTGTATGCATTTCCTCCGTTCGTCATGATCCAGAGAACGTTGGCACAGATCCGCAGACAGGGTGCGGAGGTGATGTTAATATCCCCATGTTGGAAAGCACAGGCGTGGTTCCCAGTGGCGCTGGCCCTATCGTGTGCATACCCAGTACGTCTGCAATCCTTCCCGGAGATTCTGACAGACCCTCTGGGTCAGCCTCATCCACTCATACTCCAGGGTCAGTTGTCCCTCATGGCGTGGAGACTTTCTGGAGACGCTGGCAAATGCCAGGAGTTTCGGAGGACACTTTGTTTTTCCTGTCCCAATCTTGGGCACCTGCTACACATAAACGATATGAGTCAGCCTGGCGCAAATGGGTTAGTTGGTGTGCTGCACGGCAAGGGGATCCCTTGGGATCCAGTATCCATATGATCGTTAATTTCCTATCTGAGATGGCAAGTACAGGATTGGCTTATAGGACGATTAACAATTTCAAATTAGCAATTTCGGCGGGTCATCCTCACGTGGATGGTAAGCCTGTGGGAGAACATCCATTGGTCTGTAAAGTTGCGAGGTATCAGGTTGGTAAATCCTCCCAAACCCCGTTATTCAAATTTGTGGGATGTAAATGTGGTATTACGTTTCCTTCGGAATTGGCCGGCGAATGAGTGTCTCTCACGTAAGCAATTATCGGCCAAATTGACACTATTGTTATGTTTAATATCATGTAGACGCGTCTCTGATGTTCGCGCTTTGGACATAGCAGGTAGAGTTTTCACTCCTTCGGGGGTGTCGTTTACTATTTCTAAGCGTACTAAAACCAACTCTAAATGTATTTCTTACCCTGCATTTCCACATCACAGTAAGTTATGTGTTGTTCAATGTTTGAAGTGTTATGAAGATTGCACACGAGAATTTAGGATGGATGTGGCAGGACAGTTGTTGATTTCTTTGCAGAAGCCTTTCCGCCCAGTCACTGCCGCGACTTTAGCCAGGTGGGTCACTTAGTTGTTGCAGTTGGCAGGTATTGATACTTCGGCCTTTGGCGCTCATTCAGTAAGAGGGGCTATGGCCTCTAAGGCTCTGGCTACAGGTTCTCGTTTAGAGGATATCATGACTGCAGTGGATTGGTCTTCTGATTCTACTTTCAAAACGTTTTATCATAAACCAATTGTAGATGTTGCTACTAATGTGGTGGGTCAACTTTAAACTAGCATAATCGGAGCCTCCGTGGACTGACATAGAATAAAAACATTTATAGATAAATGAGGCTAGAAGGGCAATAAAACAAATTCTAGCTATCGCGACAAAGAATTTTCAATTCTATTAAGGACACGGAGGCGAGGAACAGTATTTTATTTTATGAAATTGTATTTGATCATATTGATGATTATGTGAAATGTTAATGTGTATTTCTTATTGGGTTTCTTCCGCCCATTTCTGTTTGGACATCCAGTCGGTGGATGGTATATTACGACATTTCATTCTCTTTTCAGGAGATCAGAGTAAACCGACTTGAGGAGTCGTTTATCATCTTTGTCGGGCTCGACAGAAACAGTTCCTGTGGTTGAAGTCGGATTGGAGTCGATGATGGAATCAGCGGAGTCCAGTGTTCGACAGTCAAGTTTATGTACTGTGTTGAAAGGTTTTTTGCAAAGAAAGAGGAAGTTATTATTGCTACAGAGACATTTATAGCATTGTGTGATGTAGGATTGGTGCATACTAAGGAGGGGGTTGTCCTTCCGGGTTATGCTGTGTTTAAAGTTTTCATTGGCTGCTGTTTTGCCAGTAAAGTAAAGAGAAGCATAATCTGAGCCTCCGTGTCCTTAATAGAATTGAAAATTCTTTGTCGCGATAGCTAGAATTTTTTTTATTGCCCTTCAGCCTCATTCCTCTATTTCACACGGGAAGTCCTCGGTGACTTGTAATATGTTCATAATTACAGCAGAGGATACTTCATCCTTTTTTCAGGTCTCGCCTAGGCAGCGCTTGCGCATGTCTCTTCGAGACATGCAGTATCTGGGGCAAGGGCTTGAAAAAAGTTAGTTCTATTGAAACTAATCCCTCTGTTTCCTTTGAAAGGCTGATGCAGTTGATTCAGCTTTGATATCTTGTGGAATCTTATTTCATGCTTTGGGAGTCCGAATGGAATGAGTGAGCACTTTGGCTGTTTTACGCCGGGCTGCTGTGGCATACAATATCTCTTCTCTATGTCTTTTTACTGTGGGGCCGCCTGATGTATTAAACGGTCATGCATGCTCCGAGCCAACCCCGCGCCCGATCACAAAAGGTGCTGTGTAAATAAACTCTAATGGAAACCAAAAACAGTTTCCTTATTGTCATGCCCACACCACCAAGATATTGTTTTTAAACGGGGCCAACTGTTAATGCTGCGGCAGAATTTTCTAAATATGTTCGGTGAAAATAGTTGAATTTTATAAAGGGCTCTAACGATACATGTACAAAATATTCAAATCTGGCACAGTGCCCATGAGCGGTGTGAAATAACATGCCCACTCTTTGCCTAAAGGTGGTAACATAAATCACTTTATATTTTCTGGTGAATAAAAACAGCATGTACTCTGGAAAGACCCTTCCAAATTAGACCACACATGCTCTTCAGTTTCATTCTTTCTTACATAGACTGCACATGGGTGCCAGCCTTACCCTTGCGCATACATCCTACATGTACTCGCCTGCCTTACACTAGTTTATACAGATCACACATTGGAACTCCACCACTGTCATCCACTACACCCAGTCTCTAGCCGCCATGTTAAGAACTGTGAAACTGTCAACAGGAGAGGTGGGAACAGATCTAAAGTCCAATCCCTATCAAATACAAGAGGGCTACAGGCGTTAAACGCTCAGTGCTGACAAATACTGTGATCTGCAGGGCTCGATTAAGGCCAACTCACGCTTTCATCCTTTCGAGGGCGGCAAACCGAGTGCCATTAATTCAAGTTTTAGAAACACACCTTATTTATAGCACTTAAAACCAGTAGAAGTACTCTACAAAGTGCCACACAAAGATGTTTTTATTATTATAAAAGGATTTTCAATCTCAGAAACAAACCTGATCTTTGGAATGGCTTTATAAAAAAGACTGAAGCAAACTGAGTTTGCACTATTTAAGCTACGTTTATAATAGGAAACAAAAAAATTCATTTTGACCAAAGATTATTTTCACCATTCAGATTTTAAAAGTCGTTAGTTCAAATTTTATTCGTATGAACATTATTGGACGTGAGATGCTAAATAAACAACAATGGAGCATTTGTAAAACACAAGCTAACAAAAATCTCACTACAAATTAAAGTAAATGGAAACGTATGGCCAGCTGCAATCTTTCTCTTTATAATTGCAGTAAGATTGCAGTACCTTATGTGCCTTTACAACTCCACAGGGACACCTAGTAACAGCCTGTGGTACTGCACCCTTTCCTTGCTTTGTGGATTTTATTTTATTACTTTTCCTACTTCTGGGATATTTTTTGACAAACATTATCATTTGCAACATCAATAGCTCAAACTTGCACTAATGCGTGAACTATTGCAACGCAAATGCTTGTTTATATATGGGGTCCACATTAATGTGGTGTGGCCGGAAGGAGGGACTTGTGAAACACACACCTCCTCTGTGAAAGCAGACATGCTGTCCAGTAAAGAACTGTTACAGGAAGGAAGTCCCGCCCACTACAGACAGTATTGTGTTCAGTCTGGAAGCACCACAGGAAGGGAGCTTTCCAAGGGTAGGGCCTGCGGGTTAGTCGAAATACAACTCAACGCTCTGGCCGCACTAGGGCACCCCTGACACCCATACAAGACTCTCAGAGAGCCTCCCCAGGTGACAGCAGGTGGTAAGCTTCCTTGGTGGGTGTTATGTGCGACCACTTGTGTGTTTGTGCTCTGAGACTTCCACCACTTGTCTCACTCACCTGTGGGACAGTCACTGCCATGTTTCCTCTCAGCGTCATCATCCACAGGCCTCAGATCTTCTGTTTCTGTATCTCCTAATGAAGACACACAGGAGGAAGAGCCTGTTTGAAAGGAGCACATTATCATCATCATTATTATTATCATCATAAAAGTTAATAATAAACCCAATTTAAAAAATAAACGTTTTCTAAAAAAATTACTTAAACTAACCACATGACTTCTAACAAAATGTAATAAGTATTATTTAAAACAATGGGGGCGCTAGGGGGTGCGGGCAAGATGACTGCGCCTTAGTCCGGCTCCGCCAGCCGAGTGCAGTATCCGACACAAATCCTGATAATGGTGTGACATCACGCCCTCTGCGTAGTGGAATCCCAACAATACTGGTGGCGAGGAGACATCCAGCAGTTCAGGTCGGGCGAAGACGGCGATGGAAAATGCGGTCCGACCTGGTGGCGGCCGTCAGGGATGAGAAAATGGCGACTGCCTGGAGCTGCTGAATGGGCCGCGGAGGAGCCGCAATATACGCAGTGAGGCGAGAGTAGCCACCCAGTGCCTGATTACGACGGCGAGAAGCTGCAGCATCCATAATCAGCCCGAGAGACAGTTCTAAGCCGAGGCGGCCCTGCTGGGTGCGGGTTGGATGGACGGGCGAGCGACTGCTGCGTCCATGGCAGAAAGGTGAAAACGAGGAGGCGAGGAACAGCGGCGGTGAGGCGAGCATGTGCCGGTTGTGTGACCGCCGAGCTGGCTGCGTGAGAGGAGAGCCACGCGGTGTGGCCTACCTGCGAAGTGGCTGGTTCCGAGCCGGCTGATCAGCCGTGACTGAGGGTGCTGGGAGCCCGGCTGCACTCCGGCCGAGGATGCGCGTTGGGCTCGCTGAGTGAAGGGAGCACGGCAGTGTGACACCTACATGGTGAGCGGCTGGTTCCAGGCTGAATAATCCGGCGTGTCTTGAGGTATTGTGTGCGCTGCTGAAGCCTGGCCTGCAGGGACAGTCTGGCCTGCTTGCGACGTGAAAGAAGGTCCTGGTGGCCGGGGCCACACAAAAGTGTCAGCAGACCTGGGCGGGAGTGGGGCTGTTGGCCCAGTAAAACTGAAGTTGGCACTGTTTCATTGAGGAGACCAGCAATATAATATAAATATAAAGTGTGCTCCAGTGCGTGTGCGAACTGCTCCTCTTCATATCACCTGCACGACGGCTAGGTGATCGTTCGGGGAGAGAAGTGTCCTATAGACACCATGGGGAAGACAGACAAAAGCCAGACACGCCTCACATTTGAAGTGCTTAAACCTGTCAGGTCCCAACAGCAGGCATTGTTAGACTCCGAGCAGGAAACTCTGGCCACGGGGGCCACGGCGCTGGAGGCAATGCTGCTAGCGATGCAGAGCAGTCTGCAGTCCATTGATGGGAAAATAGATGCGCTCAACTTGCTTATAGATCATCTAACAGCGAAACTTGATAATCAGGGTGCCAGGCTGAGAAGCAGAAAAGCACATTTCTAGCACTGAGGACGGTCTACAAACTGTCACTTCTAAATGCCTTAAAAAGGAGAAGGAGCTAACCGTGATTCAAGCAAAAAATGAGGACTTAGAGGCGAGGTCACGGTGCAACATCCTCAGGAATACGGGCCTGCCGGATTCGACAAACACGGGCAAGCTGGAGCTGTACGTTGAAGAAATGCTCAAGGAAACTTTCGGGCCTGAAAACAAGTCTGAGGTCCTGATTGTGGAAAGAGCCCTAAGGTCACTGGTGGCGCTCCCAGTCCCGGGAGCTACGCCACGCCCGGTCATTGGAAGACTGCTTAATTATCGGGACCGGGATACGGTCCTACAACTTGCAGAAGCAGAGCATCAGCTATAAGGGAAATGACATCGGATTTCACTGCCTCGGTCCAGGCGGGGTGGCGAGAATTTCTACCAGTCAAGAAACAGTTGCAGGCTGCAAATGTCTGTTATGCAATGTTGTACCCAGCCCGTCTGCGTATAGAGGTGGAGGGTAAGACCAAGATTTTTAACACACCAAAATCTGCTATGGACTATGTTAAATCCATGAAGAAGAGTCGGCGAGACCAAGAGGAAAGATCAGATGAAGAGGAGCAGTAGAAAGACTAGTTAACTGACCTGCTATCTTGGGAAGCTGTGGTACACGTGGCAGCAGACTGGAAGGCGGGACTGGTGGTGTAGTGACGACTGCATTCCACAAGACAACACCTGACAGGCTTGGCACGTCAGGGACGTCACACGGAAGGCAGAAGCCTTATAATTGTGGAGAAGCTGGGCAGACACTATGTGATTAATATTTTAACACTAGGACTGGCCACGGACTCTGTGGTCTTGAGATTCTCACGAGTAATGTATAGGTATCATACCAATTCAATGGATACACTTGGCCACCTCCCATTTCAAAGGGAGGGATTTAGCGCACTAGTGACCCCCGATGGGTATACCCCAACGACAGATATAGGGAACCGTTTCATGTTTGTACAAGTTAGGGTTATACTGGGATGGCTTTAGCAAGTTGGGTGTGCTGAAGTGGGTGGGGGGGTGGGGTAAAAGTTCATTTCAGGTTGCAGATGCAGTGCTGGATGTGTACAAGAAAGATTCTAGTGCTGCTCACCAAGGGTGGGGGAACACCTCAATGGGTTGAAAAAACCAAATACCAGAAATGTCTGGTCATGGTGGTTTAATCACATTGTTAACATGGAACGTGTGGGATCTCAATAACCCCCAAAAAATACGGCACGTGCTGGCATACCTGGACAAGCACAGTATTCAAGTGGCATTTTTGCTAGAAACGCACCTCACAAAACACATGGAGCATAATGTAGGGAAGAGATGGGCGGCAGTCAGGGTGGCATCATCGTACTCTACATACTCCAGGGGTGTGCTGGTACTAGCAAAAAAGGGAACACCTTATACTCTAACTCACTCAGAGATTGACGAACACGGGAGGCTCCTGCTGGTACAGGGATGTCTAGGTGGCACGAAGATGCTGTTCATAAATTCGTATGGCCATAATGTAGACGATCTATAATGATGTTTGGAGATGCTTAGGTTCATTGCCTTCGTCTATGGTGATATGGGGGGGGGATCTAAATGTTTATCTGGATCCACAGCTGGACCGTTCAGACACCACAGCATGGCATGGAAAACAAGCATCCAAGATAAGAGAAATTATGGAGGCTGAGGGGTTGGTTGACGTATGGAGAAGTCGGAATCCCAACGCCATGGAGGGAACCTATGTATCGTCTGTGCACGGCTCATGGTCTAGATTGGATTACTGGCTGGTCTCTAGGGTGGTGTGCACCTGGACGGTGGGCATGTCACACCTTGCCAGGATGCTGTCTGACCATGCCCCGGTGCTGCTGGAGCTAGCGATACCCACATGCAATAGACCCCCATTTCAATGGAGATTGCAGCCATCGTCATTGTTAGACCCAGTATTTCATACTACTATTGGTGCGGCCATTACGCATTTCTTTCAGGAGAATGAGGGAACGGTGAAAGCGGCTGGGACGCTGTGGGAGGCCTTTAAGGTCACTATCTGAGGGGAGTGCATGGGGGTGCAGGCGGGGATCCTGAAATCGTTCCGTAATAGGTTACAAGACATTGAGGGCAGGCTACACAAGCTTGAGCATAGATATGAACAGAGGCCCACACACAACTTACTAGCTGAGGTGAGGGATTTGGTTTCAAGAGCACACAGACACTACTGAGCAGGAGGTACGCCATAGGTCCAGAAGGCGGCAGGCGTGGGCATATGGGGAGGGCAGCAGACCAGGATGTTCACTTGCCTCCAAATTAGCGGAGCTTAGGGAACAGGACCATATAGTAGAAATAGTAGACCGAGTTTTATACTAAGCTATACAGGCCTAGGCCCGCGACATCCGGCAGCGAGGTGTCTAGTTATCTTGATGATGTCGCTCTTGGGTAGGCTGTCCTCGGGCCAGAGAGAGTACCTTATTTAGCCCTGGACTGTGGAGGATGTGAAGGAAGCTATTATGTCACTAACGAGCGGGAAGGCAGCAGGGGTTGATGGTCTACCTAGTGACAGTTCTGTAAGCTTATGCGTACAGTCTTGCCCCGAGACTGCTGGATGTGTACACAGAGGCGTATGAAAGTGGAGCTTTGCCCCCTACTCTCTGTGAAGCCCTTATAGTAATGCTACTGAAGCCAGATAATGATGCAAATAGGTGCGAGTCATACAGGCCGTTGCCGCTTATAAATATCGTCACCAAAATTCTTTCTGGCCAAAATAATCGACATCAGACTGCAACCTCTTGTGCCTAGTCTGGTCCTTCTGGATCAGTCAGGATTTGTACCTCAAAGATCTACCACACATAACTTGAGAGCCCTATTTGCAGTGCCGAATCAAGTAAACCCTGAGCTGAAAGCTGTGGCGGTGCTGTTAGACGCTGCCGAAGTGTTTGATTCCATACAGTGGGGATATATATCTACGGTCCTGCAGTGCATGGGGATGCCACTTGCTTTTTTGAAGTGGGTGCGCCTACTATACACTAACCAGGTTGCCATGATACGCATTAATAAAGTTGTCTCCGATCCCATAGAGATCTGCAGGAGAACTAGGCGGGGGTGCCCCCTCTCCCCAATGTTGTTCTCCTTGGTGCACTGGGGTTCAGACAGCGTCCCCTGGCCATATCCCTGTACACAGATGATATGCTTTTGTATGTGAGAAAACCTGAGATACATTTGGCGCCCGTGATACGGGAGTATGTGCGGCTTGAGGGTTTTTCGGGCCTCAGTATCAACTGGGACAAATCTACAATTTTCCCCCTCACACAATGCACCACCAGTTATGATTTCAAGTTTCCATTGGCCTGGACAACTGAGCCTGTACGGTACTTAGGTATATGGGTGCACAGAGACCCAGAGGTAGTGAGTGATCAGTATGAATTACGGACGGGCTATTGCGAAATTAACTGATCAATTTAGTAGTTTGTGGCTCATTATCTCCTTTTCTGTTTCTATTCTCATGGCTCATTGTCAAATGCATATGTGTTATGATATAAAACTCAATAAATAAAAACATTAAAAAAGTATTATTTAAAACAAAAAATGACAGTGAAAGTAGAATTTTTTAATACTATTTTTAAATCGTTATTTATTAAACTAATATATTTAAATTGGTTATTTAATAAACATATATTCTGATGAGTTGTTCTGCTAGAACATTTCATTTGAATATTTCTAGGTTAATAATATTACATATTTTCAAGTATTTAACTTTATATTGCTTGTTATTTGTTTTTTTAAAGAACAATAAATGTAAATAATTTTCCTTACACTTTCCATAGGGAGATTTCAACCACAGTGGCAAAGACCCCCAACTAAGTGTCAAAAGTTACTATTAGTACCATCACCCTTGTAATTCGTTTTCTACAAGGGTTCACCCCCTAATTTGAGGGGTGCAGACATGTAAGTGCACATATAGATGTAAATGTGCACTCAGAAATGGTGAACCTCAAAAAAGTGTAGATTTAGACCTGGGTGCAGGAGTAGATTTACACAAGAATAAATCTACACACGTAAATGTACCTTCGTGAATAGGCCACTAAATAGCTTTTGTGCACAACAGAAGAGTGTAAAGTAAGTGTTTTCACTAATGTCACTGCCACACAACTGCGGAGGCTGCTTTCTAAACTACACAAATACAACAAGGCTGGTCTGCGGTCACTAAACCGGTCCAAAACAAAAGAAGGGGTTTCTCAGTGTCCACGTGTAAGCACGTAGGCCTCATTAACAGCTCTAGATTAAGTAAGTCACATTGTCATGCTGCACCGGTTAACAATAAAATCAATTGCACACTCACTTTACATCTTTGATGCCTCGTGGCAATGGACTGGTTCCAGAGGGCAGCGGTTTATGGCAAACTATGAAAGGGACATCTATTGGAAATGTACCTCCAGCACTAAAGCTTGGTATGCTGGACTGCTGCAGCGCGTGCTATGCTGGACTGCTGCAGCGTGTGCTATGCTGGACTGCTGCAGCGCGTGCTATGCTGGACTGCTGCAGCGCGTGCTATGCTGGACTGCTGCAGCGCGTGCTATGCTGGACTGCTGCAGCTCGTGCTATGCTGGACTGCTGCAGCGCGTGCTATGCTGGACTGCTGCAGCGGGTGCTATGCTGGACTGCTGCAGCGTGTGCTATGCTGGACTGCTGCAGCTCGTGCTATGCTGGACTGCTGCAGCGCGTGCTATGCTGGACTGCTGCAGCGCGTGCTATGCTGGACTGCTGCAGCGCGTGCTATGCTGGACTGCTGCAGCTCGTGCTATGCTGGACTGCTGCAGCTCGTGCTATGCTGGACTGCTGCAGCTCGCGCTATGCTGGACTGCTGCAGCGCGTGCTATGCTGGACTGCCGCAGCGCGTGCTTTGCTGGACTGTTGCAGCATGTGCTATGCTGGACTGCTGCAGCGCGTGCTATGCTGGACTGCCGCAGCACGTGCTATGCTGGACTGCCGCAGCGCGTGCTATGCTGGACTGCCGCAGCGCGTGCTTTGCTGGACTGTTGCAGCATGTGCTATGTTGGACTGCTGCAGCGCGTGCTATGTTGGAGTAGTGCAGCGGGTGCTATGTTGGACTGGTGCAGCGCATGCTATGTTGGACTGGTGCAGCGCGTGCTATGTTGGACTGCCTCATGAAAGGGGCTATGTTGAAGTGCCTCAGCATGTGGTATGTTGGACTACCTCGTGGAAGGTGCTATGTTGGACTGCCTCATAAAAGGTGCTATATTTGACTGCCTCAGTGTGTGCTATGTTGGGCTGCCGCAGCGTATGCTATGTTGGACTGCCTCGTGGAAGGTGATATGTTGGACTGCCGCAGCGTGTGCTATGTTGGACTGCCTCATATAAGGTGCTATGTTGGACTACCGCAGCGTGTGCTATGTTGGACTGCCTCATGGAAGGTGCTATGTTGGACTGGTTGGACTGCCTCAGCGTCTGGTATGTTGGACTGCCTCATGGAAGGTGCTATTTTGGACTGGTTGGACTGCCTCAGCACCTGGTATGTTGGACTGCCTAATGAAGATCTACGTTGGACTGCCTCATGGAAGGTCTATGTTGGACTGCCTCATGGAAGGTGCTATGTTGGACTGCTACAGCGTGTGCTATGTTGGACTACCTCATGAAAGGTGCTATGTTGGACTGACGAAGCGTGTTCTATGCTGGACTGCCTCGTGGAAGGTGCTATGTTGGACTGCCTCATGGAAGGTGCTATATTGGACTGCCTCATGGAAGGTGCTATGTTGGACTGCCTCATGGAAGGTGCTATGTTGGACTGCTACAGCGTGTGCTATGTTGGACTGCCTCATGAAAGGTGCTATGTTGGACTGACGAATCGGGTTCTATGCTGGACTGCCTCGTGGAAGGTGCTATGTTGGACTGCCTCATGGAAGGTTCTATGTTGGACTGCCTCATGGAAGGTGCTACGTTGGACTGCCTCATGGAAGGTGCTATGCTGGACTGCCTCATGGAAGGTGCTATGCTGGACTGCCCCATGAAAGGTTCTAATGTTGAGATAGATAAATACGACAGCAATGTACACCTTGATGTATGCAGGCATAGCAGCGGCAGTACCAATAAATGCAATGTCGATGTACGCTGTCATCTATGCATGCACAGTGATGTCAATACCAGTAAATGCAACACTAATGCATGCTGTAACCTATAAATGCACAGCGAAGTCAATATCAGTAAATCCAATGTCGATGTACACCGTAACTTATGCTCGCATAATGACGTCAATATCAATTTATGCAATGCTGATGTACGATGTCACAACTATATGTATAATAATGCGAATATCTGTAAATATGATATCAATGACTGCCATGTAACATGTACACACACTCACAAACTTATATCATTGCGGTCGGATTCATCAGAGATGACACCTCATCAACCGCAAGTCAGAGATACGTGGTCAGACAGGCCCTGCACCCAAACCCCAAGCCTTCCGATTGACAGGTCACAGGTGGGGACACACTTAGCCCAAAGAGAAACAAGCACCCAGGGAAAACACTGATCGATCCGAGGAGATTGGCCCCAATTAAACACATTTGGCCAAAGGCTCACATTCCCAAAATACCACAAAATTAGTTGCCACATGTAGTTAAGAACACTCAGCCAATCAGGACACAACATTCACACTGCAAGAGGCGATCACGTGCTCACCACACCGGACATCTTGGTATACACACATTGGCCCACACTAGCTCTCCCTGAAGTCAAGAGCCATCTGTGTCCCGCTTATCAGATGTTTTTTCTTGTTATTTACGATCATGGTTCTTTTCAAAGAATGTCAAAGTGTTTTATTGTACACACAAAATGTATATATGTGCGGCCAAAACATCTGTACTCGGAGAGTGTCTTCAGATGGGCCTCTGTCAATACTCTCATGGCTGCTGCTTTTAATTAAACCAACTTGTTTCTATTTTGCCAAACACCTCTTGTCTTTTCATTTATTTAAGGTAAAATCATATTGGAGCAACACTATGCTGAACTGCCGCAGCGCGTGCTATGTTGGACTGCCGCAGCGCGTGCTATGTTGGACTGCCGCAGCGCGTGCTCTGTTGGACGGCCACCTGGAAGGTGCTATGCTGGACTGCCTCACGGAAGGTGCTATGCTGCACTGCCTCAGCGTGTTCTATGCTGGACAGCCTCATTAAAGGTGCTACATTGGACTGCCGCAGCACATGCTATTTCGGACTGTTTCCGTGCATGTCATACTGGGCTGCCTCTGTGCATGCCATGTTGGGCTGCCTCGTGCAAAAAGAACAATTGTTGGATGAAATGCTGAACAATGTCAAACACTCACCCGCAATTACAGATCTGGATTTAATTCATAGGTTTTTTGCTCACCACACCTTTCTAGTTTGGACCCAACCATATGCAAATCAGTCTTGACCTTGTGCCTCATGGGAACAGTCCAGCCTGAACCGCCAAGCCAGGTCCTCCCTGGACTGAAAACAAGCATCCTAGGACCGGTTTCAGGGTTTCACCCCTCATCAGCCAGGCTAGCTTGAATCCGGTGGCATAGTGAGCATGCGAAAAAAGCATAAAGAACAGATGATGGACGGAATGCTGAACAAATCAAACTTTCATAACCAGTCAGAGATCTGGTTTTAATCCATTGTTTTTTTGCTCACCACACCACCCCAGTTTGGACCAAGCCCTTTCAAACAATCAATCAAACTGTTCTCATTTAGCGTGGCTTATCACCCGGGAGGGTATCCGGGCGTTGGTCTGTGGATCTCACCCGAAGAGCCAGGTCTTGAGTCCCTTCCTAAAGTCCCCCAATGAGGGTGCTGTTCGAAGGTGGAGGGGAAGGGTGTTGCAGGATTTGGCAGCGGGGTGGGGATATGCAAATCAGTCTTGACCCTGCTCCCCATGAGAACAGTCCAGGTCAAACTGCCAAGCCAGGTCCTCCCTGGACTGAAAACAAGCATCCAGGGGCCGGTTTCGGGCATTACCCCTCATCAGCCAGGATAGCCTGAATCCAGTAGCATGGACAGCACGGGACCCACGTCTGGGCATACCCGTCCCACTCGGAGTGGGAAATGCAAAAAGAACAATTGATTGACAGAATGCAGAACAATGTCAAACCCACTATCGACAGAATAAGTACTGGTGCTAAGGCGGAGGAGCGTCGCCCAACTACTCTGTAGCAGTAAAAGGAAAAAATGAAATGATAATAACTAACGTTATTCTCATTTTATTTTGTCCTTCTGCAGCAGCAGCTTTGCGTGAGGCGGGGCTGCAGAGCGGGGAGGGCGGGGCTGCAGAGCGGGGAGGGGCGGGGCTGCAGAGCGGGGCGGGGCTGCAGAGCGGGGAGGGCGGGGCTGCAGAGCGGGGCGGGGCTGCAGAGCGGGGAGGGCGGGGCTGCAGAGCGGGGAGGAGCGGGCTGCAGAGCGGGGAGGAGCGGGCTGCAGAGCGGGGAGGAGCGGGGCTGCAGAGCGGGGAGGGGCTGCAGAGCGGGGAGGGCGGGGCTGCAGAGCGGGGAGGGCGGGGCTGCAGAGCGGGGCGGGGCTGCAGAGCGGGGAGGGCGGGGCTGCAGAGCGGGGAGGGGCGGGGCTGCAGAGCAGGGAGGGGCGGGGCTGCAGAGCGGGGCGGGGCTGCAGGGAGGGGCGGGGCTGCAGAGCGGGGAGGAGCGGGGCTGCAGAGCGGGGAGGGGCGGGGCTGCAGAGCAGGGGAGGAGTGGTAGCACCCTCCTAAGTGAGCAATGACTGTTTGGCCGGTCCTCTCGGGCCGCCCAAAACAGTCATGCGCACTTTCCATGTTCTCCTTGCAGGCTGCATTACAGCCTGCGTGGAGAACATGCCCACCCCTCCAGCCCCTGGCTGGGCGCCATGTCACGGCGGTCAGACCAATCACAATGTTGCATTGCAGCATTGTGATTGGTCAGAGGAGCATGGCTGTGCTTCCTGTTCCTGGAGTCGGTCGCAGGAGAACAGGAGCAGAGACGGGAGACCCGGAAGCAAGGTAAATGTATATTTGTTTTATTCCTTTTTCCACATTGCTTATCCTACCCTCCCCCCACCCCCACCCCCCGCGCCCGCCCCGCCGCCTGCAAACCGTGCCGGCCGCCACTGCCAAAAGGCAGTTTATGAGTGTCCCCTAGAGGCAGTAGAGGATGTAATCACACATAGAATATGTATGGGGGTAATACTAAGAATACTCAGTGTAAGTATTGCTTCGTTAAGCAGTGTCCGCAGGGTTCACCACTATAGGGCAGAATAGGTTCGCCCTCATTAGGCAGCATAGATTGTAACATCCCTTTTTCAGGCCGTGGATGCATCACTCCGTTAGACTATATAGGTCGCTCTCACTTTCAGGCAGTATAGTTGTTGCATCATAAAGACGGGTATGTCACAATTCGACAGTATAGAACGCTCTCGCCCCTAGCAGGCAGTACGGGTATGTCTCTATGAGACAGTATAGAATGCTCTCACCCCTAGCAAGCAGTACGAGTATGACTGAGACAGAATAGAATGCTCTCGCCCCTAGAAGGCAGTACGACTATGTCTCTATGAGACAGTATAGAACGCTCTCGCCCCTAGCAGGCAGTGTGGGTATGTCTCTATGAGACAGTATAGAATGCTCTCACCCCTAGCAAGCAGTACAAGTAGGACTATGAGACAGAATAGAATGCTCTCGCCCCTAGCAGGCAGTACCGGTATGGATCTATTGGACAGTATAGAATGCTCTTGGCCCCAGCAGGCAGACAAGTATGGATCCATGAGACAGTATAGAACATTCTTACCCCTAGCAGGCAGTACGAGTATGGATCCATGAGACAGTATAGAATGCTCTCGCCACTAGCAGGCAGTACGGGTAAGGATCTATGGGACAGTATAGAACGCTCTCACCCCCAGCAGGCAGTACAGGTATGGCTATATGGGACAGTATAGTACGCTCTCGCCCCTAGCAGGCAGTACAGATATGTATATAACAGACAATATAGAATGCTGTCACCCCTAGCAGGCAGTACGGGTATGGATCTATAAGACAGTATAGAACACTCTCGCCCCCAGGAGGCAGTACGGGTATGTATATATGGGACAGTATAGAATGCTCTCGCCACTAGCAGGCAGTACGGGTATGGATCTATGAGACAGTATAGAACGCTCTCACCCCTAGCAGGCAGTACGGGTATGGATCTATGAGACAGTATAGAACGCTCTCACCCCCAGCAGGCAGTACAGGTATGGATATATGGGACAGTATAGTATGCTCTCGCCCCTAGCAGGCAGTACAGATATGTATATAACAGACAATATAGAATGCGGTCACCCCTAGCAGGCAGTACGGGTATGGATCTATGAGACAGTATAGAACACTCTCGCCCCTAGCAGGCAGTACGGGTATGGATATATGGGACAGTATAGAACGCTCTCGCCCCCAGGAGGCAGTACAGGTATGGATCTATAAGACAGTATAGAACGCTCTTGCCCCAAGCAGGCAGTACGAGTATTTCTCCATGAGACAGTGTAGAACGCTCTCGTCCCTAGCAGGCAGTACAGGTATGGATCCATGAGACAGTATAGAACGCTCTCGCCCCTAGCAGGCAGTACGGGTATGGATCTATGAGACAGTATAGAACGCTCTCGCCCCTAGCAGGCAGTACGGGTATGGATCTATGAGACAGTATAGAACGCTCTCACCCCCAGCAGGCAGTACAGGTATGGATATATGGGACAGTATAGTACGCTCTCGCCCCTAGCAGGCAGTACAGATATGTATATAACAGACAATGTAGAATGCTCTCACCCCTAGCAGGCAGTACGGGTATGGATCCATGAGACAGTATAGAATGCTCTCGCCACTAGCAGGCAGTACAGGTATGGATCTATAAGACAGTATAGAATGCTCTCGCCACTAGCAGGCAGTACAGGTATGGATCTATAAGACAGTATAGAACACTCTCGCCCCCAGGAGGCAGTACAGGTATGTCTCTAGGAGACAGTATAGAACGCTCTCGCCCCTAGCAAGCAGTACGGGTATATCTCAATGAGACAGTATAGAACACTCTTGCCCCAAGCAGGCAGTACGAGTATTTCTCCATGAGACAGTATAGAACGCTCTCGCCCCTAGCAGGCAGTACGGGTATGTCTCTATGAGACAGTATAGGACGCTCTTGCCCCTAGCAGGCAGTACGGATATGTATATAACAGACAATATAGAATGCTCTCGTCCCTAGCAGGCAGTACGGGTATGTCTCTATGAGACAGTATAGTACGCTCTCGCCCCTAGCAGGCAGTACGGATATGTATATAACAGACAATATAGAATGATCTCACCCCTAGCAGGCAGTATGGAAATGTATATGACAGACAATATAGAATGCTCTCGGCCCTAGCAGGCAGTACAGGTATGTCTCCATGAGACAATATAGAATGCTCTCGCCCCTAGCAGGCAGTACGGGAATGTCTCCATGAGACAGTATAGAACGCTCTCGCCCCTAGCAGGCAGTACGGGTATGTCTCTATGAGACAGTATAGAACGCTCTCACCCCTAGCAGGCAGTATGGATATGGATCCATGAGACAGTATGGGATGTGTTGGCCCTCGCAGGCAGTGTAGGTAGCTTCATAAGACAGGATATAATGGAAGGTCTAGAGCGTCTCTTGAGAGCCAAGTTCAAGTGCTGAGGGAGCTGGTAAAGCTGCCTCCTCATAACAACTACTGATGGAGTATGGTTGGCCTCCACGGCTCTCCATGTCTGCCACATAACACAAGCTCCAGCTGCTCCACAACTGCCCGACACCTTCAAGCATCGATGGAAACTGCTTGACAGTCCCATGGGTACAGCTCGACAGTCCCATGGGTACAGCTCGACAGTCCCATGGGTACAGCTCGACTGTCCCACGGGTACAGCTCAACAGTATATACACACAAAAAAGGGGTGAAGGGGGTCCGAGGAGGCTTTGTTCGCCCTAAGTTGGCGGGGGTATGCCCAGACGTGGGTCCCTTGCTCACTTTGCCACTGGATTCAAGCAAGCCTGGCTGATGACGGCTGGAATGCCAGAAACCGGTCCTAGGATGCTTGTTTCCGGTCCAGGGAAGACATGGCTTGGCAGTTCGGGCTGAACTGTTCCCATGAGGCACAGGGTCAGACTGATTTGCATATGGCCATGTCTGAACTGGGGTGGTGGAGTGAGCTAAAGAATGATGATGGATTAAACCCAGATCAGTTGACTGGGGGTGAGTGTTTGATTGGCTCAAGCGTTCCGTCCATCATCCCCTTTTGTATCGCTTTGTTCGCCCTAAGTTGGCGGGGGTATGCCCAGACGTGGGTCCCTTGCTCACTTTGCCACTGGATTCAAGCAAGCCTGGCTGAAGACGGCTGGAATGCCAGAAACCGGTCCTAGGATGCTTGTTTCCGGTCCAGGGAAGACATGGCTTGGCAGTTCGGGCTGAACTGTTCCCATGAGGCACAGGGTCAGACTGATTTGCATATGGCCATGTCTGAACTGGGGTGGTGGAGTGAGCTTTAGAATGATGATGGATTAAACCCAGATCAGTTGACTGGGGGTGAGTGTTTGATTGGCTCAAACGTTCCGTCCATCATCCCCTTTTGTATCGCTTTGTTCGCCCTAAGTTGGCGGGGGTATGCCCAGACGTGGGTCCCTTGCTCACTTTGCCACTGGATTCAAGCAAGCCTGGCTGATGACGCCTGGAATGCCAGAAACCGGTCCTAGGATGCTTGTTTCCGGTCCAGGGAAGACATGGCTTGGCAGTTCGGGCTGAACTGTTCCCATGAGGCACAGGGTCAGACTGATTTGCATATGGCCATGTCTGAACTGGGGTGGTGGAGTGAGCTAAAGAATGATGATGGATTAAACCCAGATCAGTTGACTGGGGGTGAGTGTTTGATTGGCTCAAACGTTCCGTCCATCATCCCCTTTTGTATCGCTTTGTTCGCCCTAAGTTGGCGGGGTATGCCCAGACGTGGGTCCCTTGCTCACTTTGCCACTGGATTCAAGCAAGCCTGGCTGATGACGGCTGGAATGCCAGAAACCGGTCCTAGGATGCTTGTTTCCGGTCCAGGGAAGACATGGCTTGGCAGTTCGGGCTGAACTGTTCCCATGAGGCACAGGGTCAGACTGATTTGCATATGGCCATGTCTGAACTGGGGTGGTGGAGTGAGATAAAGAATGATGATGGATTAAACCCAGATCAGTTGACTGGGGGTGAGTGTTTGATTGGCTCAAACGTTCCGTCCATCATCCCCTTTTGTATCGCTCGCCCCTAGCAGGCAGTACGGATATGTATATAACAGACAATATAGAATGATCTCACCCCTAGCAGGCAGTACGGAAATGTATATGACAGACAATATAGAATGCTCTCGGCCCTAGCAGGCAGTACAGGTATGTCTCCATGAGACAATATAGAATGCTCTCGCCCCTAGCAGGCAGTACGGGAATGTCTCCATGAGACAGTATAGAACGCTCTCGCCCCTAGCAGGCAGTACGGGTATGTCTCTATGAGACAGTATAGAACGCTCTTGCCCCTAGCAGGCAGTACGGGTATGTCTCTATGAGACAGTATAGAACGCTCTCACCCCTAGCAGGCAGTATGGATATGGATCCATGAGACAGTATGGGATGTGTTGGCCCTCGCAGGCAGTGTAGGTAGCTTCATAAGACAGGATATAATGGAAGGTCTAGAGCGTCTCTTGAGAGCCAAGTTCAAGTGCTGAGGGAGCTGGTAAAGCTGCCTCCTCATAACAACTACTGATGGAGTATGGTTGGCCTCCACGGCTCTCCATGTCTGCCACATAACACAAGCTCCAGCTGCTCCACAACTGCCCGACACCTTCAAGCATCGATGGAAACTGCTTGACAGTCCCATGGGTACAGCTCGACAGTCCCATGGGTACAGCTCGACTGTCCCACGGGTACAGCTCAACAGTATATACACACAAAAAAGGGGTGAAGGGGGTCCGAGGAGAATGATTTTTAAGACCTGCGAAGGTTGGCTCCCCAATCTACTGACAATAACACAATATAAAACCATCGGGTCTAAACTGGAAACACAAGAAAGAGAGAACACATCCAGGAGAAGTCTTTTACACCCCTGGGGGGATCCCTTTATGAGGACAAAGTCCCTCACCCACCATAGGTGGCATGCTTCATCATTGGGATTCTCCTGGTGACGGGAAAGCCTAGTCCCGCCATGGGCTACAACCCCCGCTCTGAGAGGGAGGAGCTCAGGGATGTTTTGTTCCTAGTTTAAGGATGTGCTAAATCCAACAATGAGGAGTGATAACCTTGGTTGGGTGAAGTGCGCAGCGCAAAAAAATGATATTAGTGAGGAAGGTGAATTAAAACTAGCTACCAGGTACGTAATCTACCTTTATTAGCACGTCCTGGGGCCAGGGTTAAAAACAGGGCATTGGCAGGGATAACCTATACCTGCGAGTTAGTGACGAAAAAAGGGGGGTGTACATGTTTCAGCCCATTGACGCTCAATAGAGGTGTCGCGGCTTTCGTCAGGACCAACGCGTGCGGCTGCTTGTTATAATGTTTTGTCCACAATTGTTATAATCGTGTGAGACAGTGTAGGAGAGTGAACAGGTAAAAGAATCCAAAACCAGTGATCTTTAATCTCCTTTGGCGATTCACTGGTGGTACCTATGCAAAAACAATCATAGATGAACTGGTTAAGGAAAATGCTACTTACCCAGTATGCATCTGTTCTTGGCATATAGAGCTGTAGAGTCATATGCTTATGCATAGATCGCCATCTAGTGTTGGGTCCGGATGTTTGCACTTTGTTTTTGTTCGAAGAAGTCTTCCAGTCACGAGGTAGGCGACTCCTCCTTTCGGTGATAGTGCGCATGGGCATCGACTCCATCCTTAGATTGTTTTGCCGTAAAGGGTGATGATGGAGTTAGTAAGAGTAATAAAGCGAGATGTCCATGTATATTGTATCTAAGTAAGATGTTACTGCAACAGGTAAAGGTACCCGGGGAGGCGGGTGGGCGCACATGACTCTACAGCTCTATATGCCAAGAACAGATGCATACTGGGTAAGTAGCATTTCCTGTTCGAGGCATATGAGCTGTAGATCATATGCTTATGCATTGACTACATGGCAGTTATCTCCCAAAGCGGTGGCTAACCTGTAGCTGTTGCAGTGGTTTGAAATAGTGTACGTAAAACAGCCTGGCCCACACTGGCTTGCTGTCTTGCTAACACATCTACACAATAGTGTTTTGTGAATGTGTGTGGTGTAGACCATGTTGCAGCTTTGCATATGTCATCTATGGGTATATTTCCTAAGAATGCCATAGAAGCCCCCAGTTTGAGTGTAGAATGCGCTCTAGGGGGAACTGTTAATGTGCGTTTAGCTTTAATGTAGCATATTTGAATGCACTTAACTATCCATCTTGCAATACCTGATTTTGATATTGGATTGCCTTTATGTGGTGGAGCAAAAGCAACAAAAAGTTGCTTGGTTTTCCTGAAGGGTTTTGTTCTTTCTATGTAGTATAGTAATGCTCTTTTGACATCTAAGGTGTGAAGAGCACGTTCTGCCACTGAATCTGGTTGAGGGAAGAACACAGGTAGCTCAACAGATTGGTTGATATGAAAGGCAGAAATGACTTTAGGTAAGAATTTGGGGTTAGTCCTTAGAACCACTTTGTTTTGGTGTATTTGTAAAAATGGCTCTTCTATGGTTAGTGCCTGAAGCTCACCCACTCTTCTCAGAGATGTGATGGCTATGAGGAAGGCTACCTTCCAAGTGAGAAATTGAAGTTCACATTTGTGCAATGGCTCAAAAGGTGGACCCATGAGTCTTGAAAGAACTATGTTGAGATTCCACACTGGAGGAGGTGGAAGTCTGGGGGGAATGACTCTTAAGTCCTTCCATAAATGCTTTAATAGCAGGCACTCTAAAAAGAGACAAATGCTGTCTGCTTTGTAGATATGCAGCTATTGCAGCAAGATGTAAGCGTATGGATGTGTACGCTAACTTGGAACGCTGTAGATGTAATGGATTAATGGATAGCAAATGATGTTTTGGATTGAAGCATCAAGCGGATTGATTTGATTGTTGTTACAGTAAATGACAAACCGCTTCCACTTTGCTGCATAGCATGCTCTTGTGGTAGGAAGTCTAGCCTCTTTGATAATATTCATGCAGTCTGGCGGAAGATTAAGATAACCAAACTCTAGGATTTCAGGTGCCAGATCGCAAGGTTGAGATGACTGGGTTCTGGATGCCTTATCTCTCCATGGTTCTGAGTGAGAAGACTGGGAGTAAGGTGTAGTTTTTGGTGAGGAACTACTGATAGCTCCAACAGGGTTGTGAACCAAGGTTGAAGGGCCCATGTGGGAGCACCTAGGATTAGCATCAGGGACTGCTGTCTGAGCTTCCGAACCACTTATGGAATGAGTGGGAGAGGCGGAAAAGCGTAAGCAAATATCCCTGACCAATTCATCCATAGTGCATTGCCTTTGGACAATGGGTGCGGATACCTGGACGCGAAGTTTGGGCATTTTGCGTTTAGGTGGGTGGCGAACAGATCTATCTCTGGGAGGCCCCACATTTGGAAGAATGGGAGGAGAACTTGAGGGTAGAGTTCCCATTTGTGGATCTGCTGTCGTTGACGACTGAGCAGATCTTCAATTTGGTTGTTTACTCCTGGAAGGTGTTCTGCAAGGAGATATATTTTTGAGGTATGGCCCATCTCCAGATGCTCTGGGCTAGGTGTGAAAGCTGTAGGGAGTGTGACCCCCCTGTTTTTGTATGTAGTACTTTGCTGTCATGTTGTCTGTGCGAATTAGGACAGCTTTGCCTACTAGATAAAGTTGAAAGGCTTTCAATGCTAGAAAAATTGCTAGCAGTTCTAGATGATTTATGTGGAGTTGTTTCTGTTGCAGAGTCCAGATGCCCTGAATGGTATGTTTTTGAAGATGAGCTCCCCAACCAGTGAGCGATGCGTCTGCTTTTAGCACTATCTGTGCAACCGGGTCGACGAATGGCCGCCCCTTGGAAAGGTTTTGTATGTTCCACCACTGCAGAGAGCGATGGGTGCGGCCACCCACCAACACTAGATCTGATAACGGACCTTGAGCCTGGTTCCACTGATGTGCTAAGCATTCCTGTAGGGGACGCATTTGGAGTCTTGCGTAAGGAACGATTAAAATGCAAGATGCCATCATTCCCAGCAATTGCATGAACACTCGAGCTGGTAATGAGTGTTGAGGCTGAAACTGTGATATTAGAGTCTGCATGTTGCGGATCCTTACTGGGTTGGGATACGCTAGCGCTTTGAGTGTCTATAGTGGCTCCTAGATACACTTGTGTGTCGGATGGTTGGAGATGAGACTTGGTGAAGTTTACAGTGAACCCAAGGTCGTGTAGCAGTTGGACTGTTTTTCAAGTGTGGCGTAGGCAGTTCTGTTGCGAGCTGGCTTTTATTAGCCAGTCATCTAGGTAAGGGAAGACGTGAATGTGCTGTCTTCTTAGATGAGCCGCGACTACTGCCAGACACTCGTTGAAAACCCTGGGTGCTGTAGTTACTCCGAATGGGAGAACTTTTAATTGATAATGTTGTCCGCCCACCACAAACCTGAGGTATTTCCGGTGAGCAGGGTGAATGGGAATATGGAAATAGGCGTCCTTTAAGTCCAGAGTGGACAGAAAGTTGCCTTGCTGAAGGAGTGGAAGCACCTGTTGGAGTGTGACCATGTGAAAGTGGTCCGATTGAATGTACAGATTTAGTTCTCTGAGGTCTAGTATAGGCCTGAGAGAGCCGTCCTTTTTGGGAATTAAAAAATACAGGGAGTACACTCCGTTTCCCTGGTATTGTGATGGGACTGGCTCTATAGCGTGTTTTTCCATGAGAGAGAGAACCTCTTGTTTTAGGAGGGTGAGATGTTCTGGTGACATTGCATGTGATCTTGGAAGAATATTTGGGGGAGTGTCTGTAAGCTCCAGGCAGTAACCATATTGGATAATTTGTAGTACCCACTTGTCTGAGGTGATTGAATTCCAGACAGGTAGGAATTGGGAGAGACGTCCCCCGACAGGGGCGGAATGATCGGGGGATAGCGGAAGGAAGTCACTGTTTGTTCGCAGGGGAAGTGCGTGTGCAGTTACCTCTTCTTCTTCCCTTACCATTGTTTCCTCTAAAACCTCCTCTGAAATAACCTCTTGAAGAGGGGGATTGGTTGTTGCCCTTGTAAGAGGAGGGGGGATTTTCGATGGACACAGTTTTTGAACCACCCCTATAAAAGGAGCGGCAAAAGGAACCCCTATTGGCAGGTAACTGCAAAGCCCCCATGGACTTTGCGACCTCAGTTTCCTTTTTCATCTTCTCCAGCGAGGTATCAACCGCTGGGCCAAAGAGATGTTCCTTGTCGAATGGCTGGTTAAGGATGGAGGTTTGCACCTCCTGCGTAACCTGTCTGCGTAAGAGTACACTCGTGTTGACTGCACAAGCTGCTGTGTCTGCTGCGTCTAGGGCACACCTAATGGATGTATTGGTGATGAGTTTACCTTCCTGAATAAGGTCATTAGCTTTAGATTTGTATTCATCAGGTAAATGTTGTATGAGTTTTTCTAACTCATCGTAATGAGCCCTATCATAAAGAGCCAACAGAGCTTGAGTGTTGGCAATGCGCCAGCGATTTGCTGCCTGTGAAGCCACTCTTTTTCCTCGAGGCATCAATAAGCTTAGACTCCTTATCAGGAGGAGGAGCCTCACCTGTGGTTTGTGAGTTAGCTCTCTTGCGAGCGTTGGAGACTACAAGAGAGTCTAGGGGCAGCTGGCCTCCAATGTAAACAGGGTCGGTGGGAGCGGGTTTATATTTTTTATCCACCCTAGGTGTAATTATCCTTGCCCTTACAGGGTCTTTAAATACATCATCCGTGTGTTTTAACATGCCTTTGAGCATTGGTAAGGTATGAGTAGCTCTTTGGGAAGAAGTAAGCGTTTAAAAGAGGAAATCCTCTTCCAAAGGCTCCTTATTATATTGAGCAGTCCTGTTAAGGAGCTCAATGTACCCAATGTTGTCGTCAGGTGGGGAGGGTCTGGAGGGATACAAATCAGGGTCATTGTCTGTGTTTGGATCTGTATGATAATCCTCCCAAGGATCAGTGTCCTGTGGCCTATTCTGATCCTCATCCCCATCCCCTTCATCCTGTGGGTCAGGTGAAAGTGGTGGTGAATTTGATGGTGAGATGAGCAAGTTGGGATCAGTGGGAGAAGGAGGTGGAATATAAGGGGGAGAAGGGTTAGTACCCACACTCTTTCTTTTGAGAGGAATGTGGTAGTCCTCTGGTAGGTCAATCTTCCGTTTTTTGGAAGAGTGGCATGAGTATGTCCTGTTTCAGGGTTGATCACCAGTTTTTTCTGCTTCGGATCCAAAGGCGGGACATCGGGCCGAGGCTCTTTAGAGGGAGTGTCTTTCTTTTTATATGCCGGTTTCGGCATCGAAGGTTTCGGCTCCAAGCCTTTGGGCGTCGAGCCTTTCGGTGTCGAAGGTAGAATCTTGGGCAACGGTGGTATTGTGACCAACAGTTGTTTGGACTTGTGTTTCGGCGCCGAAGGTGTTGGTTCGGCATTGGAGTGGGGCCGGCCCGAGTCGGAAGGCTTCTCTTTGTGTTTCGGAGCCGGGCCAGAGGGCGGGGCGTCAGAAACTTTTTGTCGGTGCCGACCTTGGCCCGAGGGCAGAGGAGGGGCCGGAGCCTTTGTTTTATGTTGAGGGAGCAAAGGGGTATCTTTACTCACAGTACGCTGACCCGGAGTAACCTGTTCCTCTTCTTCCATGTCGGAGTCCGCCTCGGACAAGGAGATCAGTTCTTCTTCTTCGGCTCCTTGAGCTTGATGTTTAGTGTCGGAATCTTCGCCGAAGATGTCCTGTGCGGAGCCGCTGTAGTGTTGCATCTCGTGGTGTCGAGCCCGACGTTCACGAAGTGTCTTTTTCGATCGAAACGATCGACACGCGTCGCAGTCGTTCTCGTCGTGTTCCCGGGGACAAGCAGAGGTTGCACACTTCGTGCAAGTCGGTGCGTGGAAACTTAGCACGAAACCCGGGACTGAACTTGAAGGGAGTCTGTTCCATCGACTGCTAGCGCAATTGGCGCGGGTAGGCCCAACGGCCTGCCACGAGTTTCCCTATTGAAGGTTTTCCGAGGTGAGACGATGCGCGTCGAATGGGGAACCGCGATCGATAACAATACCGTCGAGGGTAGTGGATTGCGCGTCGAAGGGATCCGAAAACGGTAACGAACCGGAGCGCAGCAATGCACATCCGAACCCGATGGCGGAAACAAATTATCTAAGGATGGAGTCGATGCCCATGCGCACTATCACTGAAATGAGGAGTCACCTACCTCGTGACTGGAAAGACGTCTTCGAACAAAAACAAAGTGCAAACATCCGGACCCAACACTAGATGGCGATCTATGCATAAGCATATGATCTACAGCTCATATGCCTTGAACAGAGATCTTTGAAAGGCATAAAAAGACATAAATATATGTTGTGGACATTGTTACTCTTCCTTCGTTTAATTATTAAAGCAGTGTATCTATGCTGCCAAATGTTAAGCAGTATGTGCCAACTTTGTAAATTCATATTCACAGGAAAACATATTTATATTTTCGTGTCTTACCTGTATGTTGCGGGAAATGGCCGCACCTTAACCTGGCATGCAGCTCAGGGAGTGGGCACCGCTCTGAAAAACATATGTGAGATAATGGAATGTCCTCATTACTTATTCTCGCACATAATCATTAATAAAATTGATCACTTCACTGTACCGGGGAAAGTGGTTAAAAAGGGGTTGCTGGTATGAGCCCATTTTGTTATGCTTCACACTTAATGTAAACCCGAATGTTGTTGTTGACTGGGTTCTAATTCTAAGTTTGCAAGAGCCCCAAACCATGGCACAAGGCTCATCGTGTAGTCAGGGGATGAAAGAGTTCTGACCATGGGGGCCCATCTAGTGAGTAGGTTTGTTGTTCATGTATTGCACCATAAAAGAAATGGGACAAGGGAGTGTCCCATGTTTACTAGTTAGTTGTTCGAGAGCCGCCGAAGGCAATTGGACAGAGCCTGCACTGTGTTGTGCATGAGTTCTAACTAGCATGTATCATACCTTGAAGGAAATGGGAAAGAAGATCCCCCATGTCTCTCGGTTCAACGTTCGGGAGCCGCCGAAGACACCCGGACAAAGCCGGCGCTATGTTATGCAAGAATGCTAACTAGCGGGGATGCGTATCGGACGGCACCTGGAGGCGGCTATTCATGCAGTGGATCCATCAGAGTTTGTGATCAAAATAGAAGCAGTAAGAGGTACCCCATGCTTCACAGTCAATGGTTCCAGAGCCGCTGATAGCAAGTAGAGTGTGCTCTGCTGCGGATATATGCAGTGTTTAAAACGTGTACCCTTCGAAGGGGATCAGACAGTACACTGTGTAGATAGTTAATACAAATAATCTATCGGGGCATTTGCAAAAACCTTGTCAAGTCGGGGCACCTCTTACTTCGCAGTCTGTACTCCAGGCGCCGTGGTCTGCAGCCGGAAGGAAAGGCTGCGCTGCCGTTTGGCGCCATTTAAAGAGAGAGTGAGGTGTGTCTCGCGAAAGGCATGTCGCTGACACTGTGACATCATAACGGTGTCACAGATGCGACAAAGAATGCTGGGAAATGTAGTTTCCCTCTGCATTCTGCACAGTATACGTGCATTTCCTGATTGTGTGAAAGGTTTTAAACAACCAAAGGCACTTGCACTTAGAAAAACTGATTCTAGATTGTGAGGGAACGACAGGGAAACTAAAGAGACTTCGTGTAGCTGTTATATCGGTGTTGTCACTGAGGTAGTGACATCGTGACTGTGTCGCAGATATGGTAGAGATTGTAGTGCCGTACTAAAATTAACCTAGTAGACGTGTCTTCGCCAATCCTATGAGCGATATAAGAGCAGCGAGGAACTTGTTATGTCAGTATTGTCTGACCGTTTCTTTGGAGTCATTTCTCTACAAGAGAAGTTGCAACTGTATCATGGTTCCGTTTCGAAGAGACCATGTACCTCCAAGTATCTGGGACATCGATGGGCAGCACTTTCGCGCCTAGCTAACTTGTATATGCATACTTTCGAAGAAGGACAGGTACTTTCTCAAAGGAACCCATTCAGAGCTCACATCCTCATGTGGAAACGATAGATTGATGACATTTTGGTTATCTGGCAAGGAGAGCCACATACCATCATCAACTTCCACCAGTGGTTGAACTCCCAGAACGGTTTCCTTAAATTCACTCTAGAATACAGTAAAACCAGTCTACCTTTTCTAGACATATTGATCTATCCTTCAGGAGGTGGCCTCAAAACAGAGCTATACAAGAAACCAATGGCTCGAAATGCACTCCTACCGTACAACAGTTACCACATAAAGTCTCTATGCAACAACCTCCCCTTTGGACCATTCTTACGTATCAGGAGGAATTGCTCATCCACAGAAAAATTTGAGGTACATCTGGAGACTCTGTCCTCCCAACTTAAGAAAAGGAACTATCCATCTCGATTGATACGACACTCAGCAAAGAGAGCACGGAACAATAACAGAGATGCACTCATAGTAACCATCCCACCTAAAGAACCAATGTCTAGGCTAACATGCGTGAACACATTCTGCACTCTCTAATCAGATTAGGAAATCGATCTGCAAGAACTGGAGGATTCTGAATACAGGCAATACTTCCATTGAAGTACCGCTATTCGCTTTTAAAAGGAGTAACAATCTGAGGGTCAGATTGGTGCACACAAGGCCCCGTGGCAGAAAAACCTTGGATCAGTACACTCTATGGGGACTACCGGCTGTTAAGGGACACTTTCAATGTGGCTCTTGTGGAGTATGTTCCCAGACAAACCACACAACCTCCATTGACATCGGCACTGATAGACTACAGGTACTTAAACGACACACAAATTGTAACAGTGACACATTGATCTACCTAGTTACTTGCCACCGGTGGATTTCGTTACGTCGGGATGACTACACAGAAAATCAAGACCAGGATTTATTTTATTTGATTAGTTTTATATAGCGCTGGCTAGACCCGGAGGTATCAGAGCGCTTTACAAGAGGTTACATTGTTGCAAAGTTACATCAGTTACAAGTTGCACATTATTCCAAGAGTAGACATATGAGAAAAAACAAGAGGTTATACAATAATATGAGTTATTAGCGTGTAAAATAGCTAGGCGAACACGTCTTAACGGGTAAAGTAGGGTGGGGGGAATGGTGAACAGGAGGGAGGGATGCAGATTGAGTCAGGCGGAAAGTCAAAGAATCAAGGAAGGAGGAGGTTGGGGAGGGAAGGAGACACAACAGGGAGACGGGGAAAACAATGTCAGATGTCTGGCTGGGTAGGTGATGGCCAAGGGGGTGAACCGGAGCCAGACTCCTCTATAGCTGCATAGGACAGCTCCACCGGGCATCGGCCAAGGTTGCTCAGGCTCCGTGTTAATAACAAACAGTTTTTCTGGTGGGAATGGCAGCAGCAGGAGCAACGGACAGAAGTTAGTCAAAACCGGCAAAGGAAGATAGTACATCAGTGGGATCTCAAATTCGCAGTCCACGAGCCCACGGTCCGGATTAGTGTCATAGAAAAAAACACATCATCTGGGGCCAGTTTCACTCTCTGCACCGGAGCACCATAGGTCGGAAGGGGGTGTCTCGCAGTGGCAAACATTATCAGAAGGGGGAGTTAAGCGTCCCGAGGGGAGGGGGGGTCGACTAGAAGAACTAGAACAGGATTGGCAATACCAAGACGTATGCCAGCAGCCCAGAGCAATCGAAGCAACCGGTCAAAGTCGCCCTGATGGTGGACCCAGATCACGGACCCCGTGTAAGAGGCTGACTTCGGTGATCAGGCGGAAGTATAGAGTTGGCCCCCACCCGCACGCCAAATTGGCCGGGGGCAGCACCACTGTGAGCGCCCGGCTCCAGGCTCCAAGATCCAGGGTGGGGCCCAGAGACCCCCGCAGTCCAGCTCAATCAGATCGTCTCACACGGTTCAGCGGGCTCACACACATCAGGGGCCCCCACTGAGGGCCAGCGCCGTCTCCACACAACACTCGAACTCCCCCCAGGGTGCCCAGGTCACCACTGGTCCCAGGGTGCGTCGCCACATCTCCTCGGTCTGCTCCGGTCAGGCGCCCCACCATCAGACTCACACTCCTCACCTCCATCTGAGAGGAGGTCCGTCCGGCTCGATATCCTCCATGCGCCATCTTGCCATCATTCAAGGCTTCGGCTCTTACCTCACCGCCCCACCATCCGGATCATCAGCAGCCGCACGCTAATGTTGTCTCCGGGCACGGTGGATTGCAGCGCTTCACTCGCCCCATAAACCGGTCCTCTCTCTAACCAGCACTCGAAGCAGTTCCCATGCGTAGCGCGGCTGTACCTGTCCAACGCTGATTGTTAGTCTCCGATTACCCACAGGGACAGGAGTCTTGTCTCCCCCGGGGCTTAAGGATCATGGAACACTAAAGTACGATACGCTGCAGAAAACAGGCGACCAAATTGGCCAACCATTTCCTGGAGAAAAAACATACAGCAGACGATCTAAGGTGGACGGTTTAGACCAGCCTTATATCCCTTTACACATCACCCACATTGCCAGTTTCCTGTTTTTGAGAGAACAAAGATGGGGGTACAGGTTACACTTTGACACCAATGGACTCAATGATGATATTCCATGGACCTCAATCACCAAGATCGGCGTGTGAAAAGTTCGGCACGCGATCGGCGCGAGAAGCAGAATTACTCGAGGTGTTGTGAGCTCGGCGCGTGATCGGCGCGAGGGGGTTCGGCAAGCGAACAGCGTGAGAAGCAGAAGTGCTTGAGGTGTTGTTATCGCGTAACAAGAGTTAAAGAGACGCACACACTCACAAGCCTTAGCGTTAGTCAGAACGAAACGAGACATCTACAAACACTCTTACGATGAAGTAATATTACCTGATTCAAGACAATGAAGCACAAGCCTCTGTTGACCTCCAGCGCCCAAACAGAACTGCTCAAGTCAACCGGAAACTACGTGAAATACGTACTCAGCAGGACAGGCAATCAGAGACGTGTGTGTCATGTGAGCATTTTGGAGGAGAGACAACGGTGATACGCACACCAGGAAAAGCTTCTTCAAATACAACTTTATCAAACTTGAAGTCAGAGCACAACAAGAGAGGAAATTTGTGACAAGTGCGCGGAAAGAAATTTTAAATTAAGACTGCCTCGATGATGCGCATCACCGAACAGTCTCTGGATTCCATAATCACAATTTATTGTGTTAAATAGTGATAATACTAATGTAAAACCATTTGTCCACGGTGATAGGCACACCTGTGTCTTCTTTGGTGATAGGCACACCAAACGTAGTAGAAATTGTTTAACAGAATATTACTTGGCATAATAATAAGTGAAATGCTGGTGATTTATGAACTGTATTTATGATTTTTTTCTCTTCTTTTCACTTGGTTTACAGCTTTAAAATTTTTGTGTCATTACTGCTAAACTTGTAGAAGAGAAGAAAGAGAATCATGCAAAATGTACCGGCACCTCGGTTTTTTGTAGCAATCCAGGAGAATCAGTTGTTAAATGGAGCAAGTGGAAAAAGATTTTTGCACATTATGCAAGGGTATGTGGAACCAATTTGAGTGCAGAAAGGAGACATTCGTTGTTATTACACTGTCTTGGTGGTGAAGGTCAGGATGTGTTAGAAAATTTACCAGAGTTATCTGCAGAAGAACAGAGAGGGTTAAATGAATATGAGATAAGTTTATTGCAACTAGATAAGCATTATTTACCCAGAGTGAGCACAATAATGGAAAGAAATCATTTTGGGTTAAGGGAGCAGGGAAAGGAGGAGACAGTTGAGGATTATTTATCTAGTTTGAGAAAGCTTGCATCAAGTTGTAAGTTTGGAGGAACCAACAAAGATCGTATTCGAGATCAATTTGTTCTGAAGTGTAGAGAGGATAAAATTCGTGAAGAATTATGGCTTAAAGATGAACCTCCATTGGAAGAGGTAATTTCTATAGCAAAAGGGTTGAACACATGTTAAAATGTGTTACTGAATTAAAGAGTGAGAAAAATAAAACACAACCAACTGTAGAAGTGGTACAAGAAAATGTATATCTTATAAAAAATGAAAAAACACCCTCTAAAGAGGTAGTGAAGGAAGATGCTTCTAAAAATTATTTTGAATGTTATCGTTGTGGGAGATCTGGTCACAAAACGAATTCTAAAATCTTTCCTGCTTTGAGTGTTATCTGTCATGGTTGTGGGAAAAAGGGGCATTTCATAAGATTTTGTAGATCTAAACAGAAAAGATTTCAGAACAAGGATATAAAAGAAGTAATATGCCAAGTCAGTGAATCCAAATGTAATGATCATCCTATTGGAAGGGTAAGAGTTGATGGAGTTGACCTGGAGATGAAATTTGATTCATGCTCGCATCTTACTATTATTTAAAAAGAAATCTTCTGCAAGTGGTTTCAAGAGAAAAACAGCCTACATACAATGGATGTGAATCCGGGAGGATATGGTGGCCAACCCATAAGCATGTTGGGGTATTTTAATGCATGCATTGAGATGGAAAAGAAGCCAATTGTTGGAAAACTTTATGTGTTAAATAAGGGCGATGGTTTACTTGGGTGGCCACATCAGCGTTTATTGGGAGTTACGCTAAATCCGAATGCTGAACCACAGGTACAAATTCAGAAAGTTGAAGCTAAATCTAGTGATTTTGTAGTAGAATTTCCACATTTATTTGAAGAAAGCTTAGGATGTTTAAAAGGGTATAAACATTGTATCAAACTGAAAAGTGGGGCTGTGCCCTCAGTGGCTAAAGTAAGGAGAATTCCCATTGCAGGAGAAGGTAGAACAAGAATTAGATAAACTTCTCAAGCAAGAAATTATTACAACTGTGGAAGCCTCCGAGTGGTTGGCACCAGTTGTCGTTGCCAACAAACCAAATGGTGACATAAGACTATGTGTGGACCTCAGGTCATTAAACGTTAAATGGTGCAAGGTTCTTCACGACTCTGGATCTCGCACAGGCATATCATCAGATTGAGCTAACCCAGAACTCACAAGATTTAACAGCATTCATCACTCCCATGGGTGCATTCAAGTATAAGAGAATGCCGTTTGGTCTAGTGTCTGCTGCCTCAGTTTTTCACAGGGTAATGTCTACTATTTTAAAAGGTGTGAAGGGAGTCAAATGTTACCAAGATGACTTATTAATATTTAGTTTGACTCAACAAGAACATGATATCAGAGTAAGGGTGGTTTTGGAGAAACTAGAAAAAGCTGGCCTCACATTGAAATTTGAGAAATGTAAGTTTTCAGTTCAGGAGGTAAACTATTTGGGTCATCGCATCACGGCCACAGACGTTGTTCCAAAGAAGGAGTTGGTGGATACTATTCTTAAATTAGCATCACCAAAAACAATAGAGGAAGTTGTATCGTTCTTGGGAATGGTTGAATATTATGGCAAGTTCATAAATAATTTGGCCAGCAAGTCTAATAACATGAGACAATTACTTGGTAAGAACAAAGAGTTCAAATGGTCTCAAGAATGTCAAAATGAATTCTTAGAGTTAAAGGATAATTTGAAAGATGCTCCTAAATTGCAGGCTTTTATTCCAGGTAAGGAAACTACTGTGGTAACTGATGCAAGCTCTAAAGGTTTAGGAGCAATTTTAAAACAAACAAGGGATGGTAAGGAACAACTCATTGCTTGTGCATCAAGAAGTTTACGCGGTGCAGAGTTAAATTACTCTGTAATTGAAAAAGAAGCGTTGGCCATTTTCTGGGCGCTTAACAAGTTTCGTAATTTTCTTTGGAGAACTTATTTCAAAGTATGTTCAGTTCATAAACCTCTTAAAGAGATTTTTTTTTAAAAGGGTCTGGATTTCATCTCCTCTAGGATTAGGCGTTGGGTGATTGGCTTACAGGATTTTAATTTTGTGGTTGAACACTTACCAGGTGTTGACAATGTAACTGCCGATTGCCTGTCCCGTTTAGTATGTGATGTGGAAGAAGAACAGGTAATGGAAGATGTCCTAGAGGATGAGGTAAGGGTTTGTGAAATAACGTCCGGCATCATAAATGAGAATGAGTGGAAAGAAGAGGTGCAAAAAGATAATGAGTTGATGAAAGTTATAAACATGACGCAATCTAATGAGATGTGTGATAGATCCCTGTCAAAAACTTGGCAAATGATTTTTGACGAATTATCTGTTGACAAAGGCATTCTGTTGAGAGGTACAAAGTTAGTTCCTCCTACGTCACTAAAGAAGAAATTAATGGAAGAAGCACATCAGGGACACTTGGTTATAGTGAAAACTAAGGCAAGATTGAGAGCTAGTTTCTGGTGGCCTGGAATGGATTTAGAGATTGAGCGTGAAGTTAGGGAGTGCATGCAATGTAAAATCAGTGATAAAATTCTTACTCCCAGAACCATACCTATGGTTTGTCGAAGGTTACCTAATAGTCCCTGGGAAGATATTGCCATAGATATTGTTGGACCACTTACTGGTAAATGTGTTACACCTTATTTGTTAGTTTTGATTGATCTGTACTCTAGATGGGTGGAGGTTTCGTGTGTGTCGGAGGTGACTACTACATGTGTAATTTCGTTTTTACAGGATGTGTTCAAAAGAGAAAGTCTTCCTAAAACACTTTTGTCTGATAATGGTCCTCAATTTTGTTCCAAACAAATGAGTGATTACTTGATGATGTGTGGTATTCAACACAAAAAATGCTCAATTTATCATCCCGAGGCTAATGGGGCTGTTCAAAGATTTAATAGAGTGATAAAAGAGAACATTCAACTGTCTAGAGTGAATTCCTTAAACTGGAAGGATGAGTTACAAAAATGTATCTTGGCTCATCGTTTCACGCCTCACACCTCTACTCAAAAATCTCCTTTTGAGTTGTTCAAAGGGAGGGCTCCTAACACCAAATTGTGCCCTGGTTGGATGACTTGGAGTAAAGGTGTAAAGGATAATAGTATTGGTGCTTGGAGACAAAGAGAAGAAAGATTACAGCTGAAAAATAAAAACAAATTTGATGAAAGAAAAAGGGTAAAGCAGGTTGCTGTAAAAGTAGGTGATTTGGTACGGGTGAAAGCTCCCATAGGTGCAATGTCCTGGTCCAAATATACAAAACCTATTCGTGTAATAAAATGTTTTAAAAATGCTGTCAAATTGGAGGATGGAAGAATTTGGAATCTGAGCCGTGTGGTCATCCTCAAATCTAATCTGGAAATGGAAATGTATGGAAAGGAAAGACTTGATGACTTTGTTAAGTTGTCTCGTCCGGATCTTAGACGAAGTGGAAGAAAGACAAATATGCCATCTTATCTTAAGGATTATATTAACTAGTGCTTTTCTTTGTTTCATGAAGTTCTAATGTTAATTTTTCTTTGTGTATTGTAATCTAGTGTTCCCTGTACATGTGTGATGTCTTCCTTCATTACATCTGTGTCATTAAGGTTCTATGGAATATAGAATGTATTCTGTTGAGTGTCTCATCTGGCAGTTGCTGACCGGCTTCTGATGGATGAGGTGTTTATAATAAACCTCTACTGAGAATCTACTGCATGTTCTCATATTTCTATGAGGATCTTTTAACTACGAGGTAAGAGGTGCCTCGCCTTGACAAGGTTTTTTGCGAATGCCCCGATAGATTATTTGTATTAACTATCTACACAGGGTACTGTTCGATCCCCTTTGAAGGGCACTCGTTGTAAACACTGCATATATCCACAGCTGAGCATGCTCTACTTGATATCAGCGGCTCTGGAACCATTGACTGTGAAGCATGGGGTACCTCTTACTGCTTCTATTTTGATCACAAACTCTGCTGGATCCACTGCATGAATAGCCGCCTCCAGGTGCCGTCCGATACGCATCCCCGCTAGTTAGCATTCTTGCATAACATAGCGCCGGCTTTGTTCGGGTGCCTTCGGCGGCTCCCGAGCGTTCAATCAGGAAACATGGGGGATCTTCTTTCCCATTCCTTTCAAGGTATGATACATGCTAGTTAGAACTCATGCACAACACAGTGCAGGCTCTGTCCAGGTGCCTTCGGCGGCTCTCGAACAATTAACTAGTAAACATGGGACACTCCCTTGTCCCATTTCTTTTATGGTGCGATACAACAAACCTACTCACTAGATGGGCCCCCATGGTCAGAGTTCTTTCATCCCCTGACTACACGATGAGCCTTGAGACATGGTTTGGGGCTCTTGCAAACTTAGAATTAGAACCCAGTCAACAACAACATTCGGGTTTACATAAAGAGTGAAGCATAGCGAAATGGGCTCATACCAGCATCCCCTTTTTAACCACTTTCCCCGGTACAGTGAAGTGATCGATTTTATTAATGATTATGTGCGAGAATAAGTAATGAGGTCATTGCATTATCTTACATATGTCTTTTCAGAGTGGTGCCCCCTCCTTGAGCTGCATGCCAGGTTATGATGCGGCTATTTCCCGCAACATACGGGTAAGACACAAAAATATAAATATGTTTTCCTGTGAAAATGAATTTACAAAGTTGGCACATACTGCTTAACATTTCGCAGCATAGATACACTGCTTTAATAATTAAACGAAGGAAGAGTAACAATGTCCACAACATATATTTATGTCTTTTTACGCCTTTCGAAGATCTCTTTAACCTGTTCATCTATGATTATGTTTTTGCATAGGTACCACCAGTGAATCGCCACAGGAGATTAAAGATCACTGGTTTTGGATTCTTTTACCTGTTCACTCTCCTACACTGTCTTACACGATTATAACAATTGTGGACAAAAGATTATAACAAGCAGCCGCACGCGTTGGTCCTGACGAAAGCCGTGACACCTCTATTGAGCGTCAATGGGCTGAAACATGTACACCCCCCTTTTTTCGTCACTAACTCGCAGGTATAGGTTATCCCTGCCAGTGCCCTGTTTTTAACCCTGGCCCCAGGACGTGCTAATAAAAGGTAGATTAGGTACCTGGTAGCTAGTTTTAATTCACCTTCCTCACTATTATCATTTTTTTGCGCTGTGCACTTCACCCAACCAAGTTTATCACTCCTCATTGTTGGATTTAGCACATCCTTACACTAGGAACAAAACATCCCTGAGCTCCTCCCTCTCAGAGCGGGGGTTGTAGCCCATGGCGGGACTAGGCTTTCCTGTCACCAGGAGAATCCCAATGATGAAGCATGCCACCTATGGTGGGTGAGGGACTTTGTCCTCATAAAGGGATCCCCCCAGGGGTGTAAAAGACTTCTCCTGGATGTGTTCTCTCTTTCGTGTTTCCAGTTTAGACCCGGGGGTTTTATATTACAGCTCGACAGTCCCACGGGTACAGCTCGACAGTCCCACGGGTACAGCGCGACAGTCCCACGGGTACAGCGCGACAGTCCCACGGGTACAGCGCGACAGTCCCACGGGTACAGCTCGAACAGGCAGTCCCTCATAGAACACCACAATCGCTTTGGATGCTGTCTCTATGGCCTAGGATGGTTTGTCCGGAGAAGTCTTGTCGAAGTTGGCAACTTGCCCTGGCAGAGGATTAGACCACTGTGTGTTGTGGTGGAGATGAGGAGAGACAGAATGTACCATCCATGGCGTTTATGGATTGAGTGTAAGTAGCTTTGGAGGCCATGGGGCAGACCTACACTTCTCTCTGAGTTTTAAAGACACCGCACTAGTAATGAAGAGTATTTTATTAGAGTGACTGTGAATTAGGAATGGAGAAGATGAATGCCCTGGTGTGACCATGTCTAATCCAACGATATCTACGTCATCCGCTCCCTATGCTGCTTACTACAGTATCACAGACCAGGCCGGAGCTCAGGAGGATTACTGACAGAGCCCCATTACCAGGCCATCAGGTACAACTGGACCTTCACATCTCCGTATCCACTGCACACTCCTCCTTGACCGATCCCCTTGTACTTTGTTATGTTATAGGGAATTTATAGAGCGCACATACACCAAAAGGTCTCTAGGCGCTACGGTAGCGGAGGCAGGGAGCAGCGGCAAAGTTAGCCATAAGCTTGTCTAAACAGCCAGGTTTGTAGGAGTTTCCTAAACCCCACATAACTGGTTGAAGATCTAATGTCAGCGGGAAGAGTGTTCCTGGTGGGGGGGGGAGCAATTACGGAAAACCTAACCCCCACTTTGTATATCTGCATAAACATTCCTGCAGCACAGGACCTGCCCGATCTATTCCTGAACTTGCAGTTCACGCACAAGTCTTCGCACTCCCAGGGCTGATCCAGTGAGACAGAATCTGGGGGATCTTCACATCTTCTGGTCCAGTGAGACTGAATCTGAGGGATCATCACATCTTCTGGTCCAGTGAGACTGAATCTGAGGGATCATTACATCTTCTGGTCCAGTGAGACTGAATCTGAGGGATCATTACATCTTCTGGTCCAGTGAGACTGAATCTGGGGGATCTTCACATCTTCTGGTCCAGTGAGACTGAATCTGAGGGATCATCACATCTTCTGGTCCAGTGAAACTGAATCTGAGGGATCATTACATCTTCTGGTCCAGTGAGACTGAATCTGAGGGATCATTACATCTTCTGGTCCAGTGAGACTGAATCTGGGGGATCTTCACATCTTCTGGTCCAGTGAGACTGAATCTGAGGGATCATCACATCTTCTGGTCCAGTGAGACTGAATCTGAGGGATCATTACATCTTCTGGTCCAGTGAGACTGAATCTGAGGGTTCATCACATCTTCTGGTCCAGTGAGACTGAATCTGTGGGATCTTCACATCTTCTGGTCCAGTGAGACTGAATCTGAGGGATCTTCACATCTTCTGGTCCAGTGGACATTGCCCCGTTGGCCTCAGCAGAGCAAACACCGGCAGATCTTCTGGCTTCTTTCCCTCTGGACACTGCTCAGCACACCTCAGGCCATGGTCGGTCGTAGTCGTCAGACCCCCTGTACTGTGCAGACTGCCCTCCACACTCAGGAGCCACACTCTGCTTGTTTTTCAGATCTGTTTGTAATTTGTGTCATGCCCTACTCACCACACCACAGAGACGGTCTTATCTTCGGAGGCTCTTGCACTGGGCACATTGCCCTCTCCTAACATCCTGCAGACCACGGCTGATATTCAACTCTCCTCGTACTCTGTACATTGCCCTGGACACCACAATGCACAGACTGTCCCACAGGGCCTTGTACTCTGCACGGTGCGCTGCCCATGCACCACGCAGACCTGGTCTGATCTTCAGATCACCTTCTGAGATCACAGTGCCCTACACACTACGCCTAAGACACGGGCACCACAGCACAGAGTCTGTCTTGTCTTCAGACCCCATCTACTGGGCACATGGCCGTGCCTCGGCAGGCCGTGCCTATCATGGAAGTTCCTTGTACACTATGCATTCCTGCAGACCCCACAGCACACAGACTAGCTTGTTCTCGGAGGATCTGGTCTCGTCCATACTTGCCCACTCCAACACTCTAAGCCCAGTTTGGCTGTACAGATGAGCTTGCATTGAGCACGTTGCCAAACCGAGAACAGAGTCAGAGACATTTCCTGGTTTCAGACCCCCTTGTATGGTGCACAATGTCCGAAACCCCTCCACAACCACAGCCCCTTGTTAGTTTCCAGGACCCTCGCACTGGACATATTGTCCACATCACACAGGCTCCGGCTTGTACGCGGAGGTTGTTGTAGGGTGCACATCGCCTGTCCCAGTACCCGCAGACCATGCCTTGCACCTACAGATCATGAAGTGTGCACATTAACCAACAAACCACCACCCACACAGCCATGTGCCATTCTGCGTATAAATCTACAGCGAAAGAAATACCTGGGTTGGCTGGTAGTAGATCCGATTCCACACTTCTTCTCACCAATGAGCCTGTGAGAGCAGATCCACCTGCACGGAGAGTGTGCCATTCGAGGCATGATGTGGGCACAGATGGACTGTGTGCATCAGTACATGGTGGTACTAACTCGAAATCCACATCTGCCTCCTGTGCGTCAGGAAGCACCGGCTGCGTGCGCTGGTTCCACTGTGGGCCACGGCCACCAACGGGCAATGGTTCTGGTTTTAGGTGTTCACCTTGTTCCTTCCCATCTGGAAACACTAGTTGCAAGCTGTGGTGCTGCTGTGCTTCACGCGCTGGTTTCTTGCATTGGTCCCGCTGCAGTCCCTGTCCAGCTGGAAGCACTAGATGCATGTTGAGGTCTTGCCCACCAAACAGCCCTTGTTGTAGGCACAGTTCCTTCTGCTGGTCCAGCCTGGTCTGAAACACGGGCCCTGTACGTTGGTCCTTCTGAGAGTCATGCACCCCTGGAGTTGGTGGCTTCATGAAATGGCTGTCTTGTGGGTCCCAACTACCAAGAGACAATGGCTCTTGCTTCAAGTCTTCATCTAACTCCTGCTCACTTGAAAACACTGGTGGTAAGCCGGGATCCCGCATTGGTTCATGATGATCAGGAAAGAGTGGTTGTAGACTGGGGCTAGACTCCCCTGGGCTCGCTGGACGAGAGGTTGGAGAGGATCTGGTGAAGCTACAATCTCCGACACCTGCTGGACTCACCGCCTCCAAAGACACTGCCCCGCTCTCTAGGAAATCTCGACCCTTTTCTACCCAGATCTTTTCCATAAGATGTGCAACTCGAGAAGGGACATCTCCCATTGAATTCTGCAAGTTATCGAGTTTGGCTTCCAGCCGCTCTAGCATGGCTAACACTACCAAAGTGGGGGAGTGCCCCATATGGGACTCTGGCTTAGGACCACTGTGAGCATCGGAGGTCAGGTTAGGGGGTGTGCAAGTCCTGCTCACAGCTGCGCTGCACCTATTTTCGTCCTTCTCCAAAGCATTTATGAGGAAGCTTTCTTGGCAGGACCCTAAAAGCAGGGTGTCTGGCATTGGTAGCTTTCCAAACTCTTCCTGGGCGGTCCATCCACAGGTCTGGGACCCCAGATTCTTGGCACCCCGAGGCCGGTGGAGATCTTCAGGTCGGGGTCTTGCAGCGGAGAAGTTATGACTTGGAAAGGCTACAAGTGTTGCTCTTAGACATTCAGGGGAATTTGGGACTTTTTCAATCCTCTCTGAAGCCTGCGCTCTCCACATTCTGAATGTTGATGTTCTGCGTCACAGTGTCTGCAAAGGGGATGAAAAAAGAACAGAAAACATTTAAAAAACGAGACAATCAAGGCAGAATGTTGCATCCAGTCTAATGTGGCTCCCTAAGTTCTACACTTAAGTGTTTTGTACAAATAATGATTGATCACTTTCCATATTCAGACAGCTGAAGTGTTAAACCGTGGTTCATGCTGGGTAAACGTAGAACAGTTTAAGAGTGGAAGGACCTGCTCTGGAACAACCGCCTCTAAGAGATATCATTGGGAGAAGCAAAAATGTTGGAGCCAAACATTAGACCTCCTTTAAAGAGGAGCCTGGACAGACTAGAGCGCAGACAGGTAGAGAGGGAATCTAAACAGGTAACCGGAAGGACTTGTGATGGGCAGGCGTCATTAGCATGGGACAGTTGTCAGGGCTTGTGAGCCCCAACGCTTGCACTCAGCGTCTTGGGGGCCATTTTCCAGGAGCCAGCATCACCGGCACTCCCGTGAGGCACGCAGGATCGCTGGGGTGGGACTCAGTCCCTCAGCAGCCTCTTTACCCGGCACGGCGCGGGAGGTGATGTCACCCTCCCGGCGCCCTCATCTTCGCGCCAGCACTCCCGTAGCGCGGGATGCGCATGTGCGTGCCCGGGCCAAGGGCAGGCCCGTCTGCAGCCGGAAGAGGCCGGGCTGGGCCACCCCCTTTAGGTTTATAAGGGGAGATTGACGGTGTTCAGAAGTTTTGATGCACTAGCAATTTTAAGGTCAGTGATTCCCTTTCCAGACACGCAATACCATTACCTTAGCACTTTGGACTTTTTACTAGAACCCATTGATAAGCATTACCGTGGTATTTAGTATTTCAAAAGGTTTTTGGTATCTCTCGGATCCGCTTGTAATTATGGGAAGGCGAATCGGTGCGGGGAAATCTCATGCGGCACCAATGCAATTGGCTTCCTCCCTTCAACCAACTTCAATAGATAGGATGCCCTCTAGGTGAAGTCGCCACAGAGATTGAACTAACTGAAAGACGTTTGTCGCTAACTCCTGATCTAGCCCAACCCTTTAGTAGCCATGATGAATCCGGATCTTTATTGTCCATAGCCCAGGAGCCCCCAATTATCCAACCAAGGACTCGGGCAAAAGGTTGCGAGGATGAGCCACATCCGGAAGGCGCCCGCACAAAAAAAAGAAAGACTAGAACCGCTGCACCTACGGGGCCAAAACGTAACAAACAATCTATGGACCATCTGGCGACTGATGATTTGGGGGAAGCCGGATCAGGAATATCACCCCAAGCAGGCTTGGAGCAGCCAGCTTGGGTGACAGACGTGGTGGCGGACATACAGGTCCAAGTAAGGACTATTGTGAAGGACGAGTTAAAAAATCTGTGGGAACGGGTAGATAAGCTTGCTAACTTGGTCGAACTATTGGTTGATAAGACAGAGGTAGCCCTGAGAGGGAAGGAATTAACAAACCCTGTGAATCCAAAACCTGCCCTCACAAAAACCAACCCAGAACCCCTAACAGTAGATAACACGCCCACTCTCAGCATGGCAATTCACCCTACCCAGGAGGGCAAGGGTAAACGTCTGAGTAATTTAGCGGGGTCAGGAAAAGAATATAGTACCCATTGCCAGGGGTATAAACAGGGGCCTCAGACAGGAAGGCCACAAGCACGCGACTCTCCTAGTGAGGGGCCCAGACAGAGGAGTGCCCCACACGAGGAAAGCCACGAAACAGGGCCAGCCTTACCGTGTACAAACCTTCCTCCGGCCTCAACTCCATATGTAGTTATGTTAGCAGGAGTTCCGGAACTGAACAAGGGGAGCAAGGAATCATACTTTGATCTATAAACAATAGAGATGCAAGCGAAATCCTCATGATCCGCAGGCTGGGCTGGGTGGGCTGGAGACCGAAAGACATCCCTGGTGACTGCATTGTGAAGAAGAAATGGCAAACAGAGGGGGGGTGGCTACAGAAGAAACAATACTTCACACTGGGACAGGACCAACCATCCCCCTCAGTTTACAACATACCTGGATTTAACCCCTTAGAGTCAATAGATTGACTTGTGAACACTGAGCCCCCACAAAAAAGATTTGAGTATCAAAATGAGGCTTTGCCCCAGCAGAGGGAGTCCGCACAAAGGAGAGGTACCCTGAAGCAGAATGAGGAACAGGTCCGGGAAAAAGGGGGCGGAAAACATAGATCAGCTAGGGGTAAACAGAAGATAGTCACGACCAGCCCACCGATCCTTGATCTATCTCTACAGTTTACACAGACATCCAATTTAGAACTGCGGGATGTAGTAAAGCCCACATCTATTGCAAAGGGCCTACATAACTTAAACACCAGAATATGGTCGACACAACCCATGGAGTCTTGCCAATCTCCCAGGGGAACCCAAGAGAACTATGACATCTATCCCCCTGGACCAACGAACAATGTGGGCTCTCCAAGCCTACAGCTTCTTTCCTGGAACCTAGCTGGACTATCTTCCAAATTGGATAGTCCAGAATGGGGGTTCTTTATAGAGCAACATGAGATCTGTATGTTCCAGGAAACATGGGCCAAGGAAGAAACACACAGAATGGGCTACGTGTCGTTTAGCATTCCAGCTACCCATGCGGGGAAGGGCAGACCATCTGGGGGGTTGTGCACTTGGGTCGGTGTGCATCTGGGGTGTGAGGCAAAACAATTAGAGAGCTCCTCACGTGACATCCTTTGTGTTCTATTGTCCTTCCCCACGAAAATAAACATAGTTTTAATTAATGTATATTCTCGGCCTGTCCCTCGAGGCCAAGAGTCCATTACTCTTGAACAGTTAACTACCTTTCTTTCAACCATTCCTGAAAACTTTGGGGTAATCATTGGCAGTGACTAACTGCCAATTTGAACCCCTGAATGGTTTGGCTATGGGCACTCTCAGCAAGGAGGACCGATACTGGTTCATTCCAGACCCCAACATTTCTCCAGCACGGGCATGGACCCCGTTAGTGCTGCAGATATACACCCTCACATTACATTTTTCACTGACAGCATGTAATGGACGCACTACATCTGATACACCTTTAATAGACCAGGGCATACTTCCATTATACATTATATAATGGTAGATACCAAATCATGGCATAGGGTGATAGATTTTAAAATCAGCCCCCGCTATGATAGCGATCACAATGCTCTCATTATAGAAATATCTTCGCCATGTGTTAGGAATGTATCGGATAACTTATCAGCACCAGACCCGTGCTTGATTCAGTCCAATGGAGGGAGGAGAGTCCGTTGGGGGGATTTTTCTCAATCACAAGAAAATTTGGCTTCGCTTTACCAACAAATTATTCCATATTTTATGGTTGCAAAGGGGACTCCTGACCTCCACCTGAGAATCCATAATAACCATCAAGACCTGTTTGCCTCTATGGCCGTCTGTTTTTATCAAAACAAAAAGCCTAGGGCGACTAGTAAACCCCGTCATCCATGGTTTAATGCAAGCTGTCGCGCAGCCAAGTCTGGTCTTATTTCCGCCATTAAGGGCAACGTTAGGCCATTGATCATAGAAGCGAGGGCAAAATGCAAGAGAGCTATAGGTAAGGCCAAAAGAAGCTGGGAATCCCAAAAATGGGACAATCTTAGATCCGCTTTAAATATTCACGACATGAGGACCTTCTGGAACATCATCAATTCGGGCTCCCAGGATGGCAAACTGGCCATAGAACCTAACATCGGTGAAGAAGTATGGAAGGCGCACTTTGAATCTCTCTACTCAAGGGTTGAGGAGGGGGAAGGGCCAACGATTAGTCGATCCTTGCTCTCCGGCCCAACACCTACAGACATCCCCCCAAATGCCTTGAGAGAGGTCACCGATGCCCTAGGCAAGATAACACCAGCTAAAGCCGCAGGGCTGGACAAGATTCCTGGTGACCTTTTTCGTTCTGAACCCACCGTCTGGGCTCCCTATTTGTCTTCCTTGTTTAATGCTATCCTACAAGGCATGGCGATTCCCACCACCTGGGCGGGGGCCGAAATAATACTAATTTATAACAAGCATTGGCATAGCCAATAGGTCTCGCCTTTGGGACCTTATAAGTGCTTAGCCATGCAACAGTTGATGTTGTTGCACCAAGGATATTGTGCTGCATAACTAAATACTTATAAGGTCCCAAAAGCGAGACCTATTGTCTATGCCAATGCTTGTTTATTATTTAGTCATCCTTGTGTTTTTCAACTAGATCTTAGGGAGTAGGGCTGACCATCTCCTGTTTTACCTGCTCCAGACTGCTAAAGGCTCATCAGATCATAGTAAATAAGTGGTATAGATATGAATCCTTGAATAAAAAATGAAAAAAATATGTGGCCCCCACTGATTACAGGCCTCACTCTTGTTATTAGGTTCTTGATTTTCCATAAATTTGGAGGGTCACAGGAAATCCTTTTTGAACACTGACCTTCAATTGATCTGGTCTCTGTTTAAGTGTGCATATTTTCAGATTCAGACAGAGGGCTCAATCACGATTCGGCACAAACTCTGTTTTGGCCAAACACTGCTGTTTGCATTCAAAACTGATTTATAATATGTCACGGATTGAAGGGGTCTGCTCCAGTGATTTGCGGCTGGTGGTACCTCTCACCTATAATGGTAGCAAACAGTGGATAGGTGTTGTTTGCACGCTGTGGGATGGGGAATTACACATCTGCAATTGGGAAGTTATCCCTCATTCTGGGGAATGCATGTGGTGATTGTGCACATATTGTGCAGCTGCTATTTTTTTTTCACTTCACGAAACCAGGAATTACAGGGCCCACAATCTTCATCTGGTTTTTACAGCCCATTTGAGATCAGCCCATAGTAGATTCTTTAACTGCGTTTCTGTGAAAGTTAAGCTATTCATAAACATATTACTTGGAGTTATTAAAAAAAGAACTCAAGCGTGGAATACTGCAAAAACTGCCTCGGATAAAATAAGACGCAACCGCTTGAATGCATAGTGACTGGGGTACAGAAGGAGGCAGATGTATGGGAAGGAGGTGCGACAGCTTCCTCAAGTACAGCACACACGAGTCGGATCTCAACATGCAGAACTAAATCCTGGCCCTTCAGAGTCAGCAGATCATACCGCTATGAAAATCAATCACACCGCCCTATGGTTGGCCATAACTCAATGCAGCAGGGGTGGGGAGCACAAACAGGAAGGGGCCTTGCATAAGGTTTTTGTGCATCTCCCAGCACAGTCCGTGATTTAGTTGCTGCTGTGCGAACGTAAACACATAAAACATGAGAATGCTGGCAGCAAAAATTGGAATGTCATTAAATGATAACGTCTCCTGGGTTTTATGAGCGGCGCAGAACAGCGCTCAATTTGTTTTCTTGATTTACTGTGGGACGCCCAGGGTGTTTGTCACTGGGGAGCATCCGGTGTCGCGCGCCTAAATGGAAATGCAGATCTCGGTGTTCACAATGCAGGGCTGGCGCGAAAGCATTCATTTGTGGTGGTGGAAAACCCCATAGGAAAATCAGAGATTTCATTTTGAAAGTATGACCTGGCCTTTATAAAGCAATGTCAGGGGGGGGTTGTGGCTGGAAGGAAATTGCTTTTTGCGATGCTTTTCACCTCAGGAGCCTTGCTTTTCCGATGAGAGCCTTCGCAGCACATAGTGCCAATATCGGCAACACTCCCCATCCCCCCACAGCAATATCCTGTAGAAATAAACAGACAAGACACCTTTTTGTGAAGAAAATTGCTGCAGGTTTATTTGCATAACAAATATGCCAACATGGTGGGTTATCTTACGGGCGATCCCAGGGCAGGCAGCCCCTCGCCGCCTGCCCACCTGATGAGCCAAATTACACCGTGGCCAATCCAATCGGTGTTTGTCAGATTTGGGGGAGGGGCTAACCCCTCCCACCGGTGGACCGCCAGTCCACCCCATTACTCACGCCCCCCAGAAGGGGGGGCGGAGCGTTCCTGGCAACCCCCGGTTGCTCAGGTCCACAACCGCCCATAGGACTAACGGGGCGCCGTCGCTCCTCCAGGGTCCAACGCGAGGACCTCCCTGGGGATATTTGGCTTTAGCACCCTTACTGTGCTCCTGCAGAGGGTACCCCTCTGTACCTTACAGCCTCTGGATCGCCCTGTAACTCCGCCTGCAACACAAAATAATAAGTTAGACAAACTCACCCCCCACCCCCTGCCTGAATGCCGGGTAAGCGGTAGGGAGGGAATATCAATATCCTCGCTCTGAAGGCAGCCCTCCAGTCTGCAGCGCACCGGGGAAATGCCAGAAAGGCAAGTCCAGCCCTGGCGGGGCTCTGAAATTCACCTTAGAAGTGGAGAGGGGATTAAAGCCAATGCAGACTGGAGCCTGGCCCGGCCCGGCTTTTGAGGCCTATTAACGGACATGTCGCACACGAGTAAAGCTAGTGTCCCTTTTCCACCTCCCTTGTGCAATTCCTTAAAAGAAAAAATCAACAAGCAAAGACAGCCTACTGCAAAGAAGGAAAGCAACATAGTAGGGCCGTGAAACGCATCGATAAGGAAGGAACTTGAAGTATTAAATGCAGCGGGTGCGTGAAGTCAGTGCACGTGTAATGTGCTGAATCAATCACGCACCTAGTTTAAATATACACAGCCAGCTCGCGGACTCAACTCTGCACATCATTAGGACTATAAATTCCAACTTGTTAAAGATCTGTCTGTAGCCTATAAACACTGTCAAATGCACTGAAACGTGTTTGTTGTCATTGCATACGGTTTGACCAATGTTTAAAATGCACAATGTATCGCTCTGTCTTGTATTGGCTCTAAGGATAGGTCTGCCCCATTCCTTGAAGTGTTAGCCTGCCTCCATTGGCTGGCCTGTGACCCCCCCTCCCAGCCTCCCTCCCCACCTGAAGTTCGGGTCTAGTTGCGCCCTGAATCCAGGTGCAATGTTTGTGAGCCTGCCCTTGTCATACGAAAGTGATGCATTATTATGCCCCGCCCTCGTCCTACCCCACTGCCTGGTGGCAGATCCTTTATGCAGAGCTGTACATCACGAGTGACATATGGATACCCTTACCCAATCGTACGGACGTTCTGCTGCATATTCACTCAGAGCTGGCAGGTAAATTAGCTGCTTATGAAAATGATATTGTTTCGCGAGCAACAGGCATGAAATCAGAGCGTAACTCCCGGAGGCTCTCTTGATGTCTTGCTCTAAATTAATAGGCCTTTGCAGACGGAATTTGCTCATTTGTTAAACCTATTTATGTGCCATATTCAAAGGCGCGTTCAAAAACAACGCAATGGATATTGACTGATAGGCCGAAAGCCCGAACTGGCTTTTTTCCCCCCCAAACAAGACCCCCATAGAGACTCCCAAATGGCCAGGAATGGGCAAAAAATGCACTTTTCATGTTGCACGTCATTTAGAGGGAAATTGAGAATATTTCTCCTTTTCGCTCGCGGAACTCCCCTAGGAAAACATGTGTTCGGATGTGGATTATAGCTGCGGGGTGAACGTACGCACACAGTTACCTTGTGTCTCCGTGCGAGCGCGGTGACCATTAAGCGGCGCCGCGCTCCGAATCAAAGTAAACGAGCAGGAAACGGTGCATGATGGCAGGGGCAATGCGCGAGAGAGAAGCGGGGGCGAGTGAGTCATCGCCAGGCAGGGATTCCACTGTGGCTGCTGTGAACAGTCGCTTGACATGGACGCCACGCTCTGCTATTCTTACCACGGCGGGACATCCTGAGACGTTTCCTTTGCCAGGCATAGGCTTTCAAAGAAATGAGTTACGCAGGCTCTCTGCTGATCTTGGACAGGCGGCTGCGACTGCTGCTGTGTGCGCCTAGTAACATCGTGCTCACAGCTGTAAAGTCATTAGTAACAGGATACTGGATGTCTGTAGACGCTGAGGGCATGTACAGCGTTTACCTTGCGGGAGCGAGCGCAATAATTGCAAACAGATGGCGCTGCTGCTCGCTCCCTCAAGGTAAACGCCATACATGCACGAGAACTAATAGGAAACAGTGCAAAACATGCACGAGTTTCAACAAAAGCCCGGAGTGATTCCAAGAGGTCACTCCAAAGCAGCGCTTGCGCGCTGCGTAGGCGAGACCTAAAAAGGGCTCTCCACTTCTGCCTGTCAACTATTGCCCTATTAGCCTCATAGATGTAAGCCAGAAAATATTTGCCCGTGTTCTTTTGGGGCGACTCCAGAATTGGATGGAGGAATATAACATCCTTACTCCCCTTCAAGCCGGGTTTATAGCTAGGACATCAACAACTGATCACATTTTTAGGCTACAACTGATACACTGGAAAACCGTGTGTATAGAGGGTGGCAGCCTCTACCTTATATTTGTAGACCTTAAATCTGCCTTCGACCTGGTACCGAGGGACAAACTTTGGGCAATTTTATTGGACATGGGAGTCCCAGAGTATCTTTGTCATCAGTTGAAACGCTTACACGAGGGTAACTTTGCCCAAATCAGATATGGCAAAAACGGTGAACTTTCAACCCCTTTGCCTGTAGAGAGAGGCGTCCGTCAAGGCTGCGTCCTGGCCCCGACTCTCTTCTGCCTTTTTATTAATGGCTTAATAGAGTCATTGAATGCTGGAAAGAACATCGATGCCCCTAGGCTGGCGAATCGTAAAATACCAGCCTTGATGTTTGCAGACGACACCCTTTTGCTTGCAAAATCTCCCATGGGAATTCAGAGGACCCTTGATAACTTTAGTGTCTTCTGCAAACAGCGGGGTTTGGAGATTAATCTTCAAAAAACAAAGTATATGGCCTTTAATGTGGGCAACACCACTCGCCCAAATTCCCGCCTGGATGGAAGACCTCTGGAGAGGGTACCCATCTTCGAGTACTTGGGAATTACGCTGACAGAGAAGATGGACTGTGGTGCCCAAATTAACAAAGCAAGCTTGAAATTAACTCAGACATCGGGGGCATTTTAAAACTATATAGGAGTTGCACCGAAAAATTGGTTAGCCCAGTGATGGAAATTTATAAAGTACAGACCAGGAGCTCTGCCTTATATGGAGCGGAATTATGGGGTCATTGTGTATCCGGCTCGCTAGTACGTACCGAGAACTTATTTCTTAGACAACTTGTGGGTCTCCCTCCTAGCACACCATTAACACCTCTCCGAATGGATCTCGGGATAAGGCCCATTGTGGATGAAGTTGCTCTTAGACCTTTATTATACTGGCGTCGTCTATGGAGCACCCCTGAACTAGCCCCTTACAGGGAAGAGCTGATTGACGTCATGGGGATGCGAGGTGCAGGGAAGCTACCATGGCTGGTGTACATTAAGAACACATGTGAGGGCCTGGGTAGGGGTAATCTGTGGAGCAAAGCAGAAGAAACCTCCCAAATGACCCCCAGAGAGGCCCTGTTGGAGAGCTATAGAGACCACAAACTCGCTCAGCTTGAAAGGAGGCCTATATTGGGCCGTCTGACTGCTGAGTTTCTGGAAGTAAAAAACAGATATAGCCTAGAACTGGTGTTGGATGACATCCAGCCGCCCCTCGCCAAGAAGCTTTATTTACAATTTAGACATGGAGTCCTTCCGCTGCGCTCATTCACAAAAAAATGGGAGGGCTCTTCCAATGGGGAGTGTCCAGCGTGCAATAATGCAGACGAAACGGAACTCCATGTGTTATTCTTTTGTCCGGGCTATAGGAGGGCAAGGTCCCGTTGGTTACTTCAACTTTGCAGGAACCCGGGGTCTAGACATTGCAGCGATGTGTACAGGCTACTAAAATTTGATACCCACCTGTCTATTGTGTTCTCCATTTCACACTTTTTATTTACTATGTGGTGCACCCGTAGAGCCTCTTTAAAGAAGATTGTCAATAGGAATGGCAATATCTGATGAAAACCTCCTGCCCAAATTTTTGTATTGTTAAATTTTGTATACATTGTTTTTATCTTTGTCGTTGTTAAAATTAATGATCAATATTCAATGATTAAACTCTCGTCCACACTAAAGGTTATATATATATATATATATTCACTGAAAAAACCATAGGTTTTAGGGAAAGTTATAGTTAGTTGGACATTGCACTCGTACAAAACCCGTGAAATTCCCCCGTTATAGTTAGTTCAGCTAACTATAACTCGCGCCCCCGCAATGCACTGCTGATGACGTCACATATTACATCACTCATGACATGGTCAGTGACATCACTGATGACATCACTGATGACATCATCCAGTGATTGTGTGTTTCTGTAAAGTTTAAATATGTTTAATATATATAGGGAAAGGCGTATTGAAGAATGAGTGGGTGTATAAGCGTCTGAATGGATGATTTAGTAGGTGCGTGACTGAGTCTATAAGTGAGTGATTAAACGTATCTTACTGGATGCATGGGTGAGTGACTAAACTGTGTGAATGTCTGTATCCGTCTGTCTGTTGTTGTGTAAGCAGCTGCATGGGTTTCTGACTAGCTAAATGAGTGTCTATATGGGTTATGGATTGGTTCTCTGAGTATCTGTATGGGTGCCTCAGTGTTTGTGTGGGTGGTGTGTGTGTGACTCTGTGCATAGATGTGTGAGTGGGTGATTCACTGGGTGCATGGTTTCAGGAGTGCGTCTGTGATGGACTGTATGGGTGGGTGAGTGTGTGTATGGGTGTGTTAGTGATTGAATGTATATCTCAGTGGTACATGTGTGAGTAACTACATATGTGAAAGGCAGTATATATGTGTGTTGGAGTATATAAATGGCTATAAGTGAGAGTGTGTGATTGTGAGAGTGGCTATATGGATGAGTGTGTGCTTGCATCAGTGATTGCATAGGAGCGTAAGAATGTGCTAGTATTTTTATGAGTAAGTGAGCTGGTGTGTATAACTGTATAGGTGAGTAAATTGGAGTGTGATTAATTATTTGCATGACTGACTAGGTGTGTGAGTACCTCTATGGATGACTTGCGTTGTGTGAGTGTTTATATAGGTGTATGAGTGCATATGATAGTCCTGTACTCAGTGACTGTAAGTATGAGTGACTGTACGGGTGAGTGAGTAGATGTGTGTGTGTAGACCTAAGAATCAGTGAGTGGGTATGTACTTATTGGTATTGGAGTGTGTATGGTTTTGAGAATGGCAGTCTGTAATTTAGAGTGGGTGTATCAAAAGTTATATTAGGGTGTGAGAAGATGCATTAAATTCTCACATGGATGATGTCATCAGTGATGTCATTTGAGATGTCATCAGTGATGTCATCAGTGATGTCACTGACCATGTCATGAGTGATGTAATATGTGACGTCATCAGCAGTGCATTGCGGGGCGCGAGTTATAGTTAGCTGAACTAACTATAACGGGGAATTTCACGGGTTTTGTACGAGTGCAATGTCCAACTAACTATAACTTTCCCTAAAACCTATGGTTTTTTCAGTGAATTTCAAAGGTTTTTAAATGCTAATTCCTAACTATAACAAGCCTGAAACCTATGGTTTTTTCAGTGAATTTCAAAGGTTTTTTAAATGCTAATTCCTAACTATAACATGTCTGAAACCTATGGTTTTTTTCAGTGAATTTCAAAGGTTTTGTAAATGACAATTTTTAAATGTATTAATTGTTATATTTATTTTTTTTGATACTGATTTACTACATTTTTTTAAACTATTTATTTTTAGATATTTTATTTTTTAAATTACATTGTAATTACATTATACATTACATTACAAAATATACTTTCTCAGAATGAATTACTTTAGTTTAAATACTTTGCAAATAGGCAATAGACTTTTAAGTACAGTAGTTACAGTTGTTGCAATGGGCAACACAATTTCAAACACAATGCAACATTGAGCTCAATGTGAATTTCTAGCTAAATGCAATTAGTTACTTTATGGATTACTTTTTCTAACCACAGGACTGGATCCTAGATTCAGTCCTGGGACATCTCCTGTAAACAGTTGAGTAAAAGCGTTTTGGTTACAGTAGTGATTTTTAAGGAATATTATTGTATTTTAAAAGTTGACACTTAGAAACTTTTTCACATAGAATCACCAATGTTATCCTATGGGAGGAAATTCACTTAGCAGGTAAGTAGTGTTATCGTTACTTTTTCTTACTCAGTGGTGGATCCTGGATCCAGCACTGGTGCATCTCCTGTAAACAGTTGAAAGAATGCGTTTAAGTCATACAGGCGATTTTTAAGGAATATTTGTAGTTTGTGAAAATCAACACTTTGAAACTTTTCTGCTGAAAACCAGACAATGGATTACTACGGAAGGAAATATAAGTTACTGGTAAGTACGGTTAAAATTACTTTTCAGGATCAGTACTGGGCTGAAAGATGCAGCACTGAGGTCTCTCCTGATAACAGGTGAGTAAATCGGAATTCGTATTTTGGCTGATTTTAGAGGAATATTTGTATGTTTCAAAAATCGACAGAAACTTTTTCAGCAAAAAGCAGGCAATGATATCCTATGGAAGGAAATTCAAGTTACTGGTAAGTACGGTTAAAATTACTTTTCAGGATCAGTACTGGGCTGAAAGATGCAGCACTGAGGTCTCTCCTGATAACAGATGAGTAAATCGGAATTCGTATTTCGGCTGATTTTAGAGGAATATTATAAAGTTCCAAAACTCCACACTTAGAAGAATTTCCAAGTGAAACCAGTCATTGATATCCTATGGAAGGAAATTCAAGTTACTGGTAAGTACGGTTAAAATTACTTTTCAGGATCAGTACTGGCCTGAAAGATGCAGGACTGAGGTCTCTCCTGATAACAGGTGAGTAAATCGGAATTCGTAGTTCGGCTGATTTTAGAGGAATATTTGCACAATGGTGAAGGGAGGGGGCGGGGCCTGAGGTGACATCGGTGCAAACGCGCCCCGTGGCGCGTTTTAAGTTGGGGGATTAAGTCCCCTTGAATCATGAGGGTCCCTGGGGTCCAACTAGCCCACCCTGTACCTCCAGTATGCGCCAGGGAGCTGCGTTGCAGAGAGGTGTTCAGAGGCCACGCCCCTTTTGCACCTCTCTGCAACGCAGCTCTGTGGCGCTTCTGGACGTACCTGGTGGGCTAGTTTGCCCCCAGGGACCCTCAGGATTGAAGGGGATTTCATTCCCCATCTTAAAATGCGCCACGGGGCCTGTTTGCACACATGTCACCTGAAGCCCCGCCCCTCCCTTCACCACTGTGCAAACGTGCCCTGTGGCGCGTTTTAAGTTGGGGGATTAAGTCCCCTTGAATACTGAGGGTCCCTGGAGTCCAACTAGCCCACCATGTACCTCCAAAAGCGCCACAGAGCTGCGTTGCAGAGAGGTGTAAAAGGGGCATGGCCTCTGTACACCTCTCTGCAACGCAGCCCCTGGCGCATACCGGAGGTTCCTGGTGGGCTAGTTGGCCCCCAGGGACTCCCAGTATTCAAGGGGAATTACTTCCCCTTCTTAAAACGCGCCAGGGAGCGCATTTGCAGACTGCTGCAGGGAGGGGTGGGGCCTCGGCACGATGCCGGTCTTTTTTTTTTTTTTGCTTTTTCTGCCCAGGGGGTCCTTGTGGGACCCCTGAGCAGATCTAGGGGGTCAGGGTGTTTTTACCCTGCCCCCTTTGTGCGTTTTGCGCACTTGTTTCTTGTGCTTTTTTTCTTTTAATCGGCGGGATCCGCGCACCCGAAGCGCATCCCGCCGTTTAAAAAAAAAAAATGCTTTTCTGCCCAGGGGTCCTTGTGGGACCCCTGAGCAGACCTAGGGGTCAGGGTGTTTCTACCCTGCCCCCTTTTGCGCTTTGCGCACTTGTTTCTGTCCCTCGGTTCTACCGAGGGACAAAATGGCTGCCAACACTTCCTGATTTGGAGTGTTGACAGCCACTTGAAAGCCAATTAACATGCAGCTCGTGATCGGGAGGGTGCGCGCAGGGTGCACTCAGGGTGCGCGAATCTGACGCGGCCATAGATATATATGTGATTTTCCTTTTGATTTTCTCAGGAACTACTGAACGGATTACACCATTTAACAAAAAGGGTTCTTTCTGAACCAAGAACTACCTCTTTGCCAAATTTGGTGTAATTCCGTTCAGCAGTTCGGGCTGTAGCCGTGTCTAAAGTTTCCTATGGGAAAATGAATGGGGAAAACACTTTTTGGGACCCCCCTTTTTTCTCGGCCCCCGCTTGACAAATCACCATGAGACTTTCAGGGTAGGAGCGGACCGGAGCGGGCCATAAAGTTTGAAAATTTCGCGAAGATTCGTCAACCGACGCAAGAGTTATTTCAAATAGAATGTCGCGGATTTCCTATGGAAAATAGGTCCTAACTATAACTATCTACTGGCGACCGCCAGTAGATAATATATTCACTGAAAAAACCATAGGTTTTAGGCACGTTATAGTTAGAAATTAGCATTTAAAAAACCTTACAAATTCACTGAAAAAACCATAGGTTTCAGACACGTTATAGTTAGAAATTAGCATTTAAAAAACCTTTGAAATTCACTGAAAAAACCATAGGTTTCAGACACGTTATAGTTAGAAATCTCACAATCACACACTCTCGCTTATAGCTATTTATATACTCCAACACACATATATACTGCCTTTCACATATGTAGTTACTCACACATGTACCACTGGGACATACATTCACTCACTAATACACTCTTACACACACTTACCCACCCATACAGTCTATCACAGATGCACTCTTGAAACCATCCACCCAGTGAATCACCCACTCACACATCTATGCACAGAGTCGCACCCACCCCACCCACACAAACACTCAGGCACCCATACAGATACTCAGACAACCAATCAATAACTCATATAGACACTCATGTAGCTATTCACAAACCCATGCAGCCACTTACACAGCAACAGACAGACAGATACAGACATTCACCCAGTTTAGTCACTAACCCATGCATTCAGTAAGATACGTTTAATCACTCACTTATAGAGTTAGTCACGCACCTACTAAATCATCCATACAGACACTTAGACACCCACTCATTCTTCAATACGCCTTTCCCTATATATATTAAAAATATTTAAACTTTACAGAAACACACAGTCACTGGATGATGTCATCAGTGATGTCATTTGAGATGTCATCAGTGATGTCATCAGTGATGTCACTGACCATGTCATGAGTGATGTAATATGTGACGTCATCAGCAGTGCATTGCGGGGGCGCGAGTTATAGTTAGCTGAACTAACTAAAACGGGGGAATTTCACGGGTTTTGTACGAGTGCAATGTCCAACTAACTATAACTGTCCCTAAAACCTATGGTTTTTTTCAGTGAATTTCAAAGGTTTTTTAAATGCAAATTTCTAACTATAACGTGTCTGAAACCTATGGTTTTTTCAGTGAATTTCAAAGGTTTTTTAAATGCTAATTTCTAACTATAACGTGCCTGAAACCTATGGTTTTTTCAGTGAATTTCAAAGGTTTTTTAAATGCTAATTTCTAACTATAACGTGCCTGAAACCTATGGTTTTTTCAGTGCATTTCAAAGGTTTTTTAAATGCTAATTTCTAACTATAACGTGCCTGAAACCTATGGTTTTTTCAGTGAATTTCAAAGGTTTTTTAAATGCTAATTTCTAACTATAACGTGCCTGAAACCTATGGTTTTTTCAGTGAATTTCAAAGGTTTTTAAATGCTAATTTCTAACTATAACATGCCTGAAACCTATGGTTTTTTCAGTGAATTTCCAAGGTTTTGTAAATGACAATTTTTAAATGTATTAATTGTTATCTTTATTTTTTTGATACTGATTTACTACATTTTTTAAACTATTTATTTTTAGATATTTTATTTTTTAAATTACATTGTAATTACATTATACATTACATTACAAAATATACTTTCTCAGAATGAATTACTTTAGTTTAAATACTTTGCAAATAGGCAATAGACTTTTAAGTACAGTAGTTACAGTTGTTGCAATGGGCAACACAATTTCAAACACAATGCAACATTGAGCTCAATGTGAATTTCTAGTTAAATGCAATTAGTTACTTTATGGATTACTTTTCTAACCACAGGACTGGATCCTAGATTCAGTCCTGGGACATCTCCTGTAAACAGTTGAGTAAAAGCGTTTTGGTTACAGTACTGATTTTTAAGGAATATTATTGTATTTTAAAAGTTGACACTTAGAAACTTTTTCACATAGAATCACCAATGTTATCCTATGGGAGGAAATTCACTTAGCAGGTAAGTAGTGTTATCGTTCCTTTTTCTTACTCAGTGGTGGATCCTGGATCCAGCACTGGTGCATCTCCTGTAAACAGTTGAAAGAATGCGTTTAAGTCATACAGGCGATTTTTAAGGAATATTTGTAGTTGTTGAAAATTGACACTTTGAAACTTTTCTGCTGAAAACCAGACAATGGATTCCTATGGAAGGAAATACAAGTTACTGGTAAGTACGGTTAGAATTACTTTTCAGGGTCAGTGCTGGGCTAAAAGATGCAGCACTGGGTTCTCTCCTGATAACAGGTGAGTAAATCGGAATTCGTAGTTCGGCTGATTTTAGAGGAATATTATAAAGTTCCAAAACTCCACACTTAGAAGAATTTCCAAGTGAAACCAGTCAATGTTAGCCTATGGAAGGAAATTCAAGTTACTGGTAAGTACAGTTAGAATTACTTTTCAGGGTCAGTGCTGGGCTCAAAGATGCAGCACTGGGTTCTCTCCTGATAACAGGTGAGTAAATCGGAATTTGTAGTTCGGCTGATTTTAGAGGAATATTTGCACAATGGTGAAGGAAGGGGGTGGGGCCTGAGGTGACATGTCTGCAAACACGCCCTGTGGCGCGTTTTAAGTTGGAGAATTAATTCCTCCTCAATCCCGAGGGTCCCTAGGGGCCAACTGGCCCACCAGATACCTCCAGTATGCGCCAGAGAGCTGAGTTGCAGAGAGGTGTTCAGAGGCCACGCCCCTTTTTGCACCTCTCTGCAGCGCAGCTCTGTGGTGCGGTGCTTTCTGGACGTACCTGGTGGGCTAATTGTCCCCCAGGGACCCTCAGGATTGAAGGGGATTTAATTCCCCATCTTAAAACACGCCACGGGCCTGTTTGCACACATGTCATCTCAAGCTCCGCCCCCTCCCTTCGACACTGTGCAAACGCGCCCCATGGCGCGTTTTAAGTCGGGGGATTAACTCCCTTCAATCCTGAGGGTCCCTGGGGTGCAACTAGCCCACCAGCTCCCTCCATTATGCGCCACAGAGCTGCGTTGCAGAGAGGTGTAAAAGGGCGTGGCCTCAGAACACCTCTCTGCAACACAGCCCCTGGCGCATACTGGAGGTTCCTGGTGGGCTAGTTGGCCCCAGGGACCCCAGTATTCAAGGGGAATTCGTTCCCCATCTGCAAACACGCCAGGGGCGCGTTTGCAGAGTGGTGAAAGAAGGGGCGTGGCCTCAGCGCGATGCCAGTGTTTTTCTTTTTTTTTTTTAAGAAGGGGGCTGTGTGGCCCCCCTTCTTTTCTAATTTATTGGTCCTGGGGACCCCATCCCCCAGGGCCTGCCCCCTATTTTTTTTTTTTTTTTAAAACCAATTTGGAAGGGTGCCGCGTGGCTCCCTCCCAAGGCCTTAATCGGCCCGGGGACCCCATCCCCGGGGCATGGCCTTTTTAAATTTTTTTTATTGTTTTGGAGGGGGGCTGCGTTGCCCCCCTCCTCAGGCCACTTATGGCCCCGAAGACCCCATCCCCCGGGGCCGGCCTTTGTTTTTTTGGGTTTTTTTTCAAACTTTTGGGGAAGGGGGCCGCGTGGCCCCCCTCCCGGGCCACTACTTGCCCCGGGGACCCCATCCCCCGGGGCTGGCCCTCTCCGTTGGGGACTGTGGGGGTCCCCAATCCCCCCACGGTCCCGCCGGCTCCCGCGTCCCTCGGGAGCCGGCATTGCTTTCCACATGGGAGCTGCTGACATGCAGCTCCCCATGTGGAAAAGCAATGTGCTTTGGATATTGGAAGCGAGAGCAGGTTTCCCTGCTCTCGCTTCAATGAAGCAAAGCAGTTTGCTATGACAGGACCGGAGCCGCGAGGCTCCCGCCCTGTCATAGCAAACTACAGTGTCCCGGGGGTAGGCACCCCGGGACACTGCAGGAGCCGGCCCTGGGGTTGGCGGTCCCCAGGGCCATCAAGGGCTCCAGGAGGGGGGCCGCACGGCCCCCCTCCCTTGAATTGCACAGCACCGGGGAGGTGGTGGTCCCTGGGGCTCTGGGGGTCCATAATGGACCCCCACATTAAAATATTTAGTGCCCCGGGGAGGTGGCGGTCCCCGGGGCGTGTGGGGGGGCTCAAGCCCCCCACATAGGTAATTTAAAAAAAAGAAAAAGAAGCCCCGGTGGGTGGCGGTCCCCGGGGCTGCAGGAGGGCCGAGAGCCCTCCCGCATCATTTTTGCCTTTCACATATGTAGTTACTCACACATGTACCACTGAGATATACATTCACTCACTAACACACCCATACACACACTCACCCACCCATACAGTCCATCACAGATGCACTCTTGAAATCATGCACCCAGTGAATCACCCACTCACACATCTATGCACAGAGTCGCACACACCCCACCCACACAAACACTCAGGCACCCATACAGATACTCAGACAACCAATCAATAACTCATATAGACACTCATGTAGCTATTCACAAACCCATGCAGCCACTTACACAGCAACAGACAGATGGATACAGACATTCACCCAGTTTAGTCACTAACCCATGCATTCAGTAAGATACGTTTAATCACTCACTTATAGAGTTAGTCACGCACCTAGTAAATCATCCATTCAGACACTTATACACCCACTCATTCTTCAATACGCCTTTCCCTATATATATTAAACATATTTAAACTTTACAGAAACACACAGTCACTGGATGATGTCATCAGTGATGTCATTTGAGATGTCATCAGTGATGTCACTGGCCATGTCATGAGTGATGTAATATGTGACGTCATCAGCAGTGCATTGCGGGGGCGCGAGTTATAGTTAGCTGAACTAACTATAACGGGGGAATTTCACGGGTTTTGTACGAGTGCAATGTCCAACTAACTATAACTGTCCCTAAAACCTATGGTTTTTTCAGTGAATTTCAAAGGTTTTTTAAATGCAAATTTCTAACTATAACGTGTCTGAAACCTATGGTTTTTTCAGTGAATATATATATATATATATATACTGTTGGCCCTTCACTGTTTTTGCACTAGATAACTTTTATGCTGCCTAGTGGGTCCCAACATGATGGCGGAGTAAATGTTGTTCTTTTTTAAAAATTTTAACTTTTGGCTTGTAGAGTCTTGCACCCATTCTCTGGGGGCTAAATATTTTCTTCTAAAGCATTTTTTTTTAAAACAGATTCGTAGCTGTAGAAGAACTTAATAGGGGATTTCTATGATTAATGTATTGTTCAACTGATATTACTCTATGTGTACCGTAATTTTAAATGTAGTACATAACGGAGCAAAGTTGACTCTTTGAATTAACCACTCTTTGTGTACTGCACAAGCACTTTAAGCCTTGCTTATCATTATGGTGGATGTCTGGAATAACCACCCTAGAAAAGGAACATTGCCCTGTTTGACTTGTACATAATCTATTGTATTTTAACTGTCATTTTAACTGTGCTTTTATGGCCATGTGTGCCGAAATAAAGTTTTATGAATTGTAATTGTAATGTCATTTAAAGTAAGGTGGATTTGTTGAGAGCTGCAGTCATGTGTCCAGCTAAGCCTAGATGGAAACATTGCCATTTTTACATTCTACAGGTACACTCTACAGACCCCCTACAAACCCACCTGTGCTACTGCTGAATCTACAGGTACACTCTACAGACACCCTAGAGCCCCACCTGTGCTACTGCTGAATCTACAGGTACACTCTACAGACCCCCTACAAACCCACCTGTGCTACTGCAGAATCTACAGGTACACTCTACAGACAACACACAAACCCTACTGTGCTACTGCTGAATCTACAGGTACACTCTACAGACAACACACAAACCCTACTGTGCTACTGCTGAATCTACAGGTACGCTCTACAGACACCCTAGAGCCCCACCTGTGCTACTGCTGAATCTACAGGTACACTCTACAGACCCCCTACAAACCCACCTGTGCTACTGCAGAATCTACAGGTACACTCTACAGACAACACACAAACCCTACTGTGCTACTGCTGAATCTACAGGTACACTCTACAGACAACACACAAACCCTACTGTGCTACTGCTGAATCTACAGGTACGCTCTACAGACACCCTAGAGCCCAACCTGTGCTACTGCTGAATCTACAGGTACACTCTACAGACAACACACAAACTCTCCTGTGCTACTGCTGAATCTACAGGTACGCTCTACAGACACCCTAGAGCCCCACCTGTGCTACTGCTGAATCTACAGGTACACTCTACAGACCCCCTACAAACCCACCTGTGCTACTGCTGAATCTACAGGTACACTCCACAGACCCCTACAAACCCTCCTGTGGTACTGCTGAATCTACAGGTAAGCTCTACAGACACCCTAGAGGCCTGCCTGTTCTACTGCAGAATCTACAGGTACACTCCACAGACACCCTACAAACCCTCCTGTGCTGCTGAATCTACAGGTACACTATACAGACACCCTAGAGCGGGAGCCCCACCTGTGCTACTGCTAAATCTACAGGAATACTCTACAGACCCACTACAAACACACCTGTGCTACTGCTGAATCTACAGGTACACTGTACAGACACCCTAGAGCCCCACCTGTGCTACTGCTGAATCTACGGGTACACTCTACAGATCCCAGCAAACCCTCCTGTGCTACTGCTGAATCTACAGGTACACTCCACAGACCCTCTACAAACCCACCTGTGGTACTGCTGAATCGACAGGTACACTCTACAGACCCCTACAAACCCTCCTGTGGTACTGCTGAATCTACAGGTATACTCTACAGACCCCTACAAACCCTCCTGTGCCACTGCTGAATCTACAGGTACACTCTACAGACCCCTACAAACCCTCCTGTGCCACTGCTGAATCTACAGGTACGCTCTACAGACACCCTAGAGCCCTGCCTGTTCTACTGCGGAATCTACAGGTACACTCCACAGACCCCCTACAAACCCTCCTGTGCACCTGCTGAATCTACGTGAATACTCTACAGACCCCCTACAAACCCTCCAGTGCTACTGCTGAATCTACATGGACATCCTGTGCTGCCCCCGAATGCAGACCTGCACCGCAGGTGGTGGATGCCATAAAACCGCTGCCTACAATTCCAGACTTTTTTGGGCTGTTTATTGCTTGTGGCTTCCACCAAGTCCGGGGTTAAGGAGGCTTTTTGAGCAGGCATGAGTAGGAGTGGAGCGGCGTGAAGACCTAGGCATTGTCGAGGGGGAGGGCCCATGCCTGACCCTGAAATGGAACTGGCCTGACTCGAGGGAGGGCATCTACAGTTATTTTACCTCCAAAGAGACCCAAGTAAGCCCTTTTTCTTGCTTTCTTCCTTGCCTAATGCTATTAAGCCCTTTCACCTCACCAACCGCCTCTGATGCCTGACCTTAATATGGCGGACCTACCTGAAATCGACCACCACCAAATTGGCCTTCACCCATCCCCTTCTCGCTCCACTGGGCTGCAGCAAAGAGAGAAGCCCCTCCAACCACACCGGACTACATGGACTGGCTCTCCGAGCTTACTCCAGCGAGGCTAGGGATGCTCTCCCACCATCCTCCCCCACTCGGATCACCCATCATGACACTGAATATGTGATTCACCTATTTTCTTCAAATGTTTTATTAGTAACTGATGTGACTTTTTAACTGATGTTAATTTTGTAACTTTTTGGAACCTCTTGTACAGCGCTCTGATACCTTCGGGTCTAGCCAGCGCTATCTCTCCTCTCCACTGATCCACGCATCGTCCAAGAATATTGCTGATACCGCTGTTCCCCCCACTCTTTTTATGTCATGTTCTACACCCCCGTTTATTCTCATGTTTTAACACCATGGTTCGTATTGTACAACACTGCATCTATCCTTTGTTTACTCTGTGTAACTTTGTATCTTACTAATTCCCTTGTTAGCACGCTGAATCCTCCAGGTCTTTCCAGCATCCCCGGTGACCATCCCTGTGAAGACTGCCTGTACCGGCCTGACATTAAAATGGCGGCCGAACTTTCCCCCGGGCCACATCTTCCCTTCCCCTCTGCTATCATTTGTTCCCATTGTTTCTACGATCTCCTTATTCTGCGTACGCTCTTTCACCCGTAACTCACTCCTTTCTGCTAGCCCTCCCATTTTAGACCATGAGGGTTATTGACTTTGATTAAGCTATGTTCAGTTCGGCAGACTACTTATTTTATTTTCATGGTTTTTCCCTTCTACCTTCATCGTTAGCTGCTCTAGGGCAGTAGGCGTCTGTACTAGCGTACCTACTCTCATTTCCCCCTGTCTGCTGTATAAGTCCTCCCCTATCGCCCAACTGTCCCTAAACGGCCTCCATGTTTGTGCCCCTTGCCAAAGCACTCCTTCTCCCCTTGTTGGGGAGGGATCCTAGCATTCATGCCCTGGAGTCTCAGACACCCCTCTGAGAGAGTCCACAGTGTTAAGGGATTCTTCACATAGCGGAGGTTTGGGAATGTTACCATTATCGGACATCGGGCACAGTTACTTCCTCGTCTCCTCGCTGTGTCTTCTACCCCCTCCCCCTCCTCTTCCCTCCTTTCATTCTTGGCTTGCCTCCCTTTTCCTTTCCTCTCTCCCCTGAATCTCTCTCCCCCTACCTACTTTGTTTTTCCTTGCGCCTACTCTCCGCTTAATCTCCCTCCCCGTCGCCCTTTTACATTACCCCCTTACCCTTCTACACGCCATGAACCAACGGATGTAACTTGTAATTGATGTACCTTTGGATGTAACTTGTAATTGATGTACCTTCTGTAGCAATGTGTAACGTGTAACCTATGTAACTCTCCTCATGTAAAGCGCTCTGATACCTCCGGGTCTAGCCAGCGCTATATAAAACTCAAATAAATAAAAAAAATAAAAGGTCCCTCAGGTGATGCGCTCTCACCTGATCTCAGCTCCTCCCGGGCAGGGGGTGTGAGTCTGTGCAGATGATGCTGTGCCCCCTCCCCACCCCCCCATGTGATGGCACTCTCACCTGATCTCAGCTCCTCCCGGGCAGGGGGTGTGAGTCTGTGCAGATGATGCTGTGCCCCCCCAGGCCCCACAGGTGATGGCACTCTCACCTGATCTCAGCTCCTCCCGGGCAGGGGGTGTGAGCTTGTGCAGATGATGCTGTGCCCCCCAGGTGATGGCACTCTCACCTGATCTCAGCTCCTCCCGGGCAGAGGGTGTGAGCCTGTGGAGATGATGCTGTGCCCCCACAGGCCCCCCCAGGTGATGGCGCTCACCTGATCTCAGCTCCTCCCGGGCAGAGGGTGTGAGTCTGTGCAGATGATGCTGTGCCCCCCAAGGTGATGGCACTCTCACCTGATCTCAGCTCCTCCCGGGCAGAGGGTGTGAGTCTGTGCAGATGATGCTGTGCCCCCCCCAGGTGATGGCGCTCTCACCTGATCTCAGCTCCTCCCGGGCAGGGGGTGTGAGCTTGTGCAGATGATGCTGTGCCCCCCAGGCCATGGCACTCTCACCTGATCTCAGCTCCTCCCGGGCAGGGGGTGTGAGCTTGTGCAGATGATGCTGTGCCCCCCAGGTGATGGCACTCTCACCTGATCTCAGCTCCTCCCGGGCAGAGGGTGTGAGTCTGTGCAGATGATGCTGTGCCCCCCCCAGGTGATGGCGCTCTCACCTGATCTCAGCTCCTCCCGGGCAGGGGTGTGAGCTTGTGCAGATGATGCTGTGCCCCCCAGGCCCCCCAGGTGATGGCACTCTCACCTGATCTCAGCTCCTCCCGGGCAGGGGGTGTGAGCTTGTGCAGATGATGCTGTGCCCCCCCAGGCCCCCCAGGTGATGGCGCTCTCACCTGATCTCAGCTCCTCCCGGGCAGGGGGTGTAAGCTTGTGCAGATGATGCTGTGCCCCCCCCAGGTCCCCCAGGTGATGGCACTCTCACCTGATCTCAGCTCCTCCCGGGCAGAGGGTGTGAGTCTGTGCAGATGATGCTGTGCCCCCACAGGCCCCCCCAGGTGATGGCGCTCACCTGATCTCAGCTCCTCCCGGGCAGAGGGTGTGAGCCTGTGGAGATGATGCTGTGCCCCACAGGCCCCCCCAGGTGATGGCGCTCACCTGATTTCAGCTCCTCCCGGGCAGGGGGTGTGAGCTTGTGCAGATGATGCTGTGCCCCCCAGGTGATGGCACTCTCACCTGATCTCAGCTCCTCCCGGGCAGGGGGTGTGAGCTTGTGCAGATGATGCTGTGCCCCCCAGGTGATGGCACTCTCACCTGATCTCAGCTCCTCCCGGGCAGAGGGTGTGAGCTTGTGCAGATGATGCTGTGCCCCCCAGGTGATGGCACTCTCACCTGATCTCAGCTCCTCCCGGGCAGAGGGTGTGAGTCTGTGCAGATGATGCTGTGCCCCCCAGGTGATGGCACTCTCACCTGATCTCAGCTCCTCCCGGGCAGAGGGTGTGAGCCTGTGGAGATGATGCTGTGCCCCCCCAGACCCCCCAGGTGATGGCACTCTCACCTGATCTCAGCTCCTCCCGGGCAGAGGGTGTGAGCCTGTGCAGATGATGCTGTGCCCCCCAGGTGATGGCACTCTCACCTGATCTCAGCTCCTCCCGGGCAGAGGGTGTGAGTCTGTGCAGATGATGCTGTGCCCCCAGGTGATGGCACTCTCACCTGATCTCAGCTCCTCCCGGGCAGGGGTGTGAGCTTGTGCAGATGATGCTGTGCCCCCAGGTGATGGCACTCTCACCTGATCTCAGCTCCTCCCGGGCAGAGGGTGTGAGTCTGTGCAGATGATGCTGTGCCCCCCAGGTGATGGCACTCTCACCTGATCTCAGCTCCTCCCGGGCAGGGGGTGTGAGCCTGTGCAGATGATGCTGTGCCCCCCAGGTGATGGCACTCTCACCTGATCTCAGCTCCTCCCGGGCAGGGGGTGTGAGCTTGTGCAGATGATGCTGTGCCCCCCAGGTGATGGCACTCTCACCTGATCTCAGCTCCTCCCGGGCAGAGGTGTGAGCCTGTGCAGATGATGCTGTGCCCCCAGGTGATGGCACTCTCACCTGATCTCAGCTCCTCCCGGGCAGAGGGTGTGAGTCTGTGCAGATGATGCTGTGCCCCCCAGGTGATGGCACTCTCACCTGATCTCAGCTCCTCCCGGGCAGGGGGTGTGAGCTTGTGCAGATGATGCTGTGCCCCCCAGGTGATGGCACTCTCACCTGATCTCAGCTCCTCCCGGGCAGGGGGTGTGAGCCTGTGCAGATGATGCTGAAGATGATGATGGTGGCGGCAGAGTCTCGGGCAGCCCTGGGCACACAGCAGGAGCCGGGGCCATGAACATCTCTTCAGACCCGGAGGGGGGGGGGGGAGATGTGCGCGTTTAAAGCCCCGAGTGAGGAATGACTGCTCGTGCGCAGAGGGGAGACACTGATCCCGCCGGGGAGGGAGGTCACGCGTCGCCGGGGTTATTCCTCATTCTGCTCCCGCTTGGTAGAGGAAGGACCCCCACCCGCAGGTGAATCGGGGGGGGGCAGGTACCTGCGTGGTGGGTTGTCTCCCCCCCCGAAGCCTGCACCTGAGTGTATCCCACCCCCCGCCCCATATGTGTCAGGTTATTCCCAATACCCCCCCCCCCCCCGTCGCTGAGTGTGAGTTACCCGCCCCTTCCCCCCCCCCAGGCCTGTACCTGAGTGTGAGTTTATTCCCCATCTCCCCCCCCCCTTTGAGTGTCAGGTTATTCCTCATTCCTGCGCCCGCTTGGTAGAGGACGGACACCCACCCGCAGGTGATCGGGGAGGGGGGAGAGGTCGGTACCTGTGTGGGGGTTATCTTACCCCCCCCCCATGTGAGCGTCAGGTTATTCCCATGATCCCCCGCCCCGTCGCTGAGTGTGAGTTACACCCCCCTCTCCCCTCCCCCCGTATGTGAGTGTCAGGTTATTCCTCATTCCTTCCTGCCCCGGTGAAGCCCGCTCTGCAGACAGAAGGCGCCTGAAGGGGGTCAGACCTGCTCACTACAGTAGTGATGGATGGAGGCAGCGGGCGCTGCCCCAGCCCCGCAGACTCGGCGCTCCATCTACCCAGAGTCTGCGCCTACTTCAGGGTGTAACACGAGCAGGCGCTGCCCCAGCCCCGCAGACTCGGCGCTCCATCTACCCAGAGTCTGCGCCTACTTCAGGGTGTAACACGAGCAGGCCCTGCCCCAGCCCCGCAGACTCGGCGCTCCATCTACCCAGAGTCTGCGCCTACTTCAGGGTGTAACACGAGCAGGCGCTGCCCCAGCCCCGCAGACTCGGCGCTCCATCTACCCAGAGTCTGCGCCTACTTCATGGTGTAACACGAGCAGGCGCTGCCCCAGCCCCGCAGACTCACACTACATTCACAGAGTCTGCGCCTACTTCAGGGTGTAACACGAGCAGGCGCTGCCCCAGCCCCGCAGACTCACACTACATTCACAGAGTCTGCGCCTACTTCATGGTGTAACACAGCAGGCGCTGCCCCAGCCCTGCAGACTCACACTACATTCACAGAGTCTGCGCCTACTTCAGGGTGTAACACGAGCAGGCGCTGCCCCAGCACCGTAGACTCAGCGCTCCATCTACCCAGAGTCTGCGCCTACTTCAGGGTGTAACACGAGAAGGCGCAGCCCCAGCCCCGCAGACTCAGCGCTCCATCTACACAGAGTCTGCGCCTACTTCATGGTGTAACACGAGCAGGCGCTGCCCCAGCCCCTCAGACTCACACTACATTCACAGAGTCTGCGCCTACTTCAGGGTGTTACACGAGCAGGCGCTGCCCCAGCCCCGCAGACTCAGCGCTCCATCTACACAGAGTCTGCGCCTACTTCAGGGTGTAACACGAGCAGGCGCTGCCCCAGCCCCGCAGACTCGGCGCTCCATCTACCCAGAGTCTGCGCCTACTTCAGGGTGTAACACGAGCAGGCGCTGCCCCAGCCCCGCAGACTCGGCGCTCCATCTACCCAGAGTCTGCGCCTACTTCATGGTGTAACACGAGCAGGCGCTGCCCCAGCCCCGCAGACTCACACTACATTCACAGAGTCTGCGCCAACTTCAGGGTGTAACACGAGCAGGCGCTGCCCCAGCCCCGCAGACTCACACTACATTCACAGAGTCTGCGCCTACTTCAGGGTGTAACACGAGCAGGCGCTGCCCCAGCCCCGTAGACTCGGCGCTCCATCTACCCAGAGTCTGCGCCTACTTCAGGGTGTAACACGAGCAGGCGCTGCCCCAGCCCCGCAGACTCAGCGCTCCATCTACACAGAGTCTGTGCCTACTTCATGGTGTAACACGAGCAGGCGCTGCCCCAGCCCCGCAGACTCACACTACATTCACAGAGTCTGCGCCTACTTCAGGGTGTTACACGAGCAGGCGCTGCCCCAGCCCCGCAGACTCAGCGCTCCATCTACACAGAGTCTGCGCCTACTTCAGGGTGTAACACGAGCAGGCGCTGCCCCAGCCCCGCAGACTCGGCGCTCCATCTACCCAGAGTCTGCGTCTACTTCATGGTGTAACACGAGCAGGCGCTGCCCCAGCCCCGCAGACTCGGCGCTCCATCTACCCAGAGTCTGCGCCTACTTCATGGTGTAACACGAGCAGGCGCTGCCCCAGCCCCGCAGACTCACACTACATTCACAGAGTCTGCGCCTACTTCAGGGTGTAACACGAGCAGGCGCTGCCCCAGCCCTGCAGACTCAGCGTCCATCTACACAGAGTCTGCGCCTACTTCAGGGTGTAACACGAGCAGGCGCTGCCCCAGCCCTGCAGACTCAGCGTCCATCTACACAGAGTCTGCGCCTACTTCAGGGTGTTACACGAGCAGGCGCTGCCCCAGCCCTGCAGACTCAGCGTCCATCTACACAGAGTCTGCGCCTACTTCAGGGTGTAACACGAGCAGGCGCTGCCCCAGCCCCGCAGACTCGGCGCTCCATCTACACAGAGTCTGCGCCTACTTCAGGGTGTAACACGAGCAGGCGCTGCCCCAGCCCTGCAGACTCAGCGTCCATCTACACAGAGTCTGCGCCTACTTCAGGGTGTTACACAAGCAGGCGCTGCCCCAGCCCTGCAGACTCAGCGTCCATCTACACAGAGTCTGCGCCTACTTCAGGGTGTAACACGAGCAGGCGCTGCCCCAGCCCTGCAGACTCGGCGCTCCATCTACACAGAGTCTGCGCCTACTTCAGGGTGTAACACGAGCAGGCGCTGCCCCAGCCCTGCAGACTCAGCGCCCATCTACACAGAGTCTGCGCCTACTTCAGGGTGTAACACGAGCAGGCGCTGCCCCAGCCCTGCAGACTCAGCGTCCATCTACACAGAGTCTGCGCCTACTTCAGGGTGTTACACGAGCAGGCGCTGCCCCAGCCCTGCAGACTCAGCGTCCATCTACACAGAGTCTGCGCCTACTTCAGGGTGTAACACGAGCAGGCGCTGCCCCAGCCCCGCAGACTCGGCGCTCCATCTACACAGAGTCTGCGCCTACTTCAGGGTGTAACACGAGCAGGCGCTGCCCCAGCCCTGCAGACTCAGCGTCCATCTACACAGAGTCTGCGCCTACTTCAGGGTGTTACACGAGCAGGCGCTGCCCCAGCCCTGCAGACTCAGCGTCCATCTACACAGAGTCTGCGCCTACTTCAGGGTGTTACACGAGCAGGTGCTGCCCCAGCCCTGCAGACTCAGCGTCCATGTACACAGAGTCTGCGCCTACTTTAGGGTGTTACACGAGCAGCCGCTGCCCCAGCCCTGCAGACTCACACTACATTCACAGAGTCTGCGCCTACTTCAGGGTGTGAACCACGAGCAGGCGGGGGCCGGCCCTGATGCCCTCCTTGGCCCCAACGCAAGGAAGGAACCTGGCCTCTGGCTGTACTTTAAAGGTAAAATACAGCAAGAGTCAAGGTTCACCGGGCCCCGGTGCCACTGCACCTGCTGCACCCGTGCCCTACTGCTAGCGCCCTGCGGCTCCCCCCTGCTGAGGCTGGACATGTTTTTTGCGCCGCAGGAGCTCGCCGAAGGCAGTCAATCAATCAATCAATCACAGAATTTGTAGAGCGCACTACTTACCCGCGAGGGTCTCAAGGCGCTGGGGAGAGAGAAGGGGGCGGAGGGGTGCTGCTACTGGTCGATCAGCCAGGTCTTGAGTAGCCTCCTGAAGGTCAGCAGGTCCTGGGTCTGTCGTAGGCTTAGTGGAAGGGTGTTCCAGGTCTTGGCGGCGAGGTGTGAGAAGGATCTGCCGCCGGTGGTTGTTCTTCGAATGCGAGGGACGGTGGCGAGGGAGAGGTCGGCGGAGCGGAGCTGGCGGTTGGGGACGTAGAAGAAGAGTCGTCTGTTGAGGTAGGCTGGGCCAGTCTTGTGGAGTGCCTTGTGTGCGTGGATGAGGAGTTTGAAGGAGATCCTCCTGTCGACGGGGAGCCAGTGCAGGTTCCTCAGGTGGGGGGTGATGTGGCTGTGGCGTGGTACATCGAGGATCAGGCGTGCGGAGGCGTTTTGTATGCGTTGCAGTCGCTTGATGAGCTTGGCCGGGGCTCCCGCGTAGAGGGCGTTCCCATAGTCAAGTCTGCTACTGACGAGGGCCTGGGTGACTGTTCTTCTTGTGTCTGTCGGGATTCACCTGTAGATCTTGCGAAGCATGCGGAGGGTGTTGAAGCAGGAGGAGGAGACTGCGTTGACTTGCTTGGCCATGGAGAGCGTTGAGTCGAGGATGACTCCCAGGTTGCGTGCGTGGTCGGTGGGTGTCGGGGCTGCTCCCAGCGTCGTTGGCCACCAGGAGTCGTCCCAGGCTGAGGGGTTGGAGCCGAGGATGAGGACCTCCGTCTTGTCCGTGTTCAGCTTTAGTCGGCTGATCTTCATCCAATCGGCGACGGCCTTCATTCCTTCATGGAGATTGGCTTTGGCGGCGAGGGGGTCCTTGTTGAGGGAGAGGATCAGTTGAGTGTCGTCGGCGTAGGAGATAATGTTGAGGTCGTGCTGTCTGGCGATGCGTGCGAGCGGGGCCATGTAGATGTTGAACAGTGTTGGGCTGAGGGAAGAGGGAAGATCCCTGGGGTACGCCGCAGATGATCTCGGAGGCTTCGGATCGGAAAGGTGGGAGGCGGACTCTCTGGGTTCTGCCGTTGAGGAAGGAGGTGGTCCATTCCAGGGCCTTGTCTCGGATCCCTGCGTCGTGGAGGCGTGCGCGTAGAGTGCGGTGGCAGACAGTGTCGAAGGCGGCGGATATGTCCAGCAGGATGAGGGCTGCGGTCTCACCGTTGTCCAGCAGGATCCTGATGTCGTCGGTGGCGGCGATGAGGGCAGTCTCAGTGCTGTGGTTGCTGCGGAACCCCGATTGGGATGGGTCCAGGATGCTGTTTTCTTCGAGGTATCGGGTTAGCTGTTTGTTGACGATCTTCTCGATGACCTTGGCTGGGAACGGAAGCAGGGAGATGGGCCGGAAGTTCTTGAGGTCTCTTGGGTCCGCCTTGGGTTTTTTGAGTAGGGCGTTGATCTCTGCGTGTTTCCAGCTCTCTGGGAAGGTCGCGGTCTCGAAGGAGAGATTGATAACGTTGCACAGGTGGGGTGCGATGGAGCTGCTGGCTTTGTTGAAGATGTGGTGCGGGAAAGGGTCTGACGGGGAGCCGGAGTGTATTGTGCCCATGGTCTTGATGGTGTCATCGATGTTCACGCTGGCCCAGGCTGGCAAGGGGTAATGGTCGATGGTGTGCGGCGGGTCTGGTGTATCTATCTTGGTGGGGGCTGTCTGGGTGTTGAAGCTGTCGTGGATGTTGGCGATCTTGCGGTGGAAAAAGGTGGCGAGGGAGTCGCACAGGGCTTGCGACGGCGGAATGTCGTTGGTGTTGGAGCTGGGGTTGGAGAGTTCCTTCACGATGTTGAAGAGCTCCTTGCTGTTGTGTGCGTTGTTGTCGAGGCGGTCTTTGAAGGAGATTCTCTTGGCGGACCTGATGAGGTGGTGGTGGTTACGGATGGCGTCTTTATGGGCTGCGTGGCTGTCCGGTGTCTTTTCGAAGGCAGTGGAGGCTTCGCACGAACACCGGCGTCATTTACACGAGCACACATTGATTTTTTTTTACTGCGGGGGGGGGGTTCAGTGATTTGCCCAGAATCACAGGCTGTTAAGCCAACGCCGAGACTCGAATCCGGTTCCCCAGTTCCAAAGCCGCCGGTGCTGGGCCCTCGGCCACATCCTTGCACATTGTCCAGGGACAGACACTTTTTTGTTGCAGATTTATATATAGCACGAACCAGTGCTTGAAATGGAAAAACAGAGGGACACATTCATTTTAGGCAGGCACCGGGAGATTAAGTGATTTGCCCAGAATCACAGGGTGCTGAGCCGACGCCGAAACTCGACGCTGGTTCCCCAGCTCCAAAGACGGCAGCTCTGGCCGAAAGGCCATAACCTCTCCCACTTTGCACGTGCAGAGACACTCTGCACTCACCAAAACCCCAGGGAATGTTTGTTGGGGGAGGGGGCGGGGGCTGAAGGATAGAGAGTTTCAAAGCGCGTTTATCCTATATCCCCCTCCTCTGAATCAGACAAGTCGGCCGGAGACTGCGATTATCAAGTTTTTTTATTTATAAAGTTTTATATAGCGCGAACATGACCCATGAGGGTATCAGAGCGCTTTACAATATACAGTTATTAAACATTAGATGGTTGAGGTAGTATACATACATTCGATGACAAGTGCTTAGTATGGCCGAGGGTGCAGGTGGGGCCATCGGCATGTACTGTTCCTCAACAACTTCGATCCAGAACAAGAGAGAAACAACACAAAAGGAGGAAAGAAGAAGGAAGGGAAAGATGGAAAAACAGTGACAAAGGGAGAAGCAGAGATGAAAAAGAACCCGCAGGAGAGAGATGGAGTCGCAGGGAGTGTCTGCCGGTGGGTGCAAGGGGCAGGGAGTGTCTGCTGATGGATGCAGGGGGCAGGGAGTGTCTGCTGATGGAAGCAAGGGGCAGGGAGTGTCTGCTGATGGATGCAGGGGGCAGGGAGTGTCTGCTGATGGATGCAAGGGGCAGGGAGTGTCTGCTGATGGATGCAGGGGGCAGGGGGCAGGGAGTGTCTGCTGATGGATGCAAGGGGCAGGGAGTGTCTGCTGATGAATGCAAGGGGCAGGGAGCGTCTGCCGGTGGGTGCAAGGGGCAGAGACCGTCTGCTGGTGGGTGCAAGGGGCAGGGAGCGTCTGCCGGTGGGTGCAAGGGGCAGAGAGCGGGTAGAGGTGTGGTGCAGCGGCCAGGGCAGCTGACTTGGCGCACAGGGCTCATGGTTCGATCCCCGGCTCCGGGGCAGCTCAGCACCATGTGACTCTGGGCAATAGCTCACTTAATTTCCACGACGGCCCCCAGCGCCTTGAAACCCGTAAGGGTGAGTAGTTCGCGCTTTACAAATACGGATTTACATTTTACATTTTATTTTTATTTACAGAGTGTCTGCCGGTGGGTGCAAGGGGCAGGGAGCGTCTGCTGATGGATGCAAGGTGCAGGGAGCGTCTGCCGGTGGGTGAAAGGGGCAGAGAGCATCTGTCGGTGGGTGCAAGGGGCAGGGAGTGTCTGCTGATGGATGCAATGGGCAGGGAGTGTCTGCCGGTAGGTGAAAAGGGCAGAGAGCGTCTGTCGGTGGGTCCAAGGAGCAGGGAGTGTCTGCTGATGGATGCAAGGGGCAGGGAGCGTCTGCCAGTGGGTGCAAGGGGCAGAGAGCGTCTGCCGGTGGGTGCACGGCGCAGGGAGCGTCTGCCGGTGGGTGCAACAGGCAGGGAGCGTCTGTCGGTGGATGCAAGGGGTAGGGAGCATCTGCTGGTGGAAGGAAGGGGCAGGGAGCGTCTGTTAGTGGAAGGAAGGGGCAGGGAGTGTCTGCCGGTGGGTGAAAGGGGCAGAGAGCGTCTGTCGGTGGATGCAAGGAGCAGGGAGTGTCTGCTGATGGATGCCAGGTTCAGGGAGCGTCTGCCGGTGGAATCAAGGGGCAGGGAGCGTCTGTCGGTGGAATCAAGGGGCAGGGAGTGTCTGCCGGTGGGTGCAAGGGGCAGAGAGTGTCTGCGGATGGATGCAAGGGGCAGGGAGTGTCTGCGGATGGATGCAAGGGGCAGGGAGCATCTGCCGGTGGGTGAAAGGGGCAGAGAGCGTCTGCCGGTGGGTGCAAGGGGAGGGAGTGTCTGCTGATGGATGCAGGGAGCGTCTGCCGGTGGGTGCAAGGGGCAGGGAGCGTCTGCCGGTGGGTGCAAGGGGCAGGGAGCGTCTGCCGGTGGGTGCAAGGGGCAGGGAGCGTCTGCCGGTGGGTGCAAGGGGCAGAGAGCTGGTAGAGGTGTGGTGCAGCGGCCAGGGCAGCTGACTTCGGAGCACAGGGCTCACGGTTCGATCCCCGGCTCCGGCGGCAGCTCAGCTCAGCACCTTGTGACTCTGGGTAATAGCTCACTTAATCTCCACGACGGCCCCCAGCACCTTGAGACCCGTAAGGGTGAGTAGTTCACGCTTTACAAATACGGATTTACATTTTACTTTTATTTACAGAGCGTCTGCCGGTGGGTGCAAGGGGCAGGGAGCGTCTGCTGATGGATGCAAGGGGCAGGGAGCGTCTGCCGGTGGGTGAAAGGGGCAGAGAGCATCTGTCGGTGGGTGCAAGGGGCAGGGAGTGTCTGCTGATGGATGCAAGGGGCAGGGAGTGTCTGCCGGTGGGTGAAAGGGGCAGAGAGGAGTGTCGGTGGATGCAAGGGGCAGGGAGTGTCTGCTGATGGATGCAAGGGGCAGGGAGCATCTGCTGATGGATGCAAGGGGCAGGGAGCGTCTGCCAGTGGGTGCAAGGGGCAGGGAGCGTCTGCCGGTGGGTGCACGGCGCAGGGAGCGTCTGCCGGTGGGTGCAACAGGCAGGGAGCGTCTGTCGGTGGTTGCAAGGGGTAGGGAGCGTCTGCTGGTGGAAGGAAGGGGCAGGGAGCGTCTGCTGGTGGAAGGAAGGGGCAGGGTGTGTCTGCCTGTGGGTGAAAGGGGCAGAGAGCATCTGTCGGTGGGTGAAAGGGGCAGAGAGCGTCTGTCGGTGGATGCAAGGGGCAGGGAGTGTCTGCTGATGGTTGCAAGGTTCAGGGAGCGTCTGCCGGTGGAATCAAGGGGCAGGGAGCGTCTGCCGGTGGAATCAAGGGGCAGGGAGTGTCTGCCGGTGGGTGAAAAGGGCAGAGAGCGTCTGTTGGTGGGTGCAAGGGGCAGGGAGTGTCTGCGGATGGATGCAAGGGGCAGAGAGTGTCTGCCGGTGGGTGCAAGGGGCAGGGAGTGTCTGCTGATGGATGCAGGGAGCATCTGCCGGTGGGTGAAAGGGGCAGAGAGCGTCTGTCGGTGGGTGCAAGGGGCAGGGAGTGCCTGCTGATGGATGCAAGGGGCAGGGAGCGTCTGCTGATGGATGCAAGGGGCAGGGAGCGACTGCCGGTGGGTGAAAGGGGCATAGAGCGTCTGTCGGTGGGTGCAAGGGGCAGGGAGTGTCTGCTGATGGATGCAAGGGGCAGGGAGCGTCTGCCGGTGAGTGCACAGCGCAGGGAACATGTTCAGAACACGGCAGCGAAATTAGCTCTGTCTAGACCACGAGGCTTTTCTGCCACATTGTGTCTAGCTGAGCTACACTGGCTCCTGGTGCAGCAAAGAATATATTTCAAATCCCTATGTATAGGGTTTAGGGCTCTGCATGGATTCGGCCCTAAGCCGCTACAGAAGAAACTGGTCTGGTATACTCCCACCCGGAGCCTCCGATCCTCTTCTGCCTGTCTGGCAAAGGTCTCTAGGTTCAACAGGGTCAGACTGGGAGGAAGAACCTTTAGTATTGCCACCGCGAAACTATGGAATGAATTGCTACTTGAAATCAGACAATGTAGTACCTTGTCCTTGTTTAGGAAAAGGATCAAAACGTGGCAGTTCCCCAGAAATTGATCCTGTCGTCTCTGAGTATTGCCCATTTTAGGTTCTGTCCTCCTGCTTTACGTTGGTCTGTGTTCACACATCTTTAGCGCCAGGGTACCCGTAGGGTGTTTGTTGCGCTTTATAAATGCTATATACAATACAATACTATATACAGGGAGCGTCTGCCGGTGGGTGCAACAGGCAGGGAGCGTCTGCCGGTGGATGCAAGGGGCAGGGAGCGTCTGCCGGTGGAATCATGGGGCAAGGAGTGTCTGCCGGTGGGTGAAAGGGGCAGAGAGCATCTGTCAGTGGGTGCATGGGGGCAGGGAGTGTCTGCTGACGGATGCAAGGGGCAGAGAGTGTCTGCTGATGGGTGAAAGGGGCAGAGAGCATCTGTCGGTGGGTGCAAGGGGCAGGGAGCGTCTGTCGGTGGAGTCAAGGGGCAGCATCTGCCGGTAGAGTCAAGGGGCAGGGAGCATCTGCCGGTGGAATCAAGGGGCAGGGAGCGTCTGCCGGTGGAATCAAGGGGCAGGGAGCATCTGCCGGTGGAATCAAGGGGCAGGGAGTGTCTGCCGGTGGGTGAAAGGGGCAGAGAGCGTCAGTCGGTGGGTGCAAGGGGCAGGGAGTGTCTGCTGATGAATGCAAGGGGCAGGGAGTGTCTGCTGATGGATGCAAGGGGCAGGGAGCATCTGTCAGTGGGTGAAAGGGGCAGGGAGTGTCTGCTGATGGATGCAAGGGGCAGGGAGCGTCTGCAGGTGGCATCAAGGGGCAGGGAGCGTCTGTCAGTGGAATCAAGGGGCAGGGAGCGTCTGCCGGTGGGTGCAAGGGGGAGGGAGTGTCTGCTGATGGAAGCAAGGGGCAGGGAGCATCTACCAGTGGGTGCAAGGAGCAGGGAGCGTCTGCCGGTGGGTGCACGGCGCAGGGAGGATCTGCGGGTGGGTGCAACAGGCAGGGAGCGTCTGCCGGTGGATGCAAGGGGCAGGGAGCGTCTGCCGGTGGGTGAAAGGGGCAGAGAGCGTCTGTCGGTGGGTGCAAGGGGCAGGGAGTGTCTGCTGATGGATGCAAGGGGCAGGGAGTGCCTGCTGATGGATGCAAGGGGCAGGCAGTGTCTGCTGATGAATGCAAGGGGCAGGGAGCGTCTGCCGGTGGGTGCAAGGGGCAGGGAGCGTCTGCCGGTGGGTGCAAGGGGCAGGGAGCGTCTGCCGGTGGGTGCAAGGGGCAGGGAGCGTCTGCCGGTGGGTGCAAGGGGCAGAGAGCTGGTAGAGGTGTGGTGCAGCGGCCAGGGCAGCTGACTTCAGAGCACAGGGCTCACGGTTCGATCCCCGGCTCCGGCGGCAGCTCAGCTCAGCACCTTGTGACTCTGGGTAATAGCTCACTTAATCTCCACGACGGCCCCCAGCACCTTGAGACCCGTAAGGGTGAGTAGTTCGCGCTTTACAAATACGGATTTACATTTTACATTTTATTTTTATTTACAGAGCGTCTGCCGGTGGGTGCATGCGTCTGCTGATGGATGCAAGGGGCAGGGAGCGTCTGCCGGTGGGTCAAAGGGGCAGAGAGCATCTGTCGGTGGATGCAAGGGGCAGGGAGTGTCTGCTGATGGATGCAAGGGGCAGGGAGTGTCTGCCGGTGGGTGAAAGGGGCAGAGAGGAGTGTCAGTGGATGCAAGGGGCAGGGAGTGTCTGCTGATGGATGCAAGGGGCAGGGAGCGTCTGCTGATGGATGCAAGGGGCAGGGAGCGTCTGCCAGTGGGTGCAAGGGGCAGGGAGCGTCTGCCAGTGGGTGCAAGGGGCAGGGAGCGTCTGCCGGTGGGTGCACGGCGCAGGGAGCATCTGCCGGTGGGTGCAACAGGCAGGGAGCGTCTGTCGGTGGTTGCAAGGGGTAGGGAGCGTCTGCTGGTGGAAGGAAGGGGCAGGGAGCGTCTGCTGGTGGAAGGAAGGGGCAGGGTGTGTCTGCCAGTGGGTGAAAGGGGCAGAGAGCGTCTGTCGGTGGATGCAAGGGGCAGGGAGTGTCTGCTGATGGTTGCAAGGTTCAGGGAGCGTCTGCCGGTGGAATCAAGGGGCAGGGAGCATCTGCCGGTGGAATCAAGGGGCAGGGAGTGTCTGCCGGTGGGTGAAAAGGGCAGAGAGCGTCTGTTGGTGGGTGCAAGGGTCAGGGAGTGTCTGCGGATGGATGCAAGGGGCAGAGAGTGTCAGCCGGTGGGTGCAAGGGGCAGGGAGTGTCTGCTGATGGATGCAGGGAGCATCTGCCGGTGGGTGAAAGGGGCAGAGAGCGTCTGTCGGTGGGTGCAAGGGGCAGGGAGCGCCTGCTGATGGATGCAAGGGGCAGGGAGCGTCTGCTGACGGATGCAAGGGGCAGGGAGCGTCTGCCGGTGGGTGAAAGGGGCATAGAGCGTCTGTCGGTGGGTGCAAGGGGCAGGGAGTGTCTGCTGATGGATGCAAGGGGCAGGGAACGTTTGCCAATGGGTGCAAAGGGCAGGGAGCGTCTGCCGGTGAGTGCACAGCGCAGGGAACATGTTCAGAACACGGCAGCGAAATTAGCTCTGTCTAGACCACGAGGCTTTTCTGCCACATTGTGTCTAGCTGAGCTACACTGGCTCCTGGTGCAGCAAAGAATATATTTCAATTCCCTATGTATAGGGTTTAGGGCTCTGCATGGATTCGGCCCTAAGCCGCTACAGAAGAAACTGGTCTGGTATACTCCCACCCGGAGCCTCCGATCCTCTTCTGCCTGACTGGCAAAGGTCTCTAGGTTAAACAGGGTCAGACTGGAAGGAAGAACCTTTAGTATTGCCACCGCGAAACTATGGAATGAACTGCAACTTGAAATCAGACAATGTAGTACCTTGTCCTTGTTTAGGAAAAGGATCAAAATGTGGCAGTTCCCCAGAAATTGATCCTGTCGTCTCTGAGTATTGCCCATTTTAGGTTCTGTCCTCCTGCTTTACGTTGGTCTGTGTTCACATATCTTTAGCGCCAGGGTACCCGTAGGGTGTTTGTTGCGCTTTATAAATGCTATATACAATACAATACTATATACAGGGAGCGTCTGCCGGTGGGTGCAACAGGCAGGGAGCGTCTGCCGGTGGATGCAAGGGGCAGGGAGCGTCTGCCGGTGGAATCATGGGGCAAGGAGTGTCTGCCGGTGGGTGAAAGGGGCAGAGAGCATCTGTCAGTGGGTGCATGGGGGCAGGGAGTGTCTGCTGACGGATGCAAGGGGCAGAGAGTGTCTGCTGATGGGTGAAAGGGGCAGAGAGCATCTGTCGGTGGGTGCAAGGGGCAGGGAGCGTCTGTCGGTGGAGTCAAGGGGCAGGGAGCATCTGCCGGTAGAGTCAAGGGGCAGGGAGCATCTGCCGGTGGAATCAAGGGGCAGGGAGCGTCTGCCGGTGGAATCAAGGGACAGGGAGCATCTGCCGGTGGAATCAAGGGGCAGGGAGTGTCTGCCGGTGGGTGAAAGGGGCAGAGAGCGTCAGTCGGTGGGTACAAGGGGCAGGGAGTGTCTGCTGATGAATGCAAGGGGCAGGGAGTGTCTGCTGATGGATGCAAGGGGCAGGGAGCATCTGTCGGTGGGTGAAAGGGGCAGGGAGTGTCTGCTGATGGATGCAAGGGGCAGGGAGCGTCTGAAGGTGGCATCAAGGGGCAGGGAGCGTCTGTCAGTGGAATCAAGGGGCAGGGAGCGTCTGCCGGTGGGTGCAAGGGGGAGGGAGTGTCTGCTGATGGAAGCAAGGGGCAGGGAGCGTCTACCAGTGGGTGCAAGGAGCAGGGAGCGTCTGCCGGTGGGTGCACGGCGCAGGGAGGATCTGCGGGTGGGTGCAACAGGCAGGGAGCGTCTGCCGGTGGATGCAAGGTGTAGGGAGCGTCTGCTGGTGGAAGGAACGGGCAGGGAGTGTCTGCTGGTGGAAGGAAGGGGCAGGGAGCGTCTGCTGGTGGAAGCATGGGCAGGGAGCGTCTGCCGGTGGGTGCTAGGGGCAGGGAGTGTCTGCCGGTGGACGCAAGGGGCAGGGAGTGTCTACCGGTGGGTGCAGGGGCAGAGGGCATCTGCCAGAGGATGAAAGGTGCAGAGAGCGTCTGCCGGTGGATGAAAGGTGCAGAGAGCGTCTGCCGGTGGATGAAAGGTGCAGAGAGCGTCTGCCGGTGGATGAAAGGGGCAGGGAGCGTCTGCCGGTGGACGGATTGGGCAGGGAGCGTCTGTCAGCGGGTGGAAGGGGCAGGGAGCGTCTGCCGGAGGATGAAAGGTGCAGAGAGCGTCTGCCAGAGGATGAAAGGTGCAGAGAACGTCTGCTGCTGGAGGAAAGGGGCAGGGAGCATCTGCGGGCGGGTGCAAGGGGCAGGGAGCGTCTGCTGATGGATGCAAGGGGCAGGGAGCGTCTGCCGGTGGGTGAAAGGGGCAGAGAGCATCTGTCGGTGGGTGCAAGGGGCAGGGAGTGTCTGCTGATGGATGCAAGGGCAGGGAGTGTCTGCCGGTGGGTGAAAGGGGGAGGGAGTGTCTGCTGATGGAGGCAAGGGGCAGGGAGCGTCTACCAGTGGGTGCAAGGGGCAGGGAGCGTTTGCCGGTGGGTGCATGGCGCAGGGAGCATCTGCGGGTGGGTGCAACAGGCAGGGAGCGTCTGCCGGTGGATACAAGGGGAAGGGAGCGTCTGCTGGTGGAAGGAATGGGCAGAGAGTGTATGCTGGTGGAAGGAAGGGGCAGGGAGCGTCTGCCGGTGGAAGCATGGGCAGGGAGCGTCTACCGGTGGGTGCTAGGGGCAGGGAGTGTCTGCCGGTGGACGCAAGGGGCAGGGAGTGTCTACCGGTTGGTGCAGGGGCAGAGGGCGTCTGCCAGAGGATGAAAGGTGCAGAGAGCGTCTGCCTGTGGATGAAAGGGGCAGGGAGCGTCTTCCGGTGGACGGATTGGGCAGGGAGCGTCTGCCAGCGGGTGCAAGGGGCAGGGAGCGTCTGCCGGAGGATGAAAGGGGCAAAGAGCGTCTGCCGGTGGGTGCAGGGGCAGAGAGCGTCTGCCAGAGGATGAAAGGTGCTGGTGGAGGAAAGGGGCAGGGAGCATCTGCGGGCGGGTGCAAGGGGCAGGGAGCGTCTGCTGATGGATGCAAGGGGCAGGGAGCGTCTGCCGGTGGGTGAAAGGGGCAGAGAGCATCTGTCGGTGGGTGTAAGGGGCAGGGAGTGTCAGCTGATGGATGCAAGGGGCAGGGAGTGTCTGCCGGTGGGTAAAATGGGCAGAGCGCGTATGTTGGTGGGTGCAAGGGGCAGGGAGTGTCTGCTGATGGATGCGAGGGGCAGGGAGCGTCTGCCGGTGGAATCAAGGGGCAGGGAGCGTCTACCGGTGGGTGCAAGGGGGAGGGAGTGTCTGCTGATGGATGCAAGGGGCAGGGAGCATCTGCCAGTGGGTGCAAGGGGCAGGGAGCGTCTGCCGGTGGGTGCAAGGCGCATGCAGCGTCTGCCGGTGGGTGCAACAGGCAGGGAGCGTCTGTCGATGGATGCAAGGGGCAGGGAGCGTCTGCTGATGGATGCAAGGGGCAGGGAGCGTCTGCCGGTGGGTGAAAGGGGCAGAGAGCATCTGTCGGTGGGTGCAAGGGGCAGGGAGTGTCTGCTGATGGATGCAAGGGCAGGGAGTGTCTGCCGGTGGGTGAAAGGGGGAGGGAGTGTCTGCTGATGGAGGCAAGGGGCAGGGAGCGTCTACCAGTGGGTGCAAGGGGCAGGGAGCGTTTGCCGGTGGGTGCATGGCGCAGGGAGCATCTGCGGGTGGGTGCAACAGGCAGGGAGCGTCTGCCGGTGGATACAAGGGGAAGGGAGCGTCTGCTGGTGGAAGGAATGGGCAGAGAGTGTATGCTGGTGGAAGGAAGGGGCAGGGAGCGTCTGCCGGTGGAAGCATGGGCAGGGAGCGTCTACCGGTGGGTGCTAGGGGCAGGGAGTGTCTGCCGGTGGACGCAAGGGGCAGGGAGTGTCTCACCGGTTGGTGCAGGGGCAGAGGGCGTCTGCCAGAGGATGAAAGGTGCAGAGAGCGTCTGCCTGTGGATGAAAGGGGCAGGGAGCGTCTTCCGGTGGACGGATTGGGCAGGGAGCGTCTGCCAGCGGGTGCAAGGGGCAGGGAGCGTCTGCCGGAGGATGAAAGGGGCAAAGAGCGTCTGCCGGTGGGTGCAGGGGCAGAGAGCGTCTGCCAGAGGATGAAAGGTGCTGGTGGAGGAAAGGGGCAGGGAGCATCTGCGGGCGGGTGCAAGGGGCAGGGAGCGTCTGCTGATGGATGCAAGGGGCAGGAGCGTCTGCCGGTGGGTGAAAGGGGCAGAGAGCATCTGTCGGTGGGTGTAAGGGGCAGGGAGTGTCAGCTGATGGATGCAAGGGGCAGGGAGTGTCTGCCGGTGGGTAAAAGGGGCAGAGCGCGTGTGTCGGTGGGTGCAAGGGGCAGGGAGTGTCTGCTGATGGATGCGAGGGGCAGGGAGCGTCTGCCGGTGGAATCAAGGGGCAGGGAGCGTCTACCGGTGGGTGCAAGGGGGAGGGAGTGTCTGCTGATGGATGCAAGGGGCAGGGAGCATCTGCCAGTGGGTGCAAGGGGCAGGGAGCGTCTGCCGGTGGGTGCAAGGCGCATGCAGCGTCTGCCGGTGGGTGCAACAGGCAGGGAGCGTCTGTCGATGGATGCAAGGGGTAGGGAGCGTCTGCTGGTGGAAGGAAGGGAAAGGGAGCGTCTGCTGCTGGAAGGAAGGGGCAGGGAGTGTCTGCCGGTGGGTGAAAGGGGCAGAGAGCGTCTGTTGGTGGGTGCAAGGGGCAGGGAGTGTCTGTGGATGGATGCAAGGGGCAGGGAGCGTCTGCCGGTGAGTGAAAGGGGCAGAGAGCATCTACCGGTGGAATCAAGGGGCAGGGAGTGTCTGCCGGTGGGTGAAAGGGGCAGAGAGCATCTGTTGGTGGGTGCAAGGGGCAGGGAGTGTCTGCGGATGGATGCAAGGGGCAGGGAGCGTCTGCCGGTGGGTGAAAGGGGCAGAGAGCGTCTGCCAGTGGGTGCAAGGGGCAGGGAGTGTCAGCTGATGGATGCAAGGGGCAGGGAGCGTCTGCCGTTGGGTGAAAGGGGCAGAGAGCATCTGTCGGTGGGTGCAAGGGGCAGGGAACGTCTGCTGATGGATGCAAGGGGCAGGGAGCGTCTGCCGGTGGGTGAAAGGGGCAGAGAGCGTCTGTCGGTGGGTGCAAGGGGCAGGGAGTGTCTCCTGATGGATGCAAGGGGCAGGGAGCATCTGCTAGTGGGTGCAACAGGCAGGGAGCATCTGCCGGTGGATGCAAGGTGTAGGGAGCGTCTGCTGGTGGAAGGAAGGGGCAGGGAGCGTCTGTCGGTGGAAGGAAGGGGCAGGGAGTGTCTGCCGGTGGGTGAAAGGGGCAGAGAGCGTCTGCCGGTGGGTGAAAGGGGCAGAGAGCGTCTGTCGGTGGGTGCAAGGGGCAGGGAGTTTCTGCTGATGGATGCAAGGGGCAGGGAGTGTCTGCCGGTGGAGTCAAGGGGCAGGGAGCGTCTGCCGGTGGAATCAAGGGGCAGGGAGCATCTGCCGGTGGAATCAAGGGGCAGGGAGTGTCTGCCGGTGGGTGATACGGGCAGAGAGCATCTGTCGGTGGGTGCAAGGGGCAGGGAGTGTCTGCTTATGAATGCAAGGGGCAGGGAGTGTCTGCTGATGGATGCAAGGGGCAGGGAGCATCTGTCGGTGGGTGAAAGGGGCAGGCAGTGTGCTGATGGATGCAAGGGGCAGGGAGCGTCTGCAGGTGGCATCAAGGGGCAGGGAGCGTCTGTCGGTGGAATCAAGGGGCAGGGAGCGTCTGCCGGTGGGCGCAAGGGGGAGGGAGTGTTTGCTGATGGAAGCAAGGAGCAGGGAGCGTCTGCCGGTGGGTGCACGGCACAGGGAGCATCTGCGGGTTGGTGCAACAGGCATGGAGCATCTGCCGGAAATGCAAGGGGTAGGGAGCGTCTGCTGGTGGAAGGAAGGGGCAGGGAGTGTCTGCCGGTGGAAGCATGGGCAGGGAGCGTCTCCCGGTGGGTGCTAGGGGCAGGGAGTGTCTGCCTGTGGACGCAAGGGGCAGGGAGCGTCTACGGGTGGGTGCAGGGGCAGAGGGCGTCTGCCAGAGGATGAAAGGGGCAGGGAGCGTCTGCCGGTGGACGGATTGGGCAGGGAGCGTCTGCCAGCGGGTGCAAGGGGCAGGGAGCGTCTGCCGGAGGATGAAAGGGACAGAGAGCGTCTGCCAGAGGATGAAAGGTGCAGAGAACATCTGCTGGTGGAGGAAAGGGGCAGGTAGCATCTGCCGGCGGGTGCAAGGGGCAGGTAGCATCTGCCGGGGGGTGCAAGGGGCAGGGACTGTCTGCCGGTAAGTGCAAGGGGCAGGGAGCGTCTGCCGGCGGGTAAAAGGGGCAGGGAGCATCTGCTGGCGGGTGCAAGGGGCAGGGAGCGTCTGCCGGTGGGTAAAAGGGGCAGGGAGCCTCCGCCGGTGCATGCCATGGGCAGGGAGCGTCCACCGGCAGACACAAGGGGCAGGGAGGGTCTGCCGGGCGGATGCAAGGGGCAGGGAGAGTCTGCCGGTGGGTGCAAGGGGCAGGGAGCGTCTGCCGGTGGGTGCAAGGGGCAGGGAGTGTCTGCTGATGGATGCAAGGGGCAGGGAGTGTCTGCCGGTGGGTGAAAGGGGCAGAGAGTGTGTGTTGGTGGGTGCAAGGGGCAGGGAGTGTCTGCTGATGGATTCAAGGGGCAGGGAGCGTCTGCCGGTGGAATCAAGGGGCAGAGAGCTTCTGCCGTTGGAATCAAGGGGCAGGGAGTGTCTGCCGGTGGGTGAAAGGGGCAGAGAGCGTCTGTCGGTGGGTGCAAGGGGCAGGGAGTGTCTGCTGATGGATGCAAGGGGCAGGGAGTGTCTACCGGTGGGTGCAGGGGCAGAGGGCGTCTGCCAGAGGATGAAAGGTGCAGAGAGCGTCTGCCGGTGGATGAAAGGTGCAGAGAGCATCTGCCGGTGGATGAAAGGGGCAGGGAGCGTCTGCCGGTGGACGGATTGGGCAGGGAGCGTCTGCCAGTGGGTGCAAGGGGCAGGGAGCATCTGCCGGAGGATGAAAGGGGCAGAGAGCGTCTGCCGGTGGGTGCAGGGGCAGAGAGCGACTGCCAGAGGATGAAAGGTGCAGAGAACGTCTGCTGGTGGAGGAAAGGGGCAGGGAGCATCTGCGGGCGGGTGCAAGGGGCAGGGAGCATCTGCTGATGGATGCAAGGGGCAGGGAGTGTCTGCCAGTGGGTGAAAGGGGGAGGGAGTGTCTGCTGATGGAAGCAAGGGGCAGGGAGCGTCTACCAGTGGGTGCAAGGGGCAGGGAGCGTTTGCCGGTGGGTGCATGGCGCAGGGAGCATCTGCGGGTGGGTGCAACAGGCAGGGAGCGTCTGCCGGTGGATGCAAGAGGAAGGGAGCGTCTGCTGGTGGAAGGAACGGGCAGGGAGTGTCTGCTGGTGGAAGGAAGGGGCAGAGAGCGTCTGCCGGTGGAAGCATGGGCAGGGAGCGTCTGCCGGTGGGTGCTAGGGGCAGGGAGTGTCTGCAGGTGGACGCTGTGAGAAGTTGGCCCGGCATATGCTGTCCACTAATTATAGTGGGCACCTTGCACCAGTCCAAACAACCCCTTATTGGAGATAGGTTAAAGACAACCTTTATTGAAAGCTATCCTAGTGGTTGCTATGGAGAGCAGCCTTCAGGCTAAGTCTTGAAGGAATGTAAAGCAGCTTGTTTTACCAGTCTATAATCTCTTGAGTGACCAAATGAAAGAGGACCACACCAGGTATATATTCAAAATATATGTATTTATTACTAAACACACCCCTCTAGTCTCTTTATGAGGCTAGAGTTCGAAGTACATACGTTACGAGTTAGTTATCTACAGTATTAGCACAAATACACGTTTGAGCCCCAGGGGCGTACCAAACCATATACCAATAAAGTGGTATAAGAACCACGACTGAGCTAGACACAAGGCCTAGAGCCTGTAGAAGTGCTTGGACCACAAGGAACCACCCAAGGCAGTGACACAGGGGACCCACGGGGACGCGTGCAGTGTATGAACACAGCCGCGAACCACTGTTAACTTCTATGGGGAAAGTCGCAATTAGAATTTAAAAGAAAAGGGACACTTAGAGGAGGACTTGGAGCAAACCCTTTGAGAACTAGGCTGTTCTAGTGTCTATACCCACGGGAGCACCGGAGTACTCGAGTTACCTCACCCAGGGAGCCGGGTGCATAGGTGTCTTTCGGGGTCGGGTTTCGTCAGCCGCTTTCTATGGCGATCTGCTGCAAAGTGCTGCTGGCGACCAAGTCGAAAGTGTTTTGGTGGATCCAAAGGTGGATCGAAGATCTGAAGAACCTGAAAGCAGAGGGGACAGAGTCTGGGTCACTAGCCAGTGACCAGGAAGGCGATGAGCAGATGCCCACCGATGTCGAGTGCTTCAGGTAGGTTGACAGTCGTCTTGACTCTTCAGTCACGAGGTCCAGGAGGCGTCGACGACAACCAGGAGCTGGATTCGAGCTGGCCCACGACGTCTGTCGATTGCAGGGGTGTCGGCGACCGGATTGGACCCAACAAGCCTTGGCAACGGCAAGTCTCGTGGAAAGCGAAGAAGGACGATGTTGCAGACCAGCAAGGTCTGGGGGACTCACCCAGCGAGGATAAGTCAGGGCACACCTGGAGCAACCAGGGAGCCCAAGCAGAAAAAGATTGGCCTTCGGGAGGGCCTACTAGCCGACGGACTAGCGACCGCGAAGGAGCCTCGAGACGATGCACGTGGAACTGGCTCACAGGACACTCGTGGAGTGGAGGCCAGTGATCTTCGGTGCAGTTGGTGCTGGAGGCTGGGGCTGCTCGGAGCCCAAAGCACGACTTCGTGGGAGACCCAGAAGAGGATGCACTTGCAAATGCGATCGGTGTCCTGGGGTCACGGTTCCCCGTTACCCACGACAGCTACGGGCCTCAGCTTTGCTGGGGACTCAGGGGAACCTCGGGGAAGTCTGGAAATCCACCTCTGGTGATGCAAAGACTTCGGCGTCCGACGGGAGCTTCAGCGATGCAGACTGGACAATTGCTTCTTTGGTGCCTGCCAAGCAGGGGAGTCACTCCTTGACCCCAAGGGAGATTCTTCAGTCCTCTAATCTTAAAGTAGAGCGTCGAAGGTCCAGGATTCTGTGTCAGAGTTTCATCCAGGTAAATCTAAAGTCCTAAGGACTGGGTTCCCCTACTTATACTAAGGTAGGGGGTTGGGCATACTCTGTGGCCCCACCTATGGGAGGGCCAGGGCAGAGGGGTGGTTACACCCCTTTCCCTTTGTCCAGTTTCGCGCCAGAGCAGGGGCTGGAAGCCCCTGAGCCGGTTTGAACTGGGGTATGCACAGGGACACCAAGTGTGCCCCCAGTGCAGGACTTCAAAGCACCAGAGAGTGCTCCCGCCCAGCCCCAATACACACTATCCTGTCTGGGGAGGTGGTCACACCTCCCTGGGACAGGAAACCTATTGTCCAGGCCTCCCCTGCCGGAGTTTTGGTCAGCAGCAGGAGGCCAGACTTGTGTCTGTGGCAGCGGCATCCATTTTGTGATGCCAGGGCTCTGGAAAGTCAGTACCGGGCATACCGGTGTGTACATGTCTTTCCCTCTAGAAGGGTGGAATGCTACCCCGCCGCCAGACCTGGCGGGGGGGTAGTATTCCAAGATGTTTGACACCAAACACGACATGTTTCCGTGCAGCCATCCCAAAGTTAGCATTTAACGCGAGGTTATAATGCGCTTAAGAGTATATGGTCAGGCTGCACTACAAACAGCATCAGAGAAGGGTCTCCGAACGCTGCAGAGGGGCCCAGCTCATGCAGGGGCACCCTCTCACATAGGAACCACGCACTCTGCCTTCAGGATTGATAAGGCCTGCCATAGGAGTGACTTATAGGTTTATATGTGTGTAGGTATGTAGTGATATAGGTAGCCTATATCACAGTAAGGGGTGCATGCACCACCTACCCAGGCTGCAGTAGCAGACCTGTGGTGTCAGTTTGGATGGCCTTCCAGGGGTGGCACAATACATGCTGCAGCCCCTGGTAGGCCTCTGAGGTACCTATGCCCTGGGTACATAGTATACCATATACTAGGGACTTATAAGGGCACTCCAGATTCCAATCAGAGATGTGCCTAAGGCACATGGAAACCATTTTAGAGAGGAAGCAGCTAGGCTGGGGTTCTGATTAGCAGGGCCCCAGCCAGACTAAGGTCGAAAAACAGTGAAGCATCAGCAAAAAGTGGGGGTACCCATGTGAAGCAGATCCTACTCTCCTACAGACGCAAGGGGCAGGGAGTGTCTACCGGTGGGTGCAGGGGCAGAGGGCATCTGTCAGAGGAGGAAAGGTGCAGAGAGCGTCTGCCGGTGGATGAAAGGGGCAGGGAGCGTCTGCTGGTGGACGGATTGGGCAGGGAGCGTCTGCCGGTGGGTGCAAGGGCAGAGAGCGTCTGCCAGAGGATGAAAGGTGCTGGTGGAGGAAAGGGGCAGGGAGCATCTGCGGGCGGGTGCAAGGGGCAGGGAGCGTCTGCTGATGGATGCAAGGGGCAGGGAGTGTCTGCCGGTGGGTGAAAGGGGCAGAGAGCATCTGTCGGTGGGTGCAAGGGGCAGGGAGTGTCAGCTGATGGATGCAAGGGGCAGGGAGTGTCTGCTGGTGGGTGAAAGGGGCAGGGAGTGTCTGCTGGTGGGTGAAAGGGGCAGAGAGCGTCTGTCGGTGGGTGCAAGGGCCAGGGAGTGTCTGCTGATGGATGCGAGGGGCAGGGAGCGTCTGCCAGTGGAATCAAGGGGCAGGGAGCGTCTACCGGTGGGTGCAAGGGGGAGGGAGTGTCTGCTGATGGATGCAAGGGGCAGGGGGCGTCTGCCAGTGGGTGCAAGGGGCAGGGAGCATCTGCCGGTGGGTGCATGGCGCAGGGAGCGTCTGCCGGTGGGTGCAACAGGCAGGGAGCGTCTGTCGGTGGATGCAAGGGGTAGGGAGCGTCTGCTGGTGGAAGGAAGGGAAAGGGAGCGTCTGCTGCTGGAAGGAAGGGGCAGGGAGTGTCTGCCGGTGTGTGAAGGGGGCAGCTCAGAGCATCTGTCGGTGGATGCAAGGGACAGGGAGTATCTGCTGATGGATGCAAGGTTCAGGGAGCGTCTGCCGGTGGAATCAAGGGGCAGGGAGCGTCTGCCGGTGGAATCAAGGGGCAGGTAGTGTCTGCCGGTGGGTGAAAGGGGCAGAGAGCGTCTGTTGGTGGGTGCAAGGGGCAGGGAGTGTCTGCGGATGGATGCAAGGGGCAGGGAGCGTCTGCCGGTGGGTGAAAGGGGCAGAGAGCATCTGCCGGTGGGTGCAGGGGGAAGGAGTGTCTGCTGATGGATGCAAGGGGCAGGGAGCGTCTGCTGTTGGGTGAAAGGGGCAGAGAGCATCTGACGGTGGGTGCAAGGGGCAGGGAACGTCTGCTGATGGATGCAAGGGGCAGGGAGCGTCTGCCGGTGGGTGAAAGGGGCAGAGAGCGTCTGTCGGTGGGTGCAAAGAGCAGGGAGTGTCTGCCGGTGAGTACACGGCGCAGGGAGCGTCTGCCGGTGGGTGCAACAGGCAGGGAGCATCTGCCAGTGGATGCAAGGTGTAGGGAGCGTCTGCTGGTGGAAGGAATGGGCAGGGAGCATCTGTCGGTGGAAGGAAGGGGCAGGGAGTGTCTGCCGGTGGGTGAAAGGGGCAGAGAGCGTCTGCCGGTGGGTGAAAGGGGCAGAGAGCGTCTGTCGGTGGGTGCAAGGGGTAGGGAGTTTCTGCTGATGGATGCAAGGGGCAGGGAGCGTCTGCCGGTGGAATCATGGGGCAGGGAGTGTCTGCCGGTGGGTGAAAGGGGCAGAGAGCGTCTGTCAGTGGGTGCATGGGGGCAGGGAGTGTCTGCTGATGGATGCAAGGGGCAGAGAGTGTCTGCCGGTGGGTGAAAGGGGCAGAGAGCATCTGTCGGTGGGTGCAAGGGGCAGGGAGCGCCTGCCGGTGGAGTCAAGGGGCAGGCAGCGTCTGCTGGTGGAGTCAAGGGGCAGGCAGCGTCTGCTGGTGGAGTCAAGGGGCAGGGAGCATCTGCTGGTGGAATCAAGGGGCAGGGAGCATCTGCCGGTGGAATCAAGGGGCAGGGAGTGTCTGCCGGTGGGTGAAAGGGGCAGAGAGCATCTGTCGGTGGCTGCAAGGGGCAGGGAGTGTCTGCTGATGAATGCAAGGGGCAGGGAGTGTCTGCTGATGGATGCAAGGGGCAGGGAGCATCTGTTGGTGGGTGAAAGGGGCAGGGAGTGTCTGCTGATGGATGCAAGGGGCAGGGAGCGTCTGCAGGTGGCATCAAGGGGCAGGGAGCGTCTGTCGGTGGAATCAAGGGGCAGGGAGCGTCTGCCGGTGGGCGCAAAGGGGAGGGAGTGTTTGCTGATGGAAGCAAGGGGCAGGGAGCGTCTGCCAGTGGGTGCAAGGAGCAGGGAGCGTCTGCCGGTGGGTGCACGGCGCAGGGAGCATCTGCGGGTTGGTGCAACAGGCATGGAGCGTCTGCTGGTGGATGCAAGGGGTAGGGAGCGTCTGCTGGTGGAGGAAAGGGGCAGGGAGCATCTGCCGGCGGGTGCCAGGGGCAGGGAGTGTCTGCTGATGGATGCAAGGGGCAGGGAGCGTTTGCCAGTGGGTGCAAAGGGCAGGGAGCGTCTGCCGGTGAGTGCACAGCACAGGGAACATGTTCAGAACACGGCAGCGAAATTAGCTCTGTCTAGACCACGAGGCTTTTCTGCCACATTGTGTCTAGCTGAGCTACACTGGCTCCCGGTGCAGCAAAGAATATATTTCAAATCCCTATGTATAGGGTTTAGGGCTCTGCATGGATTCGGCCCTAAGCCGCTACAGAAGAAACTGGTCTGGTATACTCCCACCCGGAGCCTCCGATCCTCTTCTGCCTGTCTGGCAAAGGTCTCTAGGTTCAACAGGGTCAGACTGGGAGGAAGAACCTTTAGTATTGCCACCGCGATGTAGGAGAGTAGGATCTGCTTCACATGGGTACCCCCACTTTTTGCTGATGCTTCACTGTTTTTCGACCTTAGTCTGGCTGGGGCCCTGCTAATCAGAACCCCAGCCTAGCTGCTTCCTCTTTAAAATGGTTTCCATGTGCCTTAGGCACATCTCTGATTGGAATCTGGAGTGCCCTTATAAGTCCCTAGTATATGGTATACTATGTACCCAGGGCATAGGTACCTCAGAGGCCTACCAGGGGCTGCAGCATGTATTGTGCCACCCCTGGAAGGCCATCCAAACTGACACCACAGGTCTGCTACTGCAGCCTGGGTAAGGTGGTGCATGCACTCCTTACTGTGATATAGGCTACCTATATCACTACATACATACACACATATAAACCTATAAGTCACTCCTATGGCAGGCCTTATCATTCCTGAAGGCAGAGTGCGTGGTTCCTATGTGAGAGGGTGCCCCTGCATGAGCTGGGCCCCTCTGCAGCGTTCGGAGACCCTTCTCTGATGCTGTTTGTAGTGCAGCCCGACCATATACTCTTAAGCGCATTATAACCTCGCGTTAAATGCTAACTTTGGGATGGCTGCACGGAAACATGTCGTGTTTGGTGTCAAACATCTTGGAATACTACCCCCCCCCCCCGCCAGTTCTGGCGGCGGGGGTAGCATTCCACCCTTCTAGAGGGAGAGACATGTACACACCGGTATACCCGGTACTGACTTTCCAGAGCCCTGGCATCACAAAATGGATACCGCTGCCACAGACACGAGTCTGGCCTCCTGCTGCTGACCGAAACTCCGGCAGGGGAGGCCTGGACAATAGGTTTCCTGTCCGCTCCCCAGACAGGATAGTGTGTATTGGGGCTGGGCGGGAGCACTCTCTGGTGCTTTGAAGTCCTGCACTGGGGGCACACTTGGTGTCCCTGTGCATACCCCAGTTCAAACCGGCTCAGGGGCTTCCATCCCCTGCTCTGGCGCAAAACTGGACAAAGGGAAAGGGGTGTAACCACCCCTCTGCCCTGACCCTCCCATAGGTGGGGCCACAGAGTATGTCCAACCCCCTACCTTAGTATAAGTATGGGACCCCAGTCCTTAGGACTTTAGATTTACCTGGACGAAACTCTGACACAGAATCCTGGACCTTCGACGCTCTACTTTAAGATTAGAGGACTGAAGAATCTCCCTTGGGGTCAAGGAGTGACTCCCCTGCTTGGCAAGCACCAAAGAAGCAATTGTCCGGTCTGCATCGCTGAAGCTCCCGTCGGACGCCGAAGTCTTTGCATCACCAGAGGTGGATTTCCAGACTTCCCCGAGGCAGCCCTGAGTCCCCAGCAAAGCTGAGGCCCGTAGCTGTCGTGGGTAACGTGGAACCGTGACCCCTGGACACCGATCGCATTTGCAAGTGCATCCTCTTCTGGGCCTCCCACGAAGTCGTGCTTTGGGCTCCGAGTAGCCCCAGCCTCCAGCACCAACTGCACCGAAGATCACTGGCCTCCACTCCACGAGTGTCCTATGAGCCAGCTCCACGTGCATCGACTCGAGGCTCCTTCGCGGTCGCTAGTCCGTTGGCTAGTAGGCCCTCCCGAAGGCCAATCTTTTCTGCTTGGGCTCCTGGTTGCTCCAGGCGTGCCCTGACTTACCCTCACTGGGTGAGTCCCCCAGACCTTGCTGGTCTGCAACATCGTCCTTCTTCCATTTCCACGAGACTTGCCGTTACCAAGGCTTGTTGGGTTCAATCCGGTCGCCGACACCCCTGCAATCGACAGACGTCGTGGGACAGCTCGAATCCAGCTCCTGGTCCTCGTCAACGCCTCCTGGACCTCGTGGCTGAAGAGTCAAGACGACCGGTCAACCTACCTGAAGCACTCGACATCGGTGGGCATCTGCTCATCGCCTTCCTGGTCACTGGCTAGTGACCCAGACTCTGTCCCCTCTGCTTTCAGGTTCTTCAGATCTTCGATCCACCTTTGGATCCACCCGAACACTTTCGACTTGGCCGCCAGCAGTACTTTGCAGCAGATCGCCATTGAAAGCGACGACGAAACCCGACCCCGAAAGACACCTATGCACCCGGCTCCCTGGGTGAGGTAACTTGAGTACTCCGGTGCTCCCATGGGTATTGACACTAGAACAGCCTAGTTCTCAAAGGATTTGCTCCAAGTCCTCCTCTAAGTGTCCCTTTTCTTTTAAATTCTAATCGCGACTTTCCCCATAGAAGTTAACGGTGGTTCGCGGCTGTGTTCATACACTGCACGCGTCCCCCGTGGGTCCCCTGTGTCACTACCTTGGGTGGTTCCTTGTGGTCCAAGCACTTCTACAGGCTCTAGGCCTTGTGTCTAACTCAGTCGTGGTTCTTATACCACTTTATTGGTATATGGTTTGGTACGCCCCTGGGGCTCAAACGTGTATTTGTGCTATTACTGTAGATAACTAACTTATAATTTATGTACTTCGAACTCTAGCCTCATAAAGAGACTAGAGGGGTGTGTTTAGTAATAAATACATATATTTTGAATATATACCTGGTGTGGTCCTCTTTCATTTGGTCACTCAAGAGATTATAGACTGGTAAAACAAGCTGCTTTACATTCCTTCAAGACTTAGCCTGAAGGCTGCTCTCCATAGCTACCACTAGGATAGCTTTCAATAAAGGTTGTCTTTAACCTATCTCCAATAAGGGGTTGTTTGGACTGGTGCAAGGTGCCCACTATAATTAGTGGACAGCATATGCCAGGCCAACTTCTCACACGCGAAACTATGGAATGAACTGCTACTTGAAATCAGACAATGTAGTACCTTGTCCTTGTTTAGGAAAAGGATCAAAACGTGGCTGTTCCCCAGAAATTGATCCTGTCGTCTCTGAGTATTGCCCATTTTAGGTTCTGTCCTCCTGCTTTACGTTGGTCTGTGTTCACATATCTTTAGCGCCAGGGTACCCGTAGGGTGTTTGTTGCGCTTTATAAATGCTATATACAATACAATACTATATACAGGGAGCGTCTGCCGGTGGGTGCAACAGGCAGGGAGCGTCTGCCGGTGGATGCAAGGGGCAGGGAGCGCCTGCAGGTGGAATCATGGGGCAAGGAGTGTCTGCCGGTGGGTGAAAGGGGCAGAGAGCATCTGTTAGTGGGTGCATGGGGGCAGGGAGTGTCTGCTGACGGATGCAAGGGGCAGAGAGTGTCTGCTGATGGGTGAAAGGGGCAGAGAGCATCTGTCGGTGGGTGCAAGGGGCAGGGAGCGTCTGTCGGTGGAGTCAAGGGGCAGGGAGCATCTGCCGGTAGAGTCAAGGGGCAGGGAGCATCTGCCAGTGGAATCAAGGGGCAGGGAGCGTCTGCCGGTGGAATCAAGGGGCAGGGAGCGTCTGCCGGTGGAATCAAGGGGCAGGGAGTGTCTGCCGGTGGGTGAAAGGGGCAGAGAGCGTCAGACGGTGAGTGCAAGGGGCAGGGAGTGTCTGCTGATGAATGCAAGGGGCAGGGAGTGTCTGCTGATGGATGCAAGGGGCAGGGAGCATCTGTCGGTGGGTGAAAGGGGCAGGGAGTGTCTGCTGATGGATGCAAGGGGCAGGGAGCGTCTGCAGGTGGCATCAAGGGGCAGGGAGTGTCTGTCAGTGGAATCACAGGGCAGGGAGCGTCTGCCGGTGGGTGCAAGGGGGAGGGAGTGTCTGCTGATGGAAGCAAGGCACAGGGAGCGTCTACCAGTGGGTGCAAGGGGCAGGGAGCGTTTGCCGGTGGGTGCATGGTGCAGGGAGCATCTGCGGATGGGTGCAACAGGCAGGGAGCGTCTGCCGGTGGATGCAAGGGGAAGGGAGCATCTGCTGGTGGAAGGAACGGGCAGAGAGTGTCTGCTGGTGGAAGGAAGGGGCAGGGAGCGTCTGCCGGTGGAAGCATGGGCAGGGAGCGTCTACCGGTGGGTGCTAGGGGCAGGTAGTGTCTGCCGGTGGACGCAAGGGGCAGGGAGTGTCTACCGGTTGGTGCAGGGGCAGAGGGCGTCTGCCAGAGGATGAAAGGTGCAGAGAGCGTCTGCCGGTGGATGAAAGGGGCAGGGAGCGTCTGCCGGTGGACGGATTGGGCAGGGAGCGTCTGCCAGCGGGTGCAAGGGGCAGGGAGCGTCTGCCGGAGGATGAAAGGGGCAAAGAGCGTCTGCCGGTGGGTGCAGGGGCAGAGAGCGTCTGCCAGAGGATGAAAGGTGCTGGTGGAGGAAAGGGGCAGGGAGCATCTGCAGGCGGGTGCAAGGGGCAGGGAGCGTCTGCTGATGGATGCAAGGGGCAGGGAGCGTCTGCCGGTGGGTGAAAGGGGCAGAGAGCATCTGTCGGTGGGTGTAAAGGGTAGGGAGTGTCAGCTGATGGATGCAAGGGGCAGGGAGTGTCTGCCGGTGGGTGAAAGGGGCAGAGCGCGTGTGTCGGTGGGTGCAAGGGGCAGGGAGTGTCTGCTGATGGATGCGAGGGGCAGGGAGCGTCTGCCGGTGGAATCAAGGGGCAGGGAGCGTCTACCGGTGGGTGCAAGGGGGAGGGAGTGTCTGCTGATGGATGCAAGGGGCAGGGAGCATCTACCAGTGGGTGCAAGGGGCAGGGAGCGTCTGCCGGTGGGTGCAAGGCGCATGCAGCGTCTGCCGGTGGGTGCAACAGGCAGGGAGCGTGTGTCGATGGATGCAAGGGGTAGGGAGCGTCTGCTGGTGGAAGGAAGGGAAAGGGAGTGTCTGCTGCTGGAAGGAAGGGGCAGGGAGTGTCTGCCGATGGGTGAAAGGGGCAGAGAGTGTCTGTTGGTGGGTGCAAGGGGCAGGGAGTGTCTGCGGATGGATGCAAGGGGCAGGGAGCGTCTGCCGGTGGGTGAAAGGGGCAGAGAGCGTCTGCCGGTGGAATCAAGGGGCAGGGAGTGTCTGCCGGTGGGTGAAAGGGGCAGAGAGCGTCTGTTGGTGGGTGCAAGGGGCAGGGAGTGTCTGCGGATGGATGCAAGGGGCAGGGAGCGTCTGCCGGTGGGTGAAAGGGGCAGAGAGCGTCTGCCGGTGGGTGCAAGGGGCAGGGAGTGTCAGCTGATGGATGCAAGGGGCAGGGAGCGTCTGCCGTTGGGTGAAAGGGGCAGAGAGCATCTGTCGGTGGGTGCAAGGGGCAGGGAACGTCTGCTGATGAATGCAAGGGGCAGGGAGCGTCTGCCGGTGGGTGAAAGGGGCAGAGAGCGTCTGTCGGTGGGTGCAAGGGGCAGGGAGTGTCTGCTGATGGATGCAAGGGGCAGTGAGCGTCTGCTAGTGGGTGCAAAGAGCAGGGAGCGTCTGCCGTTGAGTGCACGGCGCAGGGAGCGTCTGCCGGTGGGTGCAACAGGCAGGGAGCATCTGCCGGTGGATGCAAGGTGTAGGGAGCGTCTGCTAGTGGAAGGAAGGGGCAGGGAGCGTCTGTCGGTGGAAGGAAGGGGCAGGGAGTGTCTGCCGGTGGGTGAAAGGGGCAGAGAGCGTCTGCCGGTGGGTGAAAGGGGCAGAGAGCGTCTGTCGGTGGGTGCAAGGGGCAGGGAGTTTCTGCTGATGGATGCAAGGGGCAGGGAGTGTCTGCCGGTGGAATCATGGGGCAGGGAGTGTCTGCTGGAGGGTGAAAGGGGCAGAGAGCGTCTGTCAGTGGGTGCATGGGGGCAGGGAGTGTCTGCTAATGGATGCAAGGGGCAGAGAGTGTTTGCCGGTGGGTGAAAGGGGCAGAGAGCATCTGTCGGTGGGTGCAAGGGGCAGGGAGCGCCTGCCGGTGGAGTCAAGGGGCAGGGAGCGTCTGCCGGTGGAGTCAAGGGGCAGGGAGCATCTGCCGGTGGAATCAAGGGGCAGGGAGCATCTGCCGGTGGAATCAAGGGGCAGGAAGTGTCTGCCGATGGGTGATATGGGCAGAGAGCATCTGTCGGTGGGTGCAAGGGGCAGGGAGGGTCTGCTGATGAATGCAAGGGGCAGGGAGTGTCTGCTGATGGATGCAAGGGGCAGGGAGCATCTGTCGGTGGGTGAAAGGGGCAGGGAGCATCTGCAGCTGGCATCAAGGGGCAGGGAGCGTCTGTCGGTGGAATCAAGGGGCAGGGAGCGTCTGCCGGTGGGCGCAAGGGGGAGGGAGTGTTTGCTGATGGAAGCAAGGGGCAGTGAGCATCTGCCAGTGGGTGCAAGGAGCAGGGAGCATCTGCCGGTGGGTGCACGGCACAGGGAGCATCTGCGGGTTGGTGCAACAGGCCTGGAGCGTCTGCCGGTGGATGCAACGGGTAGGGAGCGTCTGCTGGTGGAAGGAAGGGGCAGGGAGTGTCTGCCGGTGGAAGCATGGGCAGGGAGCGTCTCCCGGTGGGTGCTAGGGGCAGGGAGTGTCTGCCTGTGGACGCAAGGGGCAGGGAGTGTCTACCGGTGGGTGCAGGGGCAGAGGGCGTCTGCCAGAGGATGAAAGGGGCAGGGAGCGTCTGCCGGTGGACGGATTGGGCAGGGAGCGTCTGCCAGCGGGTGCAAGGGGCAGGGAGCGTCTGCCGGAGGATGAAAGGGACAGAGAGCGTCTGCCAGAGGATGAAACGTGCAGAGAACATCTGCTGGTGGAGGAAAGGGGCAGGTAGCATCTGCCGGCGGGTGCCAGGGGCAGGTAGCATCTGCCGGGGGTGCAAGGGGCAGGGACTGTCTGCCGGTAAGTGCAAGGGGCAGGGAGCGTCTGCCGGTGGGTAAAAGGGGCAGGGAGCCTCTGCCGGTGCATGCAAGGGGCAGGGAGGGTCTGCCGGCGGATGCAAGGGGCAGGGAGAGTCTGCCGGTGGGTGCAAGGGGCAGGGAGCATCTGCCGGTGGGTGCAAGGGGCAGGGAGTGTCTGCTGATGGATGCAAGGGGCAGGGAGTGTCTGCCAGTGGGTGAAAGGGGCAGAGAGTGTGTGTCGGTGGGTGCAAGGGGCAGGGAGTGTCTGCTGATGGATTCAAGGGGCAGGGAGCGTCTGCCGGTGAAATCAAGGGGCAGAGAGCGTCTGCCGTTGGAATCAAGGGGCAGGGAGTGTCTGCCGGTGGGTGAAAGGGGCAGAGAGCCTCTGTCGGTGGGTGCAAGGGGCAGGAAGTGTCTGCTGATGGATGCAAGGGGCAGGGAGTGTCTACCGGTGGGTGCACGTCTGCCAGAGGATGAAAGGTGCAGAGAGCGTCTGCCGGTGGATGAAAGGTGCAGAGAGCGTCTGCCGGTGGATGAAAGGGGCAGGGAGCGTCTGCCGGTGGACGGATTGGGCAGGGAGCGTCTGCCGGTGGACGGATTGGGCAGGGAGCGTCTGCCAGTGGGTGCAAGGGGCAGGGAGCGTCTGCCGGAGGATGAAAGGGGCAGAGGGCGTCTGCCGGTGGGTGCAGGGGCAGAGAGCGTCTGCCAGAGGATGAAAGGTGCAGAGAACGTCTGCTGGTGGAGGAAAGGGGCAGGGAGCATCTGCGGGCGGGTGCAAGGGGCAGGGAGCATCTGCTGATGGATGCAAGGGGCAGGGAGTGTCTGCCGGAGTGTGAAAGGGGGAGGGAGTGTCTGCTGATGGAAGCAAGGGGCAGGGAGCGTCTACCAGTGGGTGCAAGGGGCAGGGAGCGTTTGCCGGTGGGTGCATGGCGCAGGGAGCATCTGCGGGTGGGTGCAACAGGCAGGGAGCATCTGCCGGTGGATGCAAGGGGAAGGGAGCGTCTGCTGGTGGAAGGAACGGGCAGGGAGTGTCTGCTGGTGGAAGGAAGGGGCAGAGAGCGTCTGCCGGTGGAAGCATGGGCAGGGAGCGTCTGCCGGTGGGTGCTAGGGGCAGGGAGCGTCTGCCGGTGGGTGCTAGGGGCAGGGAGTGTCTGCAGGTGGACGCAAGGGGCAGGGAGTGTCTACCGGTGGGTGCAGGGGCAGAGGGCATCTGCCAGAGGAGGAAAGGTGCAGAGAGCGTCTGCCGGTGGATGAAAGGGGTAGGGAGCGTCTGCCGGTGGACGGATTGGGCAGGGAGCGTCTGCTGGTGGGTGCAAGGGCAGAGAGCGTCTGCCAGAGCATGAAAGGTGCTGGTGGAGGAAAGGGGCAGGGAGCATCTCCGGGCGGGTGCAAGGGGCAGGGAGCGTCTGCTGATGGATGCAAGGGGCAGGGAGTGTCTGCCGGTGGGTGAAAGGGGCAGAGAGCATCTGTCGGTGGGTGGAAGGGGCAGGGAGTGTCTGCTGATGAATGCAAGGGGCAGGGAGTGTCTGCTGATGGATGCAGGGGGCAGGGAGCATCTGTCGGTGGGTGAAAGGGGCAGGGAGTGTCTGCTGATGGATGCAAGGAGCAGGGAGCGTCTGCAGGTGGCATCAAGGGGCAGGGAGCGTCTGTCGGTGGAATCAAGGGGCAGGGAGCGTCTGCCGGTGGGCGCAAGGGGGATGGAGTGTTTGCTGATGGAAGCAAGGGGCAGGGAGCGTCTGCCAGTGGGTGCAAGGAGCAGGGAGCGTCTGCCGGTGGGTGCACGGCGCAAGGAGCATCTGCGGGTTGGTGCAACAGGCATGGAGCGTCTGCCGGTGGATGCAAGGGGTAGGGAGCGTCTGCTGGTGGAAGGAAGGGGCAGGGAGCGTCTGCTGGTGGAAGGAAGGGGCAGGGAGCGTCTGCCGGTGGAAGCATGGGCAGGGAGCGTCTGCCGGTGGGTGCTAGGGGCAGGGAGTGTCTGCCTGTGGACGCAAGGGGCAGGGAGCGTCTACCGGTGGGTGCAGGGGCAGAGGGCGTCTGCCAGCGGGTGCAAGGGGCAGGGAGCGTCTGCTGGTGGAGGAAAGGGGCAGGGAGCATCTGCCGGCGGGTGCAAGGGGCAGGTAGCATCTGCCGAGGGGTGCAAGGGGCAGGGAGCGTCTGCCGGTAAGTGCAAGGGGCAGGGAGCGTCTGCCGGCGGGTAAAAGGGGCAGGGAGCATCTGCTGGCAGTTGCAAGGGGCAGGGAGCGTCTGCCGGTGGGTAAAAGGGGCAGGGAGCCTCCGCCGGTGCATGCAAGGGGCAGGGAGCGTCCACCGGCAGATACAAGGGGCAGGGAGGGTCTGCCGGCGGACGCAAGGGGCAGGGAGCGTCTGCCGGTGGGTGCAAGGGGCAGGGAGTGTCTGCTGATGGATGCAAGGGGCAGGGAGTGTCTGCCGGTGGGTGAAAGGGGCAGAGGGTGTGTGTCGGTGGGTGCAAGGGGCAGGGAGTGTCTGCTGATGGATTCAAGGGGCAGGGAGCGTCTGCCGGTGGAATCAAGGGGCAGAGAGCGTCTGCCGGTGGAATCAAGGGGCAGGGAGTGTCTGCCGGTGGATGAAAGGGGCAGAGAGCGTCTGTCGGATGGTGCAAGGGGCAGGGAGTGTCTGCTGGTGAAAGGAAGGGGCAGGGAGAGTCTGCCGGTGGAAGCATGGGCAGGGAGCATCTGCCGGTGGGTGCTAGGGGCAGGGAGTGTCTGCTGGTGGACGCAAGGGGCAGGGAGCATCTACCGGTGGGTGCAGGGGCAGAGGGCGTCTGCCAGAGGATGAAAGGTGCAGAGAGCATCTGCCGGTGGATGAAAGGGGCAGGGAGCATCTGTCGGTGGATGGATTGGGCAGGGAGTGTCTGCCAGCCGGTGCAAGGGGCAGGGAGCATCTGCCGGAGGATGAAAGGAGCAAAGAGTGTCTGCCGGTGGGTGCAGAGGCAGAGAGCGTCTGCCGGAGGATGAAAGGTGCTGAGAGCATCTGCTGGTGGAGGAAAGGGGCAGGGAGCATCTGTCGGCGGGTGCAAGGGCAGGGAGCATCTGCCGGCGGGTGCAAGGGGCAGGGAGCATCTGCCGGCGGGTGCAAGGGGCAGGGAGCGTCTGCCGGCGGGTGCAAGGGGCAGGGAGCGTCTGCCGGTGGAATCAAGGGGCAGGGAGCGTCTGCTGGTGGGTGCAAGGGGGAGGGAGTGTCTGCTGATGGATGCAAGGGGCAGGGAGCGTCTGCCGGTGGGTGCACGGCGCAGGGAGGGTCTGCCGGTGGGTGCAACAGGCAGGGAGCGTCTGCCGGTGGATGCAAGGGGTAGGGAGCATCTGCTGGTGGAAGGAAGGGGCAGGGAGCGTCTTCTGGTGGAAGGAAGGGGCAGGGAGTGTCTGCCGGTGGGTGCAAGGGGCAGGGAGTGTCTGCTGATGGATGCAAGGGGCAGGGAGCGTCTGCCGGTGAAATCAAGGGGCAGGGAGATTCTGCCGGTGGAATCAAGGGGCAGGGAGGTTCTACCGGTGGAATGAAGGGGCAGGGAGTGTCTGCCTGTGGGTGAAAGGGGCAGAAAGTGTCTGTCGCTGGGTGCAAGGGGCAGGGAGTGTCTGCTGATGAATGCAAGGGGCAAGGAGTGTCTGCCGGTGAGTGAAAGGGGCAGAGAGCATTTGTCGGTGGGTGCAAGGGGCAGGGACTGTCTGCTGAAGGATGCAAGGGGCAGGGAGCATCTGCCGGTATAATCAAGGGGCAGGGAGCATCTGCCGGTGGAATCAAGGGGCAGGGAGTGTCTGCCGGTGGGTGAAAGGGGCAGAGAGCGTCTGTCAGTGGGTGCAAGGGTCAAGGAGTGTCTGCTGATGGATGCAAGGGCAGGGAGTGTCTGCCGGTGGGTGAAAGGGACAGAGAGCATCTGTCAGTGGGTGCAAGGGCAGGGAGTGTCTGCTGATGGAATCAAGGGGCAGGGAGCGTCTGTCGGTGGAATCAAGGGGCAGGGAGTGTCTGCCGGTGGGTGAAAGGGGCAGAGAACGTCTGTCGGTGGGTGCAAGGGGCAGGGAATGTCTGCTGATGGATGCAAGGGGCAGGGAGTGTCTGCTGGTGGGTGAAAGCGACAGAGAGCACCTGTCAGTGGGTGCAAGGGGCAGGGAGTGTCTGCTGATGGATGCAAGGGGCAGGGAGCGCCTGCCGGTGGAAGCAAGGGGCAGGGAGCGTCTGCCAGTGGGTGCAAGGGGCAGGGAGCATCTGCTGGTCGGTGCACGGTGCAGGGAGCATCTGCCGGTGGATGCAAGGGGTAAGGAGTGTCTGCCGGTGGATGCAAGGGGTAGGGAGCATCTGCTGGTGGAAGGAAGGGGCAGGGAGCGTCTGCTGGTGGAAAGAAGGGGCAGGGAGCATCTGCCGGTGGAAGCATGGGCAGGGAGTGTCTGCCGGTGGACGCAAGGGGCAGGGAGCATCTACCGGTGGGTGCAGGGGCAGAGGGCGTCTGCCAGAGGATGAAAGGTGCAGAGAGCGTCTGCCGGTGGATGAAAGGGGCAGGGAGTGTCTGCCGGTTGATGGATTGGGCAGGGAGCGTCTGCCAGCGGGTGCAAGGGGCAGGGAGCGTCTGCCGGAGGATGAAAGGGGCAGAGAGCGTCTGCCGGTGGGTGCAAGGGCAGAGAGCGTCTGCCAGAGGATGAAAGGTGCAGAGAACGTCTGCTGGTGGAGGAAAGGGGCAGGGAGCATCTGCCGGAGAGTGCAAGGGGCCGGGAGCCTCCGCCAGTGCATGCAAGGGGCAAGGAGCGTCCACCGGCATACACAAGGGGCAGGGAGGGTCTGCCGGCAGATGCAAGGGTCAGGGAGCGTCTGCCGGTGGGTGCAAGGGGCAGGGAGTGTCTGCTGATGGATGCAAGGGGCAGGGAGTGTCTGCCGGTGGGTGAAGGGGGCAGAGAGCATCTGTCGGTGGGTGCAAGGGGCAGGGAGTGTCTGTTGATGGATTCAAGGGGTAGGGAGCGTCTGCCGGTGGAATCAAGGGGCAGGGAGCGTCTGCCAGTTGGTGAAAGGGGCAGGGAGAGTCTGTCGGTGGGTGCAAGGGGCAGGGAGTGTCTGCTGATGGATGCAAGGGGCAGGGAGCATCTACCGGTGGAATCAAGGGGTAGGGAGCGTCTGCCGGTGGGTGAAAGGTGCAGAGAGCGTCTGTCGGTGGGTGCAAGGGGCAGGGAGTGTCTGCTGATGGATGCAAGGGGCAGGGAGTGTCTGCCCGATAGGTGAAAGGGGCAGAGAGTGTCTGTCGGTGGGTGCAAGGGGCAGGGAGTGTCTGCTGATGGATGCAAGGGGCAGGGAGCGTCTGCCGGTGGAATCAAGGGGCAGGAAGCGTCTGCCAGTGGGTGCAAGGGGGAGAGAGTGTCTGCTGATGGATGCAAGGGGCAGGGAGCGTCTGCCAGTGGGTGCATGGCGCAGGGAGCGTCTGCCGGTGGGTGCATGGCGCAGGGAGCGTCTGCCGGTGGGTGCAACAGGCAGGGAGCATCTGCCGGTGGATGAAAGGGGTAGGAAGCGTCTGCTGGTGGAAGGAAGGGGCAGGGAGCATCTGCTGGTGGAAGAAAGGGGCAGGGAGTGTCTGCCGGTGGGTGAAAGGGGCAGAGAGCGACTGTCGGTGGGTGCAAGGGGCAGGGAGTGTCTGCCGATGGATGCAAGGGGCAGGGAGCGGCTGCCGGTGGAATCAAGGGGCAGGGGAGCGTCTACCAGTGGAATCAAGGGGCAGGGAGCGTCTGCCGGTGGAATCAAGGGGCAGGGAGCATCTGCCAGTGGGTGAAAGGGGCAGGGAGTGTCTGCCAGTGGGAGAAAGGGGCAGAGAGCGTCTGTTGGTGGGTGCAAGGGGCAGGGAGCGTCTGCCAGTGGAATCAAGGGGCAGGGAGCGTCTGCCGGTGGCATCAAGGGGCAGGGAACGTCTGCCGGTGGCATCAAGGGGCAGGGAGCGACTGCCGGTGGAATCAAGGGGCAGGGAGCATCTGCCGGCGGGTGCAAGGGGGAGGGAGCATCTGCTGATGGATGCAAGGGGCAGGGAGCATCTGCCAGTGGGTGCATGCCGCAGGGAACGTCTGCCGGTGGGTGCATGCCGCAGGGAACGTCTGCCGGTGGGTGCATGCCGCAGGGAACGTCTGCCGGTGGGTGCAACAGGCAGGGAGCGTCTGCCGGTGGATGCAAGGGGTAGGGAGCGTCTGCTAGTGAAAGGAAGGGGCAGGGAGCGTCTGCCGGTGGAAGCATGGGCAGGGAGCGTCTGCCTGTGGGTGCTAGGGGCAGGGAGTGTCTGCCGGTGGACGCAAGGGGCAGGGAGCGTCTACCAGTGGGTGCAGGGGCAGAGGGCATCTGCCAGAGGATGAAAGGTGCAGAGAGCATCTGCCAGAGGATGAAAGGGGCAGGGAGCGTCTGCCGGTGGATGGATTGGGCAGCGAGTGTCTGCCAGCGGGTGCAAGGGGCAGGGAGCGTCTGCCGGAGGATGAAAGGGGCAGAGAGCATCTGCCGGTGGGTGCAGGGGCAGAGAGCGTCTGCCGGAGGATGAAAGGTGCAGAGAGCGTCTGCTGGTGGAGGAAAGGGGCAGGGAGCATCTGCCGGTGGGTGCAAGGGGCAGGGAGCATCTGCCGGCGGGAGCAAGGGGCAGGGAGCATCTGCCAGTGGGTGTAAGGGGCAGGGAGCGCCTGCCAGTGGGTGCAAGGGGCAGGGATCGTCTGCGGGGGGATGCAAGGGGCAGGGATCATCTGCTGGTATGTGCAAGGGGCAGGAAGCTTCTGCCAGTGGATGCGAGGGGCAGGGAGCGTCTGCTAGTGGATGAAAGGGGCAGGGAGCATCTGCTGGTGGATGAAAGGGGCAGGGAGCGTCTGCCGGTGGATTCAAGGGGCAGGGAGCGCCTGCCGGTGGATGAAAGGGGCAGGGAGCATCTGTTGGTGGATGCAAGGTGCAGGAAGCGTCTGCTGATGGGAGCAATGGTCAGGGAACATCTGCTGATGGATGCAAGGGGCATGGAGCATCTGCTGGTGAATGCAAGGGGCAGGGAGCATCTGCTGGTGCATGCAAGGAGCAGGGAGTATCTGCTCATGGAAGCAAGGGCATGGAGCGTCTGCTGGTGGAAGCAAGGGCAAGGAGCGTCTACTGATGGAAGCAAGGGGCAAGGAACATCTGCTGGCAAGGGGCAGGCAGCGTCTGCCAGTGGGTGCAGGGAGCATCTGCCGGTGGATTCAAGGGGCAGGGAGCTTCTGCTGGTGGAAGCAAGGGCAGGGAGCGTCTGCTGGTGGGTAGAGGGAACGTCTGGGGGTGGATGCAGGGGGCAGGTAGCGTCTGCCGGTGGAAGCAATGGTAGGGAGTGTCTGCCCGTGAATGCAAGGGGCAGGAAGCTTCTGCCGGAGGATGAAGGGGGCAGAGAGCATCTGCTGATGGATGCAAGGGGCAGGGAGCATCTGCTGGTGGGTGCAAGGGGCAGGGAGACTCTGCTGGTGGGTGCTAGGGGCAGGGAGCATCTGCTGGTGGGTGCAAGGGACAGGGAGCATCTGCTGGTGGAAGCAAGGGGAGGGAGCGTCTGCTGGTGGATGAATGGCTGGGAGCGTCTGCTGGTGGAAGCAAGGGGCAGGGAGCGTCTACCATGGATGCAAGAGGCAGGGATCATCTGCCATGGATGCAAGAGGCAGGGACCATCTGCCAGTGGATACAAGGGGCAGGGATTGTCTGCTGGTGGGTGCAAGGGGCAGAGAGCGTCTGCTGGTGGGTGCAAGGGGCAGAGAGCGTCTGCAGGTGGGTGCAAGGGGCAGAGAGCGTCTGCTGGTGGGTGCAAGGGGTAGAGAGCGTCTGCCGATGGATGAAGGGGTAGGGAGCGGCTGCTGGCAGGTGCAAGGGGCAGGGAGTGTCTGCCGGTGGATGCATGAGGCAGGGAGCATCTGCTGGAGGATGCATGAGGCAGGGAGCGTCTGCTGGTGGATGCAAGGGGCAGAGAGTGTCTGCTGGTCGAAACAAGGGCAGGGAGCATCTGCTGGTGGAAGCAAGGGGCAGGGAGCATCTGCTGGTGGAAGCAAGGGGCAGGGAGCATCTGCTGGCAGGTGCTGGGGGCAGAGAATGTATGCCGGTGGAAGCAAGGGGCAGGTACCGTCTGCTGGTGGAAGCAAGGGCAGTGATCGTCTGCTGGTGGGTGCAGGGGGCAGTGAACATGTTCCGGTGGATGCAGGGGGTGTCTGCTGGTGGGTGCAAGGGGCAGGAAGCGTCTGCCCGTGAACGCAAGTGGCAGGGAGCATCTGCTGATGGAACATGGGGTAGAAAGCATCTGCCGGTGGGTATAAGAGGCAAAGAGCATCTGCTGGTGAAATTCCCCTTCCCTTCATCTATTGCAAAACCAAGGCTGATCGTACTGGTATGTTTCGAGGGCAAGACGAAAGCTGGCCAAACCTCCGTATTTGACTCCGAGACAGAGCTGTACATTCCGTACATTTGTCTGGCAAAAACAATCTCAACCCTGTGAAAGGCACCAAGCGCGCATCCCACGCAAAATGTTCCAAGCAAGGCTGTTTTGCTCTGTGCTAGGAAGAAATAAAACATCTCTCTCTGAGGCTGGAAGAAGGCAGAAAATAAAACCATGCAAGAGCAGAAAATGATGTTGTACATTCAAAATGGAGTCAATTAAAACACAGAGTCAATGGTCACCACAATCTCACGATGTATATTTGCACGTAGCACTACAGTCCCCACCAGGTGGGTCTTCATTGCCTGCATCCTCAATGATGTATGGGATGTCCGTTGCAGGGCAATGTTGTGGTATTGTATGTCCCGTGTAGGCCCATTGTCGTTTTCCCTATGTTAGCATGAGCACGTTGCAGACTCTGCTTTGCGCATGTTAGTTTACAAACATATTTTGCTTTATGCCACACTGTCCTTTCACACAGACCATGCTGTTGTTTTTGCATTCTGTTCTTCCCTGGGATTTAGTCTGAACATGTAGAAAAGTGCCCCTAGTTATTCTGTTATGATCAGGCTAATGTTGGGGAATGTGGGCCAATGGCTATGTGCGTCTACGCACATGACCACATAAATGTCGTACATGTATGTCGCACTTTGAAAAAAGACTCACTTGCATACTGACACTGCTGCTAATAACACCTCCTCGTGTCAGCTGCTCCGTGCCACCTCTGGGGGCAACCATGTGAGGCCAAGCAGGTGAGAGGGCCCCTGCCTCCACACCAGAAGAGCCGGAGACGCTGGTTGGAGAGATCCTTCCCCGGTATGGCCAGCTCTAAGGCTCACCAGAGGAGCAGGTACGTTTGGCCTGATGTATAAAGGATACTGATGTCTCAACCTTAACATGTTCATATTCGACTCTGTGCACATGAGTTCCACATTTGTTAGGATGTATTCTTACTATTTAGGTCAGAGATGCGATGGTGCTCTTTACATTGGCTGCAAACACTATCCATAATGATGTTGGAGTCGCAGTATATTCTACCCCTGTGCCATGCACAGACAACTGCATGCAGAGTGTGATGGGAAGTAATATGGGCTTCACATGGAGATATTAATCAATCTGCCAAGGAATGATCATGTAGCAATGGAGGTAACATGTACGGTGCAGCAGTAGTTCAATGCAGGTATGTGTACGGTCCACCAGCTCTCCCAGCCCATATCAGTCCGCACCAACCTCTTGGCTGGGAGTGACGGAACATTATAAACACGTTAAGTGAGCAACACAACGTTGTTGTCCTGTACTGCATGACCATTACGTTTACACCAACCTATGATGTTAATGTGGAAACACTATGGTAAGCATGCAGAAGGCTAATCCTGTCAATGATTCCTACACACTCTGGCCCAAGATTAAGCACTGCAGCACCGTGTCATCTTCAAAGAGATCTGCCGATACAGAGACAGTGTCCGAAATAGTGTTCACGGACAATTGGTGGCCCTAAATGGAGGCTCAATTATGGTCCTACTGATAAGGAGCTGTACAAACAATCCTTAGCAACCTATAAGACGCTAATTCGAACTGAGAAAACTCGCTTCATTACAAACAGAATTGAAGCTTCAAAAAAATCAACGAAAGAACTATTCGCCAAAGTAAAAATTCTCACCAAGCCACCTGGAAATAAAAATATAAATGTGAGCCAAGCTTTCTGTGACTCCAGGATAAGATAACGGCAGTAAATAGCAACTTTTCACAGAATCACTCGGTTGAACAGTCAGTTTCTGCATCTTTGGACGACACCTCCGATCATGCAAGCGATACGCTTTTCAACCCCTCTTTTTCATCTTTTCCGCCTCTCACTGTAGTGGAAGTCACAAATCTGACCCATCAACCCAAGTCAGGCTCGCCACGTGATCCTCGTCCCGCCATGGTGGCACAGTTAGCCCCGGACCTAATTGTAGAACATCTCTCGGATATTTTTAACCAAATGTTCATCTCAGGCATATTTCCCACTTAACATGAAACTGGCATAAGTCCTTCCACCTATTGAAAAATCCAACCTTGACACTACTGATGCAACAACTACCCACCGATTTCTAGACTCCCCTTCCCGGCCAAAATTGTTGAGAGAGCCATGAACGCAGAGATCACAGCCTTCATTGAAACCAAGGACTCCTTGACTCTACTCAGTTTGGCTTTAGAAGCCACCACAGCACCGAACTTGCCCTTATTTCAGCTTTGGAACAGGTTAGACAAACTGTCAATGCGGGAGGCAGTGCTGCATTCGTTTCGTTGGACCTCTCCGCAGCGTTCTACACGGTCAACCACAGCACGCTTCTGGACCATCATGCTTCAATCAGGATAAAGGACTTGCATTATCCTTGCTTAAATCCTTTCTTGCTCACCGAGAACAGTTTGTGGCCTTTGAACCTATCTTCTCACTACCTTGTGGCGTTCCCCAGGACTTGTTGAGCCCCAATCTTTTTAGTATTCATGTTGCCCCACTGGCTGAACTGATCAAGTCCTTTGGGTTCTCAGTGGGGCCCCACACCAATGACACCCAAATTGTTATATCGGTGGCCAGTAATCACCCGAAACTGCCAAGCAGTTCCATGACTGCCTGCTTCAGAAACTAAAGCTTAACTCTAGTAAGACTGAGGACTTGCGCTTCCGAGTAATACCACCTTCTGGGACCCAACCTGGTGGCCGCAGGAACTGGGCTCTCTGCCTAACCCCGGTGACAAAGTAAAGAACCTTGGGTAGTTTTTGACAGAAACTATCCTTCGAGGACCACGTCAACACCATCACATCTGCATCCTTTTTCACACTAAAGCTCCTTAAGAAGAGCTTTCCTTTTATCCCTCCCAATATTCAAAAAATGATGACATCAGCCCTGGTACTTTCGAAGGTTTACTATTGTAAGGCACCATTTGTCAACATGAGGAAGTGATGCTTAGCGAAGATCCAGATTGTTAAAAATGCGGGGCATTCCAAAATGCAAATCTGCCTCTTTAGCACTTTGCTTCCAGTCAGGTAGGGTATTGAGTTGAGAGCTTTGTGCTTTGCTTTTAAATCACTCCATGGCACCCGTCCTGAATATCTTAAGAACAGTTTCCAAAGGTATAGCCCTTCTAGACCTCTTCGGTCTGCATCAAACTATAATCTCCTAGTGCCAAAATACAGGAAATCGAGCCGGGGTGGCAGAGGCTTTGTTGTAGGCACAACCAGACTATGGAAAGCTCTTCTCTGTGAACTGAAAACGAAAACTGACGTGTTAGCTTTTAGGAAAGCACTTAAAATGTGTATTTAATCAATAATTTCACTTTCTTCCTCTTTATGCAGCTCACGTCTCTGAGAACAGCGCCTAGATGCCCCAGGTTATAACCTCGCTTTACAACTTTTTTAATTCATTTTATTTCTAAGTCATTTTAGTAAAACCACCTATAAGATTAGAGCTGACAGGAGCCACTGACCTGAGTGTACGTGTCATTTATCCTCATTGTCAATGTGGTACACTCCCTTAGGGCAGGCCCCTCACAACCACAAGTGTGTTGTGACAGGCCGATGGCTTGTGCTCTCATAGGGCAGAGTCTCTGCACTCTTGACACATAAAATGTGCAGATGGTTGGTGATTCCAGCAGTCAGAGCCATCACTGCATCACCAGATGTGTCACATGAAGCTAACAGACCGTCCGTACAATGGAGTGTTGAGGCTTTCCCTGTATCAGTGGCTGGAATGACTTAGCTCTGCTGCCAGGGTATCGGCCACACGCTCAATGAGTCATACAACTGTTTTACATGGAGTTGTACACATGATCACTATTTTGCAGAATATGAGCTCAAAGTGTGATACATGCCAGACCTTCCATGTTGAAGGAAGTTTTGGGGATGTATCACAGCGTGTGCTAACAGTCATGTTGTGAACAACATGTACAGAGTCACACGTTTGGCCTGTTTAAGCATCTGTATAGTCATGCAGATTTTCCCCGGCTGTCATGTGCTCCCAATGGTATGTTGTGGTACATCTTGTCTAAATCAAAAGATCATGGGGCATATTCACAAGGACTTATCGCCGAGTTATCGCCACCTTAACGCATCAAAAGTGGAGATAGATTTAACGCCCCATTCACAAGCGGGTGCAAACTGCAGACATCGCCAGTATTCCTGCGATAACTGCCGCAAATTTCATCCCCACGGGTGACACCACCAACTAACCCTAATGAGATGCAGAGTAGGCGTTCCCGTGCAAAAACACATGAAAACACCACAACACCACTTTCACAACGAACTGCCAGATCTGCGATGCGAACCAAAACCACGCAATAAGCCGCGGTAGCAGCAGCTATTTAGCACCTGCCTCTTGCTGGTGTTAAGCAGGACGACTACCTGCAGCAGGCAACGGAGCCCTGCACACAGCCACAGCCGAAGAACAACCAACGCCATGGAGCTACTCATCATGCAGCTCGGAGCCCAAACAGGGCCACAACACCCACCGCCACCACCCCCAGGACCGCCACCACCCCAGGACCCGGACCGGCACCCCCCCCGGACCACCACAGAGGCAGCGCAGAGTAAGACAGCGGACCTCCCGAAAACGCACCAGTCTCACAGACCTAACGCTCGAGGAAGTCATTGCCCACTACAGGCTCAAAAGGACAACCATCCTCCGCATCATGACCCACATCGGCCACAGGCTGACGGTCCCAACACAGCGGACAACCAACATCCCTCCGCAGACAAAGCTGCTGGCTGTGCTGCACACGTTGGCCTCTGGTACCTTCCAACCAACAACGGCCAGAGTCAGAGGAGTCTCACAGCCAGCCCTATCAAAGTTCCTCACACCTGTCCTGGATGCCATCATCAGCTTCATACCCCAGTACCTTCACTTCCCCCACACTGCGCAGGAACAGCTGGAGACCAAGCAAGGCTTCTACGCCATTGCTAGCTTCCCACACGTGTTGGGGGCCATTGACTGCACACATGTCCCACTTGTGCCCCCTGCGGACACTGCACACATCTACCGCAACAGAAAGCACACGCATTCCATCAATGTGCAGGGAATAGTGGACCACCGGGGAATGTTCACCAATGTCGTCGAAACTACCCAGGCAGTGTGCACGATTCCTACATCTTCCGACAGTCCATCATCAACCAGCGCTTCCAGGATGGCATCTATGGAACTGGACTGCTTGTTGGTAAGTACCAAATCAACACACCACACACCTCAAAGCCACCATCACACAACGCACAACTGTGGGAATGCACACGTGACCAAACCACATACAACATGTCAATCAACATGCCCACTTACCAGACACGACAACACAACTCCATTGGGATACTGGGCTTCCCATGTACACAAGCCAGCTATATCATGGCACCACAGCCACACAACAGCTGAACGTGTGGAGAGGCGGAAAGCAGGCATGTGCGAAGGATGCAAGTGACCCATGAATGGGAATGTACACACAACGACAAGTGTGGCGTGAATGTGCTGGACAGACCTGGGTATGCAAACCACAGATATGTCCATGCAGACATTAACTGCTGGTGTCTGGGGAGTAGTGAACAGTGGACGCAACCATGTCACCCCAGGCTGTGGGTTAGATCACGGAAATGTCGCTCGCTGCGTCCCCCCGTGTGCGTGAGCGTAGTGGGTTGGCCCGGCTTACGCCAGGCCTGCGCAGGGGTGTGGATGAAAACACCGTTGCGCTGAGCGTGGTGCTCTCCCGGAATGGCCAACGTCACTGCCAGGGTGGCGCCTCTCAGCCCGCCATGAGGCCGACGCCGTGAGAAGCAGTGCCTGCGAGCCTGTGCGCCTGCTGCACCCCAGGCCGCTGATACCCAGACCCGGCTTGCCTACCCCACCACTCCAAGGCCGCACTGCTCACCTGCCAACACCGTCGTGTGTCAAAGAGGGCCCACCACGTGCCGGTGCTAGCTCCAAGACCCATGCCCGCGAGCTTGGCAGCCTCTTCAGGCCATCGCTGTCCTCCGTGACACAGGCCTCCAGGAGTCCACATTCGTTGACATACCCCACCGCTGCAGCCAGCCTACACTGCAGTCCAGTATGTCCCACATCTAGAACTGAGTCTTCATTAATCAATGGCAGAGTTCATGCCAGTGAACGCAGGGAGAGGAGTGAGAGACAGATGCGTGTCAGTGCGGTGGGAACATGGATCACCGTTACGGAGGAGGTCAACCACTCGCAAGGACTGACATGGTGCCACTAACCCTGTGCGCCGTGAGTCACCGTCAGCCTCCGGCAGAACATTGTTGGTGTCTGAGCCTGTGGCCTGGGGGTTGTTATCAGCAACTGGCAGGTACGGACTTGGTGTTTGGCATGAGTCTGTGGCATTCATATCCGCCATGTTGCCGGACACAGCTGGTATGTGCCCTCTGCCCCATGCCCTGGGGGTACACCTCCCACTCACCTCGGAGACACTCCGCGAAAACTACCTTTGATACATACGAGACCCTGCTCTGCCCTCATGTCCCTACCCCAGTCTCCCGCAAGTCAGCGTCCCGTGGCGGTAGGCCTGTGTGGGCTGCTGTGCGTCCGGGGTCACTAACTCTGTGCAAATCAAGTCATGCTCCCTAGCTGTTCGTACATTGCATTCCTGAGTGCCTGATGACTGTTGAAGTTGTTGCCAGCACCAGCTACTCCCTGAGGGCTGGCTTACACACACCCCACACACAGCCAGCACAGGCGTCACTGGACTAGTGGGCCTGCCAACACATCATGCCGAACCAAGTATTGACTCTTATCTCTCTGCACTGTCACAGGTGATCAAGGATATGCACTCTGCCCTTGGATGATGACACCCCTACGAGACCCGAACACACCCACCCAGAGGCAGTACAATGTGGCCCACATACGCACCAGGGGCATCGTGGAATGCACATTTGGCGTGTTGAAGTCACGTTTCAGGTGCCTGGACGTCACAGGTGGAAGGCTCCTGTACAGCCCAGACATCGTGTGCAAGATTATCGTTGCATGTTGTGTGTTGCACAACATCTGTGTATGCACCAATGCCCCATGGATCCCAGTTCCAGAGGTACCGGACGATGATGAGGACGATGGGGCAGGTGGCCCACATGCCACTGCAGCTGCGGCAGGAATAGCCCGTAGGAACACCCTCATTGCCAATTTCTTCTCATGAGCACGTCACATTTTGGCCGTCCTTGGCAATTATGGGACAGTACTAAATGTCCACAAGCACGGCATGTGTGAACAATAAATATTTGCAGGTTGTACTTGTACATTGTCATGTCACAGTTTCCTGCTGTGCCAGATGTGATTGCCCATGTTGTGCACATATGCGGCACCAGTTGTGTCATGTGTTCTGTTGTGGAGGTATTGCTGTTTGTACCAGAATGTTGTCAATGTCAAGGTGCACTTATTCTTATGTGCGTATGCTGCACGGTGGGTGAGTCACTCCTACGGCTCTGATTTGGCTGCCACTTATCCCTTTCATGCGGTGTGCCTTTCAGTTCTGTGCTTCCACAGTGCTGAGATGTTGCAGATTTGGGTAACTTGTGCTCTTTGTCGAGTTGTGACTCTTGGGCATGGCTTGTCCGCAGATGTGTCGTTGGCGTCAGGGGTTGTTTGTGCAGGTGGTTGTGTCCGAGTGTGACCTGCTCCTTTCCGGTTGTGGTCCGCACTCAGCCACCTCAGTGTCGTGCCGTGTACATTGTCATGATGATTGGACTGCAGCCATGCTACTCGTCATGTGGTGTCTCTTGCATTGTCAGTGTGGCTGACGTATATGCATGTTTGCTGTGTTTCGCACGTGTGCATGTGTTGGTTGTGTGATTGTTGATGTGTTGGGTGGGTGCCCCTTTGGGCACATGGTGTATGTGGGACTACTTGGTGTTTGTGTGTGTGCTGAAGTGTTCCCATGGGATCAGGGACATGATCCTGAGTCATTGTGGGTGTGCAGTGTGCTCTGCTTAATTGTGCATGTGTGCCATTGTGCCCATTTCCCCCCGTCCTCCCCTCCCTGGTCGGTACGCACCCTGTTGATGTAGTGTCGGGTCATGTTGGGCAGTGTCCGGATCCCCAACTCCTGTCACCATCTACCCACTGATGACTGTGGCCACCATCTTCTCCATGTCATTCAGCTCCTGGTGGTCTGCTGGCCCCCCTCCTCCGAAGTGCATTGCTGCTTTCGTGTTGGCAGCGTGTTTCTGCTTGGTTTTGCCATTCACATCACTCCAGCGCCTCTTGTCCTCTTCCATTGTCCTCCTCGGCGCTGCAACGGCATTCACATGGTCCGAGATGGTGTGCCATCTTTGCCTCTTTGTTGCCAATGACACGTTGGAGGTGAAGTACAGTTGGTGGTGGTGTTCTATCTCATCCGTGTCGATAATCGTGTTTTCCTGCAGACTGTACCCCGTCTTCCTCTTCTCATTGCCCTTCCACGAGCCCTGGATTCCTGGGTGTTCCTCCGTTGGGATTGTGGGGTTCATGTTGTCCTCTGCAGTCGGTCAAGGTGCATCCGTGGTACTCCGCAGTTCATTTCCTTTTTGGTGGCATTTTCCGTATGCTGTGTGAGAAGTTGGCCTGGTATATGCTGTCCACTAATTATAGTGGGCACCTTGCACCAGTCCAAACAACCCCTTATTGGAGATAGGTTAAAGACAACCTTTATTGAAAGCTATCCTAGTGGTAGCTATGGAGAGCATTTAATCACACAGAGGGCTTGAGGAGTTTTAAGGACCTGCGAGTACCGGCTCCCCATTAACTCATAAATCTCACAAAAAGAGGCCCCGGGTCCAAAACAAATGAAGGTTCAAATGTGGCATAAAGATGGAAGTGCAACTAAAGGGGATATCCCTTTTTAAGGACAGTTCCCCTCACACACCAAAAGGTGTCATGCTTCATCATAGGGGTACCTCCTCACGTGAGGAACCTAGTCCTCACGCGGGCTACAATCCGCTCGCTGCGAGGGAGGAGCACAGGGATGTTTTAATTTGAGAGGTAGGGTGTACTAAAACCCTATGTGAGCTAGGTGTGATAGAAAAAGTGTGCAGTGCTATAATATAAGTGAATTAAAACCGACTACAGGGTCAGCTGTGACTTTAATAGAGCTGCCCGGTGTCAGGATTAAAAAGCAGGAATTGCTTGTGGACACAGAGGTCAGTGTTTGAAACCGCTGTGTGCTTACAAGATCAACATGTTTCAGCCTCAAAAACCTATATTAGTGTCTAGGCTTTCGTCAGGGTCGGAAATGTAGCTACTGCAAAATGACAAATGTGAAGAAAATAAAGATGAACTATAATAGTTTCATACTGAACCAGAAAGTGGTTTCTTTGTTCAGTACATCAATGGTCTCCTGTATTTGGAAACAATGGAAAACATATCATCCAAGCAAATATATAGAACTGTATATACAGATGCAAGCATAATAGATATCAATAATACCACTAAGAATCCACAGCTCATTGTATATGCAAAGGAACTAATTCATCATTCTCTTAGCTAAACCCACATCAATTACAATTTATTGTTGCATTTCCGGAGTTTACCGTTACGGAAAGCAGACCGGATGCGTAACTCACCAATGGGGAAGATCGAGTTTACTGCATCTGTCCTGGCACCTTTGGCCATGTGGTACCACGCCACGACCTGAAGGAAACGGTACGTGGCAATTAAAAAAGAAGAGAGAAAGGAGAAAAGACCTATTCAAGGTAACTATGGCTGTATAATGTTTGAATACGTATCCGGGTTAAAATGAGGTAAATTTACTTCTAATTAATACTGGCCTGAGAACAATGGGGGACACAGATACCAAAAGGACTCAAACAAGACATACAACGTGACAAAAGGGACAGGCACTCCTCAGAGTTGTAAGAGGGAATTGATCCTTGACATACGGAACAATAGGAGGTGTGCTAATCGCACATGCCAAAAAACGAGTGGCCATTGATAATAAACAATTACACTCCTCTGGCTGCTAAAGCAGAAACAAAAATAAAATAAAATAAAAAGACATGAGATGACTGGGGCCCTGTTGTAAAAGGTCACCAGGGGAAGCCAAGCAAAGCATGCGGTAACATGATGCCAGAATATGTGAGGCTTCAGGAGGAATCGGGGACCTCATTGCAAAAATGCACATACAGCCGGGAGAAACTCTAGTAAGGAAGCTCCAGGACCTGTAATGAACAAGCGTGCAAAAGCGCTTACCGTAACGGGTCCTCGAAGCGCCAGGTCATGATCCACGGACAGGTAGGAAAGAGCCGGCCGCGCTTGGGCGTTTTTAAAGAGAAGGAGAGTGGCTGCACCTGGGAATTCACCAGCGTGACCGGAAATCCGGCAGACAGGCAGGAAACCTGGGAAGTGTAGTCCTCAAAACCCGTCGCTATGGAAACTAGCGCGACATTGTAGAAAAAAGGTTATATAACATATTTAGCCCAGGGGGACTAAAAACGGGGCTTATATTTTTTAGAAAAAGGGAAGAAAGAGAGTGATTACACCTGAGATCTCACTAGCCTTACCGGAAGATCCGGCGGAAGAGCAGGAGAACTAGAAAAAGTAGTCCTCAAAACCATCGCTATGGATACTAGCGCAGCTTAGTATTGACAAAGTGTGTTTAGCCCGAATGGGTTGAAAGCGGGGCATGCCGGGATCAAAGGGGTGTACCCAACAGAATGTGGAAGAAATACGGCACTGTTGTGCATATGAATATTGTGCCGATAAAGGTGGAGCCACAGTGATCCTAGACCCAGACACGTATAGAACAGAGTGTCTACGACAACTTTCAAACAATATTGCATATCGACGCTTAGACAAGGATCCAACAGAACGGCTGATGGATCTCATTAAGAGAATGATCAAAGAGGCATTAGACAACAATTGGATTACAAGCAAAGAAGCTAATTTCCTGTGCACTAAATCATCAACCATACCTTATTTTTACATTTTTCCTAAAATTCATAAACCACAGCGACCACCACCCGGCAGACCGATCATATCAGGAATCGGTTCTGTACTGGAACCATTATCACAGTTTGTTGATTTTTTCCTTAGACCCCTTGTGCGTGATATGCCAACGTATTTGAAAGATACCACGGACGTCATACGCTTGCTGGAAGATAAAGAATTTGATCCCATCACCGATTACCTAGTTTCCGTCGATGTAGAATCCCTCTACACCTGTATCCCCCAAGATCAGACTCTGGAAACAGTGGAATTATTACTAACTCAATTCCCACCGGACAGTATCACACCAATTAAATTTATCATGGATTGTGCAAACTTGCAATGAAGGAAAAAAAAATTCTTTTTGAAAGTCAGCTCTACCTTCAAATCACAGGAACTTCCATGGGCAGCACCTTCGCGCCGAGTCTGACGAATCTCTACATGCATATGTTTGAAGAAGGTGTTGCCCTGGGTAGTAACAACCCTTTCAGCACACAAGTTATCACCTGGAAGAGATACATAGATGACATCCTTGTCATTTGGCGTGGACACGAGCCTTCAATTCATTCCTTCCACAACTGGCTGAACGCACAGAATGATTATCTACGGTTCACCTGCGATTACAGCAAGACAGGTCTCGCTTTTCTGGACCTTTGGATCTACCCGGCAAGAGGCATCTTAGAAATCGAACTTTATCAGAAGCCTATGTCTCGCAATGCGTTATTACAATATGAAAGCTGTCATCCGAAGTCACTGCGAGACAATTTGCCATTCGGGCAGTTTCTAAGAATACGACGCAATTGTTCAAGTACGGAGAAGTACAATTTCCATGCCTCTAGGTTAAGAAATAACCTGATGGACAGGCACTATCCAGCTGCTTTAATAAGAAAATCTTCAAAAAGAGCCCTAAACAATCATAGGGAAGCACTACTGGAACCACGCTCCACAGAAAAAACCACATCTAAATTGGTTTGTGTTAACACATTCAGTACTCTCTCCAGTGTGGTCAAGAAGTCTGTACTACACAATTGGGATATTTTGAACACAGGTAATCTCTGTCTTGAGAAACCACTTTTTGCGCATAAGAGGGGTCGCAGTCTTAAAGACACATTGATTCACACTAGACCACGACCAGTAGACAAATCAAGAACCAACACCTTGTGGAACTTACCGACTGTCCAAGGGCACTATCCTTGTGGCAATTGTGCCGCTTGTGCCCAAACAAGAGTTACAAAGAGCATAGATATTGGCACCACGAGACCATGGGTGCTTAAAGAACATACAAATTGTAACAGTGAAAGGGTCATCTACCTACTGACGTGTCCCTGTGGGTTAAGATATGTAGGGATGACCACTAGAAAGGTTCGTGTTCGCATCTTACAACATAAAAGTATGATCAGATGTGCAAAACAAGTGACGAAACTCACAAAACATTTTTTTGATTTCAAACATGGCGCTGACACACTCATTTGGACTGTTCTTGATAAACCTAAGATCACTGCCACCACACCGGGTTTAGCAACAAAATTACTGAGACTTGAGCAAAGATGGGTGTACAGATTAGACACAGCGGCTTCTGGACTCAACGATGACATACCGTGTTTGGCATTGGCCTAGGTCAGTGGCCCCCTTTCACCCTCTAATTATCCACTGTCCGCACATTGACATAGATTTGTGTACTACCGTATATTGATCCATCAGTATCATTCACTGTATTTTTTGTACATTTTCTGGGATATCTCACTTATGAGCAGGTATCCCCTCCCTTTCTTTCCTCGGCGTGTTCCTGCCTTGGAATTAGAGCGCCAGGTGTCTACACTCTATTCTACAAAAGCACTGATTGAGCCCCAGTCATGTTTGTGCTAGTTGCTACAGCAACTACCCTGTTAGGGATTAGTCATCCAATGCTCCTTGGCACGCTCGCACAATGCATATTATGCGTTGGCCGGTGTTTCCTTCAACATACAGGTGCCTTTTATCCTGCACCCAATATGTAGCTAGTTTTTATATCAATATTCATATGCACAGGTGCCTTTTAGCCTGCACCCTATATGTAGCTAGTTTTTATATCAATATTCATATGCACAACAGTGCCGTATTTCTTCCACATTCTGTTGGGTACACCCCTTTGATCCCGGCATGCCCCGCTTTCAACCCATTCGGGCTAAACACACTTTGTCAATACTAAGCTCCGCTAGTACCCATAGCGATGGTTTTGAGGACTACTTTTTCTAGTTCTCCTGCTCTTCCGCCGGATTTTCCGGTAAGGCTAGTGAGATCTCAGGTGTAATCACTCTCTTTCTTCCCTTTTTCTAAAAAATATAAGCCCCGTTTTTAGTCCCCCTGGGCTATATATGTTATATAACCTTTTTTCTACAATGTCGCGCTAGTTTCCATAGCGACGGGTTTTGAGGACTACACTTCCCAGGATTCGGGCTGGTACACGATGTCTGTCGAGTGCTGAGGTGTCGGCGACTGGATTGGACCCAACAAGCCTTGGCAACGGCAAGTCTCGATGCAGAGGAAGATCGTCGATGGTGCAGACCAGCAAGGTCTGTGGAACTCACCCAGCAAGGGTAAGTGAGGGCAGGCCTGGAGCAACTAGGATGCTAAGTTAGAAAAAGATTGGCCTTCGTTAAGGGCTACTAGCCAACGGGCTAGCGACCGCGAAGGAGCCTCGTGACGCCGCACGTGGATCTGGCTCACAGGACACTCGTGGAGTGGGGGCCAGTGATCTTCGGTGCAGTTGGTGCTGGAGGCTAGGGCTACTCGGAGCCCAAAGCACGACTTCTTGGGAGACCCAGAAGAGGATGCACTTGCAAATGTGCTCGGTGTCTAGGGGTCACGGTCTCAAGTCACCCACGATAGCCACGGGCCTCAGCTTTGCTGGAGACTCAGGGTAGCCTCGGGGAAGTCTGAAAATCCACCTCTGGTGATGCGATGACTTCGGCGTCCGACGGGATCTTCAGAAATGCGAACCGGACAGATGCTTCTTTGGTGCCTGCCAAGCAGGGGAGTCACTCCTTGACCCCAAGGGAGATTCTTCTGTCCTCTAATCGTGAGTAGAGCGTCGAAGGTCCAGGGTTCAGTTTCAGAGTTTCGTCCAGGGATAATCTAAAGTCCTAAGGACTGGGTTCCTATACTTATACTAAGGATAGGGTTGGACTACTCTGTGGCCCCACCTATGGGTGGGTCAGGGCAGAGGGGTGGCTACACCACTTTCCCTTTGTCCAGTTCGCGCCAAAGCAGGGGCTGGAAGCCCCTGATCCGGTTTGAACTGGGGTATGCACAGGGACACCAAATGTGCCCCCAGTGCAGGACTTCAAAGCACACAGATGGTGCTCCCGCCCAGCCCCAATACACATTATCCGGTCTGGGGAGGTGGTCACACCTCCCTGGGACAGGAAACCTATTGTCCAGGCCTCCCCTGCCGGAGTTTCGTCCAGCAGCAGGAGGCCAGACTCGTGTCTGTGGCAGCAGCATCCATTTTGTGAAGCCAGGGCTTTGGAAAGAAGTTACCGGGTTAGTTAGAGTTAACATGCCTTTCCCTCTAGAAGGGTGGAATGCTACCCCCGCCGCCAGAATTGGCGGGGGGGTAGTATTCCAAGATGTTTGACACCAAACACGACATGTTTAGGTGCAGCCATTCCAAAGTTAGCATTTTACCGCGAGGTTATAATGCGCTTAAGAGTATATGGTCAGGCTGCACTACAAACAGCATCAGAGATGGTCTCCGAACGCTGCAGAGGGGCCCTGCTCATGCAGGAGCACCCTCTCACATAGGAACCATGCACTCTGCCTTTAGGATTGATAAGGCCTGCCTTAGGAGTGACTTATAGGTTTCTATGTGTGTATGTATTTCGTGATATAGGTAACCTATATCACAGTAAGGGGTGCATGCACCACCTTACCCAGGCTGCAGTAGCAGACCTGTGGTGTCAGTTTGGATGGCCTTCCAGGGGTGGCATAATACATGCTGCAGCCCCTGGTAGGCCTCTGAGGTACCTATGCCCTGGGTACATAGTATACCATATACTAGGGACTTATAAGGGCACTCCAGATCCCAATCAGTGATGTGCCTAAGGCACATGGAAACCATTTTAAAGAGGAAGCAGCTAGGCTGGGGTTCTGATTAGCAGGGCCCCAGCCAGACTAATGTCGAAAAACAGTGAAGCATCAGCAAAAAGTGGGGGTACCCATGTGAAGCAGATCCTACTCTCCTACACCCATTGTTCTCAGGCCAGTATTAATTAGAAGTAAATTTACCTCATTTTAACCCGGATACGTATTCAAACATTATACAGCCATAGTTACCTTGAATAGGTCTTTTCTCCTTTCTCTCTTCTTTTTTAATTGCCACGTACCGTTTCCTTCAGGTCGTGGCGTGGTACCACATGGCCAAAGGTGCCAGGACAGATGCAGTAAACTCGATCTTCCCCATTGGTGAGTTACGCATCCGGTCTGCTTTCCGTAACGGTAAACTCCGGAAATGCAACAATAAATTGTAATTGATGTGGGTTTAGCTAAGAGAATGATGAATTAGTTCCTTTGCATATACAATGAGCTGTGGATTCTTAGTGGTATTATTGATATCTATTATGCTTGCATCTGTATATACAGTTCTATATATTTGCTTGGATGATATGTTTTCCATTGTTTCCAAATACAGGGAGACCATTGATGTACTGAACAAAGAAACCACTTTCTGGTTCAGTATGAAACTATTATAGTTCATCTTTATTTTCTTCACATTTGTCATTTTGCAGTAGCTACATTTCCGACCCTGACGAAAGCCTAGACACTAATATAGGTTTTTGAGGCTGAAACATGTTGATCTTGTAAGCACACAGCGGTTTCAAACACTGACCTCTGTGTCCACAAGCAATTCCTGCTTTTTAATCCTGACACCGGGCAGCTCTATTAAAGTCACAGCTGACCCTGTAGTCGGTTTTAATTCACTTATATTATAGCACTGCACACTTTTTCTATCACACCTAGCTCACATAGGGTTTTAGTCCACCCTACCTCTCAAATTAAAAACATCCCTGTGCTCCTCCCTCGCAGCGAGCGGATTGTAGCCCGCGTGAGGACTAGGTTCCTCACGTGAGGAGGTACCCCTATGATGAAGCATGACACCTTTTGGTGTGTGAGGGGAACTGTCCTTAAAAAGGGATATCCCCTTTAGTTGCACTTCCATCTTTATGCCACATTTGAACCTTCATTTGTTTTGGACCCGGGGCCTCTTTTTGTGAGATTTATGAGCTATGGAGAGCAGCCTTCAGGCTAAGTCTTGAAGGAATGTAAAGCAGCTTGTTTTACCAGTCTATAATCTCTTGAGTGACCAAATGAAAGAGCACCACACCAGGTATATATTCAAAATATATGTATTTATTACTAAACACACCCCTCTAGTCTCTTTATGAGGCTAGAGTTCGAAGTACATACGTTACGAGTTAGTTATCTACAGTAATAGCACAAATACACGTTTGAGCCCCAGGGGCGTACCAAACCATATACCAATAAAGTGGTATAAGAACCACGACTGAGCTAGACACAAGGCCTAGAGCCTGTAGAAGTGCTTGGACCACAAGGAACCACCCAAGGCAGTGACACAGGGGACCCACGGGGGACGCGTGCAGTGTATGAACACAACCGCGAACCACCGTTAACTTCTATGGGGAAAGTCGCGATTTGAATTTAAAAGAAAAGGGACACTTAGAGGAGGACTTGGAGCAAACCCTTTGAGAACTAGGCTGTTCTAGTGTCAATACCCACGGGAGCACCGGAGTACTCGAGTTACCTCACCCAGGAAGCCGGGTGCATAGGTGTCTTTCGGGTCGGGTTTCGTCATCGCTTTCAATGGCGATCTGCTGCAAAGTGCTGCTGGCGGCCAAGTCGAAAGTGTTCGGGTGGATCCAAAGGTGGATCGAAGATCTGAAGAACCTGAAAGCAGAGGGGACAGAGTCTGGGTCACTAGCCAGTGACCAGGAAGGCGATGAGCAGATGCCCACCGATGTCGAGTGCTTCAGGTAGGTTGACGGTTGTCTTGACTCTTCAGCCACGAGGTCCAGGAGGCGTCGACGACAACCAGGAGCTGGATTCGAGCTGTCCCACAAAGTCTGTTGATTGCAGGGGTGTCGGCGACCGGATTGGACCCAACAAGCCTTGGCAACGGCAAGTCTCGTGGAAATAGAAGAAGGACGATGTTGCAGACCATCAAGGTCTGGGGGACTCACCCAGCGAGGATAAGTCCGGGCACACCTGGAGCAACCAGGGAGCCCAAGCAGAAAAGGATTGGCCCTCGGGAGGGCCTACTAGCCAACGGACTAGCGACCGTGAAGGAGCCTCAAGATGATGCACGTGGAGCTGGCTCACAGGACACTCGTGGAGTGGAGGCCAGTGATCTTCGGTGCAGGTGGTGCTGGAGGCTGGGGCTACTGGGAGCCCAAAGCACGACTTCGTGGGAGACCCAGAAGAGGATGCACTTGCAAATGCGTTCGGTGTCCAGGGGTCACGGTTCCACGTTACCCACGACAGCTATGGGCCTCAGCTTTGCTGGGGACTCAGGGCAGCCTCGGGGAAGTCTGGAAATCCACCTCTGGTGATGAAAAGACTTCGGCGTCCGACGGGAGCTTCAGCGATGCAGACCGGACAATTGCTTCTTTGGTGCCTGCCAAGCAGGGGAGTCACTCCTTGACCCCAAGGGAGATTCTTCAGTCCTCTAATCTTAAAGTAGAGCATCGAAGGTCCAGGATTCTGTGTCAGAGTTTCGTCCAGGTAAATCTAAAGTCCTAAGGACTGGTTTCCCCTACTTATACTAAGGTAGGAGGTTGGACATACTCTGTGGCCCCACCTATGGGAGGGCCAGGGCAGAGGGATGGTTACACCCCTTTCCCTTTGTCCAGTTTCGCGCCAGAGCAGGGGCTGGAAGCCCCTGAGCCGGTTTGAACTGGGGTATGCACAGGGACACCAAATGTGCCCCCAGTGCAGGACTTCAAAGCACCAGAGAGTGCTCCCGCCCAGCCCCAATACACACTATCCTGTCTGGGGAGGTGGTCACACCTCCCTGGGACAGGAAACCTATTGTCCAGGCCTCCCCTGCCGGAGTTTCGGTCAGCAGCAGGAGGCCAGACTCGTGTCTGTGGCAGCGGCATCCATTTTGTGATGCCAGGGCTCTGGAAAGTCAGTACCGGGCATACCGGTGTGTACATGCCTTTCCCTCTAGAAGGGTGGAATACTACCCCCCCGCCGCTGGCGGGGGGGGGGTAGTATTCCAAGACGTTTGACACCAAACACGACATGTTTCCGTGCAGCCATCCCAAAGTTAGCATTTAACGCGAGGTTATAATGCGCTTAAGAGTATATGGTCAGGCTGCACTACAAACAGCATCAGAGAAGGGTCTCCGAACGCTGCAGAGGGGCCCTGCTCATGCAGGGGCACCCTCTCACAAAGGAACCACGCTCTCTGCCTTCAGGATTGATAAGGCCTGCCATAGGAGTGACTTATAGGTTTATATGTGTGTATGTATATAGTGATATAGGTAGCCTATATCACAGTAAGGGGTGCATGCACCACCTTACCCAGGCTGCAGTAGCAGACCTGTGGTGTCAGTTTGGATGGCCTTCCAGGGGTGGCACAATACATGCTGCAGCCCCTGGTAGGCCTCTGATGTACCTATGCCCTGGGTACATAGTATACCATATACTAGGGACTTATAAGGGCACTCCAGATTCCAATCAGAGATGTGCCTAAGGCACATGGAAACCATTTTAGAGAGGAAGCAGCTAGGCTGGTGATCTGATTTGCAGGGCCCCAGCCAGACTAAGGTCGAAAAACAGTGAAGCATCAGCAAAAGGTGGGGGTACCCATGTGAAGCAGATCCTACTCTCCTACACACCCCCCCCCCCCAAACGTAGGGACATTAAACTAACCTTGCCCAGTTAAGTCTTCATGTTCTAAGTGGAAGTACCTAGAGAGTCCATCTGCATTGGCATGGTTACTCCCAGGTCTATGTTCCACTGTGAAGTCCATCCCCTGTAGGGAAATGGACCACCTAAGCAGTTTGGGGTTTTCACCCTTCATTTGTTTTAGCCATAAGAGGGGCTTACGGTCTGTTTGAACAAGGAAGTGAGTACCAAACAAGTATGGCCTCAACTTCTTCAGAGCCCAGACCACAGCAAAGGCCTCCCTCTCAATGGCTGACCAACGTTTCTCTCTAGGGGTCAGCCTTCTGCTAATGAAAGCTACTGGCTGATCCTGACCTTCATCATTCAATTGTGACAGTACAGCCCCTACCCCCAATTCAGATGCATCAGTTTGAACAATGAACTTCTTGGAGTAATCAGGACTCTGCAGAATGGGAGCAGTGCACATGGCCTGCTTCAGGTCATCAAATGCCTTTTGACAGCTAACTGTCCACTGAACCTTTTTGGGCATTTTCTTGGAAGTTAAGTCATTCAGGGGTGTCACTATTGATCCATACCCCTTGACAAATCTCCTATATTACCCAGTCAGGCCTAAGAAGGCTCTCACCTGAGTCTGGGTAGTTGGAGCAGTCCAGTCCATGATGGTCTGGATCTTGCTCTGCAATGGTTGAACCTCGCCTCCACCCACAAGGTGGCCCAGGTACACAACCTGACTCTGCCCTATCTGGCACTTGGTGGCCTTGATAGTCAGGCCTGCTTTCTGCAGGGCCTGTAAAACATTTCTGAGGTGGACCAGGTGATCCTCCCAGGTGGAGCTAAAGACAGCAATATCATCTAGATATGCTGCACTATAGGCTTCCAGACCTGTAAGGACTGTATTCACCAACCTCTGAAAAGTGGCAGGTGCATTCTTCAGACCAAAGGGCATCACCACAAATTGATAATGCCCACTAGGGGTTGAGAATGCTGTCTTTGGCTTTGCATCATCAGCTAGTCTGATCTGCCAGTAGCCAGCTGTCAGGTCAAATGTGCTTAGATACTTGGCTGAGGCCAAAGTGTCTATTAGCTCATCTGCCCTTGGTATTGGATGGGCATCAGTCCTAGTGACTGCATTGAGACCCCTGTAGTCCACACAAAACCTCATCTCTCTTTTCCCACCATTGGTGTGAGGTTTTGGCACAAGGACCACTGGACTAGCCCAAGGGCTATCTGAGGGTTCAATAACTCCCAAATCCAACATCTTCTGGACTTCTGTCCTGATACAGTCCCTGACATGGTCAGGTTGCCTATAAATCTTATTTTTAATAGGCAGACTGTCCCCAGTGTCCACTTCATGAGTGCACCAGGTAGTCTGACTGGGTGTCAGTGAGAATATGTGTCTGAACTGATTGAGCACCTGTCGGCAATCAGTCTGCTGCTGGGTAGTGAGGCTGCCTGCCAAGGCTACACCATCTACTGACCCATCATCAGGGTTCTGTGAGAGCAGGTCAGGGAGTGGGTCACTCTCTTCCTCCTGTCCCTCATCAGTAGCCATGAGCAAGCCCATGTCTGCCCTGTCCACATATGGTTTTAACCTGTTGACATGGAGAACCCTGTGGGGACTCCTGGGTGTTCCTAGGTCTACTAAGTAGGTAACCTCACCCTTCTGCTCAACAATGGTATGGGGTCCACTCCATTTGTCTTGGAGAGCTGCTGGGGCCACTGGCTCCAACACCCACACCTTCTGTCCTGGCTGATAAACAGTCAGTACAGCCTTTTGGTCATGCCAGGCCTTTTGAAGTTCCTGGCTAGCCTCAAGGTTTTTAGTTGCCTTTTTCATATACTCAGCCATCCGGGAGCGGAGACCAAGTACGTAGTCCACTATGTCTTGCTTTGGGGGCTTGAGAGGTAACTCCCATCCTTCCTTCACCAAGCACAGTGGACCCCTGACAGGGTGACCAAACAAAAGTTCAAAAGGGCTGTAGCCAACACCCTTTTGAGGCACCTCCCTGTACGCAAATAAAAGGCAGGGCAAGAGTATGTCCCATCTTTGCCTAAGCTTTTCTGGGAGCCCTTTAATCATGCCCTTCAAGGTTTTGTTGAATCTCTCAACTAAACCATTGCATTGTGGGTGATAGGGTGTGGTGAACTTGTAAGTCACTCCACACTCCTTCCACATTGCTTTTAAGTATCCAGACATAAAGTTTGTACCCCTGTCTGATACAACCTCCTTAGGGAAGCCCACTCTTGAGAAAATTCCCAGGAGGGCCCTTGCCACCACAGGTGCTGTAGTGGTCTTAAGGTGAATAGCCTCTGGGTACCTGGTGGCATGATCCACTACCACCAGGATAAACCTGTGCCCAGATGCTGTTTGGGGATCCATGGGACCAACAATGTCAATCCCCACCCTTTCAAAGGGAACCCCCACCACAGGTAGTGGTATCAGGGGGCCTTTGTAGTGCCACCTGCCTTTCCACTGGCCTGGCAGGTTACACAGGAGCGACAAAACTCCTTGGTGTCTTCAGACATGTGGGGCTAGTGAAAGTGAGGGACAATTCTGTCCCAAGTCTTGTTCTGGCCCAGGTGACCTGCTAAGGGAATATCATGGGCTAGGGTCAATAGGAAGCCCCTGAACTTCAGAGGTATAACCAACCTCCTGGTAGCACCAGGCTTGGGGTATCTACACTCTGAGTACAAGAGTCCATCAACCCAATACACAGTATGGGGACCACCAGCTTTCCCAGCAGCCTCAGCAGCAGCTTGCTGTCTGAGGGGTTCAAGAAAGGGGCAGCTCTGCTGCTCCTGGCTCATATCTGCCCTGGAAGGTCCCCCTGTCCCCAAGAACTCAACCTGTTCAGGTTCAAGCTCCTCTGGGACAGTTCCTTCCTCAGGACTGAGATCATCCCCCTCAAGGGACTGATCTTCCTTATGAGCCAAGGGGGAAGGCACTGCCTTTACCCTACTACTCCTCTTCTTGGAAGGCACTTGGTCCATTATTCCAGAATCCAAGGCCTGTTCAGTGCTAGACATTTTGGCTTGTGACCTGGTCACAGCAAACACATCTGCAGGGATCCCCAGCATTTCTGCATGGGTCCTGAGCTCCACTTCTGCCCAAGCTGAAGTTTCTAAGTCATTGCCAAGCAAGCATTCAACGGGTAGGTCTGCACTTACCACAACCTTCTTAAGGCCAGTTACCCCTCCCCAGGAGAAGTTAACAACTGCCAGAGTATGGTCTGTTCTGACGTTGCTAGCATTGGTCACTTGGTACATTTCACCAAGTATAATCTGCCCAGGATTCACAAGGTCTTGTGTCACCATGGTGACACTTGCCCCTGTGTCCCTAAATGCCAAAGCCTCTCTTCCATTGATTAAAGGCTGTTGTCTGTACTTGCCCAGATTACTGGGACTCACAGAGGAGGTCATATCCATGCCTCCATCACAGACTAGGACAGCCTGAGTGAGTTCTCTGACTAGGTCAGAGCTCATCTCTTTACCCAGGGTCAACCCTACTAAACCCTTGGCTTGTGTAGTCCCACCACCAACTGTAACTGCACTAGGGGGAGCAGGTGCCTTAGGGGCATTGGTGGGGGTTGGAGTCGAGTCTTTGGACTTGGTGCAATCACTGGTCCAGTGGGTCTTTTGCTTACAGACCTTGCACCATGGTTTTCTTTGGCCTTTCCCTTTGGTAGACTGTGAATCCCCACCTGAAGAAGATTTTTGGGGGCCTTGTGAAGACTTTTGATCTTTACCCTTCTCCCCACCCTTATCAGAGGTTTTCGAATCTTGCTTCTTAGGGTCACCACCTTGGTTCTGTACCTTCTGCTTCACCCTGGTCCTGACCCATTTGTCTGCCTTCTTTCCCAATTCTTGGGGAGAGGTCAGATCAGAGTCTACCAGGTGCTGATGCAACAGCTGATTTTGACAGTTATTAAGAATCTACTCCCTCATTATCAGATTGTACAATCCTGTGAAGTCACATACCTTACTGCCCAATAACCAACCTTCCAGAGCCTTGGCAGAACAATCAACAAAGTCCACCCAGTCTTTAGTCTGTGCTTTTGGGTATCCCTGAACTTTAACCTGTATTGTTCAGTGGTTAGGCCAAACCCATCAATTAGAGCACTCTTCAAGACTTTGTAATTATCAGCATCCTCCTCTCTAACAGTGAGGAGCTTGTCTCTACCTTTGTCTGCAAAGGAGAGCCACAAGATTGCTGCCCACTGCTCCTGAGGGACCCTCTGTACTTTACAGGCCCTCTCTAGAGCAGTTATCCATTTGTGGATGTCATCCCCACTCTGGTAGGGAGGGACAATCTTGCTCAGGTTTCTATGGTCATAAGACCTTTCCCTATCTTTGGGGAAACTGCTGCCACCATGGGACTCTAGTCCCAACTTTTGTCTCTCTCTATAGAGATCTAGGGACTCCTGTCTATAGCCAATTGCTGTTTCCTGAGTTCAAGCTGAGTTTGCTCATATTGAATCAGTCTCTTTCTCCTCTCATGAGAGGATTCCCTCCTATGAGAGGAGACAGAGGACCCTATTGAGGTGTCAGAGTGGTTAGACTCCTGAGAAGGAGACCTAGACCTTCTGGGCACACTCAGAACTCTTCCTGGGGGACAAAGGGGAGGTCAGTCTGATCCTCTCCCTCCTCCTCCTCCACAGGAGGAATTGGATTTTCCAGGACAAGGTCATTTTCACCTTCCTGGCCAGTTTCAGAGGGGGGCTGGGTTTCTTCACCCCTGGCCCCTTCCTCATCTTCTGCCCCACCCTCTTTGCCTACCCCAAGTTCAGACCCTAGGGGCCTGCTGAGATCATCAGGTAGTAACACCTCCCTGAGGTGTTGGGTGCTGGCACTTTTGCCTGCCTTCAACTTCCTAGTATTGCATAATGCTCTCAATTCCAAGAATGGGAGTTTCTCATACTTGGAGGGAAGAAGCCCACTGGCTTCTGGCAACGACTCACTGGGTCCTGGCTTTGAAGACATTACTAGTGAGGTGTGGTGTATGCACTACCTACTCTAGTGTGGCCTACTAAACTCTCTTGAGTTGTAGAAAGGGTTGTGCTATCCCTTAACACACAACTCTAAGTTCAGTAGAACTTACTGTATTCTAAGCTTAAATTATATGTACCTTAAGTACCCTTAGTGGTTTTCAGTTGATCAATTCAATTGAGATTATCTGGTAAAACAATAGCAAGCTGGAATCCCACACGCTGCACACCAATGTGAGAAGTTGGCCTGGCATATGCTGTCCAGTAATTATAGTGGGCACCTTGCTCCAGTCCAAACAACCCCTTATTGGAGATAGGTTAAAGACAACCTTTATTGAAAGCTATCCTAGTGGTAGCTATGGAGAGCAGCCTTCAGGCTAAGTCTTGAAGGAATGTAAAGCAGCTTGTTTTACCAGTCTATAATCTCTTGAGTGACCAAATGAAAGAGCACCACACCAGGTATATATTCAAAATATATGTATTTATTGCTAAACACACCCCTCTAGTCTCTTTATGAGGCTAGAGTTCGAAGTACATACGTTACGAGTTAGTTATCTACAGTAATAGCACAAATACACGTTTGAGCCCCAGGGGCGTACCAAACCATATACCAATAAAGTGGTATAAGAACCACGACTGAGCTAGACACAAGGCCTAGAGCCTGTAGAAGTGCTTGGACCACAAGGAACCACCCAAGGCAGTGACACAGGGGACCCACGGGGGACGCGTGCAGTGTATGAACACAACCGCGAACCACCGTTAACTTCTATGGGGAAAGTCGCGATTTGAATTTAAAAGAAAAGGGACACTTAGAGGAGGACTTGGAGCAAACCCTTTGAGAACTAGGCTGTTCTAGTGTCAATACCCACGGGAGCACCGGAGTACTCGAGTTACCTCACCCAGGGAAGCCGGGTGCATAGGTGTCTTTCGGGGTCGAGTTTCGTCGTCGCTTTCAATGGCGATCTGCTGCAAAGTGCTGCTGGCGGCCAAGTCGAAAGTGTTCGAGTGGATCCAAAGGTGGATCGAAGATCTGAAGAACCTGAAAGCAGAGGGGACAGAGTCTGGGTCACTAGCCAGTGACCAGGAAGGCGATGAGCAGATGCCCACCGATGTCGAGTGCTTCAGGTAGGTTGACGGTCGTCTTGACTCTTCAGCCACGAGGTCCAGGAGGCGTCGACGACAACCAGGAGCTGGATTCGAACTGTCCCACGAAGTCTGTCGATTGCAGGGGTGTTGGCGACCGGATTGGACCCAACAAGCCTTGGCAACGGCAAGTCTTGTGGAAATAGAAGAAGGACGATGTTGCAGACCAGCAAGGTCTGGGGGACTCACCCAGCGAGGATAAGTCCGGGCACACCTGGAGCAACCAGGGAGCCCAAGCAGAAAAGGATTGGCCTTCGGGAGGGCCTACTAGCCAACGGACTAGCGACCGCGAAGGAGCCTCGAGACGATGCACGTGGAGCTGGCTCACAGGACACTCGTGGAGTGGAGGCCAGTGATCTTCGGTGCAGGTGGTGCTGGAGGCTGGGGCTACTCGGAGCCCAAAGCATGACTTCGTGGGAGACCCAGAAGAGGATGCACTTTATTTAAGAGTTTTATAAAGCGCCGGAATCACTCCCGAAGGAGTATCTCTGCGCTAAGCGAACCTACGGGCAGGTGAAGACAGACTAAAATAGGGAGGCTTTAAGCAGTTTCCTGAAACGTAGATAGTCCGGGCATTGTCTGAGTTGTAGGGGAGCTCATTCCAGTATGATGGGGCGAGGAGGGAAAACGTTTTCCCACCAAGTCTAGCTTTCCTAACCCTTGGAACCTGTAAAAGAAGTTTACAGCTGGATCTCATTGTCCTGTGCGGAGAATAGGGCTTCAGTTTGCACGAGATGTAAGAGGGACCCTTGTTATGGATGGCTCTATAGACTATGCAGCCAGTCTTAAATTTTATCCGCTTACGGACTGGTAGCCAATGAAGTCTGCACTTTCAAATGCGTTCGGTGTCCAGGGGTCACGGTTCCACGTTACCCACGAAAGCTACGGGCCTCAGCTTTGCTGGGGACTCAGGGCAGCCTCAGGGAAGTCTGGAAATCCACTTCTGGTGATGCAAAGACTTCGGCGTCCGACGGGAGCTTCAGCGATGCAGACCGGACAATTGCTTCTTTGGTGCCTGCCAAGCAGGGGAGTCACTCCTTGACCCCAAGGGAGATTCTTCAGTCCTCTAATCTTAAAGTAGAGCGTCGAAGGTCCAGGATTCTGTGTCAGAGTTTCATCCAGGTAAATCTAAAGTCCTAAGGACTGGGTTCCCCTACTTATACTAAGGTAGGAGGTTGGACATACTCTGTGGCCCCACCTATGGGAGGGCCAGGGCAGAGGGGTGGTTACACCCCTTTCCCTTTGTCCAGTTTCGCGCCAGAGCAGGGGCTGGAAGCCCCTGAGCCGGTTTGAACTGGGGTATGCACAGGGACACCAAATGTGCCCCCAGTGCAGGACTTCAAAGCACCAGAGAGTGCTCCCGCCCAGCCCCAATACACACTATCCTGTCTGGGGAGGTGGTCACACCTCCCTGGGACAGGAAACCTATTGTCCAGGCCTCCCCTGCCGGAGTTTCGGTCAGCAGCAGGAGGCCAGACTTGTGTCTGTGGCAGCAGCATCCATTTTGTGATGCCAGGGCTCTGGAAAGTCAGTACCGGGCATACCGGTGTGTACATGCCGTTCCCTCTAGAAGGGTGGAATGCTACCCCCGCCGCCAGAACTGGCGGGGGGTAGTATTCCAAGATGTTTGACACCAAACACGACATGTTTCCGTGCATCCATCCCAAAGTTAGCATTGAGCGCGAGGTTATAATGCGCTTAAGAGTATATGGTCAGGCTGCACTACAAACAGCATCAGAGAAGGGTCTCCGAATGCTGCAGAGGGGCCCTGCTCATGCAGGGGCACCCTCTCACATAGGAACCACGCACTCTGCCTTCAGGATTGATAAGGCCTGCCATAGGAGTGACTTATAGGTTTATATGTGTGTATGTATGTAGTGATATAGGTAGCCTATATCACAGTAAGGGGTGCATGCACCACCTACCCAGGCTGCAGTAGCAGACCTGTGGTGTCAGTTTGGATGGCCTTCCAGGGGTGGCACAATACATGCTGCAGCCCCTGGTAGGCCTCTGAGGTACCTATGCCCTGGGTACATAGTATACCATATACTAGGGACTTATAAGGGCACTCCAGATTCCAATCAGAGATGTGCCTAAGGCACATGGAAACCATTTTAGAGAGGAAGCAGCTAGGCTGGGGTTCTGATTAGCAGGGCCCCAGCCAGACTAAGGTCGAAAAACAGTGAAGCATCAGCAAAAAGTGGGGGTACCCATGTGAAGCAGATCCTACTCTCCTCCATAGACCTTCTGGGCACACTCACAATTCTTCCTGGGGAGACAAAGGGGAGGTCATTCTGATCCTCCTCCTCGTCCACAGGAGGAATTGGGTTCTCCAGGTCAAGGTCATTTTCACCTTCCTGGCCAGTTTCAGAGGGGGGGGCCTGGGTTTCTTCACCCCTGACCCCTTCCTCATCTTCTGCCCCACCCTCTCTGCCTACCCCTTCAGACCCTAGGGGCCTGCTGAGATCATCAGCCAGTAACACCTCTCTGAGGTGTTGGGTGCTGGCACTTTTGCCTGCCTTCAGCTTCCTAGTATTGCATAATGCTCTCATTTCCAAGAATGGGAGTTTATCATACTTGGAGGGAAGAAGCCCACTGGCTTCTGGCAAGGACTCACTGGGTCCTGGCTTTGAAGACATTACTAGTGAGGTGTGGTGTATGCACTACCTACTCTAGTGTGGCCTACTAAACTCTCTTGAGTTGTAGAAAGGGTGTGCTATCCCTTAACACACAACTCTAAGTTCAGTAGAACTTACTGTATACTAAGCTTGATTTATATGTACCTTAGGTACCCTTAGTGGTTTTCAGTTGATCAATTCATTTGAGATTATCTGGTAAAACAATAGCAAGCTGGAATCCCACCGCTGCCACCAATGTGAGAAGTTGGCCTGGTATATGCTGTCCACTAATTATAGTGGGCACCTTGCACCAGTCCAAACAACCCCTTATTGGAGATAGGTTAAAGACAACCTTTATTGAAAGCTATCCTAGTGGTAGCTATGGAGAGCAGCCTTCAGGCTAAGTCTTGAAGGAATGTAAAGCAGCTTGTTTTACCAGTCTATAATCTCTTGAGTGACCAAATGAAAGAGGACCACACCAGGTATATATTCAAAATATATGTATTTATTGCTAAACACACCCTCTAGTCTCTTTATGAGGCTAGAGTTCGAAGTACATAAGTTATAAGTTAGTTATCTACAGTAATAGCACAAATACACGTTTGAGCCCTAGGGGCGTACCAAACCATATACCAATAAAGTGGTATAAGAACCACGACTGAGCTAGACACAGGGCCTAGAGCCTGTAGAAGTGCTTGGACCACAAGGAACCACCCAAGGTAGTGACACAGGGGACCCACGGGGGACGCGTGCAGTGTGAGAACACAGCCGCGAATCGCCGTTGACTTCTATGGGGAAAGTCGCGGTTGGAATTTTAAAGAAAAGAGACACTTAGAGGAGGACTTGGAGCAAACCCTTTTAGAACTAGGCTGTTCTAGTGTCAATACCCCCGGGAGCACCGGAGTACTCGAGTTACCTCACCCAGGGGAGCCGGGTGCATAGGTGTCTTTCAGGGTCGGGTTTCGTCGTCGTTTTCAATGGCGATCTGCTGCAAAGTGCTGCTGGCGGCCAAGTCGAAAGTGTTCGGGTGGATCCAAAGGTGGATCGAAGATCTGAAGAACCTGAAAGCAGAGGGGACAGAGTCTGGGTCACTAGCCAGTGACCAGGAAGGCGATGAGCAGATGCCCACCGATGTCGAGTGCTTCAGGTAGGTTGACAGTCATCTTGACTCTTCAGCCACGAGGTCCAGGAGGCGTCGACGATGACCAGGAGCTGGATTCGAGCTGTCCCACGACGTCTGTCGATTGCAGGGGTGTCGGCGACCGGATTGGGCCCAACAAGCCTTGGCAACGGCAAGTCTCGTGGAAATGGAAGAAGGACAATGGTGCAGACCAGCAAGGTCTGTGGGACTCACCCAGCAAGGGTAAGTCAGGGCACACCTGGAGCAACCAGGGAGCCCAAGCAGAAAAAGATTGGCCTTCGGGAGGGCCTACTAGCCAACGGACTAGCGACCGCGAAGGAGCCTCAAGTGGACGCACTTGGAGCTGGCTCACAGGACACTCGTGGAGTGGAGGCCAGTGATTTTCGGTGCAGTCGGTGCTGGAGGCTGGGGCTACTCGGAGCCCAAAGCACAACTTTGTGTGAGACCCAGAAGAGGATGCACTTGCAAATGCGATTGGTGTCCAGGGGTCACGGTTCCACGTTACCCACGACAGCTACGGGCCTCAGCTTTGCTGGGGACTCAGGGCAGCCTCGGGAAGTCTGGAAATCCACCCCTGGTGATGCAAAGACTTCGGCGTCCGGCGGGAGCTTCAGCGATGCAGACCGGACAATTGCTTCTTTGGTGCCTGCCAAGCAGGGGAGTCACTCCTTGACCTCAAGGGAGATTCTTCAGTACTCTAATCTTGAAGTAGAGCGTCGAAGGTCCAGGATTCTGTGTCAGAGTTTCGTCCAGGTAAATCTAAAGTCCTAAGGACTGGGGTCCCATACTTATACTAAGATAGGGGTTGGACATACTCTGGGGACCCACCTATGGGAGGGTCAGGGCAGAGGGGTGGTTACACCCCTTTCCCTTTGTCCAGTTTCGCGCCAGAGCAGGGGCTGGAAGCCCCTGAGCCGGTTTGAACTGGGGTATGCACAGGGACACCAAATGTGCCCCCAGTGCAGGACTTCAAAGCACCAGAGAGTGCTCCCGCCCAGCCCCAATACACACTATCCTGTCTGGGGAGGTGGTCACACCTCCCTGGGACAGGAAACCCATTGTCCAGGCCTCCCCTGCCGGAGTTTCGGTCAGCAGCAGGAGGCCAGACTCGTGTCTGTGGCAGCGGCATCCATTTTGTGATGCCAGGGCTCTGGAAAGTCAGTACCGGGTATACCGGTGTGTACATGTCTCTCCCTCTAGAAGGGTGGAATGCTACCCCGCCGCCAGAACTGGTGGGGGGTAGTATTCCAAGATGTTTGACACCAAACACGACATGTTTCCGTGCAGCCATCCCAAAGTTAGCATTTAACGCGAGGTTATAATGCGCTTAAGAGTATATGGTCAGGCTGCACTACAAACAGCATCAGAGAAGGGTCTCCGAACGCTGCAGAGGGGCCCAGCTCATGCAGGGGCACCCTCTCACATAGGAACCACGCACTCTGCCTTCAGGATTGATAAGGCCTGCCATAGGAGTGACTTATAGGTTTATATGTGTGTATGTATGTAGTGATATAGGTAGCCTATATCACAGTAAGGGGTGCATGCACCACCTTACCCAGGCTGCAGTAGCAGACCTGTGGTGTCCTTTTGGCTGGCCTTCCAGGGGTGGCACAATACATGCTTCAGCCCCTGGCAGGCCTCTGAGGTACCTATGCCCTGGGTACATAGTATACCATATACTAGGGACTTATAAGGGCACTCAGATTCCAATCAGAGATGTGCCTAAGGCACATGGAAACCATTTTAGAGAGGAAGCAGCTAGGCTGGGGTTCTGATTAGCAGGGCCCCAGCCAGACTAAAGTCGAAAAACAGTGAAGCATCAGCAAAAAGTGGGGGTACCCATGTGAAGCAGATCCTACTCTCCTACATGATGTTCTTGTGCTTTTTCCCGCATTACGCGTGGGTATTGCTGGCCTCTTGCTGGTTATCACTGTTTTCTTATCGCGTTTGGGCCCATCGCGTCTTTTTGCGTGTTGGGGTTTGTGTTTTTATCGCCGTTGCGGTGGTTGTATCGCGGACATTGGCCCTGGTTTCGGGAGGCTATTGCATGGTACCGCCGTGTTGTGAATTCCACGTTAGCACAGGGTTATTTTCCCGCGATAGACTGCGATGTGTAAAGTTGCGTTAACATTTTCTGGAGCTGTTTAGTGCACGTTCTTGTGAATATCCCCCCATGTGTAGTGGCCCTGGCCTTAGTGTTGTGTTGTAGTTAGGTTGGGAAAGGCCGTAGACAACCCAACCAGAGTTTGGTACAGTCATCAGATGATTAGTGTAACATTGCCTCATTTGAGTGTGCTTGGGCATCAAGGGAGGCCACACATTTGTGGTCTTGTTGAGTTCTACTTGGACATGCTAGGTGTATACAACTTCTTGATCTGCTACACAGATAACCTCTGTCTTGCATGTCCACTCAAGTCTCCTCATCTATTGCATGAATTAATCCAGGTCAAAACCCATCTCAAGCTAAGACATTGGTAAGCCATCGCCTGGAAAGTGCGGTCCCTGGGAATCTATCACCGGCTCAGCCTCCACTGCAGGAAGAGGTGGGAGGACCTGAGACGCTGCACCAGGACCATCGCGGAAGTCCAGCTAGGAAAGTCCTCCCCAGGTCGTAGGGGTGCGCGCCGGACCCTAAGTTCCCCTAATGACCCGCATCCTGGCAGTGGCATCCTGGCCTTGATGGGCAGTTGAGAGCCCAACAGCAGCTAGGAGGGGGTGAGTATCGTGCCGAGTCTGACATTGTGCATTACCATTTTCCTCCTGTTTCAAGCAGCAGTTGCCCCATCAATGTTATAGGTGACTAATGTCCTAAGGATTGTTGGTGGTGTTGCATGTGTTGGTAGTGACGTTGGTGAATGATGTTTGGGCAAGACTTAGGTCTTGTGGTCCTGATCAAGAGCTGAGTGAAGTCACACGTCCATCTTCAGAGTTGTACAGACACATGGCTGAGTAATGTGACATTTGATGTTGTGTGTGGCAGCTGTCCCACACAGACCACGTGTCTTCTTTGTGTCAGGAGTTATGTTCCCACACAGACCACGTGTCTTCTTTGTGTCAGGAGTTATGTTCCCACACAGACCACGTGTCTTCTTTGTGTCAGGAGTTATGGTCCCACACACACCACGTGTCTTCTTTGTGTCAGGAGTTATGGTCTCAAAATACTGTGTATCTTGTCCTGGGGATCTGTTACATGTGACATGGCATACATTGCACACAGGATGCAGTGAATGAGCCATACTTGGTCTTGGTAAGTGGGGTATGTACAGCATTGTGAGATGAGAAACAACACTGGTTCCATCTGTAGTCTGTCAGTTCGACTTTATTTCGGTTCTTTAAACTATAAAAGCATGCACAAGCATTACAGATGAAAGATTAATGACATTTGCAAAATAGGATTTTGTTTTATTAAAATAGATGAAATCATAAAACCATTTTTACAAAAAATAAAAATTCTAATAAAACAGATAAAAACACTTTGTTCCCAAACACAATCCATTTGTACTAAACACATCATTGATCATAGAACAGGGGCTTCATTTAAAAAAGATTAAATATTGCTACTGACACATCCCAATAAAAATACTGGAGCTACAGAAACCAAAGACATCATCCCGGGAGCATCGAGGGACATATAAGAGAGCACTAGCCCATAATAAAAGTTCAGACCTTTTTTATTGACTTTCAGTTGTTGTTCAGACTAACCCTGGTGTCAGACTTCTGTCCCAATAAATTGGAATTCCAAAGGGAAGAACCTCCCATTTTGAGCTGCAGGGCGCTATGATCACTATCCGTGCGAGGGAGTACTTCAAAATCAACTGCTAGATGCCATGGCTCAAGGTCCCTTAGGACATAATCAATTCTACTACAACTGGGACCATGTGAGAATGTGTGAGCACAGTTTAAATCAGACGGAAACCTCCTATTGCATGCACAAATACCCTGATTTAATGTTGGTGTAAACAATTGCTTTGCTGCCACTGGCCAAGAGGAAAGGGAGTTAATCTCAAGTGGAGGAATACCTCTGGCCTCGTCCTCCAAGCTGAAAACGGATGACAAGCCACCCAGTGGCTCGAAGGTGACATTGAAGTCACCTGCGATTACCAGCGGACATCTCTCATAGACAACAGACATGCCAGTTGGCGTAGCGTGGGAGATTCCCTATTATGGGGAGATGAGCAATTATAAACATTATAGAGGTCAACCTTGGATCCGTTACGGCTTCTCAAAGAAAGACCCTGAATATCATAACTATGGGTTACCAGTTCTTTAACAGTTAGGTTCAAGGAATTCTTCACCCACACAATGAGTCCGCTAGAAGGGCGTCCAGCTTTGGAAGGAATAGCTTCTATGCTATAGCTGCAGTACCCTGATCTGAAATTGTTTTCCAATGCCCATGTTTCCTGCATTATAACTAAGTCATGGGTGTCAATGAATTACCCACACTCAGGATGCATGGTTTCCCCCTTGTTGCCAGCGATATTCCATGACAACAGTAGTCTTGTCCTTTCTTTGGCTAGTGGTACTACGATGGACTTATTGGGAATGTCCAACTACACCAGTCCTACTATGGGGGATCGCAGGTGAAAGATTGAACATGGGCATCAAGGGAGAACATACATTTGAACATACATACATACATACATTTCACTGTGGATGCAACTCAATGGCAGTCCCAATAGAGGGAGATTGAACCAAAGAAGAATCCGTCGCCACAGAATTAAAATATATTGGAATAGGGATATTCTCTCTAAGTTTCTCCTCCCCTTGGCCCTGTTTAATCCTTGGGGTGACTCTGAGAATGCAGACGCCACATAGGAAACGGGGGCATCACAGGGACTCTTATAGCGCCAGTCAATTCTCTCTAGTTTGGAAAGTGTCTGAAACCTATTTCTGACTTGGCTCCATCTGTATTTATGCCTACTTGATGGCATATGTATGTTTTTTGTGATATCATGGGCACAAGGACATGACCCATGATGTAATAATAATAATAATACAGACACTTGTAAAGCGCGACAGCTACCTCAAACAGAGGTGTCCCGGCGCTAAGCGAAAAGTAGTGCAGCGTTAGACCGCTCAGGGCACAGCTTCGGGCCCTCAGTCTGCCCTAAAAAGCCAGGTTTTCACCATTTTCCTGAAGAGGGACTCTGTTTCTATAATGCGGAAATTGCTCGGCAGGGAGTTCCACAGCTTTGCAGCACCGAGTGAAAAAGATCTGCCACCCATACGTGCCTTTTTAAAACGGGGGATACACAGTAGATTTTGGGAGTTGGACCTCAAGGTTCTTGACTGTTTGTATCCACGTAGTCTGTGTTTCAGGTAGATGGGGCAGTTACCATGCATAGCACGGAACGCCAGCGCCAGGGCCTTGAATTTGATTCTTTTCCTCACTGGAAGCCAGTGCAGTGCTTTTAAATGCGGAGAGACATGCTCGCGGAACGGCACTCGCCTAATTAGTCTCGCAGCCGCATTTTGCACTATCTGCAGGCGCTTGATCAGATACTCAGGCTGACCCAAATAAAGGCCATTATCATAGTCCAGCCTGGAAGTCACCACAGCATGTACTATATTTTTCCGACACTCCTCTGGAAGTAGAAACAAGAATTTCTTCAGATTCCTCAGTTGACAGAAACAGGTGGCAGTCACCTGACGTATCTGAGCCGAGAAGAAAAGGACGGCCTCCCACTTTACACCCAGATTTTTTATACAATCTGCCGGTGAGGGAGGGGGACCCATTTCAGTAGGCCACCAGAGATCCGAAGCTGGGGGTGGCTCTTTCCCGAAAAACAACACCTCTGTCTTTCCTGCATTGAGCCTGAGTTTGTTGTTGTTCATCCACAACGCTATGTCTTTCAAGCAACCCTTGAAGCTCTCAAAGGCAACCTCGGTCTGCTCTTTAAAAGTAAAAACCAATTGTGTATCATCTGCGTAGGAGATCGCTTTTATCCCCCAATTGGCTATCAGGGTGAACAGAGGAGCCAGGTACACATTAAACAGAAGAGGGCTGAGTGCTGACCCCTGAGGGACTCCACACCAGAGCTGTTTTGGCTTGGATAGAAAAGGTTGAAGCGCAACCCTCTGAGTGCGATTCTCCAAATAGGATTTCAACCATGCCAGGGCCGAACCTCCAATACCAATATCCAGCAGTCTCTCTGACAGCAAGGTATGATCAACGGTATCGAATGCGGCCGACAGATCCAGGAGCACCAGCATCGCGGAGGCCCCTGAATCTGCAGCCTGTCTGACTAGTTCCGCCACCTCCAGGAGGGCTGTCTCAGTACTAAATCCCGACCTGAAACCAGATTGGGTATCATGCAGGATGCCCTCCTTTTCAATAAAACTAGACAGTTGCCTCTGCACCAATTTTTCCAACATCTTAGCCGGGGTGTAAGGGTCATGTAAGGGTCTACATAGGTTTAGGTGAGGGTCCTCCACGTTTGTATGTGTCGGCCAACGTGAAAAGGTAAATGTTCGTTCATGCTGGGAATGCAGGTGATGTGTACACACAGGCTGGGGTGTGTAGGCATGGGAGGGTTTGTTAGACATATGTAGAGACATTGGTCTATCTTATTAGTCATGTCCTAATGTTGAGGCTATGTATATGATGGTATGTCAATTTACAGTTTTGTCTCATAAACTGTTCCTTGCTAGCATTGATGTGGGAGTGTGGAGTCATGTGGACTAGACATGTCCACAGCTGAATGTGATTTCACTGACTGATGACATGCCTCAGGGAGTGTCATGCTGATTTGGTGTGGTCATATGTGGGAGTTTGAACACTGTGATACCATGGTATGTGTGTGTGCATAACATTTTGGGTAGTGTCATGTTCCTTCCCTTTTGGACACAGGTGACAGCTCATTGTCATGGATTGGAGCTTAGCTGGACCACTTTAGCATTCAATTACTCTATGGAGTTGTAAACGTGCAGCCTGAGAATGGTGTTGCCACCAGGCCCAATGTGGAGTGTGTGTGTCCCTAGCCACCGGTGGCCCAGTGTGGAGTGTGTGTGTCCCTAGCCACAGGTGGCCCAGTGTGGAGTGCATGTGTCCCTAGCCATAGGTGGGCCAGTGTGGAGTGCGGGTGTCCCTAGCCATAGGTGGCCCAGTGTGGAGTGCCTGTGTCCCTAGCCATAGGTGGGCCAGTGTGGAGTGCGTGTGTCCCTAGCCATAGGTGGCCCAGTGTGGAGTGCGTGTGTCCCTAGCCATAGGTGGCCCAGTGTGGAGTGCGTGTGTCTCTAGCCACAGGTGGCCCAGTGTGGAGTGCGTGTGTCCCTAGCCACAGGTGGCCCAGTGTGGAGTGCGTGTGTCCCTAGCCACAGGTGGCCCAGTGTGGAGTGCGGGTGTCTCTAGCCACAGGTAGCCCAGTGAGGAGTGCGTGTGTTCCTAGCCATAGGTGGCCCAGTGTGGAGTGCGTGTGTCCCTAGCCATAGGTGGCCCAGTGTGGAGTGCGTGTGTCTCTAGCCATAGGTGGCCCAGTGTGGAGTGCGTGTGTCCCTAGCCATAGGTGGCCCAGTGTGGAGTGCGTGTGTCCCTAACCATAGGTGGCCCAGTGTGGAGTGCGTGTGTCCCTAGCCATAGGTGGCCCAGTGTGGAGTGTGTGTGTCCCTAGCCATAGGTGGCCCAGTGTGGAGTGCGTGTGTCCCTAGCCACAGGAGGCCCAGTGTGGAGTGCGTGTGTCCCTAGCCATAGGTGGCCCAGTGTGGAGTGCGTGTGTCCATAGCCATAGGTGGCAAAGTGTGGAGTGCGTGTGTCCCTAGCGTAGGTGGCCCAGTGTGGAGTGCATGTGTCCCTAGCCGTAGGTGGCCCAGTGTGGAGTGCGTGTGTCCCTAGCCGTAGGTGGCCCAGTGTGGAGTGCATGTGTCCCTAGCCATAGGTGGCCCAGTGTGGAGTGCGTGTGTCCCTAGACATAGGTGGGCCAGTGTGGAGTGCGTGTGTCCCTAGCCGTAGGTGGCCCAGTGTGGAGTGCCTGTGTCCCTAGCCACAGGTGGCTCAGTGTGGAGTGCGTTTGTCCCTAGCCATAGGTGGCCCAGTGTGGAATGCGTGTGTCCCTAGCCATAGGTGGCCAGTGTGGAGTGCGTTTGTCTCTAACCATAAGTGGCCCAGTGTGGAGTGTGTGTGTGTCCCTAGCCATAGGTGGGCCAGTGTGGAGTGCGTGTGTCTCTAGCCATAGGTGGCCCAGTGTGGAGTGCGTGTGTCCCTAGCCATAGGTGGCCCAGTGTGGAGTGCGTGTGTCCCTAACCATAGGTGGCCCAGTGTGGAGTGCGTGTGTCCCTAGCCATAGGTGGCCCAGTGTGGAGTGTGTGTGTCCCTAGACATAGGTGGGCCAGTGTGGAGTGCGTGTGTCCCTAGCCGTAGGTGGCCCAGTGTGTAGTGCGTGTGTCCCTAGCCATAGGTGGCCCAGTGTGGAGTGCGTGTATCCCTAGCCACAGGTGGCCCAGTGTGGAGTGCGGGTGTCTCTAGCCACAGGTGGCCCAGTGTGGAGTGCGTTTGTCCCTAGCCACAGGTGGCCTAGTGTGGAGCGCATGTGTCCCTAGCCACAGGTGGCCCAGTGTGGAGTGCGTGTGTCCCTAGCCGTAGGTGGCCCAGTGTGGAGTGCGTGTGTCCCTAGCCACAGGTGGCCCAGTGTGGAGTGCGTGTGTTCCTAGCCATAGGTGGCCCAGTGTGGAGTGCGTGTGTCCCTAGCCGTAGGTGGCCCAGTGTGGAGTGCAGGGGTCCCTAGCCATAGGTGGCCCAGTGTGGAGTGCGGGTGTCTCTAGCCACAGGTGGCCCAGTGAGGAGTGCGTGTGTTCCTAACCATAGGTGGCCCAGTGTGGAGTGCGTGTGTCCCTAGCCATAGGTGGCCCAGTGTGGAGTGCGTGAGTCTCTAGCCATAGGTGGCCCAGTGTGGAGTGCGTGTGTCCCTAGCCATAGGTGGCCCAGTGTGGAGTGCGTGTGTCCCTAGCCATAGGTGGCCCAGTGTGGAGTGCGTGTGTCCCTAGCCATAGGTGGCCCAGTGTGGAGTGCGTGTATCCCTAGCCACAGGTGGCCCAGTGTGGAGTGCGGGTGTCTCTAGCCACAGGTGGCCCAGTGTGGATTGCGTTTGTCCCTAGCCACAGGTGGCCTAGTGTGGAGCGCATGTGTCCCTAGCCACAGGTGGCCCAGTGTGGAGTGCGTGTGTCCCTAGCCGTAGGTGGCCCAGTGTGGAGTGCGTGTGTCCCTAGCCACAGGTGGCCCAGTGTGGAGTGCGTGTGTTCCTAGCCATAGGTGGCCCAGTGTGGAGTGCGTGTGTCCCTAGCCGTAGGTGGCCCAGTGTGGAGTGCAGGGGTCCCTAGCCATAGGTGGCCCAGTGTGGAGTGCGGGTGTCTCTAGCCACAGGTGGCCCAGTGAGGAGTGCGTGTGTTCCTAACCATAGGTGGCCCAGTGTGGAGTGCGTGTGTCCCTAGCCATAGGTGGCCCAGTGTGGAGTGCGTGAGTCTCTAGCCATAGGTGGCCCAGTGTGGAGTGCGTGTGTCCCTAGCCATAGGTGGCCCAGTGTGGAGTGTGTGTGTCCCTAGCCATAGGTGGCCCAGTGTGGAGTGCGTGTGTCCCTAGCCACAGGTGGCCCAGTGTGGAGTGCATGTGTCCCTAGCCATAGGTGGCCCAGTGTGGAGTGCGTGTGTCCCTAGCCATAGGTGGCCCAGTGTGGAGTGCGTGTGTCCCTAGCCACAGGTGGCCCAGTGTGGAGTGCGTGTGTCCCTGGCCACAGGTGGCCCAGTGTGGAGTGCGTGTGTCCATAGCCATAGGTGGCAAAGTGTGGAGTGCGTGTGTCCCTAGCCGTAGGTGGCCCAGTGTGGAGTGCATGTGTCCCTAGCCGTAGGTGGCCCAGTGTGGAGTGCGTGTGTCCCTAGCCGTAGGTGGCCCAGTGTGGAGTGCATGTGTCCCTAGCCATAGGTGGCCCAGTGTGGAGTGCGTGTGTCCCTAGACATAGGTGGGCAAGTGTGGAGTGCGTGTGTCCCTAGCCGTAGGTGGCCCAGTGTGGAGTGCCTGTGTCCCTAGCCACAGGTGGCTCAGTGTGGAGTGCGTTTGTCCCTAGCCATAGGTGGCCCAGTGTGGAATGCGTGTGTCCCTAGCCATAGGTGGCCAGTGTAGAGTGCGTTTGTCTCTAGCCATAAGTGGCCCAGTGTGGAGTATGTGTGTGTCCCTAGCCATAGGTGGGCCAGTGTGGAGTGCGTGTGTCCCTAGCCATAGGTGGCCCAGTGTGGAGTGTGTGTGTCCCTAGACATAGGTGGGCCAGTGTGGAGTGCGTGTGTCCCTAGCCGTAGGTGGCCCAGTGTGTAGTGCGTGTGTCCCTAGCCGTAGGTGGCCCAGTGTGGAGTGCGTGTGTCCCTAGCCATAGGTGGCCCAGTGTGGAGTATGTGTGTCCCTAGCCGTAGGTGGCCCAGTGTGGAGTGCGTGTGTCCCTAGCCACAGGTGGCCCAGTGTGGAGTGCATGTGTCCCTAGCCATAGGTGGCGCAGTGTGGAGTGCGTGTGTCTCTAGCCACAGGTGGCCCAGTGTGGAGTGCGTGTGTCCCTAGCCATAGGTGGCCCAGTGTGGAGTGCGTGTGTCCCTAGCCATAGGTGGCCCAGTGTGGAGTGCGTGTGTCCCTAGCCACAGGTGGCCCAGTGTGGAGTGCGTGTGTCCCTAGCCATAGGTAGCCCAGTGTGGAGTGCGTGTGTCCCTAGCCACAGGTGGCCCAGTGTGGAGTGCATGTGTCCCTAGCCATAGGTAGCCCAGTGTGGAGTGCGTGTGTCCCTAGCCGTAGGTGGCCCAGTGTGGAGTGCGTGTGTCCCTAGCCACAGGTGGCCCAGTGTGGAGTGCGGGTGTCTCTAGCCACAGGTGGCCCAGTGTGGAGTGCGTTTGTCCCTAGCCACAGGTGGCCTAGTGTGGAGCGCATGTGTCCCTAGCCACAGGTGGCCCAGTGTGGAGTGCGTGTGTCCCTAGCCATAGGTGGCCCAGTGTGGAGTGCGTGTGTCCCTAGCCACAGGTGGCCCAGTGTGGAGTGCGTGTGTCCCTAGCCGTAGGTGGCCCAGTGTGGAGTGCAGGTGTCCCTAGCCATAGGTGGCCCAGTGTGGAGTGCGGGTGTCTCTAGCCACAGGTGGCCCAGTGAGGAGTGCGTGTGTTCCTAACCATAGGTGGCCCAGTGTGGAGTGCGTGTGTCCCTAGCCATAGGTGGCCCAGTGTGGAGTGCGTGTGTCTCTAGCCATAGGTGGCCCAGTGTGGAGTGCGTGTGTCCCTAGCCATAGGTGGCCCAGTGTGGAGTGCGTGTGTCCCTAGCCATAGGTGGCCCAGTGTGGAGTGCGTGTGTCCCTAGCCACAGGTGGCCCAGTGTGGAGTGCGTGTGTCTCTAACCACAGGTGGGGTCTGGTACCGTGGATGTACCATGGATGTCTGTGCATTTGCTGACAGTAGACTCAGACCACCTTCTCTCCATTGACGTTATACGGGACCTTGTTGGTAGAGTGATTGTGCCCATTTGATGATGTTATTGTTGAGATCTGTTTTTACATTGAGTTAACACCGATGTCTTACACCTATTTCCACTGTCTTTTCAGCATCAACAGAGACAAGCAGGAGAGACAGTGTGGACAACGTTAGGGATGCAGGTGGCCACAGTGGCTCTGGTCAGGAGACTGGCACCGACGGAGTCAGTGGCCCGGAGGGTGAGGAGCCTATAGTGGCAGCTCTGTGGTGGTGGCAGATCCACAAGGACCTGTATCCACAACAACTTTGTCCGCCACCTCCCATTCCATCGCCACCCTCCCTATTGCTCCCCACCAAGTTGTCCGGCTCTGCTCCCGTAAGAAGCGGGATGTCTCCTTCGGTCCAGGCACCTTATGCCCTACCCCGTGGTCCCAGCTGCCTTGAGTGAGGAGACTATTGACTTCCTGACACCGATCTCTGTTGGGCAGGATGCACTGCTGAATGCCATCCAGGGGCAGTCAAGCCAGATGGCGCAGACACTTGAGTTCCTGAAAGGCATTCTCAGTAGTATGTCTACCCTACAGAGGTCGTTGCAGGCTCTGGCCCTCTCATTAATGGCAGCCTTCCCCCAGCCCAGTCTTCCAGCCTACCTTCTGCCTCTTTCCCATCCCAAATCCTTTTACCTATACCTGTCCCAAGCAAATGCAAACACACACCCCAACAACAGCCACATGCAGCACACCCACCCCCAAACGCAGCAAAAACCCAAACATGCACCCACCGAACAGACAGTCATCAGCACCACCACACACACACACCCACAGACCTCGCACCAACAAACACAGCCCATACACACCAGACATCAGACACCAGCACCAACAACAGGGACACTCATTGCACAGACAGACACTCACTCTACCTCTAAAAGCCCACCCCTTGTCATCCCACCTCCCAAGGCTAACTATTGAAAACCCTCAGTTTCCCTTGGACTTTCCTCTACCACAACCACTGCCCCCACTTCCATAGTCGACCCAACCCATCCCAACACCGACCCCGGCCATCCCTGGTTACATCTTTGATGTGCCTGGCCTGCCCACTGGATGCCCCTTCCTGGGGAGGTTTCCCTGGCAGTGTCATATTAGGCAAGTGGAGTGCTACGGCATTGTGCTGGGCCACATTGGACATTAAAACTGTTTAATAATTGATGATACCTTAGTCCTGCCCTTCCATTTCATGCTATTCGCTGTTATGGCTTCTACTTCAGTTGTGTAACTTTGTGCCAGATTGGTGGTCCTTTGGAAGTGGTGAGTGTGATCTGACCCATGCACCTGTTCTGGAGTTTTAGTGAACGAGGGGACATGTTCATATGTGGGATGAAAATCAACTGGGGGCGACATTGCATTGTGTGGTTTTCCATTAGGTAAGTATTTTAACTTGGCCACAGTCAACCACATTTAGCTTGCCCTTCTCCCTATTATGTAGGTTGGGTATGTGTTAGGTGTGTTGAAGTTATACATTTGTGTATCCACACATGGAGGGTGTCAGCTTATCATTCCTTTGTGTATTTCTGCATGGCCATGTGCCCATTTTGCAGTGTATACATTCCAGCTACTTCCTCTAGATGTGTGCCTGATGTTGTTGGTGCTGTGTTTGCCTTAATAAGTTGCACTTACCCATTGCCTACACATGCCTGGCACTTGGTTGTTCTATTGTTTGTCCCTGATACACTTCAGTTCCCAATGCCGTTGGAGTTTGTAGGCATGTGTAAAATGGAGAGTGGCCAACTGCCCTGGGCTTTCAGGGTTCCCCAGATGGAGGCATAGGTATCCTGCAGAGAGTGTTTCCATAGTGCCTTTAGGATGTTTTTCCCACTGATTCTATGTAATCCCATTGAGTGACATTGCCTTTTGTTGTGGAATATGTGAGAGAGTCAACTACCGAGTTGTAGCTAAGAAGGCGTGTTTGGCTTTGAAGACACATCCATACTGATGGTACTTTGACCTCACGATGGGAGCAGGGATGTGTGCATTGTAATAGTATCAAAGTTAAGCGTACGCCCACAACCTGGTTTGAATAGAGGCTATCTTTTAGATTTTGCTATGTTTTGGTGTGCAACGTTCTCCGATCTAGAGCGTAAGGTTAAGAATCAATGGTTGCGCACCCATATGTTGGCTGCGTCCCCCTGGGCACTATCTGGACCCTGCTAGGGGTTCTTTTGTTAAATAAGTTTCAAATCCACATATGAAATAAAGAGGATACTTTTTAGTTGGTTGATTGATTTGATTGATTGATTGGAAACTTATTTAACAAAAGAACCCCTAGCAGGGTCCAGATAGTGCCCAGGGGGACGCATCCAACATATGGGTGCGCAACCATTGATGCATTGTAATAGTGTCATATTCACTCTGCTTAGTCAGAGTTGGAATCCCAAGGCCTCTTGGTAGTTGTAGTCAATTCAATGTGAATTTATCAGGACTTCAGAAATGGTGAGCTGCACGACGAGTGAAGATAAGCAGTGAAATGCCAAACAAGGGAGAAAGGTCAAGTCTTATGTGTGACAGACATTGATAGGTGTGATGCTGTGGAGGAGGTACACAAATAAAATATCACCTTAAATAAAATGCTAACACATATCCTTTTGTGTACGGTGTACTCAGGGTTTGACTGGGATCAAATGTAGGTCCGGGCACCCTAAAAAAAAAGTGGCCCACATTTTCGGAATGCACCTTTTTGCAAAATAATGCTTTAGTGTTGTAAGTAGGAGGGGGGGTTCTCTAAAAGAGGCATGTTTTCTTAACTACTCTGAGATAACAAAAAATGCAAATGTTGCCAGGAATATTTGTGCACGGATTAGTTCACAATGGTGAGCCACACCTGAATATAAGTGAGGCCACTTCTGCTTGGGCCCCCTGCTCTATCTGCATACGTTAATGGGCAGGCCAGCGAGAGACTGGGAATGACATTTCCGCCCTGCTGGCAAAAGGGAGGTAATAGAGGCCCATCTGCTTCCAGAACGACCGTTCAGCCCCTCACTGGGCCTCTGGTGGCATCTGACCAGCATAGACACAGCACAAATTAACAACCACGATGGTCAAAAAAGTGGTCTACAGCTGTAACTCATTACCAGCCCATCGCCCATTGCCCGGGTGCCCACCGTACCAATCCGACCCTGGGTGTACTTGTGCAGTACCAATGTTTGGGCCTGGGAGGGCATCCTACAGCTTTGTTTAGGACGATTGTTTTGAAACAATACCAGTCAGGAGCACTGCATACGTGTGAAATCACTGGGGACCCCACATTTCTTGCCTGGTTAACGGCGAAGCATCGTTTTGCAGAGGAGTCAATGGCAACAAGTAGTTGTGTGACTTACTGCTGATTTCGTCCACAACAATGTATGTGTTGGATGTGATCAAGAAGGTATAGCAGTGGCAGGATGGACTTCATGTCAGCATAGGACAAGTGGAGGTGAGTAGAGGTGAGTTTCATCCTTATATCCCTCCCTTTCCACCGTCTCAACTGCTTTGGTTGGATCGCCACGCTTCCGCCGGCTGTGAGGCAACTTGTAATTGGGCAGGCAGTCTCCCTAGCGGTCCAAGCCTTACACCGCCTAATTGGACCACCCCTTGACTGCAGCACTCTAAAACCGCTGGCGGTGTCAGCGGAGAGGCAACGCGGCGGCTGTGGTACTCACACAGTTAAAACACCCAACTCGAGATAGGGCCGTCGGACCGGAGAGGTCACTGCGGTCACACCGCCACCGCTGGCACGGCTGTCCACGGACCACCAAAATCATAATCACATCTTAGATTCTAGTCATGAGCATTGCCAGGGCAGGGAGTGACCCTGAGCCCTCATCATGATGCTACCGCGCCCTTCTGGTTCGATCCATCAGACCCAGCCACTAGCAGCGGAACTAGTTTAATAAGTTTCAGACTCTGAATCTGTAGCTCAACGATGGTCATTAGTTACAGGCCAAGACTCTACTCCTGTGCAGGACCAGACAGTGCCAGGGCTGCGAAGCACCCCTGACCTCATTAGGATGCAACCATATATTGGAATATTTAAACACTGAATACTCCTTGTTCTGTTCCTAACTCCAGTTTATTCACAATAGTAGAGTCTCTATTCATCACTCTACAGCGCAGTACATAAATGGAATAACACAGAGCTCTACCCAACCTTGGACCAGCATATTCCAAAGCAGAATACATGGAAGGTTCTAGACACCGCTTTGTGGACATTATGGTCCTCATTTCTTTGCTTCTGTCCTCAAACATGCATTTAATACTTTCACTCCTCCAAGAGCCCCTTTGAACACTACCAGTTATGGACCAACTACCCTGAATAGTCTTTTCTTCCTAAAAAGTTCAAAAGGTGTTGCCCCAGTTGTAGCATGCAGTGTGAATCTGTAAACTTCCACCCTGTTACAAATCTCTTTTAAGAACAGTTTCCATATCATTGAAGGTCAACTGAACGCCATTGTCAGCCCAAAACACTTTTGGATTACTCTCCTTATGAGAACCTCCTCTGAAACGTGATCACAGAGGGCGCGATGACCTCATTCACAATATCCATTTCAAGCCCCTAGAATGCTTATCCCTTAACACAAAGAGATACATGGGAACCGCACTAAGTAGCAAAGGGCCCTGAATGTCCAAAGCCATTTGATCCCAGGGGACAGTGGGGATCTCTCTGCACACCAATGGGGGAATCCGTACCTTCTAAGTCTTATCACTCTGAGTACACTCTAAACACTCCCTCCCTTTGCGCCCAATCTGTAGACCCATACCAGGCCACCAATAACTGCTCCTTAACCTTATTTTTGTCTTTCACTTCCCTAAATGTCCTAGTTGTGCTTACTCAATAAGACGTGCCCTCAAGCTCTCAGGCAGCACTAATCGCAAACCTCTAAAAACAAAACTCTTCTGCGCTGACCATTACCCTTGATTGTGCTAATAATAGCCTTGCAGTGCCGCAGTTCACTTAAATATCCAAAAAGAGACCAAAAAAACCTTTCTCGCTAAAAATCTCCTGCAACGATTTGTAGTCTTACCTCAAATGATGGCCTGAAACACGGCCAAAGCCTCCTTCTCGGTGGTGGAATGTCTACGTCCACAACAATACAATGGGACAATCCTGTGGCAAAACTATGCAAACTGTGAGCATTCACCAGACACTACTTAACATCTTCAAAGTCCTCCTTGAATTCTCTACTAAGGGGCAGATTTACAAAAAAAGTGACTCAGTGCGTGCTGCAAGCCATTTTGCTGCGCCACGCTGCGCTAGTTTGGAAGCACAGGGATGCGACATATTTACAACAATGTGTTGCATCTCTGTGCTTCCCCCTGCGCTGGCGCAAAAACTGCTGCCATGCGCCGGCGCTGGCACCCTTGCACCATGGTGCTAGGATGCTTGTGTCGTGGGGAGATTGTTTACATGCAGGAAGAGACACCTTCCTGTATATAAACAATCAATTGAGGTGATTTCCTCTTCCAATGTGTGCTGTAGAATGCAGCACGCACTGAAAGAGGAAAAAACCGAGGAGAAATGAATACATTTCTCCTCATTGCGCCTCCCTACGCCTCCCTTGAGGAGGCGTAGCATTCAGACGCATTTCCAGATTTACGATTTCTCGTAAATCTGGAAATGTGTCAGGTTCCATGGGTGTTGCGTGGGAACACCCACAGCAACACCCATGGAACGCCCCTTTCACGCAAAGTGCTGCGTGTAAAGGGGCCGTATTTACAAGGACAGGAAAAGCCACGCAGGGTGGCTTTTCCTGTCCTTGTAAATATTGGGCACTAAAATGCGCCGCCGGTGTGTCATGAAAAGTGAGGCACCGGCAGCGCAAGGGGCTTGTAAATCCCCATATTCTGCACCCTTCCTCAGCAGGGCTCATATGGCACAAGTAAATTAGGTACAAACCGAGAACCAAGAAAGGTTTGTGCCTCTTCTTTCTTTGTGGGTCCAGGTATTTCCTGTGTGGCTTTAATTGATTCATCTTTGGGGCAGACCCCATCAGCAGAGATTACGTGACCTAGACAGTCCCATTCTTGATAGGCAAACTTGCATTTTTTCTTTTAATTTAAAGTCATTAACTCTCAAAACAGATTGTTCTTGTTTGTTTTATTTTATTTGTTTTTGGCAAAAACGTAAGAAGTCTGTTAAATGATAGGGTTCGGGTTCAGATCATACAGACGTTTACTCATCTGCTCTGGACAGGGAGGTCCTCTCAGGCAGGGCAGAGCAGACCAGAATGGATAGTAACTATATCGATGTGCCGCTGAGTAGCTCCTGATACTAAGGCCACCAGAAGTTGTTTGCTCAGAACTTCACAACCTGCATGTGATTAGCCACATTTGTACAGACATCTTCAGGTATGTCATATGTACTTGCTCCTGACTGTTTAATAGCAAGTTCCATGAATATAATGCTTTAGATAATCGTATTTTATAAATGTAACATTTCTCTTTGAATCATGTTCATGATGACGATCGATGCAACCTTGTCCATACCCACTGTACCTGTGGGCAATATGCCCTGTTCGTTGATGTAGGAATCTTCATGTCTCAATACGTCAATAAACAAATTATAATAAAAAATAAAAAATGAATCATTATTGTATTGAAAAGGGATTAAAAACAGGGTTTAGTGTCTGTCCTGATCTCCTGAACATCAACAATATTGCCCCTCTCTCCTGATTCACTTCGTCAAGGTGCCTCCCCCTTATTCAGCCTGGACTGTGTCCTCGTGAGCCCCGCATCTTGCCCGTAAGACCGTAGCGCCAGACTAAATACTCTGGGGGATATTAGCAACAAATGGCGATATTTATCGCTAACCGCGTTTAGCGCAATATTTTTTATCGCCGTCAAACGCCGGAATCAATCGCCGTGTTAGCGGCGTATTAGCAACACGCCGCTAACAGGCGATAGCTTCCCTTTCCGGCAGAAATGGACGGCGATAGATTTAGCGTGACGGCGATAAAAAGCCTGACGCTAACGTCAAAAAAGTGCTGATGTGCCAATTAGCGACGGAATCTGATCGCTAATTGGCACCAGGCCTGCATTTCTCACGTTCGGCGTGAAAATGCACTACAAAAGGCCCTCCAAGCAGGAAAAAAAAAAAAAAAATGGAAAATAGCAGAGGAGCCATGGATGAAGCTGGGACCAGTGCAGAGGCCACCAACAACCCCACAAATACCCAGGAGGACCAGCCAGAGACCCATGTGAAGGCCAAGAGGAAGAGGAACCCCAAGTTCAGCCTGCAGGAAAACAGGGTCCTGATTGCGGAGGTGACTGAACACCAACAAGAACTGTTTGTCACCTCCACAGTGACATTGGCAAGAAAAAAAGAAATATGGCAGGACATTGTGTCCAAGGTGAATGCTGTCGGAGAGAGGAGGAGGACAGTGGACGACTGCAAGAAGCGCTGGCATGATACCAAGCGCAAAACCAAGGAGAAACTAGCAGCCAACGTGAGAGCAGCAAGGCAGACTGGAGGTGGGAGTCCAGCGCCACAGGAGGAGCTGGATGAGTTGGAGGAGCAGGTTTCCCGAGTCATCAGTGAGGAGACGGTGGTTGGAGTTGCGTGCCAGGACACTGCTGACCGTGACCAGACAGAACAACAACAGGGTGAGTAAGAGCCAGGGACTTGAGGGGACGGGGGCGGATGGGCCCAATGGCACTCATGCACAATTAAATATCTCGCAGTGCATACACGTAATTACTGTGGATCATGTCCTGGATACCCTTGTACATGGTGGCACAGACACATATCACCCTACTCAAAAAATACATTGCAAGACACATATTGGCGGGCACACAGACTTTGAAATGTGCCCAGAAAAATAAGCACAATACAGTCCAAGATCACCCTCAGACCACAAAATAAATGCCACAGGAAATGGCAAAGTGGCACATTAACTTGAGATGAGGCAGGGTGGCAAAATGGCCCCCTGCCTCATCACCACGCATATACAAATTGCCTGCACAAGTACGCATCTCTCTCTGACGCAAAATTGATGATGCACTGTGAATTTGACTGTGCAAATAGGTGGACTTTACTGCACATACACAATCTTGAACACAACTCAGACACACGTGCACAATGTTGCAGGTGTGCTGACATTGGTGGTGGCATGCCTACTCGTGCACATGAACAGTCACCTGCACAGTGCATCATCATTTTGGCATCAGAGAGAGATGTGTCCTTGTGCAGACGATTGGTATATGTGTGCTGATGAGGCAAGGTGGAAATCATGACATCCTCACGCATCTCCAGGCAACGTGCACACTTGCTTGTTCATGAGATGCAGTCCTGTGTACACCAAGTGGGGAAGCATCTAGTGAGTCTGCATACCAGACACACATGCAATGTCACATCAAAGTGACCATGTAGACCGCTGGATAAAAGATGCACATCCAAAAATGCACACAAACAGCAGACTTGACTCAAAGTGCGATGGAATACAACTTGCCTACAACACCACAGTACGTGGACAATGCAGATTAGGAATGTGTCACACAATTATGTACTGCATGCCTTGTATGTGTGACATACTCACAGAACCTAAATGTGCCTGTAAAGCAGTATGACAACCAAAGTATGACAACAAGCAAGGATAGCAAAGTTGCAACAATGAAAGAGAAAGTCAGAAATGTCACCCTCAACCCTTAGGTCAAATTGCACTCTTCCACCCCCAAGTCTACACATCTGCCATACAGAAAACAGCATTCCACATCAGTCCTGATGTGAGTTGCCCATCACACCATCATGTGCAATTAAACTTAACTTTTTGGTAAGTCAACTGTGTCAGTGAACTATTTTGCAGTCAGGTAGTTATAACCCACACACTAAGCCAGCCATTGATAACCAGAACCAGGACTGTATGTATCATCCATGTCAGCAGCTGCGTGGCACATACACAAACACACATAACCCTGCCATTTGCATCTCTTCTGAGGGTGGCGGTGACAAGGCCTGAGCACCATAAATAGGCAGCATGAAATGCACATACATCAAATCACAGACCACTTACACACCACACGTGGGGTCAACCTTGAGGGTAATGGGTGTTGACACTGTCAGTTCAGACAGCAACAACAACAATAGAAACTCACTATGCACCATACTCACAACGGGTAAGCCAACAGGAGGGCAGTAATCAATGCATGCAAGATAAAAACTGATGGACGACATGCACACAAGAACAATGACAATAGACAAAGCTACCTGGATGCACATGTGTACTACATAGTGCAGCACACGTTGAAACACCAAGTAGGCTCTCATTGCTATTGTGCACAAAGGGTGCCCTCCTTACACATAACTCATCTTGCACAAAACACATGCACATGTGCAGTACCCTGCAAAGCTGCGTGTCCATGAGCCACACTGACAAGGCAAGTGACAGTGCATGATGAATAGCATGGCTGCAGGCACAACATATTAACATGGTGCAGGCCACCTCACTGAGGTGGCCGAGTGTGGACCACATCCTTAAACAAGCAAGTCACACTCTGACACATCCTCATGTACATACAACCCCTGACATAAACAAGACATTTGATGACAAACAATGCACAAGTCTCCCAACTCTGACCAAGAGCCATATTCCACCCAGCTTGCGACATCTCAGCATTGTAAATGCACAGAAGTGAAAGGCTCACTGCCTGAAAGGTATAACGGGCAGTAAAACTAAAACTGCAGGTGCCACCAGTACACAATGCAGTGCACACACATACAAATCTTAGCTCATCAACATTGACTAATATGTGGAACAAACTGCATCACTCACACAAATGAACATAGGACACAACATGTGCAGTTTGTGGGTACAAATACGACAAGCATCCTTTGTCATAGCTGTAAACTGTGAGATTACAATGTACAACAACATCACATCGGTTATGTCCTCAAAATATTCACTATCCCGCAACAAATAGGCATCTCCCAATAAACATTCAGAATGTACACTGTCCTGCAGTCTGCTTGTAAACTCATACAATGCATGATCATACATGAAACACACGGTTAAACTGTATCTCCCCTATCACATTGCAGAGGGAGAGACACCACCTCCTGGACAGCAGACTGGCCCAACCTTCACTGATGACGAGGACGATTACACCACCATTAATCAGGATGAACTGCAAATTCTGCTCAATTCACTCAGCAGCCCACCTCCAGGATCAGGGCAACCCAGTAGCATCGGGAAAACCCCACCCCCTGCACAAACCAACCAGCAGCAAGCACCTCCCACCACATCTGGCTCCCAGGACCTCGAGGACCCACATCTGGCCTTCCAACGCCGTGTGCTAGAGGTCCAGCGGGAGATGGCTTATCAGGTGCGGTTTGAGATGTTGGCGGCCAAACTTGATGCCATACGTGGGTGTCTGAGTCCCATCCGGGACCACATACAGAAGCTCAGGGACACCCACAGTCCGCTCGATGCTCTCCAACGGTCCATGGCTGACATTGCTGGAGTCATGATTCTGAGACAACACCAAATGTCTGGTCAGAATGGCACCAGCAATCTCAGCCAGGATTTGTCCAACATCAGTAAGATAATGGAGAGCATGGAGCGGATACAGGCACAACAATTGGCTGCCAGGGCTGAACACCAGCGCAATGTTGCTGGAATTTATCATGCCCTGCAGCTGCTCATCACTGCATTGCTGCCCCAAGGTCTGGTGTCAATGGATGCTGCTGCGGCTCCTACATCCTCAGCTCCGCCCCCTGATGTGTCAATGCCTCACAGTGCTGCACCCACTATACCACCACCCACATGTGAGGAACATGACACAGCAGAGGACGAAGATGAGGATGATAGTGCATTATTGCAAAGGAGAAAGCGGTAGCATCCATTGACGCCAAAAGGCCTGTTTCTTCCTGGTTCTGTGCTTAGTATCATGCCACAGAAGATCATCTTCCACTGTCTTCCACTGTCCCCCGAAACTCACTTTGGACCTCCACATGGACTGCCAAATCATATTTTTCTTACCAATGACACTGCAATCAGCCTGCGGACTAAACTGTGCCTCTTTCCTTGGACCTGTTACCAACAAAGGACTCTGTCTGGCCCTCTAACAGGCATACATGCAATGTGTGGTTGTATGGCCAAACACTGGTCCAGTCTTCATCCTGTTAATGTACATTAAAATCTTGAACTCACACTGTTGTGTGCTGTCTATGGACAATCAAGTATAGAAGTCTGTAAAAAGTGTATGGACAATGAATCCACCAGAAGGTACCCCAAGGGAAATACGAGCAGTGTACATGTTTTACCTGACACAGATAGGCAGTGAGATGCCCGTGTATGTGTCAGCTATCTGTGCCCTCATTGCAAAAGAAATACAATCTAGCTAAATCACAACCTATACCCACATCCAATATGGAATTTGGCATGTGTGCTAAAATGTCAAAGTTTGTAGCAGGCCACAAGTAGTGTCCCCCTTAACAATTGCAAACAATTTTCTCTTGGCATATCTACTCACACTCTACGTGGTGGACAAAGCCTGTTGTGATGGTGCGCATTGCATGTCACATCCCAAGATGGTGCACACCATATTCACATTGATGAAGACACTTAAGGGCACACGTCTACCATACACATATGGAACCACAATGTCTGCCTCAGTGAAGTAGAGTTGCCAATAGGGACTCACACCAAAGTGCAAGGCGTCAGTCAGTCCCTTCCTGTGGACAAACAATGCACAACAAATGTTTACCCCTCTCATGCTGTGATCACTGTGAGGGTATTGGGCAATGTGTCTAGGGATGTGTGGTGCACTGCACTTAGCATATAGTCAGATGCAAGGCCAACATTTCAAGGGGGGCATCACTATGAGACAATGCCAGAGGAACAGCTGGGACAAGTGACTGTGACACTGTCACTACAGGGAGCAATGCAACATTTACCCCCTTGTGTGCAGCAGAACAGTGTGCACGCAACAAAACGTTACCTGTGACGAAATCACATTTTGAAAAATTAAGTGAGTCACGAAAGGCATTGATGAGAAGTGAAGTCAGTATACCTAACTGTACTACTCATAAATGCCAATTGTGAATAACGTAAAATGTAAAGTCATTACTTACTCTCAGATTAATTATCTGAATCAGGATGACTGTTGTGCCATGTGCCGTACACAATGGGCACACAAATTTACTAACTCATGCATGTGCCTGAGTTTGAGCGTTCATGCACAGGAATATATTAATCAGAGGAAGCTGACACACTGGCAATACGCAGAAAGTGTGCAAAGGTCTGTGCAATGTAGATGGACTCAGCGCCAGGAGCATCTGATATGCAGGTGTGTGACGGAATCTGTGTTACCCTGCGCATACATCCATATCAATGATGGATAACATTAGCAAAATATATATACTCTCAATGCCATGTCCCTAGGTTGTGTTGGAAATGGGCAACAATGTGCTGTCCAACTCCGTGAGTCACACTTAAAATGTAGAACGTGACAAACAACAGTCCCTAGACTAGGCCATAAATACTACTTGCCACCCTGCCATCCATGCAAGTTCACTGTGCTCACATCTAAGGTATCCTGACACAATACATCCTGCTAAGTAACATGTCATGACCAGACTTACACATTCCATGGATTGTCCAGTGATGGTATGAGTTGCATACAAGGGAATAATCCACACTCCCCAACATCATCCCTGACAGAAGTGCAAGCAGAAATACACATTTTCTCAATTTTATTTGAACAGTAAAAATAATTAACGACCCTAAACTAAAACACTGATCACTAGAAATACTGCTAAAATCTAAACTAACTATAAAATTCTTACTTACCTAAACTATCTACCCTAACTAATCCTAAACACGCAACAACATATCCTAGACATCAACCCCCTCCCACTCTTAAGGCACACCACGAGACAGGACAAAGACATCTAAGCTATACATAAACTAACTACACATGTAACCTACACAAAGATATATTTTTTGTATTTTTTTAAATTTTATTTTTACAACAAATACATTAACCCCCCACCCAAAGGAAAAGGAAACTTATCCCCAAATACTGCATAATAATAAATATCTAAAAACTACATTAAAATCTAACACTAACTATAGCCTACGCTAACACTACACTACCTAACAATTAAAAGAACTAACCTAACACTACCTAATAACAGATTTAAAACATTGGGGGAAGGGAGAAGAGGGGGATGGGGTCCAACATGTCCAGGCATCATGGCAGTCCAAAATGTTTTTTAAGGTCTGTTAAATGTCTGTTCATATCAGCCATTTCCCGCCTCATCTCTGCCAGGAACACATTGTTATCATGAATCACCCTCCTGTCCCTAACTGTAAATGGCACCACCCTGATCGCCAGGTGCAGGTGGGACTGTCCCTTGGGGGGGTGTGGCCGTAGGGGGATGTGACACCTGACCAGGCTGGGACCCACCACTGACGCCAGAGGGGCCTGGGATGGGTTGTGTGCCAGTTGTCAAAATCTGGGGCACCGCCTTCCATGTCCCTTTCTTCCGTTCCTCCTGGTGCCTCTTGGCCATGTTGCGGTAACCCTTTGCCACCTTCTTTACGTGCTTAAAGCGGTCCTTCCTCACCTGGAAGGCATGTTGATCCGCTGGCGTCATGTCGTCTGTAAAATATCAACAATGGAAATTTTGAGTCCTTTCGACTATGTCAATGTTTTGCAATAACATCTGTAATACAAGATCACTTAAACATGGGAGCCTACACTCCAGCGTAACTATGTGAAGTCAGAGAGTGACCTGGACAGCGAAATGTTGAAGCATGGATCAGTGACTACATGCTGGGGAGACTGACATGACAGTGCATGGCATGGTACATGTACTGTCACAACCAAATGGGACTGACAGTGTCAAACGATGGTGCCATGACATACCCGGACTGAGGGGGACATGTACAAGCAATCGGAGGAGGGAGGCATTATCCCTCCGTGTGTAGCACCACCCTCATCCTCTCCTGTGACACAGTGCTGCATGATATGTAGAATGCCCATGTGCAGGCCTGTGTGTCCCCCAGCAACTGTGTGCCGTTCATCAAGTTAGCGCCAACACAGGCACTCTTGCACAAGAGTGCATGGGTGTCTGTGTGCTGGGGGCCTGGTAAATGTTTTGGAAGTTTACCCAACCTGCTCTGGAGCTATCCGGGGACAGCCCTAATCACACTTTCAACTATGCTGCATCATGCAGCACACATGGAAACCCGTCGTATGGATGAACGCTGAGTTATACATGATGCGCTGTCCCGCTCTCCAACACTACTACACAATATGTGAAGTGTTGCCGCAGAGAGGGGGAAACATCGTTTCCTCCAAATTCTCAATCACTCATGCATGTCTTGTAACCGCTAAGCTCACTCCGTAGTGAATCAAAATACGCAGGCCTTTACAACACAAAATGTCACAATGCATTCCCCAATGTAACGGCACCCTTCAGTCATGATGCTCATAGTGTTTTTAGGGGTAATGCTTTCTCACATATAGTGTTTGATAGCCCTGCATTGTAAAATAAATGGCACAGCAATGGAGGCAGAGCCAAACCATGCGTGGGAAATGCATGCACAGTAATGACAACACTCGGGACAGAGGAGTTCCCACACCTGGTCCAGAGTCAATCAGGGAATGGCCCCAAGGAGACAGCTTGTCGACACCATTGCAGGGGACACACATGCCAATGAGATTCATCGGGCCACCTTTGCTGTGTGTTTGGGGAACGTGCCATGGATATGCTTGGCTCAAAGATACACACTGGCACTTCTTTGAAGATGGCATGCAACATACCTACAAATTCAGTGCCGAACTGTGTCTGCGCACTTACAGACTGAAAAGCAATGCCTCCTTGTGCATCATCGGGCACACTTGCACAGTCATCTCATGCAAGGATGTAGATGCATTCCATGTCATCTGATAGTCATCAGCAACCCCACTTACATGTCTCCTCTCCTATCAGTGTCCTGTGCAATCCACAGGCATGTGCTGTGGTGACAGTACCCATAGACCTAGCAGCATATTGACAAGGAAGTGGTGGAGACAGGCGTTAGCCTCCTTGGCTTAACGCCTCTCACCGCCAATTTGAAAACGCAAGTCTGCACCATATTACCAAGGATGTGGTGCAGACATGCGTTCCCCCCGGCGAAGGCGGCAAGTCTCACAACTTAGCGGCTAGGCAGGCACACATGCACCAGAGTGCAAGGGTGTGTGTGTGCAGGGGCGGTTTTTTTTCTGTACAGGAAGGTGCCCCTTCATGGCCATAACCAATCCTAGTATACCATGTTGTAACTTTCATGTGTGCTGAGTCGTGCAGCACACAGGAAAGATACAATTTTGAATATTGTAAGGTTTTTCTGTATGTACAGGAAGGGCCACCGTCCTGTACATATCCAAACCATGTCATTTTGCTTACTCAATGTGTGCTGCACAAGGCAGCTCACATGTAAAAAGAAAAATGATGAGAAAAAAGATTCATCCTCATTTAGCCAGATTACTACCAGGATGTCACTGTTGTTAAATTGTGCGCTGCCATATATCAACACCGCACCTGTACATAAGTGGCAGCGTCAGATACAATGTGTGTTGCTGTGGAACGCCAACCGCAACACCCACTGCACGCCCCTTTCATGCTAAACACAGCGTGAAAGTGTGCCTTATCACAAATGAAGCGTTATTACACGTGAAGTGGATTAACGCTGGCTCGCTCATGATGCTAGGCCCCTATTGACAACACCACTTCAATGAAAGTGATGTTGTGTTGGCAATAGGGTCTCGATGATATGCACCTTACTTACTATGTGTATCACAGACTGGGGATGGGCAAGGTCACAACAGTGAGACCAGTGCATTGCTCATACTTCACGTACTGATTTGTGCACACGTCTGATGTCAACAATACATCATCACACTGTAGGCAAGGGACATGTGATACACACCCATACTGCATACGACAACGTTGATCATTTGACCCAGACATCCATGACACCGCACTATGCCAATATATTATGTCCAAACTCACCAGTGGCGTGTGGGTCCTCGAAGCTGTCGATGTCCCCCTGTGTGATTGGTGGCCGACCATCAGTGAGACAAGAAAAAATATATGTGTTGGTATCAGACGTTAAATCATATATGTCATATTCCTCATACCAATCATCACCATAAATGAAAATGCTGCGTAACTGTAGTGTTGCATTTCATGTAGGATACATGATTGTGTCCACTTTGACTGCCATTCACAACAGAACAGTGAATGCTGAGTCGGGACAAACCAGACTGTAATGCTAGCTAACATGCACATGCTAGTAGTGTGAGACATCCACAAGGCACCATTACTACATGCAACATGATGTTATATATGCTCTTTGTACAATTGCATCGCTGCCGATCGCACAATGCTGTTTCACAGAGCTTGTTGGTGTATGACAATCTGGACATGTCCAATTTCCTTTGACCATTTGTTCCTATTAAATACATTGTCACACATCAACTATGTTCACAGGGCAGCGTAGGTAACGTAACACAATTCATGAGGAAAGCATTTTAGCACTACCTTTTGGCCAGCACACTGCTCACATGAACAGTTCCTTGGATAGTGCATGTACAGTCACCCCTGCCGTACACAAACAATATTCTGCATGCACGCACTTTTTGTGCAGGTGTGCCAGCTATGGCATAACAGTGCTAAGTGTTGTTCCTGCGCAGTGGTTAACACATATTAGCACCCTATGCTTGTCAATAAGATGCAGCGTTGAGTCTCGGATGTGCCAATGTTATGCGTGAGTGCATTACATCTCCCACCTCACCCACCAACCTTTTTTCACTGTGACACCAGTGTCACACACGTCCTAATTTATTTTAGTTTAAGCAATCAAAATTAAATGTAGAGTTTATACTTACCAGCCTGTATGCCAGTCATGACTCCCGTGTAGTCCAAGAGGTCAGCTTCACGTGCCAGCAGATCCTGCCAGCGGTGCTTCCACTGGTGCAAGGTACGGTCCACTCCAAAGAACCGGAGCATCTGCACCCGCACACGCTCCCACCTCATCTTCCGCACACTTACATTGTATCCTTGAAGGATACAGCCTCCCCTCTCCAACATCAAGGGCAGGTAGAATTTTATCATCCAAAGGAAGCCCCCCAATGCCTGCTCGGACATCCTGCCCTCCCTGCCCCCAGCCGGCATCTCCCTGCACACCTGAGAGCCCACAGCCAAAAATTATAACCCTCCAATATATCCCCAAAAACTACTAAGAAAGTTAACTACCCCAGACAAACACCCGACAAATTTGAGTACAAGAGACAAAAAAACACACAAAATAATACACAACGCTTCACAGACACTATCAACAGGACACAGCAACACTCTCAAAAGCTCAACACTGCAGCACACACCACCAAACACCTCCAACACTCTCCACAATCACCAGCAATGTGCTCAAAAGAGAAAGTGCAAAACACTACTCCAGTAGACAGGAAGCATGCAGACATCACTTCCTGTCTCAATGCGCCCCGTTTTTGAGAAAGCGGTAAAATCTGCGCGCAAATAGGCTCATGAGTAATATTTAGCATTGTACAATGTGTTGAGCGATGTATTTTTCCATCGGGCGAGTAAAAAAACATCGCATTATCGTTGTAGCGGCAAGATCTTCACGCTTACAGCAAATTCATACACAGATGTACAATTTTAGAGCTAAATTAATTTCAGACATGAAATGCTTGATTAGCACACAAATGACACCCTAAATATGATGATTCACAACACATGACACCCTAAATTGCAACTTTCACCCCAGCTGACACCATAATTGCATATTTCACAACAATAAAATCAATCAATCAGGGGAATTGTAAGTGTGCTACTCACCCGTGGGGGTCACGAGGCGCTGGGGTGGTGGTGCGCAGATCTGTTGGCCAAAGAGTGAGCTCTTGAGGGTCTTCATGAACGTGTTCATGGAGGGAGCGTGTCTGATGTCTGTCGGTAGCTTGGGCCAGGTCTTGGCTGCAATGTTACAAAAGGATCTTCCGCATGCTCAGGCTCTGTGGATGCGAGGGTTTTTGGCCAGTGATAGCTTTGTAAATTGTGGTTTTCTTTTGGGTACGTGTAAGTTGATTCTGTAATTGAGGTATTTGTGTCCATTGTTGTGTAGGCATTTGTAAGCATGAGATGAGGATGTTGGAGCTGACTGTTTTCTCCTCTGTGAGCCGGTGGAGTCATTGTAGGTGTTGGCTGATGTGTATGTGCCAGGGGATGACGAGGACGAGTCTGGCGGCGGTGTTCTGTATTGTCTGTAGTTTGCAGAGTATGGACTTGCTGATGCCGGCATAGAGTGCATTTACATAGTACAGTCTGCTGGTGATGAGTGCATGGGTGACTGTCTACCTTGACTCAGGGGGGATCCATTTGAAGGGCTTCCAGAGGATGCGGAGTGTGTTGAAGCAGCTGTAGGTGACGGCGCTGACCTGTTGGTTCATGTTGAGTGATGAGTCGAGTATGATGCTGATGTTTTTAGCGTGGTCTGCGGTGAGAGGTGGTCTTCTGAGGGTTGTGAGCCAACAGGTGTTGTCCCATGCTGAAGGGCTGGTTACAAGGACGAGGTCTTCTGTCTTCTCTGGGTTGAGCTTCAAGCAGCTGTTGGTCATCCAGACTGCCCCGTGTTGCATTACTTTCAGTAAGTTGATAGTGGCGGTGGAGTGGTCTTTGGTGGGTTAGAGGATGAGCTGGGTGTCGTCAGCGTGGGATAGGATGTTGAGGCCGTGTTGTTGGACGATGTCTGCGAGGGGGGTACATGTATATTTTGAAGAGGCTCTGGCTCAGTGATGAGCCCTGTGGGACTCTGTATGTGATTGTCGTGGGATCAGAGATGAAGTCTGGCAGTCTGCTCCTCTGCCTTCTTACGGTGGGGAATGATTGGATCCAGTCCAGGGCTGTACCTTGGATGCCTGTGTCATGTAGTCTGGTGACTAGTGTGCGGTGGGTGACGTTGTTGAAGGCTGCTGAAAGGTTGAGTAGGATGAGGTCTGCTTAGTGTCCTTGGTCCAGGAGAGTGTTGATGTTGTCTGTGGCGTCAAGTAGGGCGGTCTCCGTGCTGTGCTTGCTTCTGAATCTTGATTGTGATGGGTTGAGGATGGCGTTCTCTTTGATGAATCTTGTCTGTTCCCTGTTGACTGTTTTCTCGGTGACTTTGGCTGCAAAGGTGAGGAGTGAGATGGTCTGATAGTTCTTGAGGCCGGTGGGGTCAGCTGTGTGCTTCTTGAGCAGGGCCATTACTTCTTCACGCTTCCATTTGTCTGTGCAGGTGCATGTTTTGAAGGTGGTGTTGATGTTGCGTAGTGGTTCGTGTGCATTGGCAGATGTGGCTCTGTGGTAGTTGTGAGGGGTCCAGGGGTCTGTGTGGGCCCCCGAGTGGATGCCTTTCATGGTGTAGGCGGTGTCTTAATCCGTGCCTGATGTCCATTTGGAGATGGTGGTCTGGTTGGTGTCTCAGGGCTGCGGGTGGTCCGGCTGCCGCGTCCGGTGTGTGGTCCAGCATTTTGTCTTGGTGGTTTATGAAATTGAGGTGGAAGTGGGTTCAAAGGTAATTGCAGATGACACCCTAAAAAACATCTTTTACCCCATTTCACGTTTCATCTTTTACCCCATTTCACGCCCATTTTTCATTTTTTACCCCATTTCACGCCCATTTTTCAACTTTGACCCCATTTCAGGCCCAATTTTCATCTTTTACCCCATTTCACGCCCATTTTTCATCTTCTACCCCATTTCACACCCATTTTTCATCTTTTACCCCATTTCACGCCCATTTTTCATCTTTTACCCCATTTCACGCCCATTTTTCATCTTTTACCCCATTTTACGCCCATTTTTCATCTTTTACCCTATTTCACACCCTTAATTGCATAAATTAACACAACGGACACATTCTATTGACTTGTTGCCGCAAAACGACACCCTACAATTAGGATTTGTGCACAGAGGACAACCTATGTTTCATGATTTACATAAGAGGACACACCAAATATTCGAGTTTGTTAGCACAATTTACACAATTAAAAGTGTACTTTGGCACATTTGACACACTGAAGAGCATCTCTTTACTGAGGAGACATTCCCACCATTAATTGAGTATTGTGATGTTCTTTGCAATCATTGTGCTACGTACTCTTTTCATAGTGATGTACTTATGCAGGACAGTAAAATGCAGACAGGGTATGTGTGTAGTGTATTTTTATTGACACAAACCGTGCTTGGGGTCATTTTGCAGTGATTTACATTTGATGGGGACTGTCACAATGTGACGTGCTCAGTTGAAGAAATTGTTTATTATCCGGTTCCTTCGGGCAGTTCCTGCTGCATTTACTGTGGGGTGTGCGCCACCTGCCTCATCTTCATCTTCATCCTGGTCATCGTCCGGTGCAGCAGGCACTTGGATCCATGGAGCATTGGTGCGCACACATATATTGTGCAATACACAACATGTTAGGATGATTTTGTTCACCATTTCGGGGCTGTACAGCAGTCTGCCACCTGTGATGTCCAGGCTACGGAAACGTGACTTTAGCATGCCAAATGTGTGCTCCACAATGGACCGGGTGCGTCTGTGGGCCACATTATACTGCCTCTGTGCCTGGGTGGTGGGGTTTCGGAGGGGTGTCATCATCCACGGGCATAGTGCATATCCTTGATCACCTGTAACATGTGATGGAGAGATGTGTTCATTATTGGTTATGCAGGCTGTGTTGTTAGTGTGGATGGTTTTGTGTTGTGTGATTTGTGCTATGTTGGATTTCATGTTAGCCATGTGTCGCTTCTGACTGGTTACCAGCATCAATGCTAATTGCGTTGCCTCACAGTTGATCCTCCGTCCCCCGAGCCATTTTGATTGTGTGCGCTGCGCGGTTGCATCACTGGCACTCCTACTGTTTTATAATGTTAAGGCCATCTGCGCATAACCGCAGACATAACACACACACCAACAGGCACCCTGGCCTCCTAGCGTCTAGCCATTGCACTCATCCTCCGTCCTCAAACTCAATGGCATGATAACTTTCAAATGGCAATAGGGCACACCAGACACGGATCACGTTCAGTTCTGATGCTGCCGCTGCCGCAAGACCTGCCCGGCCATACAACACAAGCTGTTTCATGTCCAGAGCTGCAACAAAGCAACACTAAGCAGCCCCCTCGCCTGCAGGGACCACTGAGGGCAGGAACGCTTCACCCACTCCATTAACATCATCAGACGCCACGCCATCCACTCCATGGACTACGTACGCATTCCTGAGCGGATGCTCCAAATCACATACCACGAATACACAAAATCCATTACAATCTGTGAAATGTTTGCTGACATCAGACTGTCCAAAATCTTCACCACAATGACCCACAAGGCAGGGCACACCTTTGACACCTTCTTAGCATGTGCAAACTTCGACTAGTTCATCAATCCCACTAAACGCACATGTAGTGACCACAAACGCATACACTTCCTCGTCGGTCAACCCCAAGCCACCCTAGACCACATGCAGACCCACACAAAGTTAGTGTAGCTCAGTCAACGAGGTGATGCTACACACCACCATCAACAGCAACACCCACAACACTGCAGTAGTCACCAATGGTGCTAGATCAGATTTTACTGACATGTATCTCCAACTGCGCATACACACTTGCACCACTATGCAACTGCAACATACAGAGTGCAAGAAATGCCACCTCGGTCACAAACAAACTCAAAGATGGCAGATGCATCTGCTGACACATGGAGAAGAACTGGTACAAGATTGAGGATACCATTAAACATCACCACCTACAAGGACACAAAACTCATATTCTCCATCAACAATACGCCCACACACCAAACCTGGCTTCCAGGAGGGATTGCTGTCAGTTGCAACATGAATGATCACTAGCTGGGGGGTGCTATACGCAGAGGAGACATGAGTCCTCATCCTCATAACGAAACCATCAGCATGTGGCATCACCTGGTGGGACGACAGCTTCAGCAGCCCCCCCCAGCCTAGGTACGTAGGCACCGTATGTGACTCCTCCCTCTCCATGAACCAATAGGTCTACGCAGTGGCCTGCAGCTGCTTCAACTGCCTCTGCATCTTCCATGCAACCTTCAAATGGATCCCCCCATTGTCAGGTAAGACAGTCACCCACACAGTCATTGGCATCATGCTGGACTACGGAAACTCACTATATGCCCACATGGGCAGGTCTGCACTCAGCTTAGTCCCGACTGTCCAGCACAATCCCGACACACTGTGCCTTGTGTACATACTTTCATTATGGATCAAGTCCCTCCATCACACATACTTGGTTCCCACCTCTCCCCACATTTGCAAATGAGTGGCAGAGGGGCTGAGCCTTTGGGGATGGTTAGTCTACATAGCTAGCCACAGTTCCTTGTGGTGTTGTGTCTGGTAAGTGGGCATGTTGATTGACGTGTTGTATGAGAAATTATGACATGTACATTCTAACAATTGGGAGTTGCATGTATGTGCAGTTGAGGCGTGTGGTGTGTTAAGTTGGTACTTACCAACAAGAACTGCATTTCCGTATGTGCCATCCTGGAAGCGCTGGTTTATGATGGACTGTCGGAAAATGTAGGAATCATACACACTCCCAGAAAACTTGGCTTTGACATTGGTGAACAGTCCCCGGTGGTCCACTATTGCCTGCACATTCATAGAATGTGTGTGCTTTCTGTTGCGGTATATGTGTGCACTGTCCACAGGGGGCACAAATAGGACATGTGTGCAGTCAATTGCCCCAAAGACCTGCGGGAATACAGCTATGGCATGGAAGCCTTGCTTGGTCGCAATCTGTTCCTGCACAGTGTTGGGGAAGTGAAGGTGCTGGGGTATCAGGCTGAGTATGCCATCCAAGACAGTAGGGAGGAAGATTGAAAAGGCTGCCTGTGATACTCCGCCGACTCTGGCCGTTGTTGGTTGAAAGGTCCCAGAGGCCAACATGTGCAGCACAGCCAGCAGCTTTGTCTGCGGAGGAATGTTCGTTCTCCGCTGTGTTGGTGCCGTCAGCCTGTGGGCTATCAGGTTCAGGATGTGTTGGATGGATGTCCTTTTGCGCCTGTAGTGGGCAATGACATCCTCTGGCGTTAGGTCTGCGAGGCTGACACGTCTGCGCAGGGCCCGCAGACTTCTTCGGCGCTGCCTCGGTGGTGGTCCTGGGGGAGGTGGCGGTGGTGGCTGTTGCCTTCGTGGTGCTCCAAGCTGAATGAATAGTACCTCCATGGCGTCAGTGGCTCTTCAGATGGGTCTCTGGGCTAATCTCCCTTATATACCTCCCTTTTTCACCATTTTTAGACCAGCTTTTTTCTGGTCTTAAGTTCCTGCTGCTAAAGGGCCTTAGCGTGACTTTTTATATCGTTTCGCGGGTCCGGGCCATCATTGCTAATAGTGCGATGTGGTGTTAGCGACTTTTTTCGTGAAATTTTGAGAAGGAACGCTTTCTTTGCATATCATTAGCGAAAACTATCGCTGGCATACACGGCGATAGGAAAATCGGCCGCGATCGCCAGAAAGCTGTCGCTAACGCTTGCTAGCGACAGCTTAATGATAGGGCGATAAATTAACGTCGGGTTAGCGGTGAAAAATTGCTTGATAATATGCCCCTTTGTCTCCAACCTTAAGGTCTGGTTCTTTCCTTCTCTTTTTGTCTGCATAGAACTTATATTTTTCTTTGGCCCTGGTTAAGTTTGTTACCGCTGATTTGTGTACTAATGCTAAGTGTTGAGCCAAATCCTTCACTGCAGGGACAGTAATTTCTTGAAACTCCACAGAAGAGTTTGGGTGTGTTCCATAGTTTAGGTAAAATGGTGAATAGCTTGTGGAAACATTTTTTGCATTATTATGTGCAAACTCTGCTGCCCCCAATCACCTTCCTGATCTAATAGGAACAATCTTAAATATTGCTCTAGCTCCAGGTTCACCCTTTCAGTTTGCCCATCAGTCTCGGGATGATAGCTGGTGGAAAACCTTGTCTCAATCTTTAACCCCTTAGTGAAAGCTTTCCAAAAATGGGACAGAAATTGAGAACCCCTATCAGAAATTATCACTCTGGGAATTCCATGTACTCGCACTATATGTTGGCTAAAGTGTAACGCCAACTCCTTAGCAGTGGGCACCTTGTTTAAGGGGACAAAATGGGCCATTTTAGTAAAGGCATCCACACACACTAAAACTGTATTAAAACCTTGACTAGATGGTAAGTCCACTATAAGGTGAAGAGTAAGGGTATACCATGGATAGGGAGGGATGGGTAATGGTTGTAAATTCCCCTTTGGAGACTGTCTCTCTGATTTTCCCCAAGCACAAATCTCACAAGTGTTTACGTACTCTTGAATCTCCTTGGTCATTTGTGGCCACCAGAATTGTCGCTTTATTAGATCTTTTGTCTTAGCTATTCGTTTATAGCCTGCTAAAGGACCATTATGATATTCCTGCAGAACCTTTTCTTGAAGTGCTTTCGTTGGTAAGTATAAGGCGCCATCCTCAAATGGCAGATGATTTCCAATTTCTCTCCTCGCATCCTGATTAACCCATCCCATAATTTCTTCTGAGTCAATGAATTTTCTGACTTGTTCTTCCAGGTTTTCTTCTGAGATGATTCCTATAAACTTTTCTTCAGGGATTATCTTTTGAGGTTCTGGATGTTTTCTAGTGGTTTCAGTGTCCATGCGAGATAAGATGCCTTCCCATTCTTGTTTCCAGGTCGATAGGTGATGACGAAATCATAATCAGCTAAATATAGGGACCACCAAAGTTGTCTTGGTGTTAAGGTTTTGGCTGATTTTAGGAATTTCAAATTACATACACTGTGACTGTGTGTCGAGCTCCTGAAAGGTAATGTCTACAATTCTTGAAGGCATCTTTGATGGCAAGTAATTCCTTTTCTGTGATGGTATAGTTTACTTCAGCCGAAGTAAGCTTCCTTGACTGGTACACTACTGGGTGCAGTTGTCCTGTTCTTTTGTGCCTTTGAGACAAAACTCCACCAATTGCTGTATCTGATGCATCTGCTTCTACATAGAATGGTTATGAGGGATCGGCATGCAACAGGATTAGAGCTGACGTAAAATCTTTCTTTAAGGAAGTAAAGGCCTTCTCTGCTTCTTCTGACCATTGGTACTCCTTTTTTGAGAAGACAAGTTAAAGGGATGAGTTTCCTGGAGAAGTCTTGAATAAACCTCTGATAGAAGTTAGCAAAACCTATGAAGCTTTGGACTTCCTTTACTGATTTTGGAGACTTCCAATCCACTACTGCCTTCGTCATTTGCTCATCCTGTTGCAGGGATTCTGCACAAACACAGAACTATGCGCAGGAATACGGGACCTTGGTGTATAGGGGCTAAACCTTCCTACCGCCTCAGTACCCACAATCCGAGGACCGACTAGCTATAGTGTCTCACTCGCTCTCCTAAACAATTACGAAGATGCAAATGATTAGACATTAGAACACAACACTCCCAACTCTCTCAGGAATCGCGGTAACAAGACATGCCCTTTCGCTCACTCACTCGTACTTGTCCACAATAAGAATTGTCTGAGACACAAGTATAGTTTAAAATGTTTATTTTAACTATTGTGCTCTATAACGCAGTATAAGAGCCACTGCCAACAGCAAAATGCATATACTCAACACAGTTAGCATTGTAGCAAGTCCATATGTCATAAAGGGGGATGTCATCTTATAAAGACAGTGGATAAGGGGCTATAAGGCCCAACCACCCTCCCCTTGGTAAGAAGAAGTATTATTATATGATAGAAGGCCTTTGTCAGTAGACCCCATACCTTAGTGCCTAGATGGTATATCTACATCATAGGAACAGCATGGCTCTTCTCCCTGGAAAGGTCCCTCTCCAAGTGTGCGTTAACCAAACATGCATTCCCATTATATAAAGCACGAGTCTTCAGCAGCCGCAGCTGTGTTAGCATGTTTTGTCTAAGTGCTAGGGACTGACCAGAACAGAATAACAAGGGGCATTGTTTATCGACCTTGTTCCCCTTCTTCAGACTAAACTCCAGGAACAGGCAGAGAACGCACAAAGCAGACGGTTCTCATGTGAAAGGCACAAACAGAGTCTTGCAAAAATAAAGTCATGTAGTAACGTGCGCAAAAGGAGCATCATGGCAGCAGAGCTCATGCTAACTTAGCAATGTCGACAATGTCCCTATCGGCCATATGACAATCCATGGTAACGCCTGCGGGGGAAAGTACAAATCCCACGAATTCGACAGTCTTGGTGTTGAACGCACATTTCTCCAATTTCACAAATAAGTTGTTTTCGCTTAACTTTTGCAGCACTTCTCTCACTTGCTTAGTATGTTCTTCATCTGAACCTGAATAGATTAATAGAATAGATTAAAATGTAATCGATGTAGACTATAGCGCACTTATCGATAACGTCCTTCAATACATCATTGATAAAGTGTTGGAAGGCTGCCGGCGCATTACATAATCCATAAGACATCACCTGGTACTCATACAAGCCAAATTTCGTCCTGAAGGCCGTTTTCCACTCATCACCTTCTTTTATCCTGATTAAGAGGTAGGCGCCTCTCAAGTCGAGTTTCGTGTAAACTTGTGCACCTTCTACCTGATCCAGCAATACAGAGATCAGGGGAAGTGGATAGCGATTCTTTATAGTAATCCTGTTAAGTGTTCTATAATCTATGCATGTTCTTAAATCTCACTCCTTCTGAGGAACAAAAAAAAATTGGAGAGGAAACTGGAGATTGAGAGGGTCAAATAAAACCATTATCTAGATACTTCTGTATATATTCCTTCAAGTGTTCATTCTCCTTCTCAGTTAATGCATAAATTCTGCTACAAGGTAAATTGGAGCCCGGTTCCAATTCTATCTTGCAATCGTAACTCCTATGTGGTGGTCACTTTTTTGCTTCTGTTTCATTAAACACGTCAGAAAAATCTTGGTACTCTAGAAGAATTTCCTCACTGTGGATTACACACACAGAGACCATACCTCACACAATAGAGCCACCAGACCTTCTTCATGACACGATTCTTCCTTCCTGAAACAATTCTCCTTGCAATATTCTGAGTCCATTGTAACTGTTCTGGCTCCCCAGTCAATCGTAGGATTATGCTCAGTCAACCAGAGCAGGCCCAACAGAAATTTTGGGGCATCAATGAGATTAAATTTCAGCTTTTCTTTATGTCCTTCTTGAAGGGTTAGTTCAACTGGCTCGGTGTAACTAACTATGAGACCAGATGACAAATTTGTCCCATCAATTGCTCGAACTGCTTCACTCGTTTTCTTCCGAACGGTCTTCAAACCCACCTTTTGAGCAAACTTCAAGTCACAAACGTTTCCAGTGGCTCACAAATCCACCATCACTGAGACCAAAGGATCACTTCTTGAAATGTAAGCATTGTAGTTAGGATCAAATGCGGTGAAGAAGACTGCAACGTGTTCGCCAATTGATGGGTTTCTGGAGTTGTGTTCTTGTTTGCACCGGTCAGTCCAACTCCTCCTACTGATGGTGCCGCAAGTTTTCCTTCAAGTTTTGTTTAGGCTTCTTGGGGCAAATCTTAATGCAATGCCCACTGGCTCCGCAGTGCAAACACTGATTTAGTCTCCTTTTTTCTTTTTCCTCTTTGGAGAGAGGACTTCTGACAGCTCCGATTTGAGTCTGAGGTTTTTGAACCTTCGGTTTTACTGCCGTCAAACCGGGGCACAATGAAACAATATTCCTTCTTCTTTTCTCCTTTCCTCTCACCTAGATGAAAATCTCTCTCTAGTACCAAATCAATTAATTCCAAAACATCTGTTGGATGGTTTGGTATTTGGGCCAGCGCATCCTTCATCTGGTCCTTTAGGCCTCTATAGAACACGGCTGTTCTTTTGCTTTTCCAGTTTGTTAAATTGTGCTAAGTAAGCGATTAACTCTATATTCCCTTGTTTTAGTTTTAGTAATTTGTTGCCTGTAGCTTGTGACACTCTTCTTCTATCGAAGATCGCAGAAACTCCTTCTTGAAGTCTTCGAAATCATACAAAACCGGATCGTCTCTTGATACTAGTGGCATTGACCAGGATGCTGCATCACCACTGAGGTGCAACAAAATAAAGGCCACTCGAGATTGTGCATCCGGAAAAATCGAAGGACGGCACATGAAATGTAACGAACATTAAGTTAGGAAAACTTGTGCCTTCTGGGGCTCTCCATTAAAGCTTTTGGGGGGGGGGCAAGGGAATCACTGGAGATAAAGAATGGATAATGTAGGTGGATGGATGATGTTCTGAACTTAATGAGGAACTAGCCTCTTTATTCCATAATAATGAAAACCAACCTTCTGCCCAGAAAGTATTCCACTCATCCTCACGAATCAGACAAGGGAAAGGAACCTGTTTCCTGTGACAGCGGACGGAGATTGCCCTTCGGTGCCTCTTCCTGACTGAGCAGACACAGCGCACACGGGTAAGCCAAAGAGTATATTTCTCTCTTATTCTCCTTGCCTTGTCCCGGGGTGCTGTTTTGACTGTCCTGTCGGTTGAGCATTTGGAGATGCGCTTCTTTCCAAAGTTACAGTCCCTTGCCTAACTGGTGTCTTGCCACGAAAAAACCCTTCTTAGCTTAAACACGTGTGAACGGGCACTGAGCCAGGAGTCAGTGTTAGATTTTGACATTTAAAATTGTGGGTTTTCGCTTTTTCATCTTCCATGCATGATTTTTTGCGTATATATAATTGTCAGTTCACGTCTTGTGGGTGGCACAGGAAGTTTTAGCCATAGCAGATGTTAGACATCTCCAGCTTTTGCAAGTGACCGTCAGTAAAGATATTTTATTATTGACAAGACAATTCAGATGTTAGACATCTCCAGCTTTTTGCAAGTGATCGTCAGTATATATATATATATATATATATTTTACTACTGACAAGACAGTTAAAAATAGCTAACAAATAATTAAGCTTAGTGATAATAGAGTGGCGTTCGAATAAGACTATTTTTATCTGCGTAGCTACAGAAAGGGGAAGTATATCTCTTTCAAAATAGACTCCCTCTGTGGTTTCCTGTTCTCCCGGGTGAAAGGAAAAATAAAGGCTCTTATTTATTGCAAGGTTTATTTTTTAACATCGAGCAAATACGTTCTTTCTGTCCTTTTTAATTGAGTGAAAAAAGAATACTAAAGTTGTGTTTCATATTTACATAACCAGCTAGTGGTTAATTTGTGTTCATATCTTTTATTGATTGTATTGTGGTTTCTTCTAAGGGACCGGTGCCTGGTGCATCGATTCAAAACTGTGGTTTATTTCTTTAAAACTGTAGTTATATATGCCATATGTATGTGCGTCATTGTTGAGAAACTCACTTGTCCCCTGTTAAATTCCCTATTACTATTTTAACGCACAATGCTATTTCCTGTCCCCTGCCCATATTTTGCTATTATTAGCATCTAAAAAATACATTTGTCACATTAAGTTTCCAAACAGCACTCTTCACACAAACGTGCCTGGCCTCATAGTGTACGACAGGATTTGTGCACGTAATGAATAATAACCAACAGCAAATAACTGAACTACTTTTACACAATAGAGCGGTCACCATGTATAATACCAACACAGATACCCTTTTTCCACTAACAGAATATCAAAGTGACCTTATATCAATAGCGTGGGACATATTGGGAGTTCACTTTGCACCAACTTCAGAAGTAAGTGTGTCTACACTGACCCTGATAGAATTACCTCCAGCAGGAACAGTTCATACACATCCCAGGCCTAACCCACCGCATCCAGATACTACACGTCCGGATCTTGTCTGGCCACACTACTCACAGAGCTCTTCCACTACGGACGACACATGCTACCTACTATTCCTATACTCACCAGTCTCTCCAGTAGTAATTAGCAATTGTTGGGACTCCTCCTCAGGATCCACCCATTCCGTGGGACCAACAGAGTACGCCCACAGCCCTGACCTCACCCTCCCAGACACACCAACATCATCCACATCTAACTCCAACAGTACAATAGAGCAAGAGGAATACCAGGACACACATTCACCACTCTTGCGAGCACTCTTAAGGGGTCCGCAACTAGAGGAGGAGCACGCTCCTGCTCTGGAGGCAGACAACACTCCATGAGAAGACACTAGGGAATGAGCGCGGCTTCACTGGGCTCTGCAGCACCACAGATTGTCGTATACCTCATTAACTGACACATTATTGGTCTCTCAGAAGGTCACCCTTCCTCCTTCACTCCGGTTACACCCTTAACTAGCGCTGTCCTCTTGACTGTGTTTCAAGTCCTAGGAATAGACATAACACATCAAACACAGGTGAGACTGACAATAGTCCCCAACTACATTTCCCAGCTACATCCCAGGACAGCTCTATAACTAAAAATAAGTATGGCTACTCCACTGCAGCATGTACTCAAGAACTTCACAGGACAAGAGCAGCGCATAATTAAACACTGCAGGGAGCTGCACGAACACACAAAGAACTTGACACACCCCTGGCGCCCTAAAGGAACTTTTGATCGTGCCACATTAGACCATGCCACAACGTTCCTGGAAGCGAAATACTCCGGCTGCAAGCTTCATAAACGTAAGAACACCCTAGCACTGTGGCGCATTTTTAAAGAAAAGGCTGAGCCAACACTGATACCTACAGCCCCTCCACCTGCATACCACATAAGCGGCATGTATCCCAATCTTACTATTAATTCAGGCTTAGAGTCAACATCAAATGACAAAACAGCTGTGGGCCACTCTGACTTATTTTCAGAAGATCCCTTTCATCCACCACCTGATAATATGATGGAACACATCTAAACACCGCCATCTCTCACCGCCCACAGCCCAATGATAGAAGCTGTACTACCAGGACTACCAGGTCAAATAGATGCACAATTCACCCTGAAGCTCACACCAGCACAAAACAGTGCAGCACCACAGCAAGATGAGGATGAAGAGTGTGATAGCGCTTCCCACGCATCGCATCCAACTTCTCACACCTCACGCTCTGGTTCCAACTCATTCCTCACTAGTGAACACCAACTCCTTCCAAGTTCGCGCCGCCAATACAATGAACAGTTGCCCACCAGTGCTATCCCCCAGCGCGAGGATAGGACTCCCATCCTAGACCTTCCAATTACTAATACGGAGTTCAGGGATAGCGAGCAACAATTCCCTGAGACATTTGCCCAGTCACATTTTAACAAATGGAGAAGCGGCCCGGACTTAAATAGAAGTATGGATAACATCACACTAGGCGAACACCACACAGATTTACTACACAATATGCAGTCACCCAGCCCCACCGGCGACGCTGCAGCTGTCAGGCGCCTGTCGATGAAAGTAGAAAAAATGCATGACGAACTCACTGAACTGCCTGGTGATATAGGCCTCAGAGCTAATTCGAATGACGGAAGGGCAGAAACCCCACTACCACAAGCACTGCAGATTCACATTTCTGGGGAAAGACAGGGTGCTACAATGCTACAAAATAATGAAGCACCTGTTTCAGGTATGCCCCACACAGGTGCAACAACTAGTCATAACAACCACCCTGCTCAAAGTCAGCGACCACCCCCACAAACATTACAACCAGCCCTAACATTTGGCTCACCACCCAGGTCCACACTCAATCTCATGTACAACACCGAACAGAGGGTGCTTCATAGCATAGATGAACGAAAAGAAAAGAGAAAAAGAAGGACAGAAAGAGAACTACTAGAGGTGCTCGGAACACATGGCAGACCGGACATGTCCTATGATGTTTCAGGTACATGCGCTCCATTAGACAGAAAAATAACTATAACATGATGCTCAGCAAACAAACGGCCTCGCAGTACACCGAATTAACGCCCAATGAGATAGTTACACTCAGAGAGGAATCTGACTTCCATGTCAATCCCTTCACTGATAATTTGGCAGGATGGACAGAAAGACTTGCGCCAGAAATGATCCCATGGCCACGAACTGGGTCCTTCGATCCACAACATATGGCAACAGCAGAAGACTGCATCCTACATGGGTAGGGGATGAAGACTGGGACTACGGTTACATGGAGGCAAGCTTCAAAATATGGCAGAAATATGCAAGTAAATATGACCCCACCCTGTACACCCGACCCACAGCAGCAGGCCCAAGGGTAACACACCAGATGCCACTGCTGTTCAAAAATGCCCATGACCCCCCTCTAAATGTCCCATGGCCACAAATGGACAAGGACAATTTGAAAAAACAACTCCCCCCACTCACAGAGGGCGCAGGAAAATGGATAGCTGCCCTGGAAAAGCACACTGCAGGTGTCAACTTAGGAATAGGGGACATCAAAAGTCTGCTTATCTCCCTAATTGGAGAAGAAGCAGAAGATATATTAAAAAATGTCAATGACAAAATTACGGTCATTGGCACAGAATATAACAAAATAAGAGCACGCGTTTGGGCTCAATTGCGCCGCAAATTCCCAGATGTCCCAGACATCGGGTCCCTAATGTCACAAACAATGCAACCAAATGAGGACCCAGCACAGTACATTTCCAGACTGAAGGAAAAATGGCATCAGGAGTTAGGGGAAAAATGGAACGCAACAGGAGGGAACACAGTAAAGAAGGGACTGCCCACTGACGTGCAGGAGAAGTTAGATGGGATAGTAGCAATGGAATGCAAACCATGGCCTGAAATACAAGATCACATTATTCACTTCTGTAAAAAGAAGCAGGAACAGGACAGTAACAGACAATTAGCAATTGAAAATGCTGCCGCCAAACTAGTGCAGCAGAAACTTCAGAAGAAAAAGGATGCTCCAGATACAGTCATGCTGGCAGCACCAGTCAACCAGATGACTGCTGTTACAGGATTCCCACAGAATGCCCTGAATGCATTAGCAGGCAATACACAGGGAGGCGCACCATACATACAAACACAACCCACCTATAATAATGAACAACAGCAGCCATATTATGGTAACCAGCAGAATAGGCCAAGGAACACAGGGATGCAGGGCAGAGGTAGAGGACTGTGTCAACAAAGGGCCACACAACAGCCAGGACTACCACTATGTTTTTACTGTCAGAGACCAGGACATTTCATAAGAGATTGCCGCACCAAAATGTGGGACGAAGGAAGGGCGGTGGTCAAAGTACCCCCACAACAGACCCCCACCCAATACCGTCAACAGCAGCAAATGCAGCCACAGCCCATTCAGCCCCAAATAATGTATTCCTACCCCCCACCAGCATAACAATAGCCCATGCAGCAACAATTACCACTGCAGGCCCCTGCAATAGCCCAATTACAAGCCAATGCAGGAGGCACAAGCACCAGTACAACAACAACAACTAACACCTGTTTATCAAATAATGCCCCAAGCACAAACTTTTGTACCTCAGGGAGGCACAGTGATATCTCCCAACAATCCATTTGCGCAGGGCACCATTCAGCAGTACCAGGCTGGAGGGTATAACAGTTAGGACAGCCCACAGGCAACACTTGTGTGCCCAGTTGTGTAGTGTACAACAGATGTTCAGGAGGACCCCATTGCTTTTGTCACGATAAACAACAAAACTTACAGCTTTCTCATTGACACAGGTGCTACTTATTCCTGTATTACAGGAGGAGCACTGCCCATTTCAAATCAGATAGCGGACACACAGGGCTTCTCTGAGGCAATAGCTAGGGTCCCTTTCACCAAGCCAGTATCAATAGAAATAGGAGGTAAATGCGTGGAGCAACGTCTGCTCTACTCACCACGGTCCCCAGTGGATCTCCTGGGACGTCACCTCATGGCAAAATTAAACATAACCATCCACTTTGATGAGGACGGCACAATGATCTGTTCCATTCCAGGCACACCTTTGGCCAGGATGATGGCAGTCACTGTGGACTCCTCCTTAAAGGATCAAATAAGAGCCCGCCCGGTGGATGAACAAGCATTCTCCACTGCAGTGCACATCCTTGTTGCCACCACACCAGAACTGAACGGCCGCACTGTCCAGCTTCCAAATGAGTTCCTCTTTCGTCCACACTCACAGGACTACCAAATGCCTGACAAGCACATGATCTTAGACATACACTGTCTTGAAATAACACCCACATATGGAGCATTCCAAGCATTTGACGACAACGCCCGCACCTGGGCCTGCGTCATTTTCCTTCAACCAGGAGGGTTAGTGAGGGACATTTTAGACAACCAACTGTTCGGACCCCCGGAGCTTTATTTAAAAAGTGAAATTGTCTACGAAAATGAAGTCCCCCTCTCAGTGACAGTAGAAATAAGAACACCCACTCCTGCCAAACACTTTGACTCCATACGTGACGCTGACCTAGCTCAAGTACCAAGCAACCTTTGGACCACTGGTCCAAATGATGTAGGCCTCATTCATTCTGCTACCCCATTCAGAATTACACTCAAGAAAGGCGCCATTCTACCAAGAGTGCGCCAGTATCGTTTGTCGAAGGAGGCAGAGGAGGGTATTGCACCCACCATACAAGCATTACTAGATCAGGGAGTGATATACCCCTTCACATCTCCTTGCAATACATGTCTGTTTCCTGTTCGCAAATCAAAGACTAATCAATGGCGTTTAGTACACGATTTACGTCCACTTAACAACATCGTGGTACCAGAATTTCCAATTGTCCCTGACCCATCAGCGATACTCACGAATATTCCCCCAGACACAGAGTACTTTTCCGTCATTGACCTCAAAAATGCCTTTTTTAGTGTCCCATTTCACCCAGATAGCCAATACCGGACCTCGTTTCAATTCAGAAATGCACAAATGTCCTATGGAAGGTTACCTCAAGGCTATTGTGAATCCCCTAGCGTCTTTAACAGAGTTGTAAAAGCTGATTTATCAAATTTCCAATGTGACAGCACCCTGCTGCAATATGTCGACGACATAATTGCTCTGCAGTCCCACAGAGCAACAATGCAGGAAGGATACAATAGCCCTGCTCACAACATTAGCACAAAGAGGATACAAGGTAGACAAACAGAAACTTCTATACTGCCAGAAAGAAGTACAATACCTTGGACAGTTGCTCTCAGCATCAGGAAGACGAGTCACCCCAGACAGGATTGAGGCAATAAAATGCACCTCTGAACCACAAACAGTCGAGGACATGCAGAAATTCCTCGGCTTAGTAAACTATGTTCGTCACTGGGTCTTTGATTTCTCCACCATCACTGCCCCACTACTGAAAGCTGTTAAAATGGCCAAAGACAGACATAAAATGTATTGGACACCTGAAATGAAGACAGCCTTCACGCAACTGAAAGATGAAATTACAAATGCTCCAGTGTTAGGATCCCCTGACTACACTAAAGAATTCTGGGGCATATTAACAAGGCTCGGCGATAAATATCGCAAAGCGCGCTTAGCGCTTGCATATTTATCGCCGGCTATCTCTGCAATTTATCGCCCGGTTAGCGCGTTATCAACAACGCGCATCGCCGAGGCGATAAAATTCCAGAGATAGCGAGGTTATCGCCGTTTTGCAAGGAACAACGCTGGTTTTCCAGCGATGTTCCCTGCAAAACGGCGATACCTTGCTGATACGACCCTGTGGTCGTATCAGCAGAATCCACCTCCTATGTCTAACATAGGTAAGTCAGGATTATAGCAGACGTTAGATTTTGGCGAAAACGGCCGTTTTCGCCAAAAGTTAACGTCTGCTATAATCCTGTGGGCTGCCTTGTAAATATCGCGATGTGCACATCGGCGATATTTGCAACATAGCCCATCCGTGGTACGCCTAGTAACGCCCACTTTGCATCTCATTAGAGATGCAAAGATGGCGTTGGGGAAAGGGCGATAGTGCAAGGATTCACGCGATAGCGTGACCTTGCTGATTAGGCGATAAGATTATCGCCGCTTTTCGTCCGAAAACGGACGCTAAAGCGGCGATAATTGTTTATCGCCTCGTTGTTAATATGCCCCTCTATCTGTTCACTCACTGCGACGGTCAAGTCATGACAGCTGTCCTCACCCAAAAATACCCCATGGGCCACAAGCCCATTGCCTACTTCAGTGGCATGCTAGACTCTGTAATGAAAGGACACTATCCATGTGAGCAAGCACTAGCAGCAGCAGCATTCGCTGTTGAAAAAAGCACCCCCATAGTCATGGGTTCCCCGTTAACACTGTACACTGAACATGCTGTCTTTGCAATAATAAAGAAAGCTAAGACCACTCTCACCACACAAAGAGTATCAGGTTACGAAGTCATACTATCATTGCCCTCTCTGAAAGTAGTTAAGTGCCACACAGTCAACCCTGCCACGTTCTTTGCTCACCCCATTGCAACCACAGATGATGATCCTCATGATTGTGCCACATACTGTCCAGATGAGTCAGGAGCAGCAAAGGAGGACCCATTGCCAGACAGTACCGTGTACTTTGTTGATGGCTCCTCTACCATTGATCAAGAAACAGGGATCAGGTAAACAGGAGCGGCGGTGGTTAGAGCACAACAAAATGACTCCTCTGACTCCCTAGACATTGTACAGCAACTAACATTACCTTCACACTACTTAGCACAAGCAGCAGAACTAGTGGCATTGATCGCCGCCTTGAAAAATGGGGCTGACAAACGCATCACTGTTTATGCAGACTCTGCATATGTCACAACAACAACACATTCCAGCATCTTGCGATGGAAGAGGCGTGGTTTTCTCAAATCAGAAGGCACACCTGTTATGCACAGACAATTACTTGAAGAACTAATAGATGCACTGACACTGCCAGCTGAGGTAGCTGTAGGAAAATGTGCAGCACACACAAATGGCCAAGACTTTGTCTCCAGAGATAACGCTCTGTGTAGGAGAGTAGGATCTGCCTCTTATGTTGCCCCCACTTTTTTTCTGATGTTTACACTGGTTTCTGGCTATAGTCTGGCTGGGACCCTGCCAATCAGGGCCCCAGCCTCTCTGTTCTCTCTAAACGACTTGGAGTGCACTCTAGGTGCACTAGTGATTGGATACTGTGGTACCTTATGAGTCCCTAGTATATGGTACCTTAGGTACCAAGGGCATAGGTACTTCACAGGCCTACCAGGGGCTGAAGCATGTATTATGCCACCCCTGGGAAGCAGACTAAATCTGACACCACAGGTCTGCTACTGCAGCCTGGGTAAGGTGGTGCATGCACCTCTTACTGTGATATAGGCTACCTATATCACTACATAGATACACACATATAAACCTATAAGTCACTCCTATGGCAGGCCTTGTCAATCCTGAAGGCAGAGTGCTTGGTTCCTATGTGAGAGGGTGCCCCTGCATGAGCAGAGCCCCTCTGCAGCATTCGGAGACCCTTCTCTGAGGCTGTTTGTAGTGCAGCCTGACCATATACTCTTAAGCTCATTATAACCTCGCTTTAAACGCTAACTTTGGGATGGCTGCACGGAAACATGTCGTGTTTGGTGTCAAACATCTTGGAATACTACCCCCCCACCAGTTCTGGCGGCGGGGGTAGCATTCCACCCTTCTAGAGGGATAGACCTGTACCTACTGTGGAAACGCGTTAGAATCCTGAAGAGCCCTGGCATCACAAAATGGATGCCACCAGTCACAGACACTGGGCTGCCCTCCTGCTGATGACCAACACTCGCAGTGGAGGAGGCCCAACAATAGGTATCCTGTCAGAAGGGGGTGTGACCACCTCCCAGACAGGGTTTAGTGTATTGGGGCTGGGTGGGTGCACTCCTAGAGTGCTTTGAAGTCCTGCACTGGGGGAGCAGAAGGCTCCTCTGTGCATATGCCAGTTCAAACCAGCTCAGGGGCTACCTGCCCCTGCTCTGGCACGAAACTGGACAAAGGGAAGTGGGTGTAGCCACCCACTCCCCTGACCCTCCCATAGGTGGGGTCATAGAGCTAGTCCCTCCCTTCTCTTTAGTATAAGAGGGGGAACCTGTGCATTGCAACCTAGATACCCCTGGACGACGCTCTCAAGAAGAATCCTGGACCTTCGACGTTCCACTACCTCTGGAAGACTGAAGAATCTCCCTTGGAGTCAAGGAGTGACTCCCCTGCTTGGCAGGCACCAAAAACTACAACGACGGTCGCAAACTATGCCGCTCCCGCCGGAGTCCGAAGTCCCTGCAGCCCAGGAAGAGGATTTCCTGACTTCTCCAAGGCCATCGTGAGTCCCCAGTGAAGCTGAGGCAAGTGGACCCCACGAGTGACGAGGAACCGCAGTCCCTGGGTACCGTGCACTATTGTCGAGTGCAACCCCTTCACGACGTTCTACGAACCTGTGCTTTGGACCACGTGTGGTCCAAGCCTCTAGCAGGAATCCCTCTGAAGATCAGAGGCCTACCCCATCCCGAGTGACCGTGGGCCCCTGTTGAAGGAATCCTCCCAAGGCATCTTTGCGATCCCTTGCCAGCCGGCTTGTGGGTCCCTTGAAGACTTTTCTACAGAACCAAAGGGCTCCCCTAGTTGCTCCAGACCTGCCCTGACTTACCCTCGCTGGGTGAGTTCACCAGACCTTGCTGGTCTGCACCATTGACTTTTTACGCTTTCCACAAGACTTGCTGCTACCAAGGCTTGTTGGCTCCAATCGGGTTGCCGACACTGCAGTCAGCTGCAGACTTTGTGGGACACGCTGAATCCAGCTCCTGGCTGTCCTCGACACCTCCTGGACCTCGTGGTCGAAGAGTCAAGACATCAGTGAACGACCTGAATCCTGTCGACGACGGTGGGCATTCATCTTCCTTGCCCCGGGTCACTGCCAAGTGACTGTGAACACTGTCCCCTCTGCTTTCAGGTCTTCCTCCTTCCGAATCCAGGCTTGGATTCCTCCGGACACTTCTTCTGTCGTCGCAAGCAGCAAGTCTTCACTGGCTCCCATTGAAAACGCCGCCGCGACCCGACGCCAAAGGACACCTATGCACTCGGCTCCCCTAGGTGAGGTAACTTCAGCACTACGGTGCTCCTGTGGGTGTTGGCCCTAGAACTACTTACCCTGTAAGTGACTTGCTTGTAGCTACCCTAGAAGTGCCCTAAAACTCCTATTTTCCCTGTGCGATTCTCGCACTGGCTCGTACAGGGTTCGCGTCTGTGTTAGACACATCGCGTCCAACTCCCTTGTAACTCTACCAGTAACCGCGTCCTTCGACTCGTACTGACCGATCGGTGTGTTCGCCTCGAACACGCCAGGGACCTGTAACATTGATAACTCAATCGCGTTCTCTCGCATAGACTCGTACAGGGCTCGCACCAGTGTCTGAACACCGCGTCCGTCCCCTGTGGGTCTCCTACAACTACCTGGGGTGGTTCTTTGGGGTCCCTCGATTCTATATGCTCTAGACCCCGGTCTAGCCAAGATAAGATTGTGATATTTACTTGTGCTAACTTATTTTGATAAAACATTGACTTGTACATATGTTCTTGCCTTCTAATCTCATAAAGAGATTAGTAGAGAGTTGTTTAGTAATAAATACATATATATTTGATATATATACCTGTGTGGTGTCTTTTCATTTGGTGATTCAAGAGATTGTGTGGTAAAACAAGCTGCTTTACATTCCTCCAAGACTTAGCCTGAAGGCTGCTCTCCACAGCTACCACTAGGATAGCTTTCTATAAAGGTTGTCTTAAACCTACCTACCATAAGAGTCGAATTGTACTGGTGCAAGGTGTCCACTTTAACTAGTGGACAGCATATACCAGGCCAACTTCTCACATTGGTGGCAGCGTGTGGGATTCCAGCTTGCTATTGTTTTACCAGAAAATCTCTATTTGAATTACTAACTGAAAACCACTATAGGTACTCAAGGTACATATAAAGTCAAGCTTAGTATCAATAAGTTCTACTGAACTTAGAGCTGTGTGCCAAGGGATAGCACACCCTTTCTACAGCTCAAGCTAGGATCAGTAGGCCACAAACTAGTGTAGGTAGTACAACACTGCACAACACTAGAATGTCCTTAAGGGATGGACCCAGTGGATCCACCCAGCTTCAGTATAAGGACATGACTTTCTTTGACTTGAAAGCCATGTGTGCTGAGAGGCACCTGAAGATAGGACAGAGTCCCTCCACACTACACCTGATAGATCTGCTGACAGCAGATGATCTTAGATTAGCTCTAGGAGCTAATGGGTCTGAATCAGTGAGTGGGTCAATTACAGTGTCTGGGTCAGATGATGAACGTCAGGATGACCAAGACTCTGTGATAGCAGGGCCAGGTCCCAAGGGGTCTGAACAGGACAGAGGAATTCTCCCTAAGAGAACTGACGTAGTGGAGGAGAGGCCTAGGTCCCTTTCTAGGGAATCTGAACACTCCTATCACTCTGGCAGAGAATCTGTCTACCAGAGGAACTCCTACTACCCAAGACAGCAGCAGTGTCCCTAGAGGTAGAGATCATCCTCATGACCATAGGAACCTGAACAAGATTGTCCCTCCCTACCAGAGTGGGGATGACATCCACAAATGGATAACTGCACTTGAGAGGGCCTGTAAGGTACAGAGGGTCCCCCAGAAGCAGTGGGCAGCAATCTTGTGGCTCTCCTTTTCAGATAAAGGTAGAGACAAGCTCCTCACTGTTAGAGAAGAGGATGCTGATGATTATGAAGTCCTGAAGAGTGCACTAATAGATGGGTTTGGCTTAACCACTGAACAGTACAGGTTAAAGTTCAGAGACACCCAGAAGGCACAGACTCAGGACTGGACTGACTTTGTTGATTGTGCAACCAAGGCTCTGGAGGGTTGGCTGGTTGGCAGTAGGGTTACTGATTTCAAGGGATTGTATAATCTGATGATGAGAGAACAGATCCTTAATAATTGCCAGTAACAGTTGTTGCATCAGTACCTGGTGGACTCGGATCTGACCTCTCCCCAAGAATTGGGAAAGAAGGCAGACAAGTGGGTCAGAACCAGGGTGAGGCAGAAACCCCAGAACCAAGGCGGTGACACCAAGAAGCAAGATCCTAAGGGCTCTGAGAAAGGTGGGGATAAGTCAAAAGACCAGAAGTCTTCACAAGGGCCCCAAAAATCTGCATCTGGTGGGGAGTCACAATCCAACAAGGGAAAAGGCCAAAAGAAGCCCTGGTGCAAATTCTGTAAACAGAAAGGGCACTGGACTTCTGATTGTAACAAGTCCAAAGACCAAACCACCACCACTCCTGCCCCTAAGGCAACTGTTCCCCCTAGTTCAGCTACTGGTGGAGGTGGTACTCAGAATAAGGGTGTAGTAGGGTTGACCCTGGGTTCTGAAGTGGACTCTGGCCTAGTCAGAGTACCCACTCAGGCAATGCTGATTTGTGATGGAGACATTGACATGTCCTTCCTAGTAAGCCCCAGTAATCTGGGCAAATACAAACAGCAGCCTGTAATAAATGGCAAACAGGCTTTGGCATTTAGGGACACAGGTGCTAGTGTCACCATGGTGGCAGAGGATCTTGTGGACCCTGGACAGATCATCCTGGGTGAAATGTACCAGGTGACCAATGCAAGCAATGCCAGGACCAACCATAGTCTGGCAGTTGTGAATTTCTCCTGGGGAGGGGTAACTGGCCTCAAGAAGGTTGTAGTCAATGCAGACCTCCCTGTAGAATGTCTATTGGGCAATGATCTAGAAACTTCAGCCTGGTCTGTAGTAGAGTTATGGACTCATGCTGAGATGTTGGGCATCCCTGCAGAGGTATTTGCTGTGACCAGGTCACAGGCCAAAATGCATGACACTGAACAAGCTCTGGATCCTGAAATTATGGACCAGATGCTTCCCAAGAAGAGGAGCAGTAGGGTTAAGGCAGTGCCTTCCCCTCTGTCTCAGATCACAGATTCCCCTCTTGAGGGAGGAGAAGCAGATCCTGAGGAAGGAACTGCCCCAGAGGGACTTGAGCCTGACCAGGTTGAGTTCTTGGGGGCAGGGGGCCCTTCTAGGGAAGATCTGAGTAAGGAGCAACAGTGCTGCCCCTCTCTTGAACCTCTCAGACAGCAGGCTGCTGCTGAGGCTGCTGGGAGTGCTAGTGGGTCCCATAAAGTTTATTGGGATGAGGGACTCCTATATTCTGAGGGTAGAGATCCAGCCCCTGGAGCCACCAGGAGGTTGGTAATACCTCAGAAGTTTAGGGGTTCCTCTTGACCCTAGCACATGATATCCCTTTAGCAGGTCACTTGGGCCAAAACAAGACCTGGGACAGGCTTGTTCCACATTTTCATTGGCCACATATGTCAGAGGACACAAAGGAGTTTTGTCGCTCCTGTGTCACATGCCAAGCCAGTGGCAAGGCAGGTGGCACAACAAAGGCCCCCTGATACCACTACCTGTGGTGGGGGTACCCTTTGAAAGGGTAGGGATTGACATTGTTGGTCCCCTTGACCCTCAAACTGCATCTGGGCACAGATTTATCCTGGTGGTAGTGGATCATGCCACCAGGTACCCAGAGGCAATTCTCTGAGGACCACCACAGCCCCTGTGGTGGCAAGAGCCCTCATTGGAGTTTTCTCCAGAGTGGGTTTCCTAAAGGAGGTCATCTCTGACAGAGGTACCAACTTCATGTCAGGGTATTTGAGAGCAATGTGGAAGGAGTGTGGTGTAACTTATAAGTTCACCACCCCCTATCACCCACAATGCAATGGGTTGGTTGAACGCTTCAACAAAACCCTGAAGGGAATGATTAAAGGACTCCCAGAGAAGCTTAGGCGGAAATGGGACCTTCTTCTTCCCTGCCTGTTGTTTGCATACAGAGAAGTTCCACAGAAGGGGGTTGGTTACAGCCCATTTGAGCTTCTGTTTGGGCATCCTGTAAGAGGTCCATTATGTTTGGTAAAAGAGGGCTGGGAGTTACCTCTCAAGCCCCCCAAACAGGATGTGATGGACTATGTACTTGGTCTCCGCTCCAGGATGGCTGAATACATGAAAAAGGCAACCAAAAACCTGGAGGCCGGCCAAGAATTACAAAAAGCTTGGCATGACCAAAAGGCTGTGCTGACTGTGTACCAGCCAGGACAGAAAGTGTGGGTGTTGGAGCCTGTGGCCCCAGCAGCCCTCCAAGACAAATGGAGTGGCCCCCATACAATAGTTGAGCAAAAGGGAGAAGTCACCTATCTGGTGAATCTTGGAACTCCCAGGAGCCCCTGAGGGTGCTCCATGTCAACAGATTGAAACCATATGTTGACAGGGCTGACATGGGATTGCTCATGGCAACTGATGAGGAACAGGAGGAGGAGAGTGACCCTCTCCCTGACCTGCTCTCACAGAACCCTGATGATGGGTCAGTAGATGGTGTTGCTTTGGCAAGCAGCCTCACTGACCATCAGCAAACTGAGTGCAGACAAGTTCTGCAGCAGTACAGACATATGTTTAGCCTGACCCCTAGTCAGACTACCTGGTGCACCCATGAGGTGGACACTGGAGACAGTCTGCCTGTCAAGAGTAAAATCTACAGGCAACCTGACCATGTCAGGGACTGTATCAGGACTGAAGTCCAGAAAATGTTGGAGTTAGGTGTGATTGAGCCTTCAGATAGCCCTTGGGCTAGCCCAGTAGTCCTAGTACCCAAGCCTCATACCCAGGGTGGTAAGAAAGAAATGAGGTTTTGTGTAGAATACAGAGGCCTCAATGCAGTCACCAGGACTGATGCCTATCCCATACCAAGGGCAGATGAGCTGATTGATACTTTGGCCTCAGCCAAGTATCTGAGTACATTTGACCTAACAGCTGGCTACTGGCAGATCAGGTTAGCTGATGATACAAAAGCCAAAACAGCATTTTCGACCCCTGGTGGGCACTACCACTTTGTGGTGATGCCCTTTGGATTGAAAAATGCACCTGCCACTTTTCAGAGGTTGGTGAACAAAGTTCTGGCAGGGATGGAAACTTATTGCTCAGCTTATCTAGATGATATTGCTGTCTTTAGTTCCTCCTGGCAGGATCACCTGGTCCACCTCAGAAATGTTTTGGAGGCTCTGCAAAAATCAGGCCTCACTATCAAGGCCACTAAGTGCCAGATAGGGCAGAGTCAGGTTGTGTACCTGGGCCACCTTGTAGGTGGAGGCCAGGTTCAGCCTTTACAGAGCAAAATCCAAACCATAATGGAATGGGTTGCTCCAACCACCCAGACACAGGTGAGAGCCTTATTGGGCCTGACTGGGTACTATAGGAGGTTTGTGAAGGGATATGGATCTATAGTGACCCCCCTTGAATGATCTAACCTCAAAGAAAATGCCAAAAAAGGTTCAGTGGACAGCTAGCTGTCAGAAGGCATTTGAAGACCTAAAGCAGGCCATGTGCACTGCCCCCATCTTACAGAGTCCAGACTACACCAAAAAGTTCATAGTCCAAACAGATGCTTCTGAGCTGGGTGTGGGAGCTGTACTGTCTCAACTGAATGATGAAGGTCAAGACCAGCCAGTAGCTTTTATTAGCAGAAGGCTGACCCCTAGAGAGAAACGTTGGTCAGCTATAGAGAGGGAGGCCTTTTCTGTGGTGTGGGCCCTGAAGAAGCTGAGGCCATACTTGTTTGGCACTCACTTCATAGTTCAGACTGACCACAAGCCCCTCCTATGGCTTAAACAGATGAAAGGTGAAAACCCAAAACTTTTGAGGTGGTCCATTTCCCTACAGGGGATGGACTATACAGTGGAACACAGGCCTGGGACCCAACATGCCAATGCAGATGGACTCTCAAGGTATTTCCACTTAGAACACGAAGACTCAACTGGTCAAGGTTAGTTTAGTGTCCCTGCGTTTGGGGGGGGTTGTGTAGGAGAGTAGGATGTTGCCCCCACTTTTTCTCTGATGTTTACACTGGTTTCTGGCTATAGTCTGGCTGGGACCCTGCCAATCAGGGCCCCAGCCTCTCTGTTCTCTCTAAACGACTTGGAGTGCACTCTAGGTGCACTAGTGATTGGATACTGTGGTACCTTATGAGTCCCTAGTATATGGTACCTTAGGTACCAAGGGCATAGGTACTTCACAGGCCTACCAGGGGCTGAAGCATGTATTATGCCACCCCTGGGAAGCAGACTAAATCTGACACCACAGGTCTGCTACTGCAGCCTGGGTAAGGTGGTGCATGCACTCCTTACTGTGATATAGGCTACCTATATCACTACATAGATACACACATATAAACCTATAAGTCACTCCTATGGCAGGCCTTGTCAATCCTGAAGGCAGAGTGCTTGGTTCCTATGTGAGAGGGTGCCCCTGCATGAGCAGAGCCCCTCTGCAGCATTCGGAGACCCTTCTCTGAGGCTGTTTGTAGTGCAGCCTGACCATATACTCTTAAGCGCATTATAACCTCGCGTTAAATGCTAACTTTGGGATGGCTGCACGGAAACATGTCGTGTTTGGTGTCAAACATCTTGGAATACTACCCCCCCGCCAGTTCTGGCGGCGGGGGTAGCATTCCACCCTTCTAGAGGGATAGACATGTACCTACTGTGGAAACACGGTAGAATCCTGAAGAGCCCTGGCATCACAAAATGGGTGCCACCAGTCACAGACACTGGGATGCCCTCCTGCTGATGACCAACACTCGCAGTGGAGGAGGCCCAACAATAGGTATCCTGTCCCAAGGGGGTGTGACCACCTCCCAGACAGGGTTTAGTGTATTGGGGCTGGGTGGGTGCACTCCTAGAGTGCTTTGAAGTCCTGCACTGGGGGAGCAGAAGGCTCCTCTGTGCCTATGCCAGTTCAAACCAGCTCAGGGGCTACCTGCCCCCTGCTCTGGCGTGAAACTGGACAAAGGGAAGTGGGTGTAGCCACCCACTCCCCTGACCCTCCCATAGGTGGGGTCATAGAGCTAGTCCCTCCCTTCTCTTTAGTATAAGAGGGGGAACCTGTGCATTGCAACCTAGATACCCCTGGACGACGCTCTCAAGAAGAATCCTGGACCTTCGACGTTCCACTACCTCTGGAAGACTGAAGAATCTCCCTTGGAGTCAAGGAGTGACTCCCCTGCTTGGCAGGCACCAAAAACTACAATGACGGTCGCAAACTACACTGCTCCCGCCAGAGCCCGAAGTCCCTGCAGCCCAGGAAGAGGATTTCCTGACTTCTCTAAGGCCATCGTGAGTCCCCAGCGAAGCTGAGGCAAGTGGACCCCACGAGTGACGAGGAACCGCAGTCCCTGGGTACCGTGCACTATTGTCAAGTGCAACCCCTTCACGACGTTCTACGAACCTGTGCTTTGGACCACGTGTGGTCCAAGCCTCTAGCAGGAATCCCTCCGAAGATCAGAGGCCTACCCCGTCCCGAGTGACTGTGGGCCCCTGTTGAAGGAATCCTCCCGAGGCGTCTTCGCGATCCCTTGCCAGCCGGCTTGTGGGTCCCCTGAAGACTTTTCTACAGAACCAAAGGGCTCCCCTGGTTGCTCCAGGCCTGCCCTGACTTACCCTTGCTGGGTGAGTTCCCCAGACTTTGCTGGTCTGCACCATTGACTTTTTACGCTTTCCACGAGACTTGCTGCTACCAAGGCTTGTTGGCTCCAATCGGGTCGCTGACACTGCAGTCAGCTGCAGACTTTGTGGGACACGCTGAATCCAGCTCCTGGCCGTCCTCAACGCCTCCTGGACCTCGTGGTCGAAGAGTCAATACATCAGTGAACGACCTGAATCCTGTCGACGACGGTTGCCCCGGGTCACTGCCAAGTGACTTTGAACACTGTCCCCTCTGCTTTCAGGTCTTCCTCCTTCCGAATCCAGGCTTGGATTCCTCCGGACACTTCTTCTGTCGTCGCAAGCAGCAAGTCTTCACTGGCTCCCATTGAAAACAACGCCGTGACCCGACACCAAAGGACACCTATGCACCAGGCTCCCCTGGGTGAGGTAACTTCAGCACTACGGTGCTCCTGTGGGTGTTGGCCCTAGAACTACTTACCCTGTAAGTGACTTGCTTGTAGCTAACCTAGAAGTGCCCTAAAACTCCTATTTTCCCCGTGCGATTCTCGCACTGGCTCGTACAGGGTTCGCGTCTGTGTTAGACACATCGCGTCCAACTCCCTTGTAACTCTACCAGTAACCGCGTCCTTCGACTCGTACTGACCGATCGGTGTGTTCGCCTCGAACACGCCAGGGACCTGTAACATTGATAACTCAATTGCGTTCTCTCGCATAGACTCGTACAGGGCTCGCACCAGTGTCTGAACACCGCGTCCGTCCCCTGTGGGTCTCCTACAACTACCTGGGGTGGTTCTTTGGGGTCCCTCGATTCTATATGCTCTAGACCCCGGTCTAGCCAAGATAAGATTGTGATATTTACTTGTGCTAACTTATTTTGATAAAACATTGACTTGTACATATGTTCTTGCCTTCTAATCTCATAAAGAGATTAGTAGAGAGTCGTTTAGTAATAAATACATATATATTTGATATATATACCGGTGTGGTGTATTTTCATTTGGTGATTCAAGAGATTGTGTGGTAAAACAAGCTGCTTTACATTCCTCCAAGACTTAGCCTGAAGGCTGCTCTCCACAGCTACCACTAGGATAGCTTTCTATAAAGGTTGTCTTAAACCTACCTACCATAAGAGTCGAATTGTACTGGTGCAAGGTGTCCACTTTAACTAGTGGACAGCATATACCAGGCCAACTTCTCACACTCTGGCAGACTGGGCAGCTAAAGCCGCCGCCAGGGGACCACCACCTGCACCACCACCCCAACTTGCAGTACCACCAGAAGGCCAGCACGCCCCCATCTTGCTTGCCCAACACGTACCTACAATAGTACAACAGGACAAAGACAGTGCAGAGGAAGACACTCCTGATTGAACGCTTCCATACACAATTACACCTCAGGGAAATACAGGAAAGTGCACCACCACAAGAGAAAGAGTTATGGAAGAAGAGGGGAGTACAACAAGATCATTTAGATTTTATCTACAGACAAATAATAACAGGCAAACCTGTCATGCCACAGGCCTTATTGCAAGTGGCACTAAACCAGTTACACCATCCCACACATGTTTCCCGAGATAATATGTCCACCACCCTACAGACTGACTGGTTCATCCCCAATGCCCATGAACTAATACAACATTTTGTTAATAAATGTCTCATTTGTCAACAGTACTCACCAAACCTCACTATGAAAACAGTTGCCTCTACAATACCAAAACCAAAAGGCCCTTTCAAAGAACTCCACATTGACTATGTGGACATGATTGATAGATGCCAAAATTATCGATACCTCATTGTGGTAGTCTGCCCATTTTCACGATGGATCGAAGCTGGACCATGTGTCCACTGCGATGCCAAAGCAGCAGCTAATTTCCTGCTCCGTGAGGTCATTTCGCACTGGGGTTTGCCAGACGCGATCCGTTCTGACAACGGCAGCCATTTTTCAAACGCCATTTTGCAAAAGCATTGAAACCCTTTCATGAAGCTTTTGCATTTGACTCGTGAGGGACATCTAGTAACGACTAGTGGAACTGCAGCTTGATGTAATAATAATTTCAATGCTTTTGCATTTGACTCGTGAGGGACATCTAGTAACGACTAGTTGAACTGCAGCTCTTTGTAGAATTATTTTGATATTGGATACCATAATATTCACTGCCCACTGCTAATCTCGTCCCATAATGCTTTGCAGGGCCTTTGTTTGGGATTGTATTTTTGCCAATAACTGTGCTTGGGGTGGTCCTAAGAGGATGGGACCACCACCGAATCGTTCAACAAGATGTGCTTTTTGTTTTCAAGGCATCTGCTTGGTTCTCTCCCTAGGTTAGGGAGGATCCCAAAATCATCACCTCTCTCACTGCTTGTTAATTTATCGTTTTCACTTTTGTGAAATGTCTATATGCATTTTAGCATATAAAGACAGAGATACTTACTTTATCATAACTTGCACTGTGCAAGATGCCGTTTGCAATTATTGCACAGTGCAGACAAGCACACAGCTACGCACTAGCAATTTGCGTAGCTGAACGTAGTTCACAGTGTACTTCGCGTAGCTACGTGTAGTGCTACTTTGCAAACTACGCCCAGGGTTAGTCATAACCAGTCGGCAGGGGACAATGGGGTCCATAACTCCCTATTAGACAACATGTGGTATAAGGATATGACAGCAGCTGGCAAGCATGTCACAAACCAATCGTGTTATGTGTCCTCATATATTCCCCATGCAGTAGGCGCAGATAGATTTTTCCTAGAGAAGTACCACCACGCACTGCCAAATGCCTTTTACACCTGTTCCTTTGCCGCATACAAGGACAAGTCCAGGTCATTACGGCTGACATTTCCACAGTATATGTAAATTCCACACTCTGGGACTACAACTACATTACACACAAAGTTATCTCCGACACAACTGCCCTCGAGGAGGTAATACAGGCCATGTATAGAAGAGGAATACCTGACATGGACTCAAGGGCACCTCAGATTAGGAAGCGTGGATATATCTCAGTATCCTCACCCCCAGCTAAATGCGATGTCACAATAAAACACAGCCACCCATGCCCATGTCAAAATAGAACTGTGCTGCGCCTATGGGCACAAATATATTTCAACAACAAGTGGAATGGTCCCGGCTTTGTGATATGCAAAGCAGCATCCTTAGGGCCCCCTGTTGTAGACTCAGATTATGAAGAAGGGATTGACTGGGAGGTTGAGGATGATTGTGAACAAATATGGTCACAGGAAAGTAGGAGGTACACCTCGGGTGGGGAGAAAATGTCCAAACCTAAAAAAGCATTCAAACTAAAGTCACCTCTTCTCTGTTTTCTAGGAAATGGCACGGTACCTGTGGGCCGCAACTCTGGAAGCAACAGCACCATTTTTAATTCGGACATGCAATATGGCACCTCCAGTCTAATGGACCTCTACTGGGCTTGCGGAGAACGCCTCCATCTCCAACTGCCTCCTCAATGGAATGGACTGTGCACCTTGGTGACAATGCATGAAGTTCACCTGGTCGTTCCAGCAGCCAATATTTCCCACATCCATTCGCATCCAATGGCAGGCGATGTTACCTTGCTCCACCGACACCGACGGACTGCTCAATACTTCGCCAACGACGCTTTTGATGACATTCCCCAAGAATTTCGCCTTTTTAAGGAAGCCCAGCTCTTCTTCGGAAGCACCATTCCAATGTTTCAGATAAAAGCGAATGCACGCTGGCTCCAGGTGACACGCTACGAAGTCATGCGGGCCATCAACAGTACCAGGGATGGGCTAAATGCTATCATGGAAGAACTACGCCCCCTGAGGCTTATGGTTCTAGAGCATAGGTATGTCCTGGACATGTTAACTGCAATGGAGGGTGGAGTATGTCGCCAGATCGGGAAAAGCTGCTGCACTTTTGTGCCTGCAAGTGATGCTGAGAATGGATCGCTCACAAAGGCCATTGAGGACTTGGACAATTTAGGGAAGATAATGTTTGAGGAAGGAGGTGCCAGGGCAGACATAGCAAAAGACTGGTTTGATTTTAGCTGGATGCCTTCATTGTCGTCTGCCCTCCTAAACATTCTAGTACTAGTTTGCGGTGTGCTGTTGCTCCTTTGTTGCGACGTACAGATAATATGTCATTGTGTAAAAAGATTCAGTACTAAAGTAGTAGGGATTAATTATGCAAGGACAGGAATATACAGGAAGATCATACTTGAGGACCGTGAAGAAGGGAATGGGGATAAACTAGCACTGTTAGAGGTAGTTGAGCTCACAACGTCTGGCTCACACTTATTACAGACCCCTATTGACACCCACTACCAAGTACCTACCGCTCCCCCACTTCCCCCTGGAAGACACCTAATAAGGGAGGATCTTAGCGTAGATCATTATGAATCTCTAGCTGACAGGCCCGAAGGAGAATATGTCGAATTAAGATCACAGCTAGATAAGCAGGACAAAGAGTGTCCCTACATTAATGACACGCCTTGGATGCCCCAACAGAACGAGGGGCCATCTAAGTACGCTGTAAGAGTTCTGTTCAAAAATTAACAAGAGGAGGGAAATGAAGCAGGGTCCCGTTTTACCATATAAAATGCCTTAGGCCAATCCTGCTCCACACCTGAAGCATGAGACCCTCATATGGCCCCACCAGCCAGCATGTAGGAATTTGTTAAATTGACCCTGCTGTCCTACACATTTGCTAAAACCACGATAGGCCCTATGCCTCTCTGACAAGCTCAAAAAGACATCTCCCTGCGCAGAACACGAGCCAGCTCACCGAGCCCCCACTCCCTCGTTGTACTCGATGTGCACTTAGTGCACTTCTCCTCTCACACCCACTGAAATTTAGCAATGCCACAGAACATCTCGAACTAAGAGGAACATGATGGGGTACAATGTGGTGGGGGCCCGTTGCAATATTTTACTTTCTTCTTATTACTGTCCTTTTGCTAGCTTCAAGTGAACCAAGACAAGCAACATGGCGTGAGAAAATGACCTATAACCTTTGTAATCTTCCGCTTTCTTATATAAATTCCGTGAAGTGACGCACATCATTTTTGATAAATGTACAAACTGTGGTATGATTGTCGTTCAAACACCTGTCATAAGCTGGACTTGTGGTCAAACAGTTCCTCATTAAAGTGGTATAAAAGAGCTGCCCACAGTCCACTCGACGGAACATCTTGCACCGTGAAACTCTTGGATCACGACCTGCATGTGTGCTCCCCGGTTAACCATACTCTCATTTAGAATTGTTATTTAAGGTTGCAATTACTTTGCTATATTTTGAAATTGTCTCTTTCTCTCTCCTCTGCATTGCCGTGATTTTAAGTCTTATTAGATTGCATATTTTTGCCCTGTATCTCAAAATGTGTCTTTGACACCTGGTCTTTTCTAAGACTGCGTAGTTTTATTATTTAACCAAGTGTATCTTAAAGTTTATTATTTGAACTTGTATCTTCAAATAAATTGTAACAATCCTGATTCAGTTCCAGCATCTCACACACGTGTATTTCCTTATTTTAGATAGAGCACCCATGCTCAAATTAAGCTGATGTATTGCACCATGAAAACCACCCTTTAACACTTCTGGGGCTCTCCATTAAAGCGTTCGGGGGGGGCAAGGGAATCACTGGAGATAAAGAATGGATAATGTAGGTGGATGGATGAGGTTCTGAACTTAATGAGGAACTAGCCTCTTTATTCCCTAACAATGAAAAACGAACCTTCTGCCCAGAAAGTGTTCCACTCATCCTATTGGCCAAATCTGAGGTTTCTCTTCTAGAATTTATCAGTCCTGTTTCAAATTTTTATTCTCTTCTCTGACTGCTACTAACTCTTTTTGAATAGCCTCTAAGATCCCTCCTAAACTTTTTAAGTCTACTCCTCCTTCCATTCTGCTCAGGTGCAAGATAATACTTGGGCACTTCACTCTGTCAGGGTGTTCTAGCTAAACTTCCACAGGAGCAGAATGAAGACCTTTCTCAATACCCAACCAAAACCTCTCCATCACACAAGATTAATAAATTGCCTGACTGAGTGCTCCAAGGGGGGAAAGGGGATGGGGATAAGAAGAGACTGCTTAATCTTCGTGGGTTGTCTTCTCGCTTATCTGGTGTGTTGTCATCTCCCAACTTGGGGAACCTCTGGTCTGTATAGCTCTTTTAGAACTTCTGGACAACTGAGAAAATATAATAAATAACTTGCATCAAAAAACCTTTTCTTGTGCTATAGTGGATGTGTATATTGATGTTCAAATGTGATTACCTTCCCCCTAAAGATTAGAACCTTGCCTCTCTTCTGATGATCTATGTCTGGTTTTATTATATTCTGTATATTTCTTAAGTTCACCCAAGAGAACTGACTAACCTTCTTTCTTTCTTTCCTCTTAGGCTGAAAGATTGTTCACCACGAGAGTTGAGCTTGTTTATATTTCTTCTCAGGTAAGAGAAATAATAAAGTTCGAAGATTCTAGGAATTAATTTGTGTCTTTGACTACCTTTTTCAATGACTTTAGTCAAATCTGTAAGTATTCATACATCAAGTTCGTTCTCATTCATTGTACTTAGCTTGGTTTCCGGGAAGTAGGCAAAGGATCTCAAATCGAAGAGCTGCTGGCGAGACTCTCGCAAACTCCTCAGTTCTGACACAGAAAAGGGAACACTGCTTCCTGATCCGGACAGACGCTGGAACACTACTCGCCTCTCAGAGCGAGCGCGTTGAACACTGGTTACCTTGTTCAAGCTGACGCGCTAGACACCGCTTCTTCCTCCGAGCATGCGTCATGCTTGAACACTGATTTTTTCCGACTAAGGAAACTGAACTCTGGTAAGTGATGGGCGGATTAGAGACGGAAGGGATGCTCTGAATTTTAACACGGAGGGGACTCAGAAAAGGAACACTAGTCTCCTGACAGAATATTAGCTTACTTACTGCTCACGAAGGAACTAAGATGACAGGAAAACATGCTACTACCCTAAACTGAACTAACACGAGAGAGCACACAATAAATCCTACCTACTTTCAAGAAACTTCAGTGAAGAGCGCAGTTTAGAATTTTAGCGCACTGGAGATTCTATACTGAGCTTCACTGGGAAGCTTTTCTGGAACACTTGAATGCTGCTCAAATTGATCCTTGTTGGCGGCCATCTTGGAGTTCCTTGAACTCCACTTCACTGTCCAATCATTAGTGGGGATTCTCTTCTTCTTGCATAACCGGTCAACAGAAGTGATTACGTTGATCATTTTACCCTTAAGTCGTGGTGACTTAGAAATAGTCCTGACAATGGGTGTGTCAGTGTGGTTCTATTGGTGGTAGGCCTACACGTCTCCATATCTGGTAACTCCCCTAGGGGAGGTGTTTAAAAAAATCATGACGCGGCACACACAAGGGCAGAATATTACGATTTCGCAATTAAAAAAGACAAACACCCATAATGGAGGTGGATAATGAAAAATTTCCTAATCAACATGAAGGAAAGTTTCAATTCTATTAAGGACGCGGAGGCAATGATTATGCATTACTTTCTTCACTTTTTATTAACAGCACGTTCAAAGATAAAAGTAAAAACACTGCAACAGTACTACAACTCCCATGAGGCACAGGGAGTAACAATGGCCACCAATAGCCCAATCAAGTAACAATCTGTGAGTCTATATAATACAGTTCATGCCATAGTCCTTCCTCTTCTTCACAGAAGGAAGTTCAGCACACTGGACATCATTCCGTCTTTGAATCCGAACCTAAGAGGATATGGAAAAACGTTAATACTTTGTACCCACATAAACGTACCATCCACCATTAATGGCATAACAGGACATAAATTCAACAAACTACTATGAGGAGAATAAACGTTATAACGACCATTACATTAGTCTGTTACTTTAGGTGCTCCATTACCACCATCAGGTAACATCTTACACTACATGCCTGCCTGTCAGGTTGAAAAAACAACTTTTTTTTTTTAGAACAACCATACCTAACAATATACTGTTATTGAGTAGAGCCCAAGGTACTTCCCTGTTAGTCACGGAATGCAGTTCTCCAACTCCCAGAATTAAGGTAAAGAGACGAGAACGCCACCTCACACCGACGGTGGACGATATCATCAGCGAGCTGGCAGGATCCAAGTGGTTCTCGAAGATGGACCTACGATCGGGTTACCACCAGATACCTCTACACCCAGACTCACACCCTATCACCACGTTTTCAACACACGCAGGACTCTGGAGGTACACGCGACTTAACTTTGGCATCTCCAGTGCGGCCGAAGTATTTCAGAACAGCATCAAGAATGTCCTCCACGGGCTAAAGGGTGTCGTCAACGTGAGCGACGATATCCTGGTGCACGCCCCAACACTGGAAGAACACCTCCTCCGCCTCCATGCTGTCTTCGCGCATCTCCGCGACTGTGGACTCACGCTCCACCGGGAGAAGTGTGATTTCTTGCGACGAGACATCAGCTTCTCCGGCTACAAGTTCTCCGACAAAGGCCTTGGCCCGGACCCAGACAAAGTGATCTCTTCAAACCCGGAAGTGGTTTCCAATTCTACCTTTGGACCAATTTATTAAAACATCAGTTTTCCTCTTGGCTTTTTAAACATCTTTATATATGCTATGTGTATGAATGTTTGATGGATGTACAGAGCTCATTTGAATTTTTGAGTGTGTGTGTATGCATGATGGTTTGTTGTGGGGTTCTCTTTTTATTGTATTTTATCTGTATGTATCACTGTGCTATGATATAAAATATATATATTTTTTTGATATTCTGTTAATAAAAAGAAATAATCATCAATTGTAATTACTGGTTCTTTACAATATATGCACTTGAGCCTTGGTTGTTTAGGTATCATTACAGGACCCCCTTGTGGGCCTCAATAATTTATCTTTTGAATGGGTGGGTATTTTTTTGTTTTGTGCCAGACAAAGTGAAAGACATACAAGAGGCTCCAGCCCCTGCCTCCGTGTCAGGTGTCCGCAGTTTTTTAGGTATGGTGACATACTGTGGGCGTTTCATCAAGAATCTGTCTGACCTCACCGGCCCGCTCAGAGACTTAACAAAGGCCTCCAACCCATGGTCGTAGGAGCCTGGGCACAACGAATCCTTCAAGCGCACAAAAGCAGCCCTGTCAGCAGATACCACTCTGGTGTACTTCGATCCCCGCAGAGATTCCCAGCTGGTGGTGGATGCCAGCCACACGGGCCTCGGAGCGGTTCTGGCCCAGCATCAGACGTGTGGAGAATAGGCCCCAGTGGCCTACTCCAGCCGGACGCTCAGGCCCGCAGAGCAACGATACTCCCAAATTGAAAAAGAAGCAATTGCCATCTTATGGGGCTGCCGGCATTTCTACATCTACCTGTATGGCCACCCGTTCAAGGTCGTCACCGACCACAAACCGCTGATCCCGCTGTTTCAAGGCACCTCGTCTCGCCCCCCTCCGAGGATTGAGAAGTGGGTCCTACAGCTCCAGGAGTTCCAGTTAACCGTAGAGTACCAACCAGGCACCCGGAATCCAGCAGACTTCCTATCTAGACACGCTCGGCCCGCCACGATCCCGGAGGCAGCCGAAGCGGCGGCAACCGAAGTTTACGTGAGACTGATCATTGACAGGTCAAGGCCCCTTCCTATCTCCCTGGAAGACGTCATCACAGCCACCAGGGACGATGACTGTCTTCAGCTGGCGATCCAAGCGCTCGCATCAGGTGACTGGAAACCGCTACAAAGCCCTACGCCACGTCGCACGGAGACCGCTCAGTTAAGTCTGAAGGCCCTGTATGTTGTCCGCCAAGAACTCTCAGTGACCGAAGACGGCTGCCTCCTGAGAGGCCCCCGCCTCGTACTACCAGCAAGTCTGACCCGCAAAGCTGCCCTCCTGGCACACGGAGCCCACCAAGGGATCGTCAAGCCCAAAAGCAGGCTTCGGAGCAAAGTGTGGTTTCCCGGCCTCGACCAGAAAGTGGAAGCAATTGTGAGACGATGCCCTGTCTGCCTAGCAACCAGCCTTCCGGATAAACCCGCACCGGTCATCACTGAACCCGCCCCCGGTGGCCCGTGGGAAAGAGTGAGCGCGGATTTCGGCAGCCTCCCAGGAGGCTCACACATGCTGGTGGTAATAGACGACTTATCACGATACCCGGAAGTGGAAATCGTGCGCACCACGTCCGCGGCGGAAGTGATCCCGAAACTAGAAAAGATCATGGCAACCCACGGACTGTTAAAAGAAATTCGCACGGACAACGGACCCCCATTCACGAGCGTTGAGCTGACCAACTACCTAGCCTCCAACCACATTAAGCACCGCCGTATAACCCCGCGATGGCCTCAAGCCAACGGCGAGGTGGAGCACCTAATGAGGACCCTGAATAAAACCATTCAGATTGCCGTAGCAGAAGATCGCAATCTAGAACAGGCCCTGTACCAGTTCCTCCGTGAGTACCGGCTCACCCTTCACTGCACTACCGGCGTCTCCCCGAGCAAACTAAGCCTCGGTCGGAACGTGATGGACACCATCCCGCACCATCCTGTGTGGGAGGACATCTCAAATCCGCAAAATCACTCGGATGCCAGAAGAGCCGCCACCAATGACAAAGCTTCCTGGAGGAGGCATGCCAAAGAACCCTCTATCCAGGTAGAAGACCAGGTGCTGGTACAAGATCGCCACCCGGGAGGAAAATTCCGGCTGCCCTTCGAACTAGACCCCTGGGTCGTAGTCAACATCAAAGGCACCCAAGTCACAGCCCATAGAGGCCAAGAGACTGTAACAAGAAATGTGTCACAGTTCAAGAGAGTACCCAGAGACAGCGTGGAAGACTTCCCTGACATTAGATCACTACCTGGAGACCGCCCCAGCACCAGTGGAGAACCTACAGGGGCGACCGCCGCAGACCCAACCGCAACAGCAGCAGGAGATGCCGGCAGGACGCCACCCCCTGATGCCCTCCAAGATTCGAGTTCCAGACTCTTGCCCGGGGAAGGTGAGAACGCTGAGCCCGGCGGAACCGACAACCCCCGGCTGCCATCGCCCACTCCCTTGCTGAGGGGCAGCCAGAGTCGGTACGCCCTAAGGCCACACCCGAAGCCATCGCGACGATACCAAGACTTTGTGCCTGAATGAGCCACATTGACCAGAGAGGTGAGCCGCGGAAAGGGCAAGCGGGGTGGGCGCACCTGCCACCGGAGAACAAGTAAGACTGTTCCTTTTTTCTTGTTGCAACCACACAGACATTTTGAGTTATGGACTACAAGTGCATTTATTTCGTTTAAACTTCAAATGTGTTGTTGGGTTTAACGTTTATAATTTCCTGGTATATGAGGAATGTAATGTTGCAAGGCACTTGGGCGAGACCAACTCTTCCTGCCCAGTGGGACCCGCTCATGTGATGTACCCCCCCCCCCCTTGTGCGTAAGTCTAATAGGCTGTGCTGGCGTACGCCAGCACAGCGTGTGAGGTGTTAATAAAGAGCCCCGGGCGTGGTTAGTTATCTGGCCACCACAAGACGCAACGTGTGTGCCCCTCTGTGTCTCCGTCCAGCGCCAGACATCCGAAGCTCTCTTGCACGTAATGAGACAGAGAAACATTTCCAGTTTCGCTGATATTTCCTTCCTAGAAAGATATTGGTTGTCTTGGCAGGATGATAACAAACGTAGGACCAAGTTGACGTCCCAAGGACCTAGGGGGGACCGTAAATCCTGATACCTTTGAGGAGTTCGCCTAACAAGGGGTGATCTCCTACTGGAACATTATTCACCAACGTATGGCCCGCTGAAATAGCCGACCTGAAGGAGTTGATGGTACAATATGCCAGTCCCTCCTGGAAAAGTTCTACCAAGAAGTTTACTATGTCGGTAACGCTGGTGCCCACGGGATCCAAGTGTTTCTCCACACACCAACGAACCCATCTCCTTCAAGCTGGTCTGTACCTCTTGGCGGTCCGTGGAGCCCATGCCCGTTGGAAAAGGAATTCTGTTCCCTGCGAAAGTTGATAACTTGCCAGCGTCGCCTGAAATCCTCCATGCCATGAGATGAAGATGGCCCTGGATAACCAGAGGGTGTGGATGGCCCAGAAGATCCATCAGGATCTTTGCGAACGATGGCAGATGTACCGGGGCGGCCCAGGCTAGCCCCAGAAGAGAAGGGAACCATGCTTGTGATCGCCATATCAGAGTGATCAGTATCAGAGAGGCCCTCTGGCGCCTGACTTGTGCTGCCACTCGCTGGATAAAGAGAAAGGGAGGGAAGGCGTAGGCTTGTTCCATCGACCATTCCTGGAGGAAGGCATCTACCGCCTCTGCCCCCGGATCTGTCCTCCAACTGACGTAGCGGGGAAGCTGCGTGTTCCATCTGGAGGCACGGTCCCCATTGCGCCATCAGTGCCTGAAATACCCTTGGGTCGAGTCTCCAGTCGATGGCATCCCTTAGGTACCTGGAGTTCCAGTCCGCCACTGAATTCAGTACCCCCAGAAGATATTCCACTGTTACTGAAATCTGCCGTTGGAGGCAGTAGTGCCAGATGTCCTTGGCTAGTTCCGCCAGAGCCCGAGAGCGGGTACCACCCAGCCGGTTGATATATTGGACCGCTGTCATGTTGTCCATCCTCAGGAGCACACAGCACTATACTCTGTCCCTTGTAAGGGATCGAATATCAAAAGATCCCGCCAGTAGTTCGAGACAATTGATGTGTAGGGTCAGTTCCTCCTCCGTCCATCTGCCTCCCATGGAGGTCGATCCACATCTGGCTCCCCAACCAAGACGACTGGAGTCTGATTCTATCGCCAGGTCTGGGCAGGAACTGAAAATCGCCTGACCGTTCCATGCTTCCATGTTGTCTATCCACCACTGGATCTCCGTCCTGGCCTCCGATGTCCGTGTCCCCAGCTCGGAACACTTGAGTCCCCTCCGAAGGTGAGCCGCCTTCAAACTCTGCAGGGCTCTGTAGGGAGCTTCCCGGGATGATGGCCTGTATCGAGGAAGATAACAACCCGCAATCCTGGCTAGTTGACGCAGAAAGATTCTGTCCCTTCTGAGAACCTTCCTCAGTTCTTTCTTGATCTTGGTATCTTCTGGTCCGGCAGGCTCAGCGTTGCGGCTCTGGAGTCTATGCGGAACCCCAAAAAATCTTGTTCTGCTGTGGGGTCAGGTCCACCTTCTGTTGGTTGATGACAAACCCTAAATCCTGAAGTAAAGATATGGTGTTGTTCAGGTGAGCCACCATGGCGATCTTGTGATTGGTCCATCAGCAGGAAGTCGTCCAGGTAGATGATTAACCTGATGCCCAGTGTCCGGAGATGTTCCACCACAGTTTTGAGGAGCTTAGTAAAGCACCAAGGTGCAGATGACAGGCCGAATTGGAGAGTCCGAAATTCAAAGATATGCCCCTCCATTCGAATGAGAGAAACCGGCAATGAGAGGGAAAGATTGGGACCGTCAGGTAGGCGTCCTTGAAATCTAGATGCTTTAACCAGTCGTCCTGTAGTAGTAGGTCCCTGAGGAGGTTGATTCCCTCCATTTTGAAGTGGCGATAAACTAGCCACCCGTTGAAGGACCTGAGGTTGATCACGGGGCGGATGCCTTTGTCTTTTTTCTCAACCAAAAACAGGTTGCTGAGGAAGCCTCTGGGATGCAGTTCGGAAGTGCATATCGTGCCCTTGCCAGAAGGTCCTGAACTTCTTGCTCTATAAGGGACGTGTCCTGAGTGTAAAAGAACAGGGGCGGGGTTTTATTGCCTGCACTGGAGTTCCGTAGAACTCCATATGGTACCCTTGCATGGTCTCCGGCACCCATGGGTCTGCCGTGATCTCTACCCACTTGTGTGTAAACAGTCGCAGTCTCCACCCAAACAAAAAGGTGATAAGAGAATGGGGCTTACCATTGTATCCATTGTTGCCGTAAACCCCTCCCCGGTCTTGGTTGTTCTTTCCTCTTCTGCTGCCGCGGGAGGAGTAGAAAGTTCGCTGACGGCCATCCATTGTTCCTCTTGGCCTGGGCTCTGTTAGGGCCTTGATAGGACTGGCGGCCGGAGGAGCGACCCCTGCCCCTTCCGGCCCCTCCAAAAACCTTTCCTGGGAAGATCTTCTTCATGGACGCCTGGGCCTTGTCAAGGGCCGAGAACGTTGAGACGAACTTTCCCAACTCCTTGACAAAAGGCTCGCCGAATAGTGTGCCCTGCGCTATAGATTCCGCCTAAGAAGGTAAAGTTCCCCCAGCTTGGGATCTATCTTTATTAAGAGGGAATGAAGATGTTCCTCAGAGAGGGCGCAGACCACTCTCTGCGCCCAGCTTGCTACATCGTCCGCGGGGAGAGGTTTCCCTGACTGCTTTGCTTGCTCCGCCAGTTCAATAATCTTCGTTATGGGCCCAACTACGTCCAAAAGTTTGTCCTGGCACGCCCTCCAGGACTGGCCAATCCCCTTCTTGGGGTCCCTCATGTATTTGACGAAAAAAGATACACAGCTTGGGGTCAAGCTCAGGGGTCGCTGTGACCTTAGCCCCTAGTGATGGTCTGGGGCACTCAGCACAGAGGCGGGCCCTCACCTCCTTGCTCAGAGGCTGGCAGATCTTACTTGCCACATATTCTGCTACTCTTCTGTCAGGGACCCACTTCGCGGAGCGCAGTCAATAAATGCCCTTGGGGTCAAACATATCGGTAGGGGCAGAGTCCCTCTCGAATGGTTCTGAGCTGACCGAGTGCGGGTGCCAGAATCTTCCGTAGTCCTGGGCCTTGTCTATACGTCTTCGTTCTCCATGTCACCCTCTCCCAAGTCGGAGAACCCCTCCACGGGGTCAAAGTTCATTGCAATGACATCACCCATTGCCCTGGGTATTTCTTCCTCCCGTTAGGGTGCTTCCTTCACCGTGACTGCACTCTTATGGAAGACCTTGGTCAAATGGCCGAAGCCTTCCAGGTGCCCCGCGTCACGCTTGCTGGCCTTACGTGTGGGAACCAAAGTTACCTCACTAGTCCCAGCCCCACCCCATTCCACAGGATCCCTGTGCCTTTGTAGACCTGGGCCGACAGTTTGGCGGCACTCTCCTGCAGAGGGGCAAATGCCTGTGAAATGGCCTGGGTGAGAAGCTTGTCCACCTCTGCGGGAAGACGTCGCTGGGGGGCCATTCTTCCTCTTAGGCAAGTGAGGGTGAGTAATCGTGGTCCCGTTGGGACTGCATAGAAAAAAGGGTGCGAGCACGTACCACGCCCTGCAAAATCTACTAAGGGCAGCCCCCTCGCAGGTGCTCTGTATTTGTTTAATTAATTGTGTTATGCAAACAAATGGGCCAAGCCCTTCAGATCTTACTGCACATGCGGTGTCAGGCGAGGGTTGGAAGGGGAGTAGGCACCGAGCGGAAGAGCCACTCAAATGACCCTCAGCGTGACGCGACCGCAAGAGCACTTGTAAAGCTGCTCTGCAACGCAAAGGAATGTGCTTGGGAGCGCGAAAGGGCACCACCTAGCGCACCTGCGCGGTACACTGAGACGTGCTCAGCTGGTTTGCCTACTGCACGGACAAAAGTCTGTCAGTCGAGTGCTGCTGCCAGAGAGAGAGCGCTCGCACAAACAAAAGTCCCACAAGATTAATAATAACTAACAATAATACGCCAGATAAAGCCCCAATAATCCTCTAACCAAATCTAGTCAGGAAAGGAATGAAAGGCGACTTAACTGACATAGAGCAGTGAAGAAAGAGGAAGGACTACGGCTTGCAGTGTATTATATAGACTCATGGACTGTTACTTGATTAGGCTATTGGTGGCCATGGTTACTCCCTATGGTTCATGGGTGTTGTAGTACTGTTGCAGTGTTTTTACTTTTATCTTTGAATTTGTTAATAAAAAGTGAAGAAAGTAATACAAAATCCTCGCCTCCGGTCCTGACATAGAATTAAGTCCTTCTGCAATAACTCGAGTGTAGTGAAAATATACCTTGTGAAAAATGCTAGTGAATTTCCTTCATCTCAAAGCGTGTTTACAGACTTTCAGTGTTTCACTAGCAAGACCACTGACTTATTGTCAGTGAAATTGCTCTCCCACCCTCGCAGCTCCACCATCAAGTGAGGCCCTCCTGAGCCCCTGCACTCCTGAGTGTTGGTGTTCGAGGCCCTCCTCCATCCGCAGGCTATACCTGTGCCTCATCCCCGGTGGTCCAGTGGACCTCTCACTCTTTCTCTCGCTCCGTTTTTCTGCTTACCTTCTCCTTTCACCTCTTTCCTTTCACCTTCGTTTTTCACCCTTTCACTTTCCATCCTCCTTTTCACTTTTACTCTGTTTTCACTCTACTCTTTATTCTGTGCACCTCTCTCCCGCGTTTCCCCGCTGCTGCTGCCCCCGCGGCCCCTCACCCCCAGCGTGACCAGCCCAAGCCAGTTTCCCCTCCCCGCTCCCGCCTCCCAGCTGTCCAGCCCTCACGGACCCCTACTTAATGCCGGCCGCTGTGCGGACGCGCCGCTGGCGCACCAAAGCCAAGCCCGTCTGTGCCCGTCCACGACCCAAACACGACCAGCGCCAGGAACCCTGGACCTCCGAACCGCCAACGCTATAACCCAGCGGCACTTTACGCACTCAATCCAGGTCACAACAACAACTGCAAGCTAGCATCACCAGCCGACACCCACGGACCCTTTAGCTGTCACCGCTGCCGCCACTCCTGCAGCACCGCCAAGACCACGGATCCAGCACAACCCGCCCGTAACAACGCAACCGCTCCAAAGACCCTGCAATGCATCCTCCTCAACGTCCGATCCCTCCACAAACATGCCACCGAAATCTGGGACCTCCTCGACAGCATCACCCCGGACATCGCATTCCTCACTGAAACCTGGACTAACACCACATCGGGACCCGACATCGCCATCGCCATTCCCCAAGGATACACAATCTCCCAGAAGGACCGCCCCACCCGCCCTGGGGGGGGGGAATCGCCATCGTCCACAAATCCACCCTCCGACTGAGCACACTTTTCGACGAGCCCACAGACCTGATGGAACACCTACACTTCAAGATACAGGCCAGCCCTACCACCACCCTCCGGGGAACTCTCATCTACCGACCCCCCGGATCCCGCGGACCATTCACCAACTCCATCACGGACAGCATCACCCCACAGGCCATCGCGTCCACCATCTACACCTTGTTGGGAGACCTCAACTTCCACCTCGACAATCAACAAGACCCCAACACCACATCCCTCCTGGACAACCTCCACAATATAGGACTCAGCCAGATCATGAATGAGCCCACGCACTCAGCAGGACACACCCTCGACCCCATCTTCACCATAGGAAACTCCATCACTTTCAGCCACGCCACCAAACTCCCGTGGACAGACCATCGCTACATCCATTTCACCTTCAGAACACCCACCATCCAGAGAACCCAGCACCTACTCCAATGCAGAAATTGGACTAAAATCACCGACGACCAGCTCACCACCTCACTCGGCAACTCCACCCCAACCATCGCGGAAAACGATGACCCCAACACCGCAGCCCAAACCTTGCACAGATGGATCTCCGACTGCGCCAACACCATAGCCCCCCTCAAGAAGAACAACAAAACACACACCAGGAAAGCCAGCTGGTTCACCACCGAACTCTGAGAGTCCAGACGCACATGCCGCCGCCTCAAAAAGGCCTGGAGGTACTCCAAATCTACAAACGCCCACAACAACTTCAGAGCCGCCAGCAACGCCCACCACCAACTCATCAGAAAGACAAGAAAGAAAGAGATCCAAGACAGAATCTCCACACATGCGCACAACAGCAAAGAACTAGTCAGCATCATCAAGGAGTTTGCCCAACCCATCAGCGAGTCTACAGACATCCCTCCCTCACAAGACCTCCGCCACAAACTCAGCACCTTCTTCCACTACAAAATCAAGAACATTTACGACAATTTTGACGAAGACGGCCAACACAAAGAACCCTCACCAACCACCCCGACACCTTGAAGCCAACGATTGACAGCTGGACAGCCCTCACCACCGAAGACACACTGAAGACGATGAAGTCAATCCACTCTGGGGCCCCTACAGACCCCTGCCCCCACCACATCTTCAACAGAGCCGCTGACACCATCGCCCCCATGCTTCGCCACACCATCAACCGCTCCCTCGCGAACGCCTCCTTCCCCTACGACTGGAAGCACGCTGAGTTCAACCCCCTCCTGAAGAAACTCTCGGCGGACCCCACCGACCTCAAGAACTACAGACCCATCTCCCTGCTCCCGTTCCCAGCGAAAGTCATCGAGAAAGCCATCAACAACCAACTCGCCACCTTCATCGAAGAGCACACCATCCTTGACTCCTCCCAATCCGGCTTCAGAAAGAACCACAGCATGGAAACCGCCCTCCTTGCCGCAACAGACGACATCCGCTCCCTCCTGGATAGAAGAGAGACAGTAGCCCTCATCCTCTTCGACCTTTCATTGGCCTTCGACACAGTCTCTCACCGCACCCTAACACGCAGACTTCACAACGCAGGGATCCGGGACAAGGCCCTCGACTGGATCCGCTCATTCCTCTCCGGCAGAACGCAGCGGGTCAGACTCCCTCCCTTCCTCTCGGACCCCACACAGACCACCTACGGAGTCCCCCAAGGATCATCCCTCAGCCCCACGTGTTTCAACATCTACATGGCTCCGCTCGACCCCATCGTCAAAACCCACAGACTCAACATTGTTTCATACGCAGACGACGCCCAACTCATCCTCTCCCTATCCAACGAACCCAACGCAGCCAAACACAACTTTCAAGAAGGCATGGAAGCAGTCGCCAAATGGATGAAGAGCAGCTGTCTACAACTCAACACGGTCAAAACAGAAGTACTTATCATGGGCCCACACCCCGACACCTGGAACGACACCTGGTGGCCTCCCACCTTCGGAAGCCCGCCCACCCCCACGGACCACGCACGCAACCTCGGAATCATCCTGGACTCCGAACTCAAAATGGACCGCCAGAACAACTCCATCGCATCCTCTTCCTTCCACACCCTCCGCCTCCTACGCAAGACCTTCAAATGGATCCCCCTTGAACACAGAAAGACCATCACACATGCCCTCGTCACCAGCAGACTTGACTACGGCAACGCACTATACACCGGAATCAACAAAAACCTCACCTGCAAACTTCAAAACATCCAGAACGCCGCCGCCAGACTAATCCTCAACCTGCCACGACACTGCCACATCACCCAGCACTGCGCATACTACACTGGCTCCCCATCGAGGCAAGAATCACCTTCAAGATTCTCACCCATGTGAGAAGTTGGCCTGGCATATGCTGTCCACTAGTTATAGTGGGCACCTTGCACCAGTCCAAACGACCTTTATTGATGATAGGTTTAAAGACAACCTTTATTGAAAGCTATCCTAGTGGTAGCTACGGAGAGCAGCCTTCAGGCTAAGTCTTGAAGGAGTGTTAAGCTGTTTGTTTTACCAGTTATAAGCTCATGAATGACCAAATGAAAGGAGAACCACACCAGGTATATATATAAAATATATGTATTTATTACTAAACACAACCCAATAGTCTCTTTATGAGGCTAGAGGTCAAAGTACACAAGTTACAAGTCAAATAGCACAGTAAATTAGCACAATATACGATTAGCCCTAGGGGCGTACCAAACCATATTTTAAGAAAGTGGTATAAGAACCACGACTTAAGTAGACACAAGGCCTAGAGCCTGTAGAATCGCTGGGACCCCAAGGAACCACCCAAGGTAGTGACACAGGGGACCCACGGGGGCTGTGTGCAGTGTGTGAACACAGCCGCAAGCTCCGTTAAAGTCTATGGGAAAGTCGCGGTAAGAGTTTTAGAGTTTAAGGACACTTAGAAATGGATTAGGACCACACCCTCTTGGACTTAGACAGTTCTAGGGTCAACACCCACAGGAGCACTGGAGTACTCGAGTTACCTCACCCAGGGAAGCCGGGTGCATAGGTGTCGAATGGTGTCGGGTCGCGTCGTCGATTTCAATGGCAGCCTGCAAGGAAGTGCTGCTGCTGGGAAGATGCGAAGTGTCCGAAGAGATCCAAGCCTGGATCGGAGATGAGAAGAACCTGAAAGCAGAGGGGACAGAGTCTGGGTCACTTGCCAGCGACCAGGGGCACGATAGTCGAATGCCCACAGATGTCGGGTGCTTCAGGTGAAAGAGGTGAAGCTTGACTCTTCAGCCACGAGGACCAGGAGGCATCGACGATGACCAGGAGCTGGATTTGAGCTGTCCCACGAAGGATGTCGAGTGCTGCAGCGTTGGTGTACGGATTGAACACAACAAGCCTTGGCAACAGCAACCCACGCAGAAAGGAGAAAGAGGCTTCTGTGCAGACCAGCAAGGTCTGAGGGACTCACCACTCGGTGGGGAGTCAGGGCACGTCTGGAGCAACCAGGGAAGCCCAAAGAAAATCAGAGTTGCCTTCACAGGGACCCACCAGTCGACGGACCAGGGATCGCGAAGGAGCCTCGAGCGGAAATGCCAGAAGCAAGCCCACGGAACACTCGCGGAGTGTAGGCTCACAATCTTCGGTGCAATTGGTGCTCGGGGCCTGAGCTACAAGTAACCCAAAGCAGGACTTCAAGAGTCATCGAGAAGTCGATGCAGTAGCAATTGTGCACGGTGTCCAGGGGTTCCGGTTCCACGTCACTCGTGAGGGCTGCGGGTCTCAGCTTTGCTGGGCACTCGGGTCGGCCTATGAGAAGTCTGGAAATCCTCTTCCTGGGCTGCAAGTACTTCGGAGTCCGGCAGGAGCTTCGGAGATGCAGACTGGCAAATGCTTTGTTGGTGCCTGCCAAGCAGGGAGTCACTCCTTGACCCCAAGGGAGATTTCTTCAGGCCTCTAGTCTTGAGTAGAGCGTTGAAGTTCCACGATTCAATTGCAGAGTTTCGTCCAGGGATATCTAAAATCCTGTTGCCAGGGGTTCCTTACTTATACCTAAGAAAGGGGTTGGACTAACTCTGTGGACCCACCTATGGGAGGGTTTGGAAAGAGGGGTGGCTACACCCATTTCCTTTGTCCAGTTTCGCGCCAGAGCAGGGGCTGGCAGCCCCTGCAACCGGTTTGAACTGGGGTATGCACGAGGACACCAAATGTGCCCCCAGTGCAGGACTTCAAAGCACTCTTGGAGTGCACCCACCCAGCCCCAATCCACTAAGGCCTGTCTGGGAGGTGGTAACACCTCCCTGTGACAGGAAACCTATTGTCCAGGCCTCCCCTGCCGGAGTTTCGGTCAGCAGCAGGAGGCCAGACTCGTGTCTGTGGCTGCAGCATCCATTTTGTGATGCCAGGCTCTGTTTAGTTGGTACCGGGTATACCGGTGCTGTCATGTCTCTCCCTCTAGAAGGGTGGGATCATACTCCCACACCAGTTACTGGTGTGGAGGTATGATTCCAAGGTGTTTGACACCAAAGACGACATGTTTCCGTGCAGCCATCCCAAAGTTAGCATTTACTGCGAGGATATAATGCACTTAAGAGTATATGGTCAGGCTGCACCACAGACAACCCCGGAGAGGAGATTCCGAAGGCTGCAGAGGGGCTCTGCTCATGCATGGGCACCCTCTCACATAAAACCAAGCACCCTGCCTTCAGGATTGAGAAGGCCTGCCATAGGGGTGACTGATAGGTTTCTATGTGCAGTGATAGGTGAGATATAGTGAACCTATATCTCTTTATGGGGTGCATGCACCACCTTACTCAGGCTGCAGTAGCAGTCCTGTGGTGTCATTTTGGATGGCTTTCCAGGGGTGGCACAATACATGCTTCAGCCCCTGGTAGGCCTCTGGGGTACCTATGCCCTGGGTACATAGTATACCATATACTAGGGACTTATAAGGGCACTCCAGAATCCAATCTGTGGTGTACCTAAAGTACATGGAATCAATTTAGAGAGGAAGTAGCTGGGCTGGGGTCCTGGATAGCAGGGCCCCAGCCAGACTAAAGTCGAAAAACAGTGATACACCAGCAAAAAGTGGGGGTAACCATAAGAGGCAGATCCTACTCTCCTACACAACACCCCCCCCCCCCGAAACGCAGGGACATTAAACTAACCTTGACCATTTAAGTCTTCATGTACTGAGTGGAAATATCTGGAGAGTCCATCTGCATTGGCATAGTTACTCCCAAGTCTATGTTCCACTGTATAGTCCATCCCCTGTAGGGAAATGGACCACCTCAAAAGTTTGGTGTTTTCACCCTTCATTTGTTTTAGCCAGAAGAGGGGCTTATGGTCTGTCTGAACAAGGAAGTGAGTGCCAAACAAGTATGGCCTCACCTTCTTCAGACCCCAAACCACAGCAAAGGCCTCCCTCTCAATGGCTGACCAACGTTTCTCTCTGGGGGTCAGCCTTCTGCTAATAAAAGCTACTGGCTGATCCTGACCATCATTCAACTGTGACAGTACAGCCCCTACCCCCAACTCAGATGCATCTGTTTGCACAATGAACTTTTTGGAGTAATCAGGACTTTGCAGAATGGGAGCAGTGCACATGGCCTGCTTCAGGTCATCAAATGCCTTTTGACAGCTAACTGTCCACTGAACCTTTTTTGGCATTTTCTTTGAGGTTAAGTCATTCAGGGGTGTCACTATTGATCCATACCCCTTGACAAATCTTCTGTAGTACTCAGTCAGGCCTAAAAAGGCTCTCACCTGAGTCTGGGTAGTTGGAGCAACCCAGTCCATGATGGTCTGGATTTTGCTCTGCAATGGTTGAACCTGGCCTCCACCACAAGGTGGCCCAGGTACACAACCTGACTCTGCCCTATCTGGAACTTGGTGGCCTTGATAGTTAGGCCTGCCTTCTGCAGGGCCTCCAAAACATTTCTGAGGTGGACCAGGTGATCCTCCCAGGTGGAGCTAAAGACAGCAATATCATCTAGATATGCTGCACTATAGGCTTCCAGACCTGTAAGGACTGTGTTCACCAACCTCTGAAAAGTGGCAGGTGCATTCTTCAAACCAAAGGGCATCACCACAAATTGGTAAAGCCCACCAGGGGTAGAAAATGCAGTTTTTGGCTTTGCATCATCAGCTAGTCTGATCTGCCAGTAGCCAGCTGTTAGGTCAAATGTGCTTAGATATTTGGCTGAGGCCAAAGTGTCTATTAGCTCATCTGCCCTGGGGATTGGATGGGCATCAGTCCTAGTGACTGCATTGAGGCCTCTGTAGTCCACACAAAACCTCATCTCTCTCTTACCATCTTTGGTGTGAGGTTTTGGCACCAGGACCACTGGACTAGCCTAAGGGCTATCTGAAGGCTCAATGACACCCAGTTCCAACATTTTCTGGACTTCTGTCCTGATACAGTCCCTGACCTGGTCAGGTTGCCTGTAAATCTTACTTTTAACAGGCAGACTGTCCCCAGTGTCCACTTCATGAGTGCAGCAGGTGGACTGACTTGGAGTCAGAGAAAACATGTGTCTGAACTGATTGAGCACCTGTCTACAATCAGTTTGCTGCTGGGCAGTGAGGCTGCCTGCCAAGGCTACACCATCCACTGACCCATCATCAGGGTTCTGTGAGAGCAGGTCAGGGAGAGGGTCACTCTCCTCCTGTCCCTCATCAGTTGCCATGAGCAAGCCCATGTCAGCCCTGTCCACATATGGCTTCAGCCTGTTGACATGGAGCACCCTGTGGGGGCTCCTGGGAGTTCCCAGGTCTACCAGATAGGTAACCTCTCCCTTCTGTTCAACAATAGTATGGGGGCCACTCCACTTGTCTTGGAGGGCTGCTGGGGCCACTGGCTCCAACACCCACACCTTCTGTCCTGGCTGGTAAACAGTCAGCACAGCCTTTGGTCATGCCAGGCTTTCTGTAATTCCTGGCTAGCCTCAAGGTTTTTGGTTGCCTTTTTCATATACTCAGCCATCCTGGAGCGGAGACCAAGTACATAGTCCACTATGTCCTGTTTAGGGGGTTTGAGAGGTAACTCGCAACCTTCCTTCACCAGACACAATGGACCCCTGACAGGATGGCCAACCAAAAGTTCAAAAGGGCTGTAGCCAACCCCCTTTTGAGGCACCTCCCTGTATGCAAATAAAAGGCAGGGCAAGAGTATGTCCCATCTTCGCCTAAGCTTTTCTGGGAGCCCTTTAATTATGCCCTTCAAGGTTTTGTTGAATCTCTCAACTAAACCATTGCATTGTGGGTGATAGGGTGTGGTGAACTTATAAGTCACTCCACACTCCTTCCACATTGCAGTCAAGTAACTGGACATAAAGTTTGCACCCCTGTCAGATACTACCTCCTTAGTAAAGCCCACTCTTGAGAAAATTCCCAGGAGGGCCCTTGCCACCACAGGAGCTGTAGTGGTCCTAAGGGGAATGGCTTCTGGGTACCTGGTGGCATGGTCCACCACCACCAGGATAAACCTGTGCCCAGATGCTGTTTGGGGATCCATGGGACCAACTATGTCAATCCCCACCCTCTCAAAGGGAACCCCCACCACAGGTAGTGGTATCAGGGGGCCTTTGTGGTGCCACCTGCCTTCCCACTGGCTTGGCAGGTTACACAGGAGCGACAAAACTCCTTGGTGTCTTCAGACATGTGGGGCCAGTGAAAGTGAGGGACAATTCTGTCCCAAGTCTTGTTGTGGCCCAGGTGACCTGCTAAGGGAATATCATGGGCTAGTGTCAATAGGAAGCCCCTGAACTTCAGAGGTATAACCAACCTCCTGGCTGCTCCAGGCTTGGGGTCTCTACTCTCTGAGTACAGGAGTCCATCATCCCAATATATCTTATGGGTGCCACTAGCATTCCCAGCAGCCTCAGCAGCAGCTTGCTGTCTGAGGGGTTCAAGAGAGGGGCAGTTCAGCTGCTCCTGGCTCAGATCTGCCCTGGAAGGGCCCCCTGTCCCCAAGAACTGAACCTGATCAGGTTCAAGCTCTTCTGGGACAGTTCCTTCTTCAGGGCTGAGATCATCTTCCTCAAAAGACTGATCTGCTTCCTGAGCCAAGGGGGAAGGCACTGCCTTAACCCTACTGCTCCTTCTCTTGGGAGGCACCTGGTCCATTGTTCCAGAATCCAGGGCCTGTTCAGCTTTTGACATTTTGGCCTGTGACCTAGTCACAGCAAAGACATGTGCAGGGATCCCTAGCATTTCTGCATGTTTCCGGAGCTCCACCTCTGCCCAAGCTGAGGTTTCAAGATCATTGCCAAGCAAGCATTCGACTGGTAGGTCTGCACTCACCACAACCTTCTTAAGGCCAGTTACCCCTCCCCAGGAGAAGTTAACAACTGCCAGAGTATGGTCTGTTCTGACATTGCTAGCATTGGTCACTTGGTACATTTCACCAAGTATAATCTGCCCAGGGTCCACAAGATCTTTTGTCACCATGGTGACACTTGCTCCTGTGTCCCTGAATGCCAAAGCCTCTCTTCCATTAATTAAAGGCTGCTGTCTGTATTTGCCCAAATTACTGGGACTCACAAAGGGGGACATATCCATGCCCCTATCACAGACTAGGACAGCCTGAGTTGGCACTCTGACTAGGCCAGAGCCCATCTCAGTACCCAGGGTCAACCCTACTAAACCCTTATTCTGAGTGTTTCCACCACCATTTGTAGCTGGACTAGGGGGAACAGTTGCCTTAGGGGCAATGGTGGCTGGATTAGAGTCTTTGGACTTGGTGCAGTCACTGGTCCAGTGAGTTTTCTGCTTACAGATTTTGCACCATGGTTTCTTTTGGCCTTTTCCTTTAGTAGATTGGGATTCCCCACCAGATGCAGATTTTTGGGGACCTTGAGAAGACTTCTGGTCTTTACCCTTTTCCCCACCCTTGTCAGAGTTTTTGGAATCTTGCTTCTTCTGGTCACCACCTTGGTTCTGTACCTTTTGTTTCACCCTGGTTCTGACCCATTTGTCTGCCTTCTTTCCCAATTCTTGGGGAGAGGTCAGATCAGAGTCAACCAGGTACTGATGTAGCAACTGATTCTGACAGTTATTAAGAATCTGCTCCCTCATGATTAAATTATACAAACCTTTGAAGTCACACACCTTACTGCCAAGTAACCAGCCTTCCAGAGCCTTGGTAGCACAATCTACAAAGTCCACCCAGTCCTGTGTCGGTGCCTTTTGGGTATCTGAACTTTAACCTGTATTGCTCAGTGGTTAGGCCAAACCCATCTATCAGGGCAATCTTCAGGACTTGGTAATCATCAGCATCCTCTTCTCTTACAGTGAGGAGCTTGTCTCTACCTTTGTCTGCAAAGGAGAGCCACAAGATTGCTGCCCACTGCTCCTGGGGGACCCTCTGAACTTTACAGGCCCTTTCCAGTGCAGTAATCCATTTGTGGATGTCATCCCCACTCTGGTAGGGAGGGACAATCTTGCTCAGGTTTCTATGGTCATAAGACCTTTCCCTACCACTAGGGAAGTTGCTGCCACCATGGGACTCTAGTCTCAACTTTCTTCTTTGTCTATGAAGCTCTAGGGACTCCCTGTCTATAGCCAACTGCTCTCTTCTGATTCTCAACTGAGCTTCCTCATACTTGAGCAGTCTCTCTTTCCTTTCATGAGAGGATTCCCTCCTATGAGAGGAAACAGAGGTCCCTACTGAGGTGTCAGAATGGTTAGACTTCTGAGAAGGAGATCTTGACCTTCTAGGCACACTCACTCTTCCTGGTGGGACAAAGGGGAGGTCATTCTGATCCTCCTCCTCATCTTCAGGAGGAGCTGGATTTTCCAGGGCAAGATCATTTTCATCTTCCTGGCCAGTTTCAGAGGTCAGGTCCTGGGTATTTTCACCCCTGGTCCCTTCCTCATCTTCTGCCCCACCCTGTCTGCCTACCCCTTCAGACCCTGGGGGTCTTCTGAGATCATCCAGCAGAAGCATCTCCATGAGACGTTGGGTGTTGGCACTTTTGCCTGACTTCAGCTTCCTAGTCTTGCACAATTCTCTCAATTACAAGAATGGGAGGTTGTCATACTTGGAGGGTAGAAGCCCACTGGCTTCTGGCAGGGACCTACTGGTTCCTGGCCCTGAAGACATCACTAGTGAGGTGTGGTGTATGCACTACCTACTCTAGTGTGGCCTACTAAACTCTCTTGAGTTGTAGAAAGGGTGTGCTAAGCCCTTGACACACAACTCTAAGTTCAGTAGAACTTACTGTATTTCTAAGCTTGAATTTATATGTACCTCAGGTACCTTTAGTGGTTTTCAGTTGATCACACACTTGAGATTATCTGGTAAAACAAAGGCAAGCTTGAATCCAACCGCTGCACACCAATGTGAGAAGTTGGCCTGGCATATGCTGTCCACTAGTTATAGTGGGCACCTTGCACCAGTCCAAACGACCTTTATTGATGATAGATTTACAGACAACCTTTATTGAAAGCTATCCTAGTGGTAGCTATGGAGAGCAGCCTTCAGGCTAAGTCTTGAAGGAGTGTTAAGCTGTTTGTTTTACCAGTTATAAGCTCATGAATGACCAAATGAAAGGAGAACCACACCAGGTATATATATAAAATATATGTATTTATTACTAAACACAACCCAATAGTCTCTTTATGAGGCTAGAGGTCAAAGTACACAAGTTACAAGTCAAATAGCACAGTAAATTAGCACAATATACGATTAGCCCTAGGGGCGTACCAAACCATATATTAAGAAAGTGGTATAAGAACCATGACTTAAGTAGACACAAGGCCTAGAGCCTGTAGAATCGCTGGGACCCCAAGGAACCACCCAAGGTAGTGACACAGGGGACCCACGGGGGCTGTGTGCAGTGTGTGAACACAGCCGCGAGCTCCGTTAAAGTCTATGGGAAAGTCGCGGTAAGAGTTTTAGAGTTTAAGGACACTTAGAAATGGATTAGGACCAAACCCTCTTGGACTTAGACAGTTCTAGGGTCAACACCCACGGGAGCACCGGAGTACTCGAGTTACCTCACCCAGGGAAGCCGGGTGCATAGGTGTCGAATGGTGTCGGGTCGCATCGTCGATTTCAATGGCAGCCTGCAAGGAAGTGCTGCTGCCGGGAAGATGCGAAGTGTCCGAAGAGATCCAAGCCTGGATCAGAGATGAGAAGAACCTGAAAGCAGAGGGGACAGAGTCTGGGTCACTTGCCAGCGACCAGGGGCACGATAGTCGAATGCCCACCGATGTCGGGTGCTTCAGGTGAAAGAGGTGAAGCTTGACTCTTCAGCCACGAGGACCAGGAGGCGTCGACGATGACCAGGAGCTGGATTCGAGCTGTCCCACGAAGGATGTCGAGTGCTGCAGCGTTGGTGTCCGGATTGAAAACAACAAGCCTTGGCAACAGCAACCCACACAGAAAGGAGAAAGATGCTTCTGTGCAGACCAGCAAGGTCTGAGGGACTCACCACTCGGTGGGGAGTCAGGGCACGTCTGGAGCAACTAGGGAAGCCCAAAGAAAATCAGAGTTGCCTTCACAGGGACCCACCAGTTGACGGACCAGGGATCGCAAAGGAGCCTCGAGCGGCAATGCCAGAAGCGGGCCCACGGAACACTCGTGGAGTGTAGGCTCACAATCTTCGGTGCAATTGGTGCTCGGGGCCTGGGCTACAAGTAACCCAAAGTAGGACTTCAAGAGTTGTCGAGAAGTCGATGCACTAGCAAATGTGCACGGTGTCCAGGGGTTCCGGTTCCACATCACTCGTGAGGGCTGCGGGTCTCAGCTTTGCTGGGGACTCAGGTCGGCCTCTGAGAAGTCTGGAAATCCTCTTCCTGGGCTGCAAGTACTTCAGAGTCCGGCGGGAGCTTCAGAGATGCAGACCGGCAAATGCTTCGATGGTGCCTGCCAAGCAGGGGAGTCACTCCTTGACCCCAAGGGAGATTTCTTCAGTCCTCTAGTCTTGAGTAGAGCATCGAAGTTCCAGGATTCAGTTGCAGAGTTTCGTCCAGGGATATCTAAAATCCTGTTGCCAGGGGTTCCTTACTTATACCTAAGAAAGGGGTTGGACTAACTCTGTGGACCCACCTATGGGAGGGTTTGGAAAGAGGGGTGGCTACACCCATTTCCTTTGTCCAGTTTTGCGCCAGAGCAGGGGCTGGCAGCCCCTGCAACCGGTTTGAACTGGGGTATGCACGAGGACACCAAATGTGCCCCCAGTGCAGGACTTCAAAGCACTCTTGGAGTGCACCCACCCAGCCCCAATCCACTAAGGCCTGTCTGGGAGGTGGTAACACCTCCCTGTGACAGGAAACCTATTGTCCAGGCATCCCCTGCCAGAGTTTCCGTCAGCAGCAGGAGGCCAGACTCGTGTCTGTGGCTGCAGCATCCATTTTGTGATGCCAGGCTCTGTTTAGTTGGTACCGGGCATACCGGTGCTGTCATGTCTCTCCCTCTAGAAGGGTGGGTTCATACTCCCACACCAGTTGCTGGTGTGGGGGTATGATTCCAAGGTGCTTGACACCAAACACGACATGCTTCCGTGCAGCCATCCCAAAGTTAGAATTTACCGCGAGGATATAATGCACTTAAGAGTATATGGTCAGGCTGCACCACAGACGACCCCGGAGAGGAGATTCCGAAGGCTGCAGAGGGGCTCTGCTCATGCATGGGCACCCTCTCACATAAAACCAAGCACCCTGCCTTCAGGATTGATAAGGCCTGCCATAGGGGTGACTGATAGGTTTCTATGTGCAGTGATAGGTGAGATATAGTGAACCTATATCTCTGTAAGGGGTGCATGCACCACCTCACTCAGGCTGCAATAGCAGTCTTGTGGTGTCATTTTGGATGGCTTTCCAGGGGTGGCACAATACATGCTTCAGCCCCTGGTAGGCCTCTGGGGTACCTATGCCCTGGGTACATAGTATACCATATACTAGGGACTTATAAGGGCACTCCAGAATCCAATCCGTGGTGTACCTAAAGTACATGGAATCAATTTAGAGAGGAAGCAGCTAGGCTGGGGTCCTGGATAGCAGGGCCCCAGCCAGACTAAAGTCGAAAAACAGTGATACACCAGCAAAAAGTGAGGGTAACCATAAGAGGCAGATCCTACTCTCCTACAACCCACGCACACAAAGCCCTCCACAACACCGGACCAGCATACCTGAATAGCCGACTCACATTCCACGCACCCCAAAGAACCCTACGATCAGCCCAGCTCTCCCACGCCGTGGTGCCTCCCATCAGGAAGTCCAGATCGGGAGGCCGCTCCTTCTCCTTCCTCGCGGCCAGAGCCTGGAACACCCTCCTGCTCCACCCCAGACAGACATCACTCCCCAACTTCACGAGGGACCTCAAGACATGGCTCTTCGATAGACCTCCTCCTTGGACAGGACCCTGCCTCCCCCCCCCGCGCCTTGAGACCCTTACGGGTGAGTAGTCGGGCTCAACAAACCCATGATTGATTGATAATGTGTTGTGCCAAGTTAGGAATACCATGTTAAAACTGAGGGGTTGACTAAACTTTCATCAGGGGGTCTAATTAGTCCATTCACGTTTTTTTTGTAAAGATTATAACAATACCCTTCAGGATTTGAGTTAGTGATCACGATAGAACTGGATTACTTTGGGGAAGGCAAAAGTGGGTTGACAGGAAGGTTAATACTGATGCGTGTCATTACTTAAATAAATGTCATACCCCAATAATGGTACTTATATACATGTACCTACAGCTATAAGCTTGTTATGATGCACTATTTAAGCTTTGTATAAATCTAAACATCCAGTTAGAAGAATTTTATGATATAGGGGAAGTACAGCCCCTCATGGGTTGGTTTATCAATCTCTGGGTCATTAGTTTGGTCATCCTCTATAATCTGGTGATGCTTGGATCATGTGTGTGTGAAGGGCACTTGCACAAATGTTCTTTGTTCCTCGTTAACGTAGTATCGTGTTCCACGGGATGTTGTCATTCAACCCTGTCCTGTGTGTTGACATGCAGTATATCCACTGTTGTTCTTTCTCAAAGAGTAATCCTTCCATGTTTCCGGTGGTGGTCTCAATCTGTTCTATGACTACCCATTTCATGTCGTTTGTTGTGTGTCCTGAAGTGGTCTGTCATCTTTGTGGTATTCCGCTTGCAACGTATGTTGCTGCAGTGTTCACATATCCCTGTTTTCACTCTTCTGGTCATCATTCCCACATAGTGGAGGTCGCATGGGCAGCTTATTAGGTACACCACATTCATGGAGTTACAGTTGGTGTGTCTCCTGAACTTCCATAATTTACTGTTTCCAAGTTTAATGTTTTGGTATCGCCGGTTGTCAGAAGGCGTCAGAATGACCAAGGACCAATGACTTGCACAGGAACAGAAGCTGCCTATTTCCCAACACCCTCTCAAGGGTCCCTCGGAGACCGTTGTTCTGATTCAGTCCCCAAGACAACCCTCAAGGGGGAAGGGGGAATGGAGAAAATAATAAACGGAAGAAGAGACTGGTTCAGAACTTCTGGTTCCTCATTTGGGTATTCTCTTCTGCGTCTAGTTTTCTGGTTACTGTTGTACAGAAGGCACCTAAGGAAACTAACACACGACAATTACTAAACAACCTACTCTACTCTATATGTCTTGTTATTATATCTACCTTCAGGCATAAACACCTACCCGTGGTTCTAACAGCAGTGCTCCTCTTCTAAGGCGTTTGGGGAATGACACCTGTGAATACACAACACAATGCTATACTCTTCTGGCTCTCTCTCTCTCTAAGGTATGTGCTAAATATTACTCCTACCAATACCTACCCATTCCTCTGAACGCTAGTTAATTATATCTCAGTAGAATCTTCTTTGTTAATTTGATAATCACTAATTTGCCATTAGCAGTGACTAATTAATGTCTTTTTCTTGTTTAGGTTATCAAAACACTTCTCATTATCAGGTAAGTCTTTTTCTTCAGTCACTATATGTATATATAAATATTCACTCAAGTTCTTTAGTTTTTGTCTGTAGGCTTATTATATTAATTTAATTAATAATGACACATCCGGTAAACACTTAGGCCCACATGCATCAAGCTAATTTGCGCCCGGAAAAATTGCGAATCGGTAAAAAAAGCCTTTACCGATCGCAAATTAGCTAGTTCAGATGCATTAAGCGAAACCGCAAGAAATAGTAGTACTCGCAATTTTAGCGCTTCATAAAATACAGAATCGGTAATACCGAATCTATTTTAGGAAGCGCAATTAAGAAATCGCAAAATGCGATGCATCAAGTTTTCGCTAATACAGAACCAGCCTAAATTCGCAATTTGCATTCCTTAAACTAGAAGACATCACATCAGGTGGTAAAAATCACACATAATCAAAAACGGGTGTAAATCATCAGCAAACTACTTAAACAGTCCCAGAATGCATCCCACAGACCCACCATGGCAGCGCTCTACGTTGTGGCGAGGAGGATGAGGCTGAGAGCAGCAGCACAGAGGAGAAGGAGGATCCAGGAGAGAATCTTTAGAGTGCGCGTCACATTGCTAGGGCAGACGGAGGAGGACATCTATGATAAATATAGGCTGAATGCTGCAGCTATCTTGGCTCTAATTGATGAGTTAGACCCTATACTGCAGCGGCAGACCCGCAGGACACATGCCATACCCACCCATGTGCAGGTCCTGTGTTCCCTGCATCTCCTAGCTTCAGGGTCCTTCCAGGGAGTAATTGCAGCAGCTGGCGGGGTCTCCCAAAGTGCCATATCCCGTTTTTTTAACAGTCTCCTAAATGCCATGTTGCAGAGGATACACAACCACATCAGGTTCCCCACCACACCACAGGAGTTGATGCAAACCAAATTAGATTTCTATCAGGTTGCACAGTTCCCGCATGTGATTGGCTGTATCGATGGGACGCATGTACCCATATGTCCCCCTGCAGTGAATGAGTATGTCTACCGCAACCGGAAATCTTACCACTCACTGAACATACAGGTAACATGCAACTCAAAAACACTAATCACTGACATTGTGGCAAGTTACCCTGGCAGTGCCCATGACGCATACATCTTCCGGCACAGTGGAATACACAGACGTCTACTTGCGGGGGAGTTCGGAGAAGGATATCTACTGGGTAAATCAATGTAATACTGTAATTTAAAAATGTACACCATGGTGACACATTGCAGTGACTAATGTATGTTGGTGTCTCACATCCTGTAGGTGATAGCGCATACCCTGTGAGGTCTTACATCCTCACCCCATACCTGAATCCTGCCACTCAAAGGGAGCGACGTTACAATCGTGCGCACATTGCGACGCGCAGTTATTGAAAGGACATTTGGGGTACTCAAATCACGATTCCGCATCATACACAAGAGCGGTGGGGCATTACAGTACAGTCCTGAGAAATGCTGTAAGATTGTGGCAACGTGCGCTATGTTGCACAACATAGCCACCAATAGAGGCATCCCCTTGGTGGACTCTGACACCGAGCCAGAACAGGACATACAGCCGATACAACCACCCCATGCAGCATGCAGACCACATGCAGCAGAGGGCAGACGTAGAAGAGCAGAAATCACGCAACATTACTTCCAAGGTGAGTAAGCACATGACAACACAGAATTTGGTTAAAGGTTTAATGTGACAGTTGTGTGTATGTGTTAATGCACACATACCATGTACAGGCAATTACATTTCATTGCCTTGGGACTGCAACGGCAGTGCGTATAGGTAACACATATCTGGTTACATCACCAGATTGTTTGTATGTCCAAATGCCTAACGCTTCCTGTGACGCCCCCCTGTGGCCCTTGTAGTAGGCCCAGCTGCATCTGACATGGTGTCTTCTGTGACTGCCTGACTCCTGCTACTGCGCCACAGGCACCAGTAGGCTGCTAAGGCTGGAGGCCTCCTCACTCTCCCCCCCCTCCATGCATGAGGTTCCCACTGGCTGCTGCTGTCTGCAGCCCTTCCACAGCAGTGGTGACCTGGATTAGGCCCCTGGCCACATCCCCACAGCAGTGGGTCATCTCGACCTGCATGGCGACTGCACGCCTGTATAGCTGAGCTGTCGTAGTACTCAGCCTGTTGATGGCCCTGGTGTATCCGCGCATGCGCCCCATAGCATGTTGTTGCCTCCTGGTATTGGAGATATGCTCAGCCTGCATGACACTGCACATCTGTTCAATGGCTGTTGCAACACGGTCAAGTTTGTCACCGTGTGCCCTGAACCCCTCAACGAGTGCAGTCGTCTGCTCCTTCATGCAGTCACGAATCCCACCCATGTGTGTGGCCATTGTTCCCAATTGCTCCTGCATGAGTCGCATGTTCTTCTGTTGCAGGCGCTGGACCCTCAACATCTTGGTCTCAAGCACACTGCAGGCAGCTTCACCATCGTCCACAGCAGACCTCAGAAATGGACTTGGCCTTCGCCTGCGGAACGGACTGTGACGTGGTGGTATTGTTACCTCTGGTGGTGGGGGTGTATGGGCAGTGCCCTGTGGGTCTGCTCCTGTTTGTGTGTCCTCCTCACTATCCAAATCAGGCAGTGGCAGTACTCTTCTCCTGCGTTGAGTGGGAACAGGTAGGGGCGAGGATGCCGGCATCTCTTGTCCCTCATCTTGCTGGTCTGTATGTCCCTGTGAATCGTGGATGTCTGCCACGTCACTCTCCTGTGATGCATCTGTGAGGGAAACAGTGCAAGATCATTTTGTTTTCTAAAATGTAAAAATCTATTTTTTGCACATGTTTGTGACATTGCGCTCACAGAGGTGTAATAAATTAACTTCTGTGATGTAGGAAGTCTACTGTTGTCACTGCCTTGCTGTACGCTGTTGCATTTGAACTGTGCTACTCCCCCATGCTTTGCCATTACATATATTTGCATACAACTCCCACAATGCATTAGGGGTTGCAAGTAAGAGGTGGACTGGACTCATGCCTGCTACACTACGCAGGGTATGCATTTGTTGCACTTTGGCTTACAATTATTTTGCAATATGTTTGGATGTGCTCTTACCATGGGAGGTCCCCGCATGTCCTGAGGTGTCAATCTGCGTGACCCCGACAACTGCCTCGGGCTGCAGCGTGGATTCCACCAAGTCGTCCATTGGGGTGTTTGCAGGCTGAGTGGATGTTCCCCCTCCTGTTTTTCTTGCAGATGCCAGCCTTTCAGCCACTCTCTCTTTTGCCCGGCTGCGAAGGTCATACCATCGCTTCTGTAAGTTGCTGATGTCACGGTGTGTGACCCCCACAGAATTGACCCGGGCTTGTATCCAAAGCCAGATCTTCCGCTTGACTGACTCAGCAACATGCAGGGATTGTTTCCCAAACAGCTGGTCATTTTTTTGGACGACTTCCTCAGTGAGTATTTCCAGTTCCCTCTCACTGAATTTTATTTTCCTCTTCCTGCCTTCTCCTTTCTGCTTTTTGTTTCCTGGGTCCATTGTAATTGTTGGTCTCAGATTCTGCTAGGAAATGTGTTTTCCAGGCTGTGCACCAACAGTCTTCCTCCTCCTCAGTCTCTAACTCTGCACAGGTGTGTGGTATCTGGGATTCACTTCCTGGTATGATGTCATCTCCATGAGACGATCGGCGCTTTCGCAAATACCGAATCGGTATTTGCGACTCAGCAGATACCGAATCGGTATTTGCGAATTCGCAGATACCGATTCGGTAATAGTAATCGGTAAATATTTTAGCGATTTTTAAGGAATCGCAAATATTTACCGAATTATTTGGTGCATTCCGTTTAGCGAATCTGAAATAGCGAATCCTTAATTTTCGCTATTTTGGAGTCGCAATTTATTTCTTTGATGCATGTGGGCCTTAGCTCTCTCGGTTTCTTTCTTTCCGGAATCATCTGATAACGCTGTTGTTCCGAAAAGCACAGGACTCTGACGAATCTGCTGCCAAAGAGAAGGAGGTCGCGGAGGTAAGGGAGGAGTCACGTCCCAGAGCGAAGCGGAGCCCTCGGGAATTCTCTCCTCACAACTTGGGAATTTGCAGCACGAAATGAGGGAAAGGGGTCGACCTAACCCGACGGGAAAAGGACGCCCAACGGAAGTAACCCGGCGATATACTACAAGGTAATTCTCTTCTTATTTACTTAAGACGACGGCAAGGTTAAACGCTCTCGCTGAAGGCTTCAGTGAAGTGCGCATTCGTTAGGCAGCGCGCGCTACACCTAAGCTCCTCTAGCCTCGAGCGGCCAAACACTAGACTGTGTTACTAAATAGAGATCTCGGCGGCCATCTTGGAGTTTCTCCTGCGCCACCATGTACTCCATAAAATGCCTTTATTCAGGCATCTTCCTTTGTTGCTGGGTTCTTCTCTCATTGTAGCGCAAACCGATTTGGTCACAGGGTTCGTAGTTCTGACAGTACCCCCCAACAAGGGAGATCCTTCCAATCTTGGTTTAGTCGGGAATCTTTGGTGAAAAGACCTTACCAGTCTTGGAGCGTGAATATCCGATGCAATTTCCCAAGAACGTTCCTCTGGGCCGTAGCCCTTCCAGTCCACTAAATAGTACAGTTTTTCTTTTACCTTTTTTTAATCCAGAATTCCTTTTACTTCAAATTCAACTCCAGATTCTAGTTGAACTGGCTTAGGAGGTGAAACCTTCCTTAACTCTGGGGAAATCTTTTTTAATAAGGATACATGAAAAACTGGATGAATCTTTAGTTTGGTGGGCAACTGTAGTTGATAAGTTACTGGATTTATTTGTCTCACAATGGGATAGGGGCCAATAAATCTAGGTTGAAACTTCCTATTTCCTTTTAATCTAAGGTTCTTAGTACTCAACCACACCTCATTCCCTACTTCCAAAGGGGGCCTTCGCTCCTCTTTTTATCTGCATACTTCTTGTATTTCACCTTTGCTTGATCTAGATTCTTGGAAGCAGTTTGATGGACTCGATTCAAGTGCAAGACTAGATCTTTGGCTGCTGGAACTGAAATCTCGGTCTGCCTTACAGTAGAATTTGGGTGCCTACCATTATTTAGATAAAATGGAGAGTAACCAGTGGACACGTTTTTGGCATTGTTATGCGCAAACTCAGCTGCCCACAAGTAGTCTGGCCAGTCCCCATCTTGTTTCAGAAGGAACAACCTTAAATATTGTTCTAGCTCTTGGTTTACCCTCTCGGTCTGTCCATCTGTTTCTGGGTGGTAACTTGTCGAATATCTAGCCTCAATTCCCAACCCTTCCACAAAGGCCCGCCAAAAATGAGATAAGAACTGAGACCCTCTATCAGAAATTAGAATCCTTGGAATTCCATGAAGTTTAACTACTTGGTTACTGAAATGGACTGCTAGCTGTTTAGCGGTAGGGACCCCTTTTAGTGCCACAAGGTGCGCCATTTTTGTGAAGGCATCAACTATTACCAGAATTGTATTGAAACCCTGGCTAATGGGTAGATCAACTATTAGATCTAAGGTAATTGTATGCCAAGGAAAGGGAGGGGTAGGTATTGGTTGTAATAATCCCTTTGGTGCCTGCCGTTCAGATTTTCCCTGAGCGCAAATCTCACAAGTCTTTACATATTTTTCAATGTCCTTGTTCATTTGTGGCCACCAATAAGTTCTCTTGACCAAATCTTCAGTTTTCAATTCACCCTTGTGTCCTGCCAAAGGATGATCATGACACTCATACATTGCTTGATCACGTAACTCTTTAGTTGGCAAATACAGGGCCCCCTTTAATAAGGTAATTGATCTTGAATTTCTCTTTCAGTTCCTTGTTCAACCCACACTTGCATCTCTTCAGGACTTAGGACTAGAGCAACTTGTTCCTTTAGGCTGGTTGGAGTGGTTGCACAAATTATCTTCGACTCTGGTATTATTGCTTGGATCTCTTGTTGACTTTTTAGAACTTCGGTATCCAGCCTAGATAAGGCGTCTGCCTTCCCGTTTTGAGCCCCAGGCCTGTATGTGATGATAAAATCATAATCAGCAAAATATAGTGACCATCTCAGTTGTCTGGGGGTTAGGGTTTTTGCGGATTTCAAGAACTTTAGGTTTCGGAGGTCAGTGAAGACGGTTACGGTGTGCTTGGCTCCCATAAGATAGTGTCTCCATTCCTTAAAGGCATCTTTGATGGCTAGTAGTTCCTTCTCGGTTATGGTGTAGTTCACTTCGGCTGAAGACAGCTTCCGAGATCTATAGGCGACTGGATGGAGTTGACCCGTATCTTTTTGCCTTTGAGAAAGCACTCCTCCTAACGCTTGATCGGAGGCGTCCGTTTCCACATAAAACGGTTCAGAGGGATCCGCGTGTAGGAGAATTGGAGCGGACGTGAAATTCCTTTTCAATGATTGAAAAGCTTCTTCTGCTTCACCTGTCCATTCAAATCGAATTCCTTTCTTAAGCAACCGAGTAAGAGGAAGTATTTTTCGTGAGAATTCACTGATAAACCTTCTGTAAAAATTTGCAAAACCGATAAAGCTCTGTACCTCCTTCACACTAGTGGGTGACTTCCAGTCTGTTACTGCTTTGATCTTTCGTTCATCCATATTTATGCCTGTTGGAGAAAGAATGAAGCCCAAAAATTCCACTTGAGTGACGTTAAACGCACACTTTTCCATCTTTACAAACAGTTTGTTCTCTCGGAGTTTCTGCAGTACTCCTCGTACCTGTCCTTGGTGTTGGTTTTTATCGCTGGAATAAATTAGGATATCGTCAATGTAGACGATAGCACATTGATCGATGTATTCGCTAAGAATATCGTTAATAAAGTGTTGAAAAGCGGCGGGGGCGTTGCATAGGCCGTAAGGCATCACCTGGTATTCAAAGAGCCCGAATCTAGTCCGGAAAGCCGTCTTCCACTCGTCGCCCTCTCTCATTCGGACTAGATGGTAGGCCCCCCTCAGGTCCAATTTCGTGTAAATTTGTGCTCCCTTGACTTGATCCAATAGAACAGATATGAGCGGAAGGGGGTACCGGTTCTTCCTTGTGATCTTGTTGATGGCTCGGTAGTCGATGCATGTTCTCAGGTCTCCCTCCTTCTTGGGCACAAAAAACAGAGGCGACGAGACCGGAGATTGGGAGGGTCGGATAAATCCGTTCGCCAGATATTTATCCAAGTATTCCTTCAGGTGTTGATGTTCTTTTTCTGTTAGGGCATAAACTCGACTGCAGGGCAGGTTCGCACCAGGCTCTAATTCAATCTTGCAGTCGTAAACCCGATGAGGTGGTAACTGTTCAGCCTCTATTTCGTCGAAGACATCTGCAAAATCTTGATATTCGGGAGGAACTTCAGTGGAATCAATTATACATACTGATACTCCCGTTGTACACAGAGAAAGGGCAGGATTACTTCCAGAATTCTTTTCTGATCTCCCAAAACAATTTTCTTTGCAGTAATCTGATTCCATAACAATCGTTCTGGCACTCCAGTTAATGGTCGGGTTATGCTCTGTGAGCCAAGGTAAGCCTAAGATGAGCTGGAACTGAGGTGCGTCAATTAAGTTAAATTGGATTCCTTCCCGATGTCCATCTTGCGATATCATCGGTACTTGTTCTGTATGACTCACAATGGGGCCCGAAGAGAGGTTTGTCCCATCCACTGCCCGTACCTGTTCACACTTGGATTTAAGTATTGCTCTCAAACCCACTCGGGCTGCAAATTTCAAATCGCAGAAATTTCCCGTGGCTCCCGAATCCACCATCACAGAAACTTCAGTCAGAGTTACTTGTCGGAAAGTTATTGTCATGGATAAATTTAAGTGTGGCGAAGACGACTGCAGGGTATTTGCTACCTGATGTTCGGTTGGAGTTTCTTTCAAATTAGCATCCACCGGTACAACTCCTCCTACAGGTGGTGCCGCTAGTTTTCCTTCGGCTTAAATGGTGTTTTAGGTCTCTTCGGGCAATTTCTCACAAAATGGCCGCTCGATCCACAGTACAAACACAAATTACCAACTCTCCTTTTGTCTTTCTCTTCCTTGGTAAGTGGACCTCTGACAGTTCCAATTTGCATGGGTTCTGCACTCGATTGCCCCTCGGTAACTTTTCCAATCTCGGACTTGGCTCTATCAAACCTTGGAACTATCGGCCTAAAATCTCTTCGTCGTTCTCCTTTTCTTTCGCCCTGCCGGAAATCTATTTCCAAGACCAGATCCACTAGTGTTGAGATCTCTGTGGGGCGATTTGGAATTTGGGCCAGGACATCCTTCAATTCGTCTCTTAATCCTCGTTAAAAGACTGCCGCTCTTTTGCTCTCTGGCCAATTTATTGAATTGGGCTAGATAGGCCACTAGGTCTCTGTTTCCTTGTCGTAGTTCAAGTAGTTCATTGTCGACAGCTTGCGAGATTCTTCGTCTGTCGAATATGCGAAGGAATTCTTGTTTAAATTCTTCGTAGTTATGCAAAATGGCGTCATCTCGGGAGACTAGAGGCATAGACCACGAGGCCGCATCTTCACTTAAATATGACAAGACAAACGCTACTCTGGATTTCGCATCAGGAAAAATTGAAGGACGACACATAAAATGTAATGTGCACTGAGTAAGAAATATCTGTGCCTTTTGTGGATCCCCACTAAATCTCTCTGGAGGGGCCAGTGGAATAACTGGGGACAAGGAATGAACCACTTGTGTCGTTAACCTGGTAGAACTCCCAGAGGGTGGACTTAACGTTTCACTTTCAACGCTAAAAGGTTGTCTAATTCTAGAAGCTAACTCGGCAGTTTCTTTCCTAGAACTTATCATTTCTTGTCTTAGATTTTGATTGTCTTCTCTAACTGCTACCAGTTCTTTTTGAATGGCCTCTAGTACTGTTCCCAATGTTTGTAAATTTATTCCTTCTGCCATTTCTGTTCTGGTGCAAGTATAAACGTGGGCACTTCACTCTGTCAGAAGGCGTCAGAATGACCAAGGACCAATGACTTGCACAGGAACAGAAGCTGCCTATTTCCCAACACCCTCTCAAGGGTCCCTCGGAGACCGTTGTTCTGATTCAGTCCCCAAGACAACCCTCAAGGGGGAATGGAGAAAATAATAAACGGAAGAAGAGACTGGTTCAGAACTTCTGGTTCCTCGTTTGGGTATTCTCTTCTGCGTCTAGTTTTCTGGTTACTGTTGTACAGAAGGCACCTAAGGAAACTAACACACGACAATTACTAAACAACCTACTCTACTCTATATGTCTTGTTATCATATCTACCTTCAGGCATAAACACCTACCCGTGGTTCGTACAGCAGTGCTCCTCTTCTATTGTTACTTGTAAGGCGTTTGGGAATGGCACCTGTGAATACACAACACAATGCTGTACTCTTCTGGCTCTCTCTCTCTCTCTAAGGTATATGCTAAATATTACTCCTACCAATACCTACCTATTCCTCTGAATGCTAGTTAATTATATCTCAGTACAATCTTCTTTGTTAATTTGATAATCACTAATTTGCCATTAGCAGTGACTAATTAATGTCTTTTTCTTGTTTAGGTTATCAAAACACTTCTCATTATCAGGTAAGTCTTTTTCTTCTGTCACTATATGTATATATAAATATTCACTCAAGTTCTTTAGTTTTTGTCTGTAGGCTCATTATATTAATTTCATTAATAATGACACATCCGGTAAACACTTAGCTCTCTCTGTTTCTTTCTTTCCGGAATCATCTGATAACGCTGTTGTTCCGAAAAGCACAGGACTCTGACGAATCTGCTGCCAAAGAGAAGGAGGTCGCGGAGGTAAGGGAGGAGTCACGTCGCAGAGCGAAGCGGAGCCCTGGGGAATTCTCTCCTCACAACTTGGGAATTTGCAGCACGAAATGAGGGAAAGGGGTCGACCTAACCCGACGGGAAAAGGACGCCCAACGGAAGTAACCCGACGATATACTACAAGGTAATTCTCTTCTTATTTACTTAAGACGACGGCAAGGTTAAACGCTCTCTCTGAAGGCTTCAGTGAAGTGCGCATTCGTTAGGCAGCGCGCGCTACACCTAAGCTCCTCTAGCCTTGAGCGGCCAAACACTAGACTGTGTTACTAAATAGAGATCTCGGCGGCCATCTTGGAGTTTCTCCTGCGCCACCATGTACTCCATAAAATGCCTTGATTCAGGCATCTTCCTTTGTTGCTGGGTTCTTCTCTCATTGTAGCGCAAACCGATTTGGTCACAGGGTTCGTAGTTCTGACACCGGTAAGGTGGCAAACACGACAATTTCCACAAGCTTAGTAGTCTACTACCTCCGGTAGGTCCCCGCTGTTTTGTGGGTTCTCTTTCAGGCGAGTTGACACCCAACTATCCTTCAGGCTCCTAGCCTTTTTAAATGTAAACAGTGGTCCTTTCCAATCCAGTTTACCGGTGTGTAAGATCCGCCATTGCTTATTGATTGTGTTTTTTACCTGGTCGGGAATGGGGTTGTAGGTAGTTACACATGTGAGGGGGATGAATGTTTCATTGTGTGTAGTGTTTTCTTGCTGGCCTCCCTGTTTTGATTTCTAGCCCTCTTGCATGTGGTCCTGATGATCTTTTCTAATTAGTTACGGGCTCGTAACTTATCTTTAAAGTCCTTTGCCTGGACATTGTAATCCGATTTCTTGGTACAATTTCTTCTGAGTCTCAAAAACTGTCCATACAGAAGATTTTCCTTCAGTGCTCTGGGGGTGAAAGCGGTCAAACCTTAACAGTGTGTTGCTATCAGTTGGCTTATGATATGTTCTGGTTCCCAACTTGCCCTGTTCAGCAAAGATTGTCACATCTAGAAAGGTGATGGATTCGTTGTCCATCGTGTGTGCAAACGAGGTTGGGATCACAATCATTGATCTATGTTGTTAAAGGGGTAATAGAGGTACAGCCCTCCTCCAAGATTAACAGGATATCATTGATGTCTCCACAATAATATGTTCATCTTGAAGGGTTTTTATTCTGTAGTATGTGTTTCGTCTCAAAGCTGACAACATACAACCCTGCCACACTTGGGACACAAAAAATCTGCTAAATTTACTGAAGGGCTTCGAGTATGACCCTGAGAGGAACATGCTATTAAGCTTGGATGTAGAAAGTCTATACACAAATCTTCCTCAGGAAAGCACCCTGACAGTGATAGAAGAAGCCCTAGACCAAGGAGAGTGGGAGTATAATTCACCTAAGAGCTTTATCCTGGATGGTGCCTGCCTAGAACTCAAGAAAAACTACTTCGAGTTTGAAGGGACCCTTTATCTGCAAACCTTTGGAACATCAATAGGCAGCACTTTTGCCCCAAGTGTGGCAAGGTTGTATATTTTCAGCTTTGAGACGAAACACATACTACATTTTATACACATTCTGGGACATACCAGAGAATTGCCCATTAACTAATTCTAAGGGCTGGGCAAGATACTGAAAGTCCACATACAAGTGACCTCCCTTGATCCAGACTGTCTTCTCAACAAGCATGTCCACACCAAATAGTGGCCAATCAGAGGTCTTTTCCAATAGAATGCCAGTCCCTGAGGATTACCATTCTTTCCTGCCTTCCAGACCTAAACCCGGAGTAGAATCCATTTGACACAAACGTTATCATAGACGTAAAAAAGGCTCATGTTGCTTAAATATGAATTTACCTTTAAAAAACAAAAAACGAGAGGCGTTTGGCTGAACAGGAACGGTTGGTTTAATTAAACACTGCGGCCAGGAGTACAGCTTACAGAAACGGGTCTGAGGACTGTCTCAAAGTACAATCAATCCAAGTGATTTTTACACAGTTTCTGGAGCAATAAAAGTACATCCGGCAATCCTGGTTTGGTAAAAAAATGCGGGCCTTGTCTTTGGAGTCATAAATAAAAGGTCCCTGGTAACAAAGGCAACAGGTGGGCCTCGACCTTGTATGGACACAATGGGGGTCAGTGAGTAGTGTGTCCAGATGTCCGGCATGAGGGGCGTATAATCACTGCATGTACTGTGTGTGTTGCGTCCTGATTGGCTGCGTGTTCCTAACTCCATGTGGCATCTGACTTTATGGTGTTTTGGGAATGTGCGCACCTCTCTGGCCATGTGTGCTTTATTGAGGGCAATCTCCCTGGACTATTGTGGAGTTGCTGTGCTTATCTGAGGGATTGACCTGAGTTTCCTGTTTGCGCGTTTGTGTGCCGGCTACGTGCCACCCAACCTGTGACCTGTCAATCAGTTACCGTGGGCCTGGGTTGCAGAGCCTGCCTGATCAAGTATTTTCAAGTCGGGTTGATTGAGAGTTCATGACAGGCGAATATGACAACAGCAATGAGATTTCGTTAGTGTATGCAAGTGTACCACCATAAGCATTAGCATCGTTTTTATCGATATCAACGCTCAAAACAACATGGAAACTTTCTACTATGATTCTTGGACATCAGATTGCTCTGGGAAACCAAAATGACAGAAACAATTTATTTTCAATAAGGTCTTTGAAGAAGAGGGTTATAGGGGAGGCCCACAAGTTAGGGTTTGCACAGAATAGGAGTGCGAAAAGGCCAGTGTGACCAGCAGCCTTGCCAGGACAAGCCGATTTTACAAAATATAACAGCTGATATTCCACAGGAAGGTCAGTCATCTAGTTCCTAAAGGGTAGGTATTCAGTCTGGTGTACACAAGTGGTCACTATAGTGAGCCACTTTAAAAAGGGGTTTCTCAAACAAAAGACAGAAGCAATCGATAAGAGGTATATTGGAAAAATGTATTCAGCCAGTTAAGGCACTAACAAAGTAGCTACATTCTCAGTCCAAACCTTTACAGAGTCATGCCTAGAGTATCTTTGTTGTAGCAGACCTGCGGTCGTGGGGAAAGGCATAAGTCTTCTCAAGTCACTGGACAGAGAACAAATAATAGCAAGACGTAGTCAATTAGGTTCAACTCCCTTTTATAGTGCCCCTTCTTATCCCATTGGGAGAATTAATTCTCCTCCTCCCTTCATCTACCATGATTGGCTACTTTGAAGTTTCTTTCTTCACTGATATTAGAGTTTCATCTGTAACGAAAAAAAATGATCCTTCTGCAAATTCCTTGGTCACCAATTTCTCCTTTAATCCCTTCTTTCCTTTCTCTATAATGTCTTGGCTTCCACCGACTCTAACTTTTTGACTCCTTTGCCATCCACGGGCTACAGCCATGTCCATGGACAATGATGATGAGGAGCTTCGATGACAATAAATGTCGGTGCAGGTATCCCTGTCCATGCAAAATGATAATGAGGAGCTTCCATGACAACAAATGTCGGTGCAGGTATCCATGTCCATGGACTATTATGATGAGGAGCTTCGATGACAACAAATGTCGGTGGAGGTATCCATGTCCATGGACTATTATGATGAGGAGCTTCGATGACAACAAATGTCGGTGCAGGTATCCATGTCCATGGACAATGATGATGAGGAGCTTCGATGACAACAAATGTCGGTGCAGGTATCCATGTCCATGGACAATGATGATGAGTCGCTTCGATGACAACAAATGTCGGTGCAGGTATCCATGTCCATGGACAATGATGATGAGTCGCTTCGATGACAACAAATGTCGGTGCAGGTATCCATGTCCATGGACTATGATGATGAGGAGCTTCGATGACAACAAATGGCGGTGCAGATATCCCTGTTCATGGACTATGATGACGAGGAGCTCCAATGACAAGAAATGTCGGTGCAGGTATCCATGTCCATGGACTATGGTGACAAGGAGCTTTGATGACAACAAATGTCGGTGCAGGTATCCATGTCCATGGACAATGATGACGAGGAGCTCCAATGACAACAAATGTCGGTGCAGGTATCCCAGTCCATGGACTATGATGACGAGGAGCTTCAATGACAACACATGTCAGTGCAGGTATCCATGTCCATGGACTATTATGATGAGGAGCTTCGATGACAACAAATGTCGGTGCAGGTATCCATGTCCATGGACAATGATGATGAGTCGCTTCAATGACAACAAATGTCGGTGCAGGTATCCATGTCCATGGACTATTATGATGAGGAGCTTCGATGACAACAAATGTTGGTGCAGGTATCCATGTCCATGGACAATGATGATGAGGAGCTTCGATGACAACAAATGTCGGTGCAGGTATCCATGTCCATGGACAATGATGATGAGTCGCTTCGATGACAACAAATGTCGGTGCAGGTATCCATGTCCATGGACTATGATGATGAGGAGCTTCGATGACAAATGGCGGTGCAGATATCCCTGTTCATGGACTATGATGACGAGGAGCTCCAATGACAACAAATGTCGGTGCATGTATCCATGTACATGGACTATGGTGACAAGGAGCTTTGATGACAACAAATGTCGGTGCAGGTATCCCAGTCCATGGACTATGATGACGAGGAGCTTCAATGACAACACATGTCAGTGCAGGTCTAGCTGAGGGAGGGAGTTTTGTAGTCAAGTCAATACCTTTGCTGTGACGGAGCCATGCCCTGTATTGAACGCGATCAAGGAGCTCTGTTCTGTGTATCCCGCAGGGGGGCTCACTTTGGGTAGGTGAGGGCTCCTAATGTCAGTCTAATGCCTATTCAGTAGATCTTGTACTGCTGGTCGGTCCCAGGCTTATTTGATTAAAGTGTTTCAATCTGTGACTTCCTCCCTTGGCAATTCCCTTATTGGTGGTAGGACCGTGCTCATAGCCTGCAGATTCCAGGCCTCCAGGGAGCTCTTTGATGTCTTCTTATGGACATTTCTCTGGAACTCTACCAGGGTCACTGTGAATAAATGATTTTGTTTAACCAAAAACAATCTGGTGAAAAAACAAAGTTAACAGGCATCCACAAAGTCAGGTGACAGGCAGCATAAGGTGTATGGCGCTGTCTGATGACAGGCAGCAACAGTGTGAGGTAACAGGCAGCATCGGGTGGCATAAGGGGGTATTGGCACTAGGGTGGTGAAAGGTGACATGTAGTAACAGGTAAAATCTGGTGACAAGCGGCATCAAGTGTAGGGCGGTGTCACGTGACAGATGGCATCAGGTGACAGGAGGAGGGCAGTGACAGACGTCAGAAGACAGTTGTCAGGTGAAAGCATCAGGTGAAAGGTGGTGACAGCGATGGCAGGTGATAGGTGGAATCAGGTGCAGGGCTATGTCAGGTGTAGGCAGGGGCAGGTGACAGAAGGTGTCAGGTGTAGGCAGTGTCAGGTGACAGGCAGCATAAGGTGTATGGCGCTGTCAGATGACAGGCAGCATCAGATGACTAGTTTGATTAGGCAGCAGACAGCCTCATGTCCAGGCAGTATCAGGTGGCATTGGCACTAGGGCAGGGTCAGGTGACCTGTAGTAATGGGTAAAATCTGGTGACAAGTGGCATCAGGTGACAGGACAAGGGCGGTGATGGACAGCAGCAGGTGACAGATGTCAGGTGAAAGCATCAGGAGACAGGTGGTGTCAGGTGACAGTGATGGCAGGTGAAAGGTGACACCAGACACCTTCTGTCATCTGACACTGCCCTGTACCTGATGCCACAGAGCAGTGTCAGGTGACGGAAGGCGTCAGGTGTAGGCAGTGTCAGGTGACAGGCAGCATAAGATGTAGGGCGCTGTCAGATGACATGTAGCAGCAGGTGAATGGCAACAGGTGGCAGACAGCCTGATGTGTAGTGCGGTATCAGGTGGCATCAGGGGGCATTGGCACTAGGGCGGTGTCAGGTGACTTATAGTGATGGGTAAAATCTGGTGACAAGTGGCATCAAGCGTAGGGCAGTGTCAGGTGACAGACGGCATCAGGTGACAGGAGGAGGGCAGTACTGAGCATCAGGGGCAAGAGGAGGCGCTGACAGACAGCGTCTGGTGACAGAGTTAGGTAAAAGCATCAGGTGAGAGGCGGTGTCAGCATCAAGTGACAGATGATGTCAGGTAAAAGCATCAGGTGACAGATGACGTCAGGTGACAGCGATGGCAGGTGATAGGTGGACTCAAGCGTAGGGCAGTGCCAGGTGACAGATGGCATCAGGTGACAGGAGGAGGGCAGTGACAGACAATGTCAGGAGTCAGATGATTTCAGGTGAAAGCATCAGGTGACAGATAACAGGCAGCATCAGGTGACAGGCAGTGTCAGGTAGCTGGTATTAGGTGGCAAACAGCTTACATGTAGTGCGGTATCAGGTGCCACTGGCAGTAGGGTGATGTCAGGTGGCGTAGTAACGGGTTAAATCTGCTGACGAGTGGCATCAAGTTCAGGGCAGTGTCGGATGACAGGCGGCATAAGGTGACAGGAGGAGGGCAGTGACATGCAGCGTCAGGTGACAGATGATGTCAGGTGAAAGCATCATGCGACAGGCGGTGTCAGGTGACAGAAGGCGTCAGGTGTAGGCAGTGTCAGGTGACAGACATCACATATAGGATGGAGTAAAGAGACAGGTAGTATAGGTGCCAGGTAGAGTCAAGGTGTGTGTAGCATCAGGTGATGGTCAATATTGGGTGTAGGGGTGTGTTAGGTGACTGACGATGTCAAAATAATGGTGGTGGCAGGCAGCATAAGGTGTAGGGCATTATCGTGAGTTGGACAAAAGTGTGCATTTATATAAAGATTGTCTTAGGAGTATTTCTTTGACGAAATTACAAACAAATTCTGCTAAAAATAGTTCTCGAGTAGACCGGTCAATCACTTCTGGTGAATATATTCAGTTTGCCCATGTTATGTCTGAGGAACTCCAAAGTCATTAAGCATTTAAGTCAATCTCAGTAACTTAGAAGCTCATCCCATTATAAGAGTTGCAAGTGCAGGACCGGTCAGTCCTTATCACTAAAGACACCAGTATCAGCATCAGCACCAGTAAACATATCACTTAGGTGAAAAATCAATGCTGCCACATGCGGTGTGTGGAGGGCAGGAGTCGGAGGCCCAGCAGGGCAGGTGCAGACTTCCATATTTCCAAGGTCAGTAAACTTGGCACCGTGACTTGATTACTAGTAATATTTGCCTGTTACAGTCCTTAGACATGGCAGACGTGCAGCATGAATTACCATGTAAAATTATCAAAGGTCTAAAAGAAAACCCTCCACACAGACTGCTGAAACTAATCAAAGTAGCCATGGCTGTGAAAGCGTTGGCAGAGACCTTCTCTGAATGGGACTTCCAGGTCACTCACCTTTACACATCAACCCCTGGATATTAATATACATTTATCCTTCTCTTTTTATATCTCTTAACCACCTATCATAATTCAGTTTACATTTACTAAACCTCATTATTTCAGTTTTATTGTTATTAAAAGGGAGTTTATTCAATTCACAGTATTGCCATTTGTGCAATCACCCATCCTGCCATCAATTTGTGCACTCAAACATCCTACCATCTATTCAGGCATTTAATCATTGTACCAAACATTAATGCACTCACCCATTTTACCATCCATTCATACATTTACCCATTCTACTGTCCATTCATGCACTCATCTGAACTACCAAACATTTATGCACTGACCCATACTACAGCCTATTCATGCACACACCCAGAGTACCATCCATTCATGCACTTGCCCATCCACCTAATCATTCACCCATCATACTGTGAATTCATGCATTCCCCCAGCCTACCACCCATTCATGCATTTAGCCAGCTTACCACCCATTCATGCAGTCACCCATCCTACCACCCATTCATGCACTAACCACTGTCAATTCATGCACTCCCCCATCCACTCATGCATTCACCCATCCTACCGCCCATTCATGCATTCACAATCCTACCACCTATTCATGCACTCACAATCCTACTGCCAATTCATGCACTCATCCACCCTATCACCCATTCATGCAGTCATAATCCTACTGTTCATTCATGGATTCACCCATCCTACCACTCATTCATGCATTCAACCATCCTACCACCCATTAATACATTCACCCATCCTACTAGCCATTTATGCATTCCCCTATCCTACCACCCATTCATGTATTCACCCATCCTGCCACCCATTCATCCACTCACAATCCTACTGTCCATTCATGCACTCACAATCCTTCTGTCCATTCATGCATTCACCAATCCTACCAACCATCCATGCATTCACCCATCCTACCACCCATTCATGCACTCACAATCCTACTGTCCATTCATGTATTCACCCATCCTACCACCCATTCATGCACTCACAATCCTACTGCCAATTCACGCACTCCCCCATCCACTCATCCACTTACCATTCTGCCATCGGTTACTGCACTCATCCAACCTACTCTCCATTGATGTGCTCACTCACCCTACCATCCATTCATTCATATGCTTATTATATGGCTTTTTTTCCACATTACTGTTGCCTTTATTTTGTCTTTGCCCTCCCACAATGCTCTTGCCTCTTTATCCATTCATATATTCATCCATCCGTCTATACATTCCCTTATACAATCGTCCATTTGTGCACTCAATTGTCTAGCAATGCACTCAGTCACACAACTGTTCACTGCCCTTTTTGCACACTGCCTTCTCACTGCCCAAACGTCATTACCCTACTTCCGCTCCAGCACACAGTCTGACACTACACACTGCCCTTACCCATCTCCCATTACACACTATCTCATTCATCTACCCTTTAGCAGTGTATTAGCCATGCACTCACTCATTCATCCATCCACACACACACACACACAATTCATCTTCCATCCATGCACTCAATTACTAATCGATTCAGAGTATCAGTTTTACATTCATTTTCTCACCCATCCACACAACCACACACGCAGTCAATGAAGAAACACTTTCACTCATAAGCCAGACCCACTGCCATTACCAGAAGGACAAACAAGCACTGGCAAAGTGTACCAGAAAGAATCACATAACCAGCATTGAAATGTAAGAAATGTGCACGCAGCAAACATGGAAATATCACACTAACAATTTGGAAACTTGACAAACATGAGGGATAGTGCTGTGTCTCGAGTCTCAAATCGTGCGTTAGAATAACACACTAAGAAACTGTCCACCCCATGGCCTGAATTGGTGATGCGAATCTGCTGATCTCAGCTGATAATGTTTGTAAACAGTCAGTGCATCCATTCTCATGACAGTTCTCTGCCCTTGTGGCCTAGAAAGGGGTGCAGTGGGCTCTAATGCAAACAAGAAAAAATGAGTCCTCTCCCACTGGTTTCATAGAAAAAAAGCAACTATTAATCGGCGTGCATTTGGTAATTATTGCCCCGGTGCGACCCACTATGCCATTGACAGTCACGCCCCTGTCCTGCAGGCCCATGGGGACAGAGTCATTATATCACTGCCCCTGAGAGTGTCTTTTGGTCAGATGCTGGTCTGGTCTCTGCTGCCTGGACATGCTGAGGCGGTGGGTGTAGTGAACTGAAAGGGCAGTAGATATGTGACCTCTCAACCCTGCCCTTCCAAGTGTGTGACAGAGATATGCACCAGGAGCTGAAGCTTGGTCCTGGCTGAGAAGCCCCCCAGTGTCTCATCAGGCCCCTGTACAGGGCTGTAGCTATCAGTAGTGCAGCAGCTATGTAAGTATTACTGGTAGGAATTGGGCTTCTGGTTAAGGGGGTGTTAACCCTTCTCTAGCAGCAACCACAATCCTTGTAGTGGTGAACCACAAAAAGTCATTAAATAAACCTGTGCTTAACCCTCTGGTAGCTCGGCACAAACGCAGTCAGGCTTAATTTAGAGGTAACATGTAAAGTGTTTATGCAGCTCTTCAAATAGCAATAAAGTGAAAATACAACACAAGAAAAATCCCACCCCGGTTTAGAAGCATAGAGTAAAATGTAATAAATAGTTAGAGATCAAAAGAACCTGCGTTATGGATTCTTTAAAGTTCAAAGTGAAAAACAACGTAAAAAAGAACAAAGCACGAACAGCGGGTATCTGGTCACATGAGACTGGTGAAAGTTTAAAAGTATGGCCGTCCGCAATGGAGAGCGGTTCAGATACAAGAAGTAGATTGGGCCTAGTCTCGGCTTACATTCGGACTTTGAAAAGAAGAAGGTAAATTCAGCGGGGAAAAGCAGCCGGTGGTGTCAGGGGAGGAAGTGTTGTCCACAGAGAGCTGCTGGACGAAGTCACAGTGAGGATTTCTACGTTCAGACTTTGTCACTTTTTTGGAAGTCAAAAATCTCCAGCAGGATGAAGCTGCAGCCTGTAGCCGATGAGGGTTCCATGAGGCCAGATACCCTTCCATGGAGGAGCCACTGAACAGGATTGGCCACTGCTGAGAAAAACTGGCAGAAGCTACAGCAAAGTAAGAATTACCGGCAATGCATCTTAGGCAGACTGGCGAGCAGGTAGGTCTCGGTCTACTGTCGGTTCTCAGACCACTTTTTAGTGGAAACATTTCTAAGTCTCATTTTTTGGTTTTCGACTGTTTGGGCACATTCAGCACCACTTCCAAGGGTACAGGTGCAGGGTTCAAGTTGTTTCTGTCAAAACATCAGCACTGCCTATGTCAATTGTCTCTATGTCACTTCCAATGATTTCACCTTTTGGTTTTACTGACACTCTCTTAGAAAGTATTGTTTCCTACCACATTATAGGTAGTGGCCATTTAAATGCTTTGCATCTTTTTCTTCCTTAGAAAAAGTAGTGTGAAAGCTTCAGATTTCAAGGGTTCAGAGCTGCTCTCGCCTTAAATCATGTTTTCACAAGCGTGATCTCCTTCAGTGTACCCTGAATTCCTCTTAAACTTTCTCTAGTCTCCTTTTCTCTTATGAGTTCTCTGGCCTAACCGTAAAGTGAGATTTATAGCATCTGTGCGTTTTGATAGCTATGGGTCAATCTGGAAGACTATATTTCAGTTTGTCCTTAAGACTGATAAAAAAAACAAACAACAGCTGCCCTCTTTTCTTCCCGTCACACGGTCTCCGCCTCCAGCCAACTGAATTAGGTGAGATGTACTGGAAGGTCTTGATTTCCTTGTTGTACGCCCAGCAGTACACGGACAGCTGACCACATGGTTGATCTTCAATCAAAAATCTTATCAAATTCAGATCTAGAGTTATTCCAGATCACAAGAGGGGTTTATCCTCTCTCACTAACAGCACTGTCCATAAAGCTGTGTCTCCTCCCAAATAGGAAATGAAACCTGCTGCCCCAGACTGGGAAACTCACAGATTGCAACTGCGCCGGGGTTAAGTAGGTTTGGACCTTGGTGTCTCCACTAAATCTCTTCAGAGCAGACAGCTGGACTACATGAGGCACTAATACAGATTTATCAGGAGCCACAGCGGGTGGTTGTACAGGGGGACTTGGAGTAAGCTGCATCTCTGTACCTGGGAAGTGAGAGATTCATGATTGGACTGGGTTCCTGTGTTGCATTTGAGTGACCCTCTTAGCGACCAAGCCACAGCAAGGTCTTGTTAAAATATGGTAAGACCATCAACACATCATCTCAAGAGTTTACGCCACTCAAGAGGGCTCAACACTCAGGCTTGTTATTTATCAGGAATAGTCGCTGTCCTCAGGAGTGGGAGATGCTCAACAGGGCCCACCTCCAGGCACCTCCGACTGCAGTGGTAGAGTATCGGCAGGGCCAGGATAGGGGGTTTAGGAAAGGAACAGCAGGGAGGGAGTTGTGCAGGAAAAGAAAGGAAATCCCCTCAGAGTGTGAATGATTTTTCTGAACTGCACAGCCATTTCTGATATTTCTGGGATTGCCTTTAACAAATGGAAGCTCCCAACGGCCTGCTTGTGAAAAGGTGGAGGATGAGTGGAGCCTGCAACCTGCTGTGGTAAACAGAAAAAAATGTGTGACTTTGAATATTTATCCAACAACTGAACTAGCTTTTAAGCATTATTCACTATGAGCCCCCAGTAAGTTACAACATTCCAGTTAAACTGTGCGTTACAGGATCAACAATATAAAATCTAGAGTTATTTTGGTTTATGGGTCAATCAGGTCATAATATAGAGTTACAGTGAATCATCAGGTCAACAGGACAAAACACTGAGTTGTAGTGATTTATGGGGTAAACAGTACAAAAGATTGTTACAGTGAAAAGGGATTTATCTTGTTTGCATTACTTAGTGTAGTAGAAAATGTCCTTTCGAGTAAAGCTCTTCTCACACCTAGTGCAGCGATAAGGCCTCCACTCCTGTGTGTATTACTTGGTGACGTAGAAGATGTGCCTTACGAGTAAAGTCCTTCTCACACACAGTGCAATGATATGGCTTCTCTCCTGTGTGCACACTTTGATGCCGTACAAGGGTTCCCTTATCAGTAAAGTGCTTGGAACACACAGTGCAGTTATACGGCTTCTCTCCTGTGTGTACGCTTTGATGCCGTACAAAGGTTCCCTTATCAGTAAAGTGCTTGGAACACACAGTGCAGTGATATGGTCTCTCTCTGGTGTGTATTCTTTGGTGCTGTTGAAGATTTGCCTTTTGATTGAAGCTCTTCTCACACACAGTGCAGTGATAAGGCCTCTCTCCTCTGTGTATTGTTTCGTGCTTTAGAAGATTTGCCTTTTGATTAAAGCTCTTCTCACACACAGTGCAGTGATAAGGTCTCTCTCCTGTGTGAATTTTTTGGTGCTGTAGAAGATTTGTCTTTTGATTGAAGCTCTTCTCACACACAGTGCAGTGATAAGGTCTCTCTCCTGTGTGTATTCTTTGGTGCTGTAGAACATTTGCTTTTCTAGTGAAGCTCTTGGCGCAGACTGTGCAGTGATAAGGACTCTCTCCAGTGTGTGTTCTTTGATGCTGTAAAAAAGTTGCCTTTTGAGTAAAACACTTCTTACACTTGGAGCAGGAATATGGCCTAAGGCTGGTGTGTACTTTTTTGTGCGTCATAAGAAGTGCCTTATTGATAAATCCTTTTTCACACAAATTACAAGCAAAGCGTCTCTCCCTCATGCCCATTCTGCTGCGCTTTCTTAAGTAGATATTTTGAGTACAATTCATCCTTCCTTCGGAACCTGTATGGCTCTCTTTCCCAGTCAGACTTTCTTTTTGTGGTTCTTGTACTGTACAATGGAAAGAACACAGAAAATTACACATGGAAAATATTTCTTGGGAAAGCTGCAGTCTTATAATATAGAAAGGTGGACAGTTACAATTCAGGAAAAAAATGTATGTTCTAAGGAGAAGAAGCACAAGTTACTAACTTGTGTAACGATATATCTGTAAGAGACAGTAGTTAGTGACAGATTCCTTACCTTAGAATATCCCCAGGCGTCAGGCTGGATCCGGAAAGTTTTTGCGTAGCAGTACCCTTTGCGCGTCGGTAGGCGGCGTTGTGCGGCTCCGCGTCCGTCGTCGGCGTCGTGGTCGCCGGGATGACGTCGCGGGCAGTACTTAGACGCCGCCCCTGCGCGCTGACGTCAGTTCTGTACACGACTTTCCGCGCCAGGAACGCAGAGCCATGTAAGAAGCTGACATAGGTGTCTGAAAAATAATAGGGCCCTGAAAGGGATGTCCTTAACCCTAGAAATCAGTTCGAGGAATCTGTCACTAACTACTGTCTCTTACAGATATATCGTTACACAAGTTAGTGACTTGTGCATCTGAAAGAGACACGTTAGTGACAGATTCCTTACCTTAGAATAGATACCCCAGCAATACCAACCCCGGTGGTGGGTCTGCGAACAAAGATCAGACAAGGAAGTCCTGGAGGACAGAACGGCCAAAGAAGCCGTCCCTCCGGACCTGACTGTCAAGGCAGTAATGCTTTGTAAACGTGTGCAGCGAGGCCCACGTAGCTGCCTGACAGATATCCCGCAGCGGAACACCGCGGCCCAAAGCCGTGGTAGCAGCCGTTGCCCTGGTGGAATGGGCACGCAGCCCAACAGGAGGCTCCTTCTTAGCCAAAGAATAGCAGGCTTTGATACACAAGGTTACCCAGCGGGAGATGGTTCTCTTGTGCACCGCCCGACCTTTTTTGGCGCCCACGTAGCCAACAAAGAGCTGGTCATCCACCCGGAAATGGCGTGTGCGGTCGATGTAAAAGGAAAGCGCACGTTTTGGGTCCAGACGGTGGAGCCTCTCTTCCTCCCTGGAGGGATGCGGAGGCGGAAAGAAGGTGGGCAAAGTGATGGTCTGCCCAATGTGGAAGGCAGAAACCACCTTTGGCAAGAAGGACGGACGCGTCCTAAGAACAACCTTGTCTGGATGGACAGACAGAAAGGGAGGTTTACATGATAGAGCCTGGAGCTCACTCACCCGCCGAGCGGAGGTGACGGCCCCCAGAAAGGCAGTCTTCAGAGTCAGAAGACGAAGAGGACAGTTATGTAGAGGCTCAAAGGGAGCGCACATAAGAAAGGTAAGAACCAAGTTCAAGTCCCACTGAGGCATCACAAACGGAACAGGAGGGAAGAGGTGTGTAATGCCTTTTAGAAACCTGTTAACAACAGGGGACTTGAAAAGGGAGGGCTGATCAGGAAGCCTGAGGAAGGCCGAGATGGCACAAAGATAGCCCTTGATGGTACCCAGGGCAGAACCCTGTTGGGCCAGGGAAAGAAGGAACAGGAGAACCTCAGAGAGAGGGGCAGAAAGGGTATTCACAGCCTTTGCTGTGCACCATGCCACAAACTTGTTCCACCTGCAGGCGTATACCACCTTAGTGGAGGGACGCCTGGCTGCCAGAATCACATCACAAACTTCGGGAGGCAAGTCGAAAGGAATCAACTGCCGCCGCTCAATCTCCCACGCAAGCAGGTGGAGGCTGGACAGGTTCGGGTGGAGGACCGTCCCCTGCTGCTGCGACAGAAGATCCTCCCGAAGAGGCAGACGGATCGGGGGATCTACGCTCATACTGAGTAGCTCGGGATACCAAACTCTTCGAGCCCAGTCCGGAGCCACAAGAATGACTTGGGCCCGGTCGTGCCGAATCTTCTTGAACACTCTGGGTAGAAGTGGTATAGGCGGAAAGGCGTACAATAGACCGCAACTCCACTCGTGACGAAAAGCGTCGCCGAGCGAGTGCCGCCTTGGAAATTCCAACGCGCAGAACTGATGACATTGCGCGTTCTCTTCGGTGGCGAATAGATCTAACCAAGGCTCTCCCCAATGTAGAAAGAGTCCTTGCGCCACTTCCGAGTGAAGACGCCATTCGTGATCCATCATGCACCTGCGGCTGAGTTCGTCCGCCCTGGCGTTCAGGGAACCTGCCAGGTGTTGAACCATCATTGACTGGTAGGTCGCTCCCCCACCACACAGCTCCGTCTGTGTGCCCTGCTGCTGCCCCTGATTGTGCTCGTTTTTCCTTTCTGTGCCCCCTTGCTGCCCCTGATTGTGCTCGTTTTTCCTTTCTGTGCCCCCTTGCTGCCCCTGATTGTGCTCGTTTTTTTCCTTTCTGTGCCCCCTTGCTGCCCCTGATTGTGCTCGTTTTTTCCTTTCTGTGCCCCCCTTGCTGCCCCTGATTGTGCTCGTTTTTCCTTTCTGTGCCCCCTTGCTGCCCCTGATTGTGCTCGTTTTCCTTTCTGTGCCCCCCTTGCTGCCCCTGATTGTGCTCGTTTTTCCTTTCTGTGCCCCCTTACTGCCCCTCATTGTGCTAGTTTTTCCTTTCTGTGCCCCCTTGCTGCCCCTGATTGTGCTCGTTTTTTTTCCCTGTGCCCCCTTGCTGCCCCATATTGTGCTCGTTTTTTTCTTTCTGTGCCCCCTTGCCGCCCCTGATTGTGCTCGTTTTTTTTCCTTTCTGTGCCCCCTTGCTGCCCCTGATTGTGCTCGTTTTTCCTTTCTGTGCCCCCTTGCTGCCCCTGATTGTGCTCGTTTTTCCTTTCTGTGCCCCTTGCTGCCCCTGATTGTGCTCGTTTTTCCTTTCTGTGCCCCCCTTGCTGCCCCGGATTGTGCTCGTTTTTCCTTTCTGTGCCCCCTTGCTGCCCCTGATTGTGCTCGTTTTTCCTTTCTGTGCCCCCTTGCTGCCCCTCATTGTGCTAGTTTTCCCCTTTCTGTGCCCCCTTGCTGCCCCTGATTGTGCTCGTTTTTTTCCCTTTCTGTGCCCCCTTGCTGCCCCTGATTGTGCTCGTTTTTCCTTTCTGTGCCCCCTTGCTGCCCCTGATTGTGCTCGTTTTTTTCCTTTCTGTGCCCCCTTGATGCCCTGATTGTGCTCGTTTTCCCTTCTGTGCCTGTTTCCCGCCGCTGCGCCCTGCGGCCCCGCCCCTCACTGCCCATTCGCTGCCCCATTCCCTGCTCCTCCCTCCCACCTCCCCATTTATGGCGGCCGCTGTGCGGCCGCGCCGCTGGCGCGCCGAAGGCGCGCCTAAGGCAAGCCCGTCTGCGCCCGTCTGCGCCGTGACCGCGCCCAGCGCCAGACCCCCTGGTCCGGGCATCCCCCGCGCCCGCCACATCAACAGACGCCGATACGACGCCAGCACCGTCCACGCACTCAACCCCGGAAAAGATCACGCCTGCTACCAGGCCACCCCGAAGCGCACCCAAGGGCCCTTCACCTGCCGGAACTGCAGCTTCGCCAGCACCCGCCCCGCCAAACCACCGCCCAGGAAAGAACCCAACTACCTCAGATGCATCCTCCTCAACACCCGCTCCGCCCGCAAACACGCCATCGAACTCTGGGACCTTCTCGACTCGACCTCCCCAGATGTCGCATTCCTGACGGAGACCTGGCTGAATCCCGCTTCAGCCCCCGACATCGCCATTGCCATCCCCGGACGGATACAAGATCACCCGCAGGGACCGCACCAACGGAGTCGGAGGAGGCATCGCCATCGTCCACAGGAACACCCTCAGAGTCTCAACCAACACCGACGACACCCTCAGCACCGCCGAACACATGCACTTCCAGATCCACACCGATCCCAACACCACCCTCAGAGGAACCCTCATCTACAGACCCCCCGGACCCCGACCACAGTTCAGCGATTCCCATCGCTGACTTCGTCAGCACACACGCCATCGCCTCCACGGACTACATCCTCCTCGGGGACCTGAACTTCCACCTCGAGAACAACAAGGACACCAACTCCACCACCCTGATCGACAACCTCGCCACCCTCGGACTCAGACAGC